>JARQOD010000001.1:114299922-114553852 GCA_033576555.1 Oophaga sylvatica | reverse complement strand
TCTCCTCAACCTTCTGTGATCCCACGGCGAGGGCGACGCAGAAGAGGAGTTGCTTCTGGGACAAGGAGGCAGGTGGACAGAGGAGTTCTGGATTATTTGTCCACTGCTGCACATGATGGGGAGGAGGCATTTGGACGCAGTCTGGCACGCTATCTGAGGGGGATTCCCCGTGAGCACAGGCTGCGGACCAGAGGGGCTCTACAAATTGTTCTAGATGCAGGCACCCCACCAAATGATCCCAACACTGTATTTGATTTTCTTGAAAGGTGGCAGCTTTCATCAGAGAATAAATTACATTTGTTGGGAAGGCAGCAATTACAGGGTGCTTCTGCCTCTCAACCTCCTCCTCATCATCATCCTCCACCTCCTCCTTGTGTCCAACAGATGCCAACTCCTCCTCCACAACCTGCTTCTTTCCAGAATGTGCCTCAGCAGGTCCAATATATGGGCCATAGTGCCCATTCCCAATATGCCCACTTGAACATACCCAATGTTATAGGCTGGCCACAACATGGGTATGGTCGACATGGGCATTTTGGGGATAGTCAAAGTGGGCAACCCTATACTCATGACTACCCACACCAATTTCCGATGTACCCCTACCCAACCCACATCAGGATCCTGGCAGAAACCCACAACATACAGGGCAGTCTGCCACTACACAGGGTGACACAGTGGTTGGCGATCAACCAAGCCAAACCACCCAAACTGGACCTCCACCTTCACCACCCCCACCTACCATAACTTGTAGGTCATATTTGGTTACACATTGTTTGCATACTTTTTCTGTGCATTAATCATCTTTACAATTGTTATTTGACAAAAAAGGTGAAGTTAACCTTAGGACATATTTGTCCAATATGCTTTCTTTGACAGTGACTAAAATATACACTAATTAAAATTGTTAAGTCGCATTTGTTGTATGTTGATATTATGTTATGTCATGTGTAACGTCTAACGAACAGGAAAGTAGAAACACCACAACAGCAAGAAGGTAAAGAAAAATTTGTTTATGGTAAAACAAAACAACCACACTACATAGATAAGGCCTCCTCTTGCCAGGGAGTAGTGGATCGCCCGCCAGGGAAGTGGGATACTCGGTGCCGGGCCGGTGTATTGAAGGAATGTGTCACAGCGGCGGTAACCCAGGCCGTGGCCCTGGGCGTCCAATAAAAGGGGATTATTTACAGGGGATGTTTGTAGTAAGGTATTCGTGATGCCACCTGTGGTATCTGGTCAGAGATAACCAGCGCTGCGGTGCAGATCCACTGAGACCGATGGTGTGATGCAGCAGAGGTGAAATAGCTTTCCATGGGTAAAGCTTGTGATCTCAGGGCAGGTAGATGTTGTAGTATTAGGGTAATGATGTTGAGAGGTGTAGCTGAGTGTAATAGGTGCCGCAGGAAGAAACTGAGAAAGTCAGCGAGTTGCAGTTTCCAAAGCTTTACTCAGTTTTGATTCATGCAGTACAGATGCCCGCTTGGTACTGTAACGCCGGTATTGTCTGTACCTTGTTTTCCGGCGTCACTTTGCATGTCTTTGCTTTAACCCTTTGCTCCTTTTCCCCTAACCAGCTGGGATACTGTAGTCTGTTACCTGTATGGATGCTGCTCAGTTCCCAGCTCTGCTGCATAGCCGCACATGCATGAGTGTCTCCGCTGCGCTGCATGACCACCTGCATGTGCGGTCCCTGGCTACTGCTGTAGAAGCTACCCGTAGGTTGCAAGGTCCTCTGCAGTGGTGCATGACTTACTACGTGTGTTTAGGCTGCAGCCATTGCCAGGTGCCTCATTGCTGTGAGGCAGCTCCTATATAAAGTTCCCCTGCCCTGTGGGGTGTTGCCCGAGCTTTGCATTGAGTTCCTGAACCTAGCCATGTGTGTTTGTGTGTTCAGCTCCTGCTCTGAGTGCGATCAGTTCTGGGAGAGCTGATACCCTTTGTCCTGTCTTGTGTTTCCGCCAGCTCTGGGGGCCGAATACCCAGATTGCCTTTCCTGGAGGCTACATATCCAGGCCTGTTCCTGTTGTGTCTTTTTACCTGAATCCTTTATCCTGGATCAGTTTCTGTACCTGTATGTCTGAACTGTGTCCTCTGTGTTATGTTCCTGAAGTCCTGTGTTCTGAACCCTGTGCCCAGTGACTGTGATTCTTTGCTATATAACCTGGGTTCATCTTGGAAGGAGGAGTCCGGTGTGTGTGCCGAGTTTGTTGCTCTGTGCTCAGCTTGTTATTTGGTGCAATCCCCGGCTGGCTCTAGTTCAATCCGGCGGGGCTTGCACCACTGTCAGGAATCGAACCCAGTGTCTCTTGTCCCCTGGCCAGCAGCTCCACCATCTGAGCTATTCTGCTGGCTACAAAGTTCCTTGCTGAACCCCGATACCATTGACTGTTCTTCCTGATCGGCTTCACCCAGTGCTCTCTCGTTTGGCCTCTGATTGCCAATTACACCCCTATATAAACCTGGCCCTGTGGGTGTGTCATTGCGAGATTATTGTGCTTCCAGCCTTTAGTCAAGCTTTTTCTCCTGCTGTTCCTGCTGCTACAAACACTGCTCTCCTGTGAACTGACCTCGGCCTGCCACCTGACTACGTTATCTGCCTGCTCCTCTGCTACCGAACTGCCTTTCCTGTGTACCGACCTCCGGCTGCCACCTGACTACGTTATCTGCCTGCTCCTCTGCTACAAACACTGCTCTCCTGTGAACTGACCTCGGCCTGCCACCTGACTACGTTATCTGCCTGCTCCTCTGCTACAAACACTGCTCTCCTGTGAACTGACCTCGGCCTGCCACCTGACTACGCTACCTGCCTCTGCTTCCCTTAGTGTTTGCAGTAACATCGGCTCCAACCCAGACGGGATCTTGACAGAATAATCTCGCGCCAAAATGGAGTCCGCTGTGAACACCCTGAGGCGGCAAGTTACGGAGCTTCAAAGTTTTTGTACTGATTCTCAAGGAAAATATTCCAAGTTACAAACTGATTTCACGGTGATACAACAGGAAGTAATTGAGCTACAATTGAGCTACAAAAACAACTTCTGGACGTGCGCAATTCAGGGTCCGAATCAAACGTGCGGCTGCCGCTGCCTGCAAGGTTCAGTGGGGATCGCCAGCAGTACCGAGGATTCCTCAATCAATGCCGCATATACTTCCAGATGCAACCTGCTCCCTTTACCAGTGAGAGGAAGAAAGTTTTTTTTCATGATAAATCTCCTGACAGATGAAGCTCTTGCTTGGGCTTCACCTTATGTAGAAAAGGACTATGACCTCCTTAATGACCTGGAAGCCTTCACCGCAGCTATGAATCAAGTTTTTGATGACCCAAACCGCTGTGCCACAGCAGAAACCAAATTACATAATTTGCGCCAAGGACGTCGCTCTGTTGCGGAATATACATCGGAGTTCCATCGCTGGGTGGCCGACACCACCTGGAATTCAGCGGCCCAGAGAAGTCAATTTCGACGAGGGTTATCAGAACCAGTGAAAGACGAGCTTGCCAGGGTTGAGACCCCTGATCAGTTGGAGGACTTTATTCAACTATGTATCCGGATTGACCAAAGACTTACTGAAAGGAGAAAGGAGAGACTGCGAGCACTTGGGAATAGCCCTGGCTTCTCATTTCCAGCATCAGACCACCAAGAAAAGACGCAAGGCGTGTCTGAACCGATGCAGATCGACGTCATCCGAAGACCACTCTCTGCACAGGAGGAGAGGCGACGTGCAGAACATCTCTGCCTCTATTGTGGGGACCCTGGACACTATGCCATCAACTGTCCTAACAAAAGGACTATAGCCTTTACCAACAACAGGTCTGCCAGCAATATGGACCTTTCTCAGCAGTCGGATTCCATCTTGCAGACTCTCATCAGTAACGCCAGAAATAGACAAAATACATACTACATCATCTCATTTTGTAATCCCCATTCAGGTTGTAATGGGCACCCAAAAATACAATGCTCTGCTCTGTTGGATTCGGGAGCAGGAGGAAATTTTATGGACTTAAAATTTACACGTGATAATATTTCCAGTAGGACCAAATCCACACCAATTGAAATGGAAACTGTGGATGGATCACCTTTGTCTTCTGGACCTGTCACGCATGAGACAATCGAACTGGAGATTTGTATCGAACCGGATCATCATGAAGCTGTCAGTTTCCACCTTATTTCATCTCCGAAATTTCCGGTTATTCTAGGGATCCCCTGGTTTTCAGTCCATAACCCTTCTATCAACTGGGCATCAAGGACCATTACCTTTCCATCTGACTACTGTAAGAATAATTGTCATAAGGAACCCCCTGTTCTCCAACAAGTCCAAATCTGAGATTTCGCATGAGAAGGAAGAGAAACTGCCACCTCAATATCAGCAGTTCTCTGATGTCTGCAGTAAGAAGAAAGCAGATCAATTACCTCCTCACCGTCCTTACGACTGTCCCATTGAATTGCTGCCAGGAGCAACCATTCCATTTGGACGGATTTACAATCTTTCCGAACCTGAATTGAAGGTATTAAGAAAGTTCCTGGATGAAAATTTAGAGAAAGGCTTTATTCGACCTTCCATATCTCCAGCTGGGGCACCCTGTTCTTTGTTGAAAAGAAAGACTCCACTCTGCGGCCATGTATTGACTACAGAGAGATGAATAATATCACTGTCAAGAATCGCTACCCGCTACCCTTGATTCCTGAACTATTTGAGAGACTCCGTTCTGCGAAAATCTTTACGAAGCTGGATCTTAGAGGGGCTTACAACCTCATACGGGTTCGCCCAGGAGATGAGTGGAAGACCGCCTTCAGAACGAGATATGGACATTTTGAATCTCTGGTTATGACCTTTGGCCTTAGCAATGCCCCAGCCACCTTTCAACATTTTATTAATGATGTATTTCGAGATTTCTTGGACCAATTCGTTGTGGCTTATCTCGATAACATTCTTATATTTTCAGACACCTTGGAAGAGCATCGCAGGCACGTCCAGTTAGTCCTGGAACGACTACAGGAGAACCATCTTTACATTAAACTTGAAAAATGTGAGTTTGAACAAACCAGTATCCAATTTCTGGGATATATCATCTCCCCAGAAGGTCTGAGCATGGATCCCGGCAAAATCAATGCTGTAGTGGACTGGCCTGTTCCAAGAAATTTAAAAGACGTCCAGCGTTTCATAGGATTTGCAAATTTTTACCGAAAATTTATAAAGAACTTTTCACGGATCATACTACCAATTACTACACTAACAAAAAAGACCAAAGCATTTTTCTGGTCTCCGGAGGCACAGGAGGCTTTTGACAAGTTGAAAACTCTTTTTACGTCTGCTCCATTGTTAGTACACCCAAATCCTGAATTGCCATTTACTGTCGAAGTGGACGCCTCGGACTCTGCAGTGGGAGCCATTCTGTCTCAGCGAGTTGGGGACAAGATGCAACTTCACCCATGTGCGTTTCTTTCCCACACCATGTCATCTGCAGAAAAGAACTACGACATCGGTAATAAAGAACTGTTAGCCATTAAAGTTGCCTTCTCCGAGTGGAGACATCTTCTGGAAAGTGCCAATCACCCTGTGACTGTCCTCATGGACCACAAGAATCTTGAATTCCTCCGTACTGCAAAAAGATTGTCTGCAAGACAAGCACGATGGGCCTTATTTTTCTCAAGATTCAATTTTATAATTTCTTACCGGCCTGGTTCAAGAAATGGCAAGGCTGACGCCCTGTCCAGGATGTGTTCGGAACCTCAGGAGAGGTCTAGTAATGACGATACAATTCTAGGCCCTAAAAATTTTTTGGGAATATTGCACTCTAGAAGACTAGGTAATAGAATTAAAGATGGATATCAAGAGGACTCTTTCCTTAACCATCCTTCGGAAGACGTTGATCTTTCATTCAAAGAGGGGTTTTGGATGCAGAAACACAAAATATATGTACCTGAATCTTCTCGCCTTGAAGTCCTCAAAAGTGTCCATGATTCTAAACTGGCAGGACATCCTGGAGTTGCAAAAACACAAGACTTACTACTTCGTTTCTTTTCGTGGCCTAATTGTAGGAAGGATGTGAGGAAATATGTTTCTACCTGTTTAACATGCGCACGAAACAAGACCCCACGATCATCTCCTCTAGGACTCTTGCAACCACTCCCAGTTCCATCCAGGCCTTGGGGATCTATTTCCATGGATTTCATTGTGGAACTACCCCCTTCCAAACAGATGACCGTCATCCTTGTCATAGTGGACCGACTCACAAAAATGGCCTACTTTATTCCAACTGAAGGAATTCCTACTGCTGAAAAAACTGCAGAACTGATGATCAAAGAGGTATTCAGGTTACATGGAATTCCTGACAGCGTGGTGTCTGACAGAGGCGTTCAGTTTACATCAAAATTTTGGAAGAGTTTCTGTACAGCCTTGGGAGTCACGGTAAATCTTTCTACCGCTTTCCATCCTCAGTCCAATGGCCAGACGGAGAGAACGAACCAGACTTTGGAGCAATACCTCCGTTGCTTCATTTCCTATCTTCAGGATGACTGGGTGGACTATTTACCAACAGCAGAGTTTGCCTACAACAACTCCATACATAGCGCTACATCTCAAACCACATTTTTTGCTAATTATGGAGTACATCCAGTATTTATCCCTAATCTGCCAGTGAACACTCCCATTCCTGCTGTTAATGACAGGCTTGCAAAATTACAGGAATCCCAGAAGGAATTATCAGAGATATTACTCAAGACCCAGGAAGTATATAAGGAAGCAGCAGATAAACATCGGAGAGTGCCCCCTGCTCTTCAGGTTGGAGACAAAGTTTGGCTGTCCACTAAAAACCTTAAGACACATGTGCCATCCTCCAAATTGGGTCAGAAATTCATTGGACCTTTTCAAATTTCTGCAAAAATTAACCAGGTTGCTTTTCGTTTAAAACTTCCCAACAATCTAAAGATTCATCCAGTATTTCACATATCCTTGCTCAAACCCTTCTGTGAAAACCCGTTTCCAGGAAGAATTCAGCCACCTCCTCCACCAGAAAGGATCCGTGGTGAAGAAGAATACATTGTGAATAAGATTCTGGACTCCCGAAAATTCAGAGGTAAACTGCAGTATCTGGTGCAGTGGGAAGGTTACGGACCAGAGGAAAATTCATGGGAACCAAAGGACAACGTCCATGCTCCTGGACTTACAAGAGCCTTCCATCAGAGGTACCCAGATAAGCCAGCTCCTGAGATGTCCAGAGGCCATCCTGGAAGGAGGGGAGTACTGTCAGGAATCGAACCCAGTGTCTCTTGTCCACCGGCCAGCAGCTCTACCATCTGAGCTATTCTGCTGGCTACAAAGTTCCTTGCTGAACCCGGATACCATTGACTGTTCTTCCTGATTGGCTTCACCCAGTGCTCTCTCTTTTGGCCTCTGATTGCCAATTACACGCCCTATATAAACCTGGCCCTGTGGGTGTCATTGCGAGATTATTGTGCTTCCAGCCTTTAGTCAAGCTCTTTCTCCTGCTGTTCCTGCTGCTACAAACACTGCTCTCCTGTGAACTGACCTCGGCCTGCCACCTGACTACGTTATCTGCCTGCTCCTCTGCTACCGAACTGCCTTTCCTGTGTACCGACCTCCGGCTGCCACCTGACTACGTTATCTGCCTGCTCCTCTGCTACAAACACTGCTCTCCTGTGAACTGACCTCGGCCTGCCACCTAACTACGTTATCTGCCTGCTCCTCTGCTACCGAACTGCCTTTCCTGTGTACCGACCTCCGGCTGCCACCTGACTACGTTATCTGCCTGCTCCTCTGCTACAAACACTGCTCTCCTGTGAACTGACCTCGGCCTGCCACCTGACTACGCTACCTGCCTCTGCTTCCCTTAGTGTTTGCAGTAACATCGGCTCCAACCCAGACGGGATCTTGACAACCAGACCGCTTGGGTTCCTTTTTAGGTCACTGCCAGATGTCCGGAGTCCAAGGACCGTGTCCTCTTGCCCAGAGCCTGATGACCATGGCCTGATGTCCGATGTCTGATGACCACTTCCAGATGTCCAGATCCTATCCTTCCCTGCCTGATGCCTGGAGCCTGCCGATCGTTGCCAGATGTCCGGAGTCCGTGTTCCTGAGTTCCAGTCCATGTTCCTGATGTCCTGTCCGTGTTCCTGAGTCCGTGTTCCTGTTGTCCTGCCGGTTCCCCGTGGTCTACCCTGTGATGACATCTGTCCAGGGCCAGTGTCTGATGTTCTCCTGATGAGCCTGTGCTACGCCTGAGGCCTGAGAGGCTGTTCTAGTATGCCCGTGCCAGATGACCCTGGACTGCATCAACCCGTGATGACCCTGCCATCGTCTGAAGTCTGACTGAGGTCAGTGTCTGATGCTCTCCTGCTGAGCCTGTGCTATGCCTGAGGTCTGAGAGGCTGCCCTAGTATGCCCGTGCCAGATAACCCTGGACTTCATCAACCCAAGATGTCCTACTGCACTTATCTGTAATCCTGAGACGTGTACCCTTCGCAGATGTGTGGAATTGGGAGCCTGGCATTATGTTCTGTCATAATGACCGGGGTCACACTAGCGTATAACATGGACAAGTGCTATGCGAGAAAACATCACATAGCACTCGGACCAGTGTTAATCTAAGGGGCGGCCTACATCTGCGATTTTTTTTTTTTTTTTTCTCATGCTGAATTGGCATGCGAGAGCAATCACAGAATGCTGCAATTGGCACTGAGACTCAGCCGAGTCTTGGCGCATTGCACCCATATAAGTCTATGGTGCGAGTGACACAGCGGATATCATCCGAGTGATGTGTGATATACGCCGACAATGGAGGAGATGGAGAAATTAGTTTCTCTGCCTCCTCCGCAGCTGTGCTCCGATCCGCTCTGTGCGAGCACAGTCGCAGGACACTCGGCTCCCGCTCACAGCAGAGCAGGAGCCAAAGGTCATTAGCATATCGTATCCGATGATCTCGCATCCAATGCCATACGCAAGTGTGACCCCAGCCTAAGTGTAGTGTAGCTGTGACTGAGGCCCTGGGCAACTTCCCACTCTGCCCCCTTGGTAGCTACATTACTGCTCGCCACACACAGCATGCACTGTGACACCCCCAGACCATCAAATTCATAGCAGCAGAGTGTACAGCGATGAACTGAATAGATTCCCACTCCGCTCACAGTATAACATCAACCAACACAGAAGTATTCAGTGCCACACGCAGTACACAGGGTAATATGTCCCCAAACTCTAAGGCTATGTGCAAACGTTCGGAATTGCCGCGGTATTTTCCGTGGCAATTCTGCACCTCCCTGCTGCGGGAAATACGCATGCTTTCTGTTTTGCGTATTCCCGCAAAAAACTAGCATTTTCCAAGCGTATTTAGCTTGCAGAATGCTAGCGTTTTTCAAGCGATCTGTAGCATCGCTTGGAAAACTGATTGACAGGTTGGTCACACTAGTGAAACATAGTGCTTGATAAGTGTGACCAACTTTTTACTATTGATGCCGCCTATGCCGCATCTGTAGTAAAATATAGAATGTTAGAAATAATCAAAAAAAAATATATATATTCTCACCTTCAAGCGGCCCCCGTAGTTTTCACGCTCCTCAGCAACACTGCCGGCAAGTTCCGTTCCCAGGGATGCATTGCGCGAATGACCTCTGATGAAGTAGCGGTTATCTGGGGTGATTCTCGCAATGCATCACTGCCGACAGCGTTGCTGAGGAGCGGGAAAACTCCGGGGGCCGCCGGAAGGTGAGAATATCCATATTTTTTATTTTATTTCTATTTTTTACAGGAATATGGTACCCAGGGCCTGGAGGAGAGTCTCTTCTCCTCCAGGCCCTGAGTACCAACCACACATGAAGCGCTCACTTCAAGCATGGTGGGCATAGCCACATGCGTAAAGTGAGTGTTTCAATGCATTCCTATGGTGGCGTATTCGCCGCGATTATGCAAAAAGAATGAACATGCTGCATATTTTTCCACGATGCGATTTCACCGCGGAAAAAATTTGCATTAGCATAGCTATGAGGAATCCCATAGGATGTAATGGGTTGCGTTGTGTAAGCGTTAACGCAACGTGTGCCCATAGCCAAACAGTACAACACCCCTCATACACAGAGTATAAAGCGTAGCTTACCCCAGCCCCTCATAATTGATATGGTAGCAGTCCACCAGTCTCACATAATACACATTGCAGCAGACCCCCAGACTCTGATAATATACATAGCAACAAATACAAACCCCCAGCAACCCTAATAATACACATTGATGCAGACCTCCCCAGCCCGTCATGAGATACATTGCTACAGGCCCCCCCATAAAATATATAGCTGCAGCCCCCATAATAATATACATTTCTGCAGACCCTCATAAGTTTAACCCTCTATCCAGCCCACAGTGCACAGTACATACCCTGACCTCTGTCACTACCCATCCATTTTACCATTAATCTTCTGTCCAGGATCTTTGTGCAGCAGGAGTGAAGCCCTGCAACATAGCACAGGAGTGGGAGGTGGAGCCAGCAGTTCTGCTGGCACAGGGCCTGGGTTGCAGAGAGACAGCCGGGAATCCCCTTCAGCCAGCTGCTCCATGACAGGATGTGGCCACACACAGCCTGCAAATCAGCACCTCTGATGCGGCCAGGCAGTGACACTGAAAGGTACAGTGCCACCCAGCAGCTGCTGAAGCCTCCGAACCCGCCCACCCCTGCACACTGACAACACACAGGATTGCAGGAGCAGGGCACCAAGTTATCTGACTACAGGGGCGCGCTGCCGCCCCCTGTGTTCAAAAGACTCACCGCCGCCTGAGCCAAAGGGCTCAACTGGCCTCATTATAGGTGCACCCCTGCCCACATCATGTGAGGAGCAATCATGCATTCTTGTGAAGTTATGTAGGACCACACATGCTTTTACTACCACATTGACATTAGCTTCACTCAGCTGAATGGCTGATTGTAGTACCCACCATTTGGCACAAAGAATACCAAAGGTGCACTCCACCAGTCGTGCACGTGAAATGCGGAAATTAAAGATTCTACGCCGATGCTCCAGATTTCGACGGGGATATGGCCTCATAACATGATGTGTCAATTGAAACGCCTCATCTGCTACAAGAACATAAGGCAATGGTTCAAGATTGGACTCTGGAAGTTGATGTGGTGGTGGTAGGTCCAATTGGTTATTGCGTAGCAGCCGACCCATAATGGAAGAATTGAAGACTCTGGAGTCTCCAGTCCTTCCATAGGCCCCAATGTCTACAATTATAAACCTGTACTGACTGTCGACCAAGGCCAACAAGACTACAGAAAAAAAATGTTTATAATTGTAGAATTGGGACCCAGGGTTGGCGGCTTACGCACACGAACGTGTTTCCCATCCAGGGCTCCAATACATTGGGGAACTGGCACGTGTCTTCAAATCCACGGGCAATACGCAACCAGTCGGGCATTTTTAGCTCAGGCATGACCTCTGTTGTGAACGTGTTGGAGACTACTTCGGAGCTGAGTCTCCCTCTGGTGGTTGCTGAGGGTATTGAACCTATGTTGAACAGCAAAAGTCCACCACCTACAATTGATGAATGGTTATCAGGGGGGACGGACTGGCCTGATATAGGTGAGCTGACCTCCCATGATCCTCGCCGGTGATCAATTGTTACTTCCTGGTCTTGGTTGGAAATCAGCTTGCTTTTCTGCTGTCTCCTGCTATTATTCAGATAAGCTACTGTTTTTTTTTCTTTGGTTTGATTTTCCTTGTTTTTGCTGCCTTGCTTTTGAGTTCAGCCGGGTTCCCTTTGGGGGCTTGTGCTGGTCTCTGTTATCTTTTTGTATTTGTTCATTTGCTCTGTTCCTGTGATTTTTTTACTGCTGGGTAGCTGCGTGTTCACACCAGAGATCTGATATAGGTGGTCGAGACCGTGTGGTCTCAGCATTTTTTAAATCAGAAGTGTTGGAGTTTTTCCTAGGGTTTTGCTGGGTTGCAGACAGTATTCTCTCCTGTACTGTCCTATCTAGACAGTTTTGGCCCCAGAGTTTGCTCAATCTATTTTCTGTCTGCGTTCGTGTTTTCCTCTTGTCTAACCGCCATTATATATATTTCCTATTCATTTGGGGCTCTACTCCGGGGCAGTTAGCTTTCCCCTTTCCATCTTCAGGGGTAGCTAATATCTCCGGCTGTGACGAGGCGTCTAGGGCACCATAGGAACGTCCCACGGCTGCTTCTAGTTGTGCGGTTAGTTTAGGGGTCTGCAACCTATTAGATCCCAACCTCTCTGGTGTTTGGCTACCTTTGCGGTTTTTGCTCCTGCCCTCCTCAGCAACCAAATCATAACAGACCTCTTCATGTAGTCTGGCCCAAATTTCTGCACACGTAGAGCGGACTATGCCTGATATGGTCGATTTGCCAATTGAAAACTCTAAGTGCAGAGCAGCATATGACAGGCCAGTGGAAAGGAACCTGCAAAACACAAAGCAGACAAAACATGTACACATCAGCACACCAAAAAACAAGCACAGCATTCCCTACTCTTACAATCGGTCAGTTTCTTAAACCATACGAAAAAAGGCTGCACTCTAACATAGCAAAGCATGACAATATGGAATACATTAAATTTGGGATAGCAATAGAGCTTTAGAGTATAAAGAACAATTTTAAATGCTTAGTATAACACTTGGTAAAACATTATTTGCCCACCAACCATCGTCAAGGTGGTCTCAAGTCTGGTGAGTCCCTGACCTATGTCAACATACCTCTATTAGGTATGTTAGAGTGCAGCCTTTTTTGGTATGTTTTACATGGGGGTAGCTCCACTTGGTTTGCACCTAATTCACATTAGTCTGGATGTACCAGTCAGTCTTTTTGTCTTTAGTTTATTAAACCATGCATACACTAAATGCAATGAGATGCCATTCCTGCTGTGGGTAACACACAAACAAATAATTAAGATGGGGAAGCGTGCTAATAACATTTAGGAAAATATGTTGACAATAAGTAAGTTACAACACTAGGAAAGGAGCTATGTTGTAAAAAACATCATCAACATATCGTTGACACACAAACCGTAATGTTAGGATAAGCCGTTCCTCAGCAGAAATAGCTAGACGCATCCTGGTGTCCTGAAAGGGGATCCCAGGGTGCACAATCTCCAGCAATATATCGAAGGTACCAAGGCTCATTCGACAATATTGAAAAAACTTGTCGGGATGGGTACGCAGCGATCAGGGCTGCCACTAGGAATTTTGGGGCCCCATACTGGCAAAATTTATGGGGCCCCCTTTGAGACTCCGCCCAGGCTCCACCCCCAGTTCCGCCTCTACCCTAGCTCCTCCTCCACCACGCGAACCTTCCAAAATCCCTCCACCCTTTCTTGGAAAAACTCCACTTCTGCACCACACCCTCACCAATCACACATTAAGGGCCTGTGCACACGTTGCGTTTTTTGCTGCGGTTCCGCAGCGGTTTTTGTGCTGCAGAACCGGACGCCATGTACAGTACAATGTTAGTGAAGGGGGAAAAAAAAAAACTGTGCACACGCTGCAGAATTTTCCGCGCGAATTGGGTGCGGTTTCAAAACCGCAGCATGTCAATTCTATGTGCGGATTCCGCTGCGGTTTTACACCTATTCCATTATAGGTGTAAAACCGCAGGGAAAAACCACGCCAAAATCGCAGTAAATCCTCGCTAAAACCGCAGTGCGGTTTACTTGCGGTTTTAGCAAAATCCGCAATGAATCCACAACGTGTGCACGGGGCCTAACACCATATCACATACACAGCCATCAGCTTTTGTTTTGGCCAAAAGATTTTTTAAGCCGCCACCACGACAAGGTAGACTCTATTGGCAGGGACCTACTCTACGCTAACCCATTAAACATTTGGTAACTTTTTTGATGACCTACACAGATTCCAAAAGCAGTGTGAGGGTCCCCACACACTATAATGTCACCCAGAGCCCCACTAAAATATGAGAGCTCCCCCAGGCTCACACAATAAATGTCCCATTCAGCCCTAACATGTAATTTGAGGGTCCCTACACGAGATCAGGAATTCCACACACAATATGATGGCCCCTGCAGCCCTCCATTCAGTATAATGGCCCCCACAAGGCCAACACACTATGGGGACCAACCCCAACAAACAGTTTGATAGCCCTGCTGCACCCCTTATATAGTGTCATCGTCAGTGCACCACTTATACATTGCCATCCTCAGTGTACCCCTTATACAGTGCCATCTTCAGTGCACCCCTTATATAGTGCCACTGCCACCCACAGCGGCCCCCCAGCTCAGTCCCCTTGTTATTGGCTCCTTGGAGGGATCCACCTGAGATCAGCGGCAGTACTGACCCTCACTATGTACCCGGCATAGTGCCATACTCTGGGTTGTGGACATGTCTGGTACTGCAGCTCAGTCTCCCACTGCTATGGGTCAGGATAGTGAGGAGCTGCAGTACCAGACATGACCATGGTGCCTGTATGGCGCTATAGTGAAGGGGCCTGCAGTCAGCTGATCGGTGTGGTGGGGGTCGCATACATTGTGTATGAGGCTGTGATGACCCCGTATATCCGCCATAATGTAGCCCCCCCAAATGAGGAGCGGGGTCCTCCCAGGACTCAGGGACATCTCGCAGCTATAACAGACATAATATTGTAGAGCAGCCGGACCCCGGGGGCAACCAAGACCCCACTGATATCTGACACGGTCATAAGACGCGGACCCTCCCGGGTCACAGGCAGAACAGGGTGCGATGTGCTGCAAAAACATAAAGTCCCACTAAAAGGAGGAGACAGTCAGCATGCTGGCACTGAGCTCACTAAGAAAAGGACATAACTAAATCTAAGGGGGACAGTCTCCCCCTTAGATTTAGTTATATCCTCTTCTTAAGTGAGCGCAGCTGCGCAGTGCCAGCATGCTGACTGTCTCCCCCTTAGATTTATCTGTCTCCTCCTTTTAGTGAGCACAGTTCCAGCATGCTGTCTCCCCGGGATATTTAGCTACTGTCTCCCCCTTAGATTTAATTACTGTCTCCCCCTTGTAGTGAGCACAGTTCCAGCATGCTGGAACTGTGCTCACTAAATGAAGGAGACAGCTAAATCTAAGTGGGAGACAGTCAGCATGCTGGCACTGCGCAGCTGCGCTCACTAAGAAGAGAACATAACTAAATATAAGGGGGGGAGAGTCAGCATGCTGGTACTGTGCTGACTAAAATGATAGGACAACGTCTATCTGAGTTGCCTGCATACAGCTAAGGACGCTGGAGATTTGTCCCCATCATCAGCGCAGCCGCCAAGCCACCGGAGAAGTCGGAGTCAGACCCAACCTGTTCGCTCGCCTCTACCTCGTGACTGCGCCTGCCTGCTGTCCTGCCGCCGCCATCCACCGTCTTCTGCAACTGCTCCTGAGTCGCACAACACCAGGGTTATGGGGTACTTGGCACCGAGCCCATTGAAGTCTATGGGGAATGTCACAAGTAGCACAGCTCGGTCCGTTGCCCTGGGCGCTCATACAAAGGGGAATATTTACAGGGGATTTTAGGAATAGTTTGTGACGCCACCTGTGGTTTCTGATCAAGTAGACCAGCGCTGCAGGGTGAATCTTCTGAGGGGATGTTATTAGGCAGCTAGATGTTAAGTCCCCCACAGGTGGGACTTTTCCCTCAAAGTCTATGGTGGTGCAGGGTTCAGATAATAAGTCAGTCACACACAAGTTGTTCTCTTTCCATACCTTTACTGTAGATGGTTGCAGGTATGTCCCGGGAAGCTGTTCAGGGTGGAGTATGCACATCCAGGTAATTGCCAAGTAGGTTTAGGGCCTCCTTTCCCTTTTAAAGTGTACGAGTCCTAACCTGCGTGAAGTCAGGTTTAACTCCGAATAGCACAGCTTCGCCCGGCCAACATTGTGGTGGAAGTCTTCTGCTTATTCTGGCGACCAGAACATTGGTGACCAGAAATTGGAAAGAACTAAGTCTATATCTGCAGCGTCCTGCCAGACTCCTGTTCTGCCTGACCCCGGTTACGTATCCGCACTTAGGGCTACCCTCTGCGACTTGAAGCCCAGCAGGGATTCCGGTTTTCTATCACTAGCCGTGAAGGTACCAGCAATACTTCGGACCCGGTGTCCGGTTAGTTGAGTGAAGGTGATCTGTCACCGAAGTCACTCCTTCCTAGGGTAACCACTCGCCTCGCCCTACTCTCCTCCTTAACATAAGCACAGGGCAGCAGTAGGTTCTGTCTTAGCTTTCTTCCTTCTTTCCAAAGCTCGCTGACCAACTCTCAGTTAACTCGATGTTCTGCAAACTGTAGTCCCCTTCCTTCTTTCCTTCAAAGACTCTGTCCAGAGCAGCTTTCAGGACGTTTCGTCAGACTGATTACAAGCCCGCTCCGAGAGTCACTCTCCACTTTCTAGGGTTCTAGCAGTCTGTCTGTTCTGAGTTATCAGCTTCCAATCTCTCTCTTCTGTCTCTGACAGGAAATCTCCACACGTCTGTCTCTCCAGCTCCAACTGAGCTCACTACTGAATGACTCACTCCTGAATCACCCAAGACTTGAATGGCTCCTGACAGGAACTGATCTCTGATACTGCTACCTAACACACCCTTAAATAGTCTAAGATTCCCTCTAGTGGTAATACTGGGAAATGTGTGTTGTGAATGAATATCAGGTTTTTACAATTACCTTCCTGTGCATCCTCCTGGAGACATGTGTACCAAGCGCAGCTGGGCCACACACTCCCAGTCCCACATAGCGTGCACACACCGCACACTGCTCTGCTCCGGAATGAGGAAGTGGAGCAGAGCAGCGTGTGACGTCAGGTGAGGGCGGCGCTGGCTGGACCATGGTGCACTGGTGGGGGAGGGCCCGGGGGGGGCCCGGCATGCTGGGTTATGATGCGCAGCAAAGCCTGAACAAAATGTCAAGGGGCCCGAGCGCAGATCGGGGGGCCCGAGCGCGGACCAGGCTGTCAGCGTGTTCGGGCCCCCCTAATCACCGGGCCCCATACAGTTGTAAGGGTTGTAATGCCCTGATGGCGGCCCTGGCAGCGATGAATAGAGACGGTGGAAATGCCCTTTACTTATCCTTCGCCTCAAAAGTGGATGCACCCACATTCTTCGGTGCCTTCTGGGATCAGCAATCACAGGGTATGGCTCCCCAAACCGTCATGATATTACCCAGTTGTACAGCACATGCTCCGTGGTATTAAAAATCAATGTCTCGCTCATGTTTGTGACAAACCAGCACTAAACACAAATAACCCAATGAGTCCACTGCAAAGTTGGGAGGCTCACACCTGTTGGAGACTCCTTAAATATGGGTATGGCTGATGATTTAAATTAGTTTCAGGCCTCAAAACCGTTATTTGTCCATTTTGTTAGGCTGCAACAAAAAATCGCAAGTCGGATGTCAATCGGACGTGAAACGTACGCTCAGATGCGACTAAATCGCATCATCGCAGTAGAATCGGATGACAGATGGAGCAATGTTCATGAAACTTTTGTGACCTACTAAAACGGTCCGATTTTTTAGACGTTGTGTGTGACCCCGGCCTTAGACCTGTGACAGGGACAAGGGGGCATCCTCTACGTCTGGAGGAAAGAAGGTTTAGCCATAATCACAGACGCAGATTCTTTACTGTAAGAGCAGTGAGACTATGGAACTCTCTGCCGTCTAATGTTGTAATGAGTGATTCCCTACTAAAATTTCAGAAGGGACTGGAAAAGTATAATATTACAGGCTATATTCACTAGTTTCCTAGATATTGTGTTGATCCAGGGAGCTAGTCTGATTGCCGTATTTGGAGTTGGGAAGGAATTTTTTTTCCCCAATGTGAAGCTTACTGTTTGCCGCATGTTTTTTTTTGCCTTCCTCTGGATCAACATGTTAGGGCAGGTTAGGATAGGATATGGGTTGAACTAGATGGACTTAAAGTCTCCCTTCAACCTTAATAACTATGTTACTATGTCTTTAGGGTTAGTGATCTTTATCTATGATTTCATTTTACTGGGTATTGTCTACCCAGTCTGTCTGCAGAGGGCACTGTTGATATTGCCATCCAAGTCCTGTGACTGTTACTTTTAATAAGATATATTGTTAAAGGGAATTTGTCACCTTCAAAATGTAAATTCAGCTACTTCAACATTTATGTAGGAGACTTACAAGAAATATACATTTTAGTGTTGTTGTAGATTAATTCACTTTTATTCCATGTGCAAATGAGAGCGCTCTGGTGCACCCTCGGTGTGGCCAATGGCCCAATACGTCATTACGCCCTACGATTTGCAAATCTATCACTGTCTCTGATCTTGATTGACAAAGATAACTTTCTCACAGCACTGACACTGTAGAACAATTTCAGATCAGAGTGTGCCCGCTCCCTCACTAATTGCTCACACTTTGAGCATACCACTGGGCTCTCCAGTGTCAGTGTGCAAATCAGAGGGCATAACGGTGCGCTAAGCCATTGGCCACACCAAGGGGGCAACGAAGCACCCTGATTTACACATGGATTAAAAGTGACTACCTGCAGCTACAACACTAATATACACTGCTCAAAAAATTAAAGGGAACACTCAAATAACACATCCTAGATCTAAATGAATGAAATATTCTCATTGAATACTTTGTTCTGTACAAAGTTGATTGTGCTGTCAACATAATCACACAAAAATCATCAATAAAAATCGAATTTTTGAACTAATGGAGGCCTGGATTTGGAGAGACCCCCAAAATGAAAGTGGAAACAAGTCAAAATGAAAATCAAAACAAGACAAAATTAAAGTGGAAACAAGTCAAAATGATGCTCAGTATTGTGTGTGTTCAGCAGTTCCTGCAAGATGAAGGCATTGAAGCTATAGACTGGCCTGCCTGTTCCCCAGACCTGAATCCGATTGAGCACATCTGGGACAGCATGTCTCGCTCCATCCTCCAACGTCATGTTGCACCACAGACTGTCCAGGAGTTGATGGATGCTTTAGTCCAGATCTGGGAGGAGATCCCTCAGGAGAACATCCGCAACCTCATCAGGAGCATGCCCAGGCATTGTAGGGCGATCATAAAGGCACGTGGAGACCACACACAATACTGAGCATCATTTTGACTTGTTTCCACTTTAATTTTGGTTGTCTCTCCAAATCCAGGCCTCCATTGGTTCAAAAATTTGATTTCCATTGATGATTTTTGTGTGATTATGTTGACAGCACATTCAACGTTGTACACAACAAAGTATTCAATGAGAATATTTCATTGATTTAGATCTAGGATGTGTTATTTGAGTGTTCCCTTTATTTTTTTGAGCAGTGAAGAAGAGTCGCACAACACCAGGGTTATGGGGTACTCGGCACCGAGCCCATTGAAGTCTATGGGGAATGTCACAAGTAGCACAGCTCGGTCCGTTGCCCTGGGCGCTCATTCAAAGGGGGATATTTACAGGGGATTTTAGTAACAGTTCGTGACGCCACCTATGGTTTCTGATCAGGGTGACCAGCGCTGCAGGGTGAATCCTCTGAGGGTTGGGGCAGCAAGGTGGTAAGTCTCCCACAGGTGAGACTAGATGGATCCCTCAGGGTGAAATGGCGGTGCAGGGTGCAGGCAATAAGGCAGTCACACACAAGTCAGTCTCTTTCCATACCTTGAGGCTAAGTGCACACGTTCAGGAATATTTGCGTTTTTTTCGCGTTTTTTCGCGGGAAAAAACGCGTCAAAAACGCATGTATTAAGCATCCTATCATTTAGAATGAATTCCGCAAATTTTGTGCACATGGTGCATTTTTTTCCGCAAAAAAAACGCATCGCGGAAAATCTAGCAGTTTGTCCATTAATTTTGCGGATTTCTAGCGTTTTTCCCTCTTTATTATTGACCTAGAAAGTTCAGGAAAAAATCGCGGTAAAAACGCGTCAAAACCGCGCAAAAAACGCACCAAAAACGCGCAAAATCCGCGCAAAAAAACGCGCGTTTTTGCCGCACAAAAAAGTCCGGTTTTGCTCAGGAATATTCTGCAAACATTCTGCAAACGTGTGCACTTAGCCTTACTGGTGGTATTTGCAGGTATGTCCCAGGAGGCTGCTCAGGGTGGAGTATGTACATCCAGGTAATCGCCAAGTAGGTTTAAGGCCTCCTTTCCCTTTAAAGTGTATGAGTCCTAACCTGCGTGAAGTCAAGTTTAACTCTGAATAGCACAGCTTCGCCCGGCCAACATTGGAAGTCTTCTTGTGGCAAGAACTAAGTCTTCAATGCAGCGTCCCGCTAAACTTCTGTTCTGCCTGACCCCGGTTACGTATCGGCACTTAGGTCTACCCTCTGCGACTTGAAGTCCAGCAGGGATTCCGGTGTTTCTCTCACTAGCCGTGAAGGTTCTAGCAAGTCTTCGGACCCGGTGTCCGGTTAGCAGAGTGGAGGTGCTATGTCACCTATGGCACTCCTTCCTTTAGTCACCACTCGCCCGTCGCCCTACTCTCACCCTTAACATAAGCACTGGTAGCAGTAGGTGTAGTCGTCAGCTTCCTTCCTTCCACAGCTCACTGACCGTTTCTCAGTCAACTCGATGTTCTGATAACTGTAGTCCCCTTCCTTCTGTTCCTTCATAAACTCTGTCCAGAGCGGCCATCAGGACCTTCCGTCAGACTGATTTCATGCTCACTCCGAGAGTCACTTTCCACTTGCATAGGGTACTAACAGTCCGTCTGTTCTGAGATAACAGCTTACAATCTTCCTCCTCTGTCTCTGACTAGAATGTCTCTGACAGGAAATCCACAGAATGACTCACTCCTGAATCACTGCAACCACTGAACTACGACTGAACACCAGTCTGGAATGACCTCACTGCTACGTCTCCCACACCCTTAAATAGTCTAAGGTTCCCTCTAGTGGTAATCTAGGAAAGTGTGAGTGATGTGAATGAATATCAGGTTTTGCAATTACCTTTCAATACATACTCCTGGAAACATGTGTACCAAGCGCAGCTGGGCCACACATCCCCCCTAGTTATCGTCAGCACTCCCGGGCTGAAAAAGGAAAAAACAATTTTTATAATAACATCAACAACATAACTCATCCCTTGCGGGAGGTAAGGACACTTTAACGTTACAATATGTACAAATTACAATTAGAAAAATATCAAAATACGTTTCAAAATAAATACAATATTAGATTCTTGTGGAGGACCCGCACCAAAAACCTCCCACGTGGGTCCTGGGTGGGCTGCAGGACTTCATTGCTGCAGACCTCACTCAAGGCCACACCATACGGGTTTTTCTTCTGAGGTAGTATGGCTTTATGTAAAACCAAGATGGGACACCGAAGTGTCAACTATTTACAATTAAAGTTCTTGTGCTGCAAGAGTCCTCAGCACGCAGTCCTTGCATAAACATTTCACATTATACTTCACATAAATACTTCACATTAATACTTTGTTACTCATTACCCAACTGGGGTATTCTACTTCAAATTATGCATACTATGCAAACATCATCAATATTATCAATAAAGTGCAATTCTTCTTTAACTTTGTACAGATGCAGTAAATCCTGTCTGGGTCCTACTGTTCTTCTTTGCAAATAGCAGTGACTTCTTCCACACCTGGGGCTGGAAGTAAGCGGTGCGATCTGGAATGCATCACTAACATATCATGTCCTGCTACCTGTGTCTGAGTAGCCACAGTCCTTGTTTCACTCTTGCGATTGCTTTTGCGACTTCCTGGAGGCCTAACAGGTGCCTCTTCTAAGTACAGGTCTTGCTCAGTAGGGGTCGCTGTTGCAGCATAAGATGCTGGACAGGAAGCAGGTGCGCGCAGTGGCTCAGTTGAAAACGCACAAGGCTTTTGCGATGCAGAGTAGGAAGCAGTATACGATGCAGGGCACGATGCAGGTGCACGGCCTGGCGCTGATGGGGTTGTGACTTGGGACACTGAGACACGGGGAACATTGCCGGCTTCAGGGACGGGGTCGCTGACTCAGGAGACATTCAGGGCATACCACTTCTTAAGACCCCAGTGTCGCGTGTAGGTGACGATATCCCCTATCAAGAGATCCCTTCCCAGGTGCCCCTCTGGCAGGTGAGACTCCACATCCCTGCGGTTGACGAATACCTCCTGGTACAGGCCTGGCTCATGGATGAACCCCCAGCCTCCCCGGAGTTTAAAGTCTCTAATGGCCCCCTGGCGCTGCGGTTCCCGCAGCGTACCTTTATCTCTCCTGACGTTTTCTTTATCAGCGAGATCCTTTTCCCGGTACCTCTGGCGAAGCTGCTGCGCCTCTCTCTGCTCCTGCTGCTGCCGCTGCTCATGCTCCCGGCGTCGCCACTCATTCTCCTTCTGGGCGGGGTATTCCACGTCGTCCAGGTACTCCAGCTCCACCCAATCGATCTCCATCATGGACGGCTGGGTCTCCTCCGGCGTCCCTACCGGGGGACTGCATTCCGCTGCGGCCTCCAGGCCTGGCTGGCACTCCGGTGCGGGCAGGGCCTCCTCAGCCTCCTTCTCTCCCGCCGCGTCCCCGGCGGAGTCAGGATCAGCACTTTTGGAGCCGGCCTCCGGTTCTTCATCAGCCGTTTGCAGTGGTGGCGCAGGTGACATCTGCGCATCCAGGGGGGAGAGCGTCGCGTCCCACAGCAGCCGCTGTTTCAGGGCACGCCAGCTTTTCTCCATCGCCTCCATTTCTTTACGGTGGCAGGCCATGTCCCTTAGCACCGCATCCACCTCCTCCACTTTCTGCATTGTTTGGTCGGTCTCCCGACCTGGGGACGGTTCAGGCACAGGCAGTAGCTCTTCAGGGGAACGGGGTCTGCGCACCGCCGTTTCTCCACACAGCGTCTCCTGTCCTTCCGCCATCTCACTCCAGGCCAGACTGTGTTTTCCATCTGGAACAATCTGGTCTCTTCTGTGCAGGCGGGACTTTCGCTTTCTCTTCATGGCATAGAGGATGAAGAGAAGGCGGATCTCCCTTGCAGTGGGGCAGGCTCTCGTATTATAGTAGCATTTTGACAAGGCGCCCATCACTTTCGCGCCACAAGGGGGGCACGCCCACGAAGGCACGCCCACCTTCTTCACCAGCGCCTCAGGGCGCGAATATGGCGGCAAAATGGCGGAAAATGGCGCCAAAAATCACAAAAACTGCACACAGTCTTTTTGCACAAAACAGTCCACTTTAGGCACACAGGACTCACAAATAGTAAGCTTAGTATCCTGTTCGTGACGCCAAAGATGAGTCGCACAACACCAGGGTTATGGGGTACTCGGCACCGAGCCCATTGAAGTCTATGGGGAATGTCACAAGTAGCACAGCTCGGTCCGTTGCCCTGGGCGCTCATTCAAAGGGGGATATTTACAGGGGATTTTAGTAACAGTTCGTGACGCCACCTGTGGTTTCTGATCAGGGTGACCAGGGCTGCAGGGTGAATCCTCTGAGGGTTGGGGCAGCAAGGTGGTAAGTCTCCCACAGGTGAGACTAGATGGATCCCTCAGGGTGAAATGGCGGTGCAGGGTGCAGGCAATAAGGCAGTCACACACAAGTCAGTCTCTTTCCATACCTTTACTGGTGGTATTTGCAGGTATGTCCCAGGAGGCTGCTCAGGGTGGAGTATGTACATCCAGGTAATCGCCAAGTAGGTTTAAGGCCTCCTTTCCCTTTAAAGTGTATGAGTCCTAACCTGCGTGAAGTCAAGTTTAACTCTGAATAGCACAGCTTCGCCCGGCCAACATTGGAAGTCTTCTTGTGGCAAGAACTAAGTCTTCAATGCAGCGTCCCGCTAAACTTCTGTTCTGCCTGACCCTGGTTACGTATCGGTACTTAGGGCTACCCTCTGCGACTTGAAGTCCAGCAGGGATTCCGGTGTTTCTCTCACTAGCCGTGAAGGTTCTAGCAAGTCTTCGGACCCGGTGTCCGGTTAGCAGAGTGGAGGTGCTATGTCACCTATGGCACTCCTTCCTTTAGTCACCACTCGCCCGTCACCCTACTCTCACCCTTAACATAAGCACGGGTAGCAGTAGGTGTAGTCGTCAGCTTCCTTCCTTCCACAGCTCACTGACCGTTTCTCAGTCAACTCGATGTTCTGATAACTGTAGTCCCCTTCCTTCTGTTCCTTCATAAACTCTGTCCAGAGCGGCCATCAGGACCTTCCGTCAGACTGATTTCATGCTCACTCCGAGAGTCACTTTCCACTTGCATAGGGTATTAACAGTCCGTCTGTTCTGAGATAACAGCTTACAATCTTCCTCCTCTGTCTCTGACTAGAATGTCTCTGACAGGAAATCCACAGAATGACTCACTCCTGAATCACTGCAACCACTGAACTATGACTGAACACCAGTCTGGAATGACCTCACTGCTACGTCTCCCACACCCTTAAATAGTCTAAGGTTCCCTCTAGTGGTAATCTAGGAAAGTGTGAGTGATGTGAATGAATATCAGGTTAAAGTGTGAGTGATGTGAATGAATATCAGGTTTTGCAATTACCTTTCAATACATACTCCTGGAAACATGTGTACCAAGCGCAGCTGGGCCACACATCTATATTACTAGTATATGGGCTAAGGACAGATTCCTTTTAAATGAATGTACACAATGATACACAAAGAAAGTACGCCGTATATAGCTCATGTTAGCAGGATGTGCAGCCCGTGCACTCTAGCATCGTTTCACTCCAGTGTCAATAGACTAAATCTGTATTTCAGGACAAAAAAAGATTGAATGTCTGACCTCGGCGCTTCCCCTTCGTCTTTAGGTTCCTACAATGAGCTTTTAGTAAGTTTTTTACGCCGTGTATTTTTGAAGAAATTGCAAGTAACAGGTGCAGAAATCCCGCAGAAAATCTGGAACATCAAAAAGCTCATGGTGGGAATACATTCTAATAGTTCACCAGAATCTGCCACTTATCTAGTATATTCCAGGAACTCCTGTCCGTCTTATGCTTTGAAATTATTTTAAAACTCTCATCCACAATAAAAAGTCAAAGATAAAACTCCAGTCTCTAAACCTGGCGAGCGTCACGGGACTGACAGAAGAATGGAAAAAGTATCAGCGCCCAATAGCCGGGATATCTGGGTAAAAGGTTACAAGGAGTCAGTGCCAGAGGATAACGGCTGTGACTTTGTGAGTATATAGGGAAAAGGTTATTGGATGACATGAGCTGCCTTCGGGCGACTAAACAACACACCCCCTGCTGCCATTGGCCCGGCCTGTAAATTATACACCTTGCACGCATGCCTTTCCTTATTTATGGAGCACTTGTACAGATCTGACGCGTCATGGAGGACGCTGCTCTGCCAAGTGCGGCTGGTTCTGGGCAGAAAACATAATCTGGCTAAAAGAATGGCGCAAAGCCATTATATTCTTATATCAGCACAGCAGGAGAACCAAAGGGCCGGAGACAGCACATTACATGAACCAAAGTCCCATCCACCAGAAGTATATGGCAATGTACGGCATACACCACACAGGCGCGAGCTTCATTACATGGCAGCCCGGCAGTCTTCCTTCATGCACATCCTGCATTGTTAAACACTTCTGGGTAGACTCTACATTGGCTACCAAAAAAAACGTAACCTAAGCTGCACCACTGGGAAACAGACTGGAAACATTGCCCCTGATTCACCATTTGCATTTTTTTTCTTGCAGTGTTCACTGACATTTTATTGCACCAAATTCATCAAAATGGCGCAGGTAGTTCATGAATTGGGTGCAAAGTAAAACATTTTTTTTTTCCTTCCATTAATCATTTTTTTTCCAACTTTTCGAACATCTTTTTCAAGATGGTGTAAAACTTGATTTGTTGAAAAGATTGTACATAAAACTACACTAGGGGGGAGTCGATTATTACATTTGTTGTTACATCTGCACCTTTTTAAAAAGTGGCCATTGATGAATCAGATGACAATATTCGGGCCTGTAAGCGCCAGCCACAAAGCAACAAAAACAGGAGCAACAGAAACCAGGAAGGATTTGTGGACTCGTTCGCGCTGCTGATTATTGAAGACGGCAATTTGAGAACATTAGACAATTGTTTTTTTTCGACGTGTTTCGAAGTATAAGGTCATGTTACGGGTTTTTTAATGCAAATTTTAAGCTGCTTACAAAAAGCAGGTTTTTCTATGTTTTTGTTGTTTTTTTTTTGCTGTTTTTCTTTTATCTCTTCTGCATGTTGATAAAGTTTAGTGCCCCCCACCCCAAAAAAAAGCCTGATTTAGCTTCCTTAGGTTTTTGCACCAAAAACACAGTAAAAACTGATACCAGCATTTTTTGCTGCATTTTTGCACTTACCCCTTGTTTCCTATAGGTGAAAAAACGCTAAAAGAAGTGACATGCTGCAGTTTTCAAAACCGCAGCAGTTTTCCAAATCAGTCAGGAACATAAAACCAAGGTGCATATGAGATTTCTGAAATCTCATAGACTTTGCTGGTACTGTAAAACGCAGCTTAAAATCTCCATTAAAAAATGCTGCAAAAATAGAACGTGTGAACGTAGCATAATACACTTCTTCCTCAGGAAAAACAACTTTTGAAACATGAAGAATAAAACCTTATGTCTAATTAATTTTCTTAAATTGGCGTCTAATCAGCAGCGCAAATAAGTCCACAAATCCTTCCTGGTTTCTATTGCAAGTGGTTCGATGACCCGTGGATCCGCAGCAGCTGAATAATATTATAAAACGCACAATTCTATGGATCAGGTTAGAATAAATCTTTTAACTATTGCATTTTACATAGAGACTAGACATACAGTAGGTCGCAAATTCCTTCACTTTCAGAGCAGGAATTCCCCATCAGGTACATAAGTGACCGCTGGAAGGAACTGCTTACACTACTGTGCGCCTGACAAACAGAAGTGATTGCAGCTGACAGCCAGTTTACAAATTATTTAGCAACAAATGTCTCCCTCTAGTGGAGATGATGGGATATGACTTTTTTTTAACCAGTTTAAGACCAGGCTAATTACCTGATCAATGACAAGGCTGTTGTTTTTGTAGTATACGTAGGTCTGATACTTTTTTTTTAGCATTTGATTATACAAATAATGGCTATGCCTTCTTTTCTGTAAAACATACACCTTCAATTCATCACTTATGTATTTTTTCATGTCATTTTATTTTATCTGGTCTTTCTTTTTGCCCTGGTGGATTCTCATTAAGGAGTTGTATGATGAATTTTGCTCAAATTATAACATGGTAATTCATAATTTCATTTGCGCCTATTTTTTCAGTTTTGGAGCTGTTTTTCTGTTTTAAACCAAATTCAACCAGATTTAAACCAGATTCCAAGTTGCATTTACCTTGAAATCTATCTTTTACTTGTTTGTATGTTTTTTTCTATTTGCCGTTTGTGACCCATATGCTTGAAGACTTGAACAAATATCAAGTGTTGCTTGTGACATTTTAATGGATAATGTGATGTTTTTTCTCTAAAAATGCACAAAAAGGTAAGTGACAAAATACAAAACATATTACCGTATATTTCACTTCATGATAGAGTCAAATTTTACAATCCTGTCCAGTGTCATTTTATAAGGTAAAAACTATGAACGCTTCAACGGATCCCACTGATTCTGAGACTGTTTTTTCGTGACATATTGTACTTCATAATATTAATAATAGCCAGAGGAACCAATGGACTACAGGAAACTTGTGATGGATGTGGTCAGCAGACACTCTGGGCAAGACTAACAAAACCTCTGCACCTCGGCATAAATCCAGGGCCAAAAGAAGCGCTGCAGAATCCGCTCTTGTGTCTT
The DNA here is from genome assembly GCA_033576555.1 of Oophaga sylvatica. Taxonomy (NCBI): domain Eukaryota; kingdom Metazoa; phylum Chordata; class Amphibia; order Anura; family Dendrobatidae; genus Oophaga; species Oophaga sylvatica. The sequence goes on along the minus strand of JARQOD010000001.1, from coordinate 114,526,175 downwards.
TTTAACACCTAGGTAACCTCCCAGCATGTGATGCTTGCGGGCCATCCGAGCACCGCCCGGCGATATGATTGGGGCACTACCAGCTGTTCCACTACTTCGTCTGGGATTTTGTCCACCCGATAAAGTAACTCCTGGTTGCCTGCCATGCGTGGAAATAACATCTTTGCCCCAGGTTGCTGAGCCACCCCATTTCTGTCATCCTTTTCCGTGCCCTGGTCGGTGTAGAATCCTTGAGCTGGGCTGTCCCAAAAGTTCCCAGGGACACTTCCAACACCGGGATTGATGGGGTCACTTCAACCTCTCCTGACAATATCTCTAGGGGTAGCCTATCGGGTTTACAATCTGTCAGTATGTGGGTGACCCCTATGGCAGGCATCCTTGACTCGGAATTTTCGGGTTCTGCACACGGACAGACCTTTATCCTGGGAGTTTTAATTTTTCTCTCCCACAAGGACCAAAACAGGGGTAAGTCTCTTCTCACGCCACAGTCCTGCAAGGAAGGGTTTTTAATACACCCACCACATGCTTAAATTCCACACAAGAAGTGGAAAAGGTAACCTCCTCTGTCAGATACTCCTGGAGTTTACCATGTATACAGATGACCCCGACTTTCCCCCAGTGGGTTTTAAGCCAGAGATCAGTGACTCATGGACGAATGTCAGTAGGCTTCCTGAGTCCACGACAGCCTCCGCTCGGTGTCCATTGACACGCAGCTGGCATCAGCTGGACCAACATCATCAGCGGTATATTCAGTCTGAGCGAGTCCATAGGTTCAGGGGGCAGATGGCAGCTACATGCAGGGCAGCCATCAGGGCATTACTGCCCTTACTAGTTTTTATGCTAACTCTCTGGTTATTCTTAACCAATGTGTTTATGAGATGATTAAAAGGAACTTAATGCAGAAACTCTGCATAACCTATATTTCTATTTCCCATCTTTCATATTTGGTGCCGAAATTCAAGAAAGGCCATATTAGTAAGTGCTTTATCATCTCAAACATATTCCTCAACAATAACCAGAAAATGGCCAATCCTTTTAACCCTTAGTGACCGAGCCAATTTTGACATTAATGACCAAGCCAAATTTTACAATTCTGATCAGTGTCACTTTATGTGGTAATAAATTTTTCCCCAACCTCTATACTACGTCAGATGAAGAAAAAAGCGACCATGTCGCCCTGCACAGTAACAGGACCTCTCCTCCACCACACTGAAAACAGTATCCTCAAAAATAATATCCTTTAATTAGCCCCTACAGTAATAATATTGTAACAACCCTGCTGGCATCACTGCATGGCCTCCCATTCCCCACATACCAACTTGCTTACTGCTCCAGGTCATGCTGTGATTTCTGTCTGCTGCCAGTTCCATGCTCTGTACCTCTTGCTTTCTATCTGTTCTGTGCATGTTTCCTGGCTGTGTGCATAGGGGTACGGCGCCAGAACTCTCTGGTCCTTATGGAGTCAAGGTGCACCTGTCTAATTTGTCCCTGACCAATTGCCATGAGCCCTCTAGTATTTAGGGCAACTCCACCTTGTGGATCTGGGCCTGTGCAATGTGTTAACTCAGTTAGTGTCTTGCTTCGGAGCTGCCAGGTCTTGCTCTGTGTTCCTCCTTCCTTGGAGGCTTCACTCCTAGCTTTACCTTGTACCTGTCTGTCCACCCTCCAGAAGGCAGAATATCCTGGTCTCTGTGCTATTGCTCCTGACATTGTCTTGTACTTGTCCTTTCCGCCCTCCAGGAGGCAGAATATCCTGGTCCCTGTGTCTTTGTGTGTAGCCCTGGTATTTAAGGTACACAATACCAGGAGGATGAGTGGAGAGGTAACGGTTAAGGGCTCTACATGACATCACATATACTTCGGATACACCCAGCAGGGGTGTAGAGGGGTGTGGTTTTTAGCACAAGAGAGTCTAGTAGTGTCTCCTGAGGTGAAGGGAGAGAGAAGGAGTGCCTGTCTGGAGCACCAAGATTCCTGTCGATTCAGAGAGACAGTACAGTAGTGGAGGCTAGTACAGGTGAGCCAGTTCACCTTAGCCTAGTCAGTGCTGAGATTGAGAGTTTGAGCAAGTCGAAAGGCACAGTGGAAGGAAATCAGAAGTGCTTTAGGATTGAAGTATCCTGCACATTGTCACCGGTCACTGGAGACCGAAGCATCACTATAGCTTCACGCATAGTGGTAAAAGAACCAGAGGCTTACTGGACCTTAGGTAACAGAAAGCAGCCCTTGAAGTGTCAGTACGTAACAGGGGTCAGGTGGAATAGGAACTTTGAGCTAGGCCAAGCATAGAAGAACCTAGTTTCATCACTGGAAGGCTCCACCACAAAACTGACCGGGCAGTACAGCTTTGAAATAGCTGAAGTTTCAGGAGTGAACTACGCTTTATGCTGGTTAGACTCATCATCATTGGAAAGTAAAGGAGGCCCCTGCCTTGCTCAGCCGTTGCCTCAAAACTCATCCTCCATCAACCCCATCAGCCTCCCTGGGACCTGCCTTACCATCTAACAAGTAAAAGGTATGGAAAGACGCTGACGGTGTGAGACTGAGTTATTTAATTGCATGCCTGCACAACCCCACCATAACCATCGACCTGAGGGAAGAGTCCCACCTGTAGGGGACCCGACATCTAGCTGCCTCACCATCCCCTCAGAGATCTACAGCAGCGCTGGTACAAATTACCAGAGACTACAGGTGGCGTCACGAACTGTATATAAATCTATCCCCTGTAAATATTCCCCCAACATACGCCAGACCGCCAGGGCCACAGACCGAGCCACCGCTACCTGTGACAACCCCATAGACTTCCATGGGCTCGGCTCTGAGTACCCCATTGCCCTGGTAATCCACAATTGTGGTGGCGGGTCGACACATTTGTCCCTGTACCTTGTCTCGTGTCATTTCCTTGTCTGAACTCTGTCCTACCTCTGTCTCTTGGTCTCCTTGTCTGTGGTTTCTTTCCCTGCTGTGTCTTTCCTTGTGTTCTTTCTGTACCACTTTCTGCCTCTTCTCCGCATGCCTGCAGAACCTCTTGCTGCAGCTCCTCTCCGCATACCTTGCGGTCCCACTTTACTTGGCTCCTGCCGCTGCAGAACCTCTTGCTGCTCTACAGCCCTTGCGGTTCTCCTCCTGTGTGAACAGGTCCAAACCTGTTCCTCCATAAACCATTCCTTCCAGTCAGTACCAGTACATGCACCTGCTGTGTGAACAGGTCTCAACCTGTTCCTTCATACTTCATTTCTTCCTGCCAGTACAAATACCTGCACCTGCTGTCTGAACAGGTCTCTACCTGTTCCTCTATACACCATTCCTTCCAGTCAGTACCAGTACCTGTACTTGCTGTGTGAACAGGTCTCTACCTGTTCCTCCATACACCATTCCTTCCAGTTGTGTAGCCCTGGTACACAATACCAGGAGGATGAGTGGAGAGGTAACGGTTAAGGGCTCTCCATGATATCACGTACACTTCGGACACACCCAGCAGGGGTGTGGAGGGGAGTGCTGAGTAGTCTGAGTAGAGTTCAGTCAGTGACTCGAAAGAGTTAGGAAGTGCAGTCTTTGTGCAGTTCAGAAAGTGGAGTCCAGTACAGGTGAGCCAGTTCACCTCAGCCTGGTCAGAGCTGTGCCTCACTAGAGGACGGACTGAGACATCTGTTGAGAGTCTGAGCAAATCGAAGGGCATAGTGGAAGAGAACAGAAAAGTGCCATCGGTATAGAATACCTGCACATTGTTACCGGTCACTGGAGACCGAAGCATCACCATAGCTAAATGCATGGTGGTAGGAAACCCAGAGGCTTACCGGACCTTAGGTAACGGAAAGCAGCCCCTGAAGAGTCAGTACGTAACTGGGGTCAGGGAGAGTGAGAACCTTGAGTCAGTGCACGACAGGAATTGGAACTCAGCTCTCTCAGAAGAAGGCTCCAACCACAAAACTGACCGGGCAGCACAGCTTTGGAAAAGCTGGAGATTATAGAGGGAACTACGCTTCATGCTGGTTGTACTCATCATCATTTGAAAGTAAAGGAGGCCCCTAACTTGCTTAGCCGTTGCCTCAAAGCTCATCCTCCATCAACCCCATCAGCCTCCCTGGGACCTGCCTGAACAACTTGAAGTAAAGGTATGGAAAGACGCTGATGTGTGAGACTGTGTTATTTGATTGCATTCCTGCACTACCCTATCATAACCATCGACCTGAGGGAAGAGTCCCACCTGTAGGGGACCCGACATCTAGCTGCCTCACCATCCCCTCAGAGATCTACAGCAGCGCTGGTACAAATTACCAGAGACTACAGGTGGCGTCACGAACTGTATATAAATATATCCCCTGTAAATATACCCCCCAACATACGCCTGACCGCCAGGGCCACAGACCGAGCCATCGCTACCTGTGACAATCCCATAGACTTCTACGGGCTCGTCTCTGAGTACCCCATTGCCCTGGAAACCCACAATTGTGGTGCGTGGTCGAGACAAATTGGCGTCACGAACAGGATACGAAACTTGCAGCATTGCGAGCCCTGTGTGCCTGTGGAGTGTTTTGGTGAAAAAGACTGTTGCTATTGTTTGGCGCCAAATACCGCCATATTTGCCGCCAGATTCGCGCCCTAAGGCGCTGGAGAAGAAGGTGGGCGTACCTGAAAGAGCGCGCAAAGTCTTGGACACGCCCCCGGCTCTGACTCAGCGGCAGGTCCTGCAACAGGAAGTGAACGCTCTGACATCAGAGCGCCTGCGACGAAGGTCCTGTTCCCACTGCGGTGCCTGTGAAATAGCAGCGTCTGAAACCGGTAGGCTCCGTTTAACCAAGGGGGCGCTAAGATGTCACAACAACCGGCTGACAGTGCGGCCCCAGCCGGAGTCCCCAATCCCGCACCGTCTGGTATTGTAGCGCCAGATGGGGGCGCAGGCCCTGCACCCAGTCCGGTAGTCCGATCATGCCACTAACGCTCCCATATATGCCTGGGGCGAAATGGCTTCCCCAGTACAGCGGTGAGCCAGGCACATTAGCAGGCTTCAAGCGGAAGTTATGCAGCATCCTAGAAATGTACTCCATGCCTGAGAGACAAAAAGCTGCTGTGCTAATAGGGCAGCTAACTGGCGCTGCTGAGAGGGAAGTGGAGACTTGGGATACCGTTGATCAGGAGTCGGTACCTGCGATCTTCCTTAAGCTGCATGCCATATTTGAAGACCGCACGGAAACGGATCTCCGGATGGCCTTCTATCACTGTTCACAACAGCCAGGTGACAGCATCCGGGACTACGCTTGCCGACTACAAGGAGCCCTGAGAGCTCTTAAGCAGGTTAATAATTTAAATGCTATCGATGAGAATAAAATGCTGAAAGAACAATTTATCCAGGGATTGAGATCCCAAGAGGAACGCAGAACTGTAAACTGGTGGTCCTTAGATCATCCGGATGCTACCTTTGATGCCCTAAAAGACATGGCAATAAAAGGGCTGCGGCCCCTGGGCAAACCTGAGGTGGCAACCCAACATCATCAGGGTGAAGTCACTCTGGAACCGGCAGTAAACCCCTTTTCCCCGTTAGTGGCCGAAGCCAAAGCGCAGGTGACCCTCCTAGTGAATTGGATTGTCTGCGCTCAGAGGTGCGCCAGCTGACTAAAAATCTGGCTGCTGTAATGAGTGCCCTGCAACTGCGGAAAGAGGAAGAAGGGAAGATCTTGTTAGCAGACTGCCCAGAAGACGTCCCGTGGATGCACCGGAGAAGAAAGAAGACGTCGCCCCCCGGAGGAGGACAACGCCACCCCCAGGAGCGACCTCTGATCAACACCCTCCTCGTCGAGAGATCATCTGTTACCGATGCAACCGGAAAGGTCATATGTCTCCACAGTGTCCTTTAAACGGGCAGAACCTGGGTCCAAGGGCCAACACCCAGGAGAATACCCGTCAGGCCCCCTAGACTGGAACCGCAGGTATGTGGGTGGGCGACCCTACCTGTCTATCATCTTAGATGGTATTGCAGTTCCGGCATTGTTAGACACTGGGTCCCAGGTGACCCTAATTCCTGATGCCCTCTATACTAAGTACTGGTCAATGGACAGTCTTAAACCCCCGAGCTCTGACTTTACCGTGTATGCTTCTAATGGTCTTCCTGTAGAAGTACTCGGGACAAAATGTGTAGATGTAAAGGTGGGCAGAGAGGAGTTGAAAGACCAGGGGCTTCTGGTAGTAAAGACTGTAAATGAGGAGAACGGTTTAAATATAATTTTGGGTACTAACATTATCGGTAATTGTTTGGGAGAAGTTGTGTTCTTGCTCCAACAGCTCGCTGAGATTGCCCGACCAAGGCAGAGAGGAGTAATCCAAAGAGAGATCCGGGCCCTGGTGTGTCAGCAGCAAGCGAAGCTTACAGACGGCGAAATTGGTAATGTACGGGTCACTGACTCGGATCCTATTGTGATACCCCAATGAGTGAAATGATCATTTGGTCTGAGAGGACAGAATTACCAAGCTGTAGTAGAACCCCACCATTCAGAACATAGACCTACACTTATGACTGCTAGGGGAGTAGTAGAAGTGGTGAATGGAAGAGTACCGGTACGGCTTCTCAATTGGGGAGATGATGAGGTAAACTTACCCCGTTACGCAACTATTGCTAAACTACATGCTGTTGATAATAATTCTATTCTCCCGGCTGAGTCCTTAGACTCCTGTCAAATAGCGGAGGACAATGACCCAGCAACTCAGGTGGCGGAATGGTGTCAGCAACTCCATGTTGGGACGGACACCACTCCCGCTCACCAGAAGCAAGGGGTATTACGGGTGGTGCAAGAGTACGCCCAAGTGTTTAGCAAGAATCCACTTGATTTTGGGATAATTAAGGGAGTACAACATCATATCCCTACAGGCAGTCATCCTCCCATCAAAGAGCGGTATAGGCCCATACCTCCAGCTCATTATCAGAAGGCTAAAGAAATGTTGCATGATATGAAGAAAGCTGGGGTGATAAGGGATAGTTGTAGCCCCTGGGCAGCCCCTCTAGTTCTGGTTAAAAAGAAAGATGGTAGTATGAGAATGTGTGTGGATTACAGGCAGGTGAACCGCATAACACACAAGGATGCATACCCGTTACCACGCATAGAGGAATCATTAGCTGCTCTGAAAACGGCTAACTACTTTTCTACCCTTGATCTGACTAGTGGTTACTGGCAAGTGGCTGTGGCTGAGGAGGATCGTGAGAAAACGGCTTTCACCACCCCAATGGGGCTCTGTGAGTTCGACAGAATGCCGTTTGGGCTCAGCAGTGCCCCAGGAACATTTCAGAGAGTGATGGAAAATTGTCTGGGACATCTCAATTTTGAAACCGTGCTGCTATACCTAGACGACGTCATCGTGTATTCCAAGACATATGAGGACCATCTGAAGCACCTGGCAGAAGTATTTGAGTCTCTGTCCAGGTACAGGATGAAGTTGAAACCCTCAAAATGCCATCTACTCAAGCAGAAGGTACAATACTTGGGGCACATCGTCAGTTCGGAAGGAGTAGCGCCGGACCCAGAGAAAGTCACTGCCATCCAGAAGTGGCCGGAGCCGAAGAACCTTAAGGAAGTGCGACAGTTCCTGGGACTAACGGGTTACTACAGAAGGTTCGTGAAAGATTACACGAAGAAGGCAGCTCTTTACAGACTCCTGTAGGACAATCTTAAAGAGCAGAAACCCTCCTTATTGGGTAAGGACAGGCTGAGCATTCCAAAAGATGAAAGAATCCTTTACAGGTGATGAGATCTTAACCATCCAAGATAACAGACCAACGGTTTGTTTAACGCGCCAGATTAATGAAGTTGTTGGTACAGATTCCAGTAAGAAGAGGTTGGGCAGAGTTTATCGCATATGCCAAGGCAAAAAAAATCATCAAAGGGCCCAATGAAAATCGGAAATAAGGAATCGCTTACATAGCTGGAGTTTCTGGCGCTGGTCTGGGCCATTACTGAAAGATTTAAGCATTATCTGGCCTCCAATCGGTTCACTGCGTTTACAGATAACAACCCCTTAACGCACCTGGAAACCGCCAAGCTGGGTGCCATGGAGCAGCGATGGATGGCTCGGTTGTCCAATTACCAGTTTACTATCAAGTACCGGGCAGGTCGAAAGAATGCTAATGCTGACGCATTGTCCCGAATGCCGCATGACTCTGATACGGAAGAAGAATCGGACGACCTGGAAGAAATTGAGCTACCTGCGTTCCATCGAAATGGGGTAGTCCACGAGCATCGAGTCAACAGAAAGCAGTATGGTGCAACATTAAATCCTTTACCCCATCACAGCTGGAAAGAGACTCAGGACAGTGATCCAGTGGTCAGCCGCATCAAGGAGTTGTTAAGACAGGAAGGCTCCTCTTTGGAAAAGGATGCACCTATGTCAGCCAAGCTCCTGTGGAACGAGAAAAGCAGGTTGTTCCTATACCGTGAGAAGTTGTGCAGGAGATACGTCAACCCCAGAACCCATGAGATGGTCTGGCAAATCGTGGTCCCCAAGGCAGACGTCCCAATGGTGTTGGAAGCATACCACGATCAAGCAGGACACTTTGGCTGGAGAAAGCTGGAGACCCTGTTGAGATGCCGGTTCTACTGGGTAGGGATGCGCAGCTCCATTGAGAGGTGGTGTCGGAACTGTGGACCCTGTGGTCTCAGAAGGAAGGACTACGGTAGTCAGAAGGCGCCCCTGCAACCTATCCGGACGACTCGTCCCCTGGAGATTGTGGCCCTGGACCACGTCAAACTGTCGCCAAGTAGATCTGGATACTCATACGCCCTGACCATGGTGGACCATTACTCCAGATTTCTGGTGGTTGTTCCAGTTAAGGATCAGACCGCAGTGACGGCCGCAAAAACCTTTCAAGCAAGTTTCTGCAGACCGCATGGGTATCCAGAGCAAGTATTAACCGATCAAGGACCTGCTTTCGAAGCTGATTTATTCAAGGAATTCTGTCACATGTACGGGTGCAAGAAAATTAGAACAACGCCATACCACCCTCAAACCAACGGTCTTTGTGAAAAATGAACCATATTGTCCTTGACTTGTTGAGATCCATACCGTTGGAAGACAGAAATCGATGGCCGGACTTACTACCTGATTTGGTTGATTTGTATAACCATATACCTGTAAGTTCTACTAACTGCACTCCAGCCTATCTTATGAGAGCAAGGCCCGGAAGACTACCAATGGATTTAGAACTTGGAGTAGTAGAACCGGAGGCAGACGACGCCGTTGAAAACTGGGACATAAATCGGCAAGAGCAGTACAGAAGAGTGCAAATCTGTGTGGACGAAAGTCTCAACAAGGCACGGGAGAAACAGGAAGATATTTACAACAGAAATGCTCCTGCCAAGCCTTTGATGCCTGGAGAAGTGGTATTAAAAAGAAAAAGGAAAATGCACAAATTGGATAACCAGTGGGAACAAGAACCCTACGTTGTACAAGATTCTAAATATGACAACAGAAAAGTTTGTATCATTAGTAAGGACGGAGGAAGAACAATAACCACTGTGTCCAGAGACCATTTGAAATTGTGTACAGAACCCTTAAAGCGTTGTGAAAAGAACCCTGTCATCAATCAAGAAGAAAGGAAGGAAGAGGTCATACACACGGATCTGGGAGATTTTCCTGCGGATTGGCCCAGACTGGGAGATGCTGTAATAATTCCAGTATTGCAGTTTTATCAGCCACCAGAGGAAGTTCTACCTCCAGTTATGCCCGTGGTACCAGTTGAGCCAGTTCAGGAGTTACCCATTCCAGCAACACCTCAACCTACGGAATCTCAAGAAGGATCATCTGAAGCAGCGCCCCATACTATGGGATCCCCTGGTGAAGCTGACTCACACCGCCCAGCCATCAGTACGCTTGCCAGATCCATAGAAAGATTGAGGCAGTTCTATAGTTTGCCGTTACGTAGTGCAGACAGATCGCAACTTAATATACCTGAAGCTACTCCACGTAGATCAGAGCGAATCACAAAAGGGAAGATACCCATTCGATACCAGCCGTAATTATAACAAATTAATGTGAATATTGTAAAAAGTATATATATATATGTGTCTTATAATGGACTCAGAGGCTGAGGACTGTGCCAGCCCAGAACTTATCTTGTAAATAGTTGCACTAAGGTGCCTTATAATGGTTTCACTCGAAGCCTTGACTTACCTCTGAACATAAAACCCGTGTGGTGAGGCACTGAGTGAGGTCTGCATTCGGATGTCCTGCAGCCCACCCAGGACCCACGTTGAAGGTTTGGTGCGGGTCCTTCACAAGAATATTGTCGTTTATTTATGAACATGTTTATTTAATATTTCGTATTTTTTTCTATATTCAATGTGTTGTTAGCAACGTTCAAGACATCCTTACCTCCCGGATGGGACGAATTAATGTTTAATGTTGATGTTTGATGCATAAACAAAAATGTCTCTTGTATTTCACAGCCCGGGAGTGCTGTCGTTTACCATGGGGGAATGTGTAGCCCTGGTACACAATACCAGGAGGATGAGTGGAGAGGTAATGGTTAAGGGCTCTCCATGATATCACGTACACTTCGGACACACCCAGCAGGGGTGTGGAGGGGAGTGCTGAGTAGTCTGAGTAGAGTTCAGTCAGTGACTCGAAAGAGTTAGGAAGTGCAGTCTTTGTGCAGTTCAGAAAGTGGAGTCCAGTACAGGTGAGCCAGTTCACCTCAGCCTGGTCAGAGCTGTGCCTCACTAGAGGACGGACTGAGACATCTGTTGAGAGTCTGAGCAAATCGAAGGGCATAGTGGAAGAGAACAGAAAAAGTGCCATCGGTATAGAATACCTGCACATTGTTACCGGTCACTGGAGACCGAAGCATCACCATTGCTTCATGCATGGTGGTAGGAAACCCAGAGGCTTACCGGACCTTAGGTAACGGAAAGCAGCCCCTGAAGAGTCAGTACGTAACTGGGGTCAGGGAGAGTGAGAACCTTGAGTCAGTGCACGACAGGAATTGGAACTCAGCTCTCTCAGAAGAAGGCTCCAACCACAAAACTGACCGGGCAGCACAGCTTTGGAAAAGCTGGAGATTATAGAGGGAACTACGCTTCATGCTGGTTGTACTCATCATCATTTGAAAGTAAAGGAGGCCCCTAACTTGCTTAGCCGTTGCCTCAAAGCTCATCCTCCATCAACCCCATCAGCCTCCCTGGGACCTGCCTGAACAACTTGAAGTAAAGGTATGGAAAGACGCTGATGTGTGAGACTGTGTTATTTGATTGCATTCCTGCACTACCCTATCATAACCATCGACCTGAGGGAAGAGTCCCACCTGTAGGGGACCCGACATCTAGCTGCCTCACCATCCCCTCAGAGATCTACAGCAGCGCTGGTACAAATTACCAGAGACTACAGGTGGCGTCACGAACTGTATATAAATATATCCCCTGTAAATATACCCCCCAACATACGCCTGACCGCCAGGGCCACAGACCGAGCCATCGCTACCTGTGACAATCCCATAGACTTCTACGGGCTCGGCTCTGAGTACCCCATTGCCCTGGAAACCCACAATTGTGGTGCGTGGTCGAGACACAGTCAGTACCAGTACCTGCACTTGCTGTGTGAACAGGTCTCTACCTGATTCCTCCATACACCATTCCTTTCAGTCAGTACCAGTACCTGCATTTGCTGTGTGAACAGGTCTCTACCTGTTCCTCCTTACACCATTCCTTCCAGTCAGTACCAGTACCTGCACTTGCTGTGTCAACAGGACCCTACCCATTCCACACACCACTCTGTGTCCCTGTGCCTTTCCAGTTGGTCCCTGCCTCTGTGTCTCAGCCGTGCCTTCCTGCCCTGTGTCTCAGCCGTGCCCGCCTGCCCTGTGTCTCAGCTGTGCCCGCCTGCACTGTCTCAGCTGTGCCCGCCTGCCCTGTGTCTCAGCCGAGCCCAACTGCCGTGTCTCAGCCGTGCCCGCCTGCCCTGTGTCTCAGTTGTGATCGCCTGCCCTGTGTCTCAGCCGTGCCCGCCTGCCTGTGTCTCTGCCGTGCCCGCCTGCCAGTTACTCTGTTGTGCCCGCCGTGCTCTCCTATCTGTCTGCTACTCGTGCCTGTCGCCCGTACCGTCTCCCCAAATTTGATCAGCAGCCACAGCCAGACACCACACTGGAGTGGCACCTGGCAGCTGCCTGCTGCACAAGCCTGACCTCACCATCAGAGGCTCCAGTGAAAACCAATGCAGCTGTCTTAGTCATGCCAGTTCCAGGGTAGTCTGGTTTGTGGCACAGTGGGGCCACAACCCCTGACTCGCGCCCACCAGTCAGGGCGTGAGCATGACAAATATATCACCTTCTGGACCCCACATGTCCACCCATTCTGCCTCATGTCTCTCCATACTTCCCCCATGTCTCTCCATATTGACCCCATATTCATCCATAATAGTATAATGTACCCCATAGTCATATACACTGTGTTGCAGAATTATTAGGCAAATGAGTATTTTGATCACATCATCCTTTTTATACATGTTGTCCTACTCCAAGCTGTATAGGCTTGAAAGCAAACTGCCAATTATGTAAATCAGGTGATTTGCATCTCTGTAATGAGGAGGGGTGTGGTCTAATTACATCAACACCCTATATAAGGTGTGCTTAATTATTAGGCAACTTCCTTTCCTTTAGCAAAATGGGTCAGAAGAGAGATTTGACAGACTCTGAAAAGTCAAAAATTGTGAGATGTCTTGCAGAGGGATGCAGCAGTCTTGAAATTGCCAAACTTTTGAAGCGTGATCACCGAACAATCAAGCGTTTCATGGCAAATAGCCAACAGGGTCACAAGAAGCGTGTTGATAAAAAAAGGCGCAAAATAACTGCTCATGAATTGAGGAAAATCAAGCGTGAAGCTGTCAAGATGCCATTTGCCACCAGTTTTGCCATATTTCAGAGCTGCAACATTACTGGAGTATCAAAAATCACAAGGTGTGCCATACTCGGGGACATGGCCAAGGTAAGGAAGGCTGAAAAACGGCCACCTTTGAACAAGAAACATGAGATAAACCGTCAAGACTGGGCCAAGAAATATGTTAAGACTGATTTTTCTAAGCTTTTATAGACTGATGATATGAGAGTGACTCTTGTTTTGTCTGATGGATGGGCCCGAGGCTGGATCAGTAAAGGGCAGAGAGCTCCACTCCAACTCAGACGCCAGCAAGGTGGAGGTGGGGTACTGGTATGGGCTGGTGTGTCGACCCGCCACCACAATTGTGGGTTACCAGGGCAATGGGGTACTCAGAGCCGAGCCCATGGAAGTCTATGGGGTTTGTCACAGGTAGCTGTGGCTCGGTCTGTGGCCCGGGCGGTCTGGCGTATGTTGGGGATATATTTACAGGGGATAGGTTTATATACAGTTCGTGACGCCACCTGTAGTCTTCTGGTAATTTGTACCAGCGCTGCTATAGATCTCTGAGGGGATGGTGAGGCAGCTAGATGTCGGGTCCCCTACAGGTGGGACTGGTCCCTCAAAGTCTATGAAGTTAGTGAAGTCGGATGCAGGTAAATAACACAGTCTCACACAGTCAGCGTCTTTCCATACCTTTACTTGTAAGATGTTCAGGCAGGTCCCAGGGAGGCTGATCCAAGGAGAGTGTATCTTGAGACAGCAGCTGGACAAGTTAGGGGCCTCCTTTACTTTCAACAAAATGAGTACAACCAGCCTGAAGCGTAGTTCCCTCAATAACTCCAGCTAATCCATAGCTGTACTGCCCAGTCAGTTTTGTGGTAGGAGCCTTCCAATTGATGAAACTAGGTTCTTGCTTTTGTCTGCGCTTGACTCAAAGTCCCTATTCCACCTGACTCCAGTTACGTACTGACTATAAGGGGCTGTTTGCCGCGACCTAAGGTCCGGTAAATTCCTGGTTTTCTTACCACTATGCTTGAAGCTAATAGTGATCCTTCGGTCCCCAGTGACCGGTAGCAATGTGCAGGACTTTTCCAAGCCAAAAGCACCTTTCCAATAATCCACTGTGCCTTTCGCCTTGTCCTCGCTGGTAGCATAAGCACTCACACTAGCATAAAGTCGGGTAGTTACTTCCTTCATTCACTTCCTTCAAAGTTAGTTACAGATTCTCAGTTATCACTAGGCAGGAGCACGTCTCTGAACCTTTCACTGTCCTTGAGACAGGTGACTGAAGTCTTTCTGCACTAATCTCCTTCTCCTCAGTCCAGGCTAGACCTTCCTCTCTGAAGTCCAGGTACTGACCGACTGACCACTCCCTCAATAGTAAACTACACTACCCTAAGGGTGTGTCTAGTGTATGTTGAGTGAATGGGTATTTAGCATTAAACTGCTGTCTCGCCACACACTCTCCAGGGTACTGCGTGTGCCTAACACCAGGGCTACACATTGGTATCATAAAAGATGAACTTATGGGACCTTTTCGTGTTGAGGATGGAGTGAAGCTCAACTCCCAGACCTACTGCCTGTTTCTGGATGACACCTTTTTCAAGCAGTGGTACAGGAAGAAGTTGGTATCGTTCAAGAAAAACATGATTTTCATGCAGGACAATGCTCCATGACATGCATCCAAATACTCCACAGAGTGGCTGCCCAGTAAAGGTCTAAAAGAAGAAAAAATCATGACATGCCCCCTTGTTCACCTGATCTGAACCCCATAGAGAACCTGTGGTCCCTCATAAAATGTGAGATCTACAGGGAGGGAAAACAGTCTACCTCTTGGAACAGTGTCTGGGAGGCTGTGGTGGCTGCTGCACGCAATGTTGATCATAAACAGATCAAGCAACTGACAAAATCTATGGATGGAAGGCTTTTGAGTGTCATCATAAAGAAAGGTGGCTATATTGGTCACTGATTTTTTTGTTTTTGTTTTTGAATGTCAGAAATGTTTATTTCTAAATTTTCTGTTGTTATATTGGTTTACCTGGTGAAAATAAACAAGTGAGATGGGTATATATTTGGTTTTTATTAAGTTGCCTAATAATTCTGCACAGTAATAGTTACCTGCACAAACAGATATCCTCCTAAGATAGCCAAATCTAAAAAAAACCCACTCCAACTTCCAAAAATATTAAGCTTTGATATTTTTTATGAGTCTTTTGGGTTGATTGAGAACATAGTTGTTGTTCAATAATAAAAAAGAATCCTCTCAAATACAACTTGCCTAATAATTCTGCACACAGTGTATAGTATAATGCACCTGGAGCGTCCCCAAGGGCCGTGGGGTACTCGGACGCGGGTAGGACGGTTCTTAAGGGAGAAGTCACGGCAGCAGTGACTCGGTCTGTGGCCCTGAGCATCTAATAAAAAAGGTTTAAAGAATAAAGATGATGCTTGGGGAAAAGTTTTTAGGAGAATAGTGGAATAATTTATAGGGGAATGAGTTTGTGACGCCACCTGTGGTATTCGGCAATAAGATGGTCGACGCTGCAGTACAGTTCAACTGGGGCAGTTGGTGACGCAGCAGAGTTGTTACAGCTCTCCACAGGCAGAGCTATGTGTTATGTTTCGGTAGCTGAGGAGGACAGGAACAACAGCAGGGCAGCCGAACACCTGAGATGTTGGTAACTGATGGGTTGCAGATTCCTAAACTAACGACACAACTAGAGGTAGCCGTGGAGCGTTCCTACGTTGATCCTAGATGCCTCGTCACAGCCTGAGAGATAACTACACCTAAAGGCAGAAAGATGAAAGCTATCTGCCCCGGAGCAGATCCCCAAAGAAAATAGGAAGCCCCCAAACATATAATGGCGGTTAGACAAGATGAAAATACAAACATAGGCAGAAAATAGACTGAGCAAACACTGGGGCCACAAGCTGACTAAATAGGATAGGACAAGAGAGATTACTTTCTGCAACCCAGAAAACCCTACAAAAATCCAACAATTCTGATTACAAAAATACTGAGATCACACGATCTCGCCACCCACTAAATCAGATCTCAGTGTGAACAAAAACCAAGCCGCAGCCGCTGAAAAAACAGGAAAAAGCAAATGAGCAAATAACAGTGGCTGCAGAAAAACTGTGAGGAGCTCAGGCCCCAGGAGGGGACCTGGCTGACCTCCACAAAAGTGCAGAAAACAATGCAAAAAGCAAGCACAAAAAGAAAAGCAAAAAACATCTTATCTGAAAGCAGGAGATGCAGGCAGGACTCCAGCAAACTTCCAAATGAACCAGGAACCACAATTGAGACAAGAACAATTGATCACCGGCAATCATCATGGCTTATATCAGACCAGTCCGTGATTCCAGATTGCCACTCCTCGCTGAAAGGTTCAGTACTGTCTGTAACCACCAGAGGGAGCCTCTGCTCAGAAACCATCTCTAGTACATTCATAACATTACTCCCCCCTTGAGGAGGGGTCACCAAACCCTCACTTGTGCCACCAGGACGATCAGGATGAGCTCGGTGATAGGCACGGATCAGTCTCCTAGCATGGATGTCCGAAGCAAACACCCAAGAATTGTCCTCCTGACCATAACCTCTCCACTTAACCAAATACTGGAGTTTCTGTCTAGAAAAACGAGAATCCAATATTTTCTCAACCACATACTCCAGATTGCCCTCAACCAAAACAGGGTCAGGAGGCGCAGCCATAGGAACCACTGGCTCGACAAACCTCTTCAATAAGGACTTGTGGAACACGTTATGGATCTTAAATGTCCCTGGAAGAAGCAAACGGAAGGAAACAGGATTAAGAATCTCCATAATCTTATAAGGTCCAATGAACCTGGGCTTAAACTTTGGAGATGCAACCCTCATAGGGATATTTCTTGAGGACAACCAAACCAAGTTCCCCACTTTAAACCGAGGACCATCAGTCCTATGCCGGTTGGCAAACCGTTGGGCCTTCTCCTGAGAGAGAGACAACCTCTCCACTACCTGGTCCCAAATCTTCTGCATACGCTCCACAACAGAGTCAACACCCGGACAGACTGAAGCCTCCGCCTGTCCCGAAGAAAATCGAGGGTGAAACCCAAAATTGCAGACAAATGGAGACATCAAGGTGGCAGAGCTAGCCCTATTATTAAGAGCAAACTCAGCCAAAGGCAAAAAAGAGACCCAGTCTTCTTGATCAGCAGACACAAAACATCTCAAATAAGTCTCCAAGGTCTGGTTTGTTCTCTCGGTTTGTCCATTGGTCTGAGGATGAAAAACAGAGGAGAAAGATAATTGAACACCAAGTTTAGAACAAAATATCCTCCAAAATCTGGAAACAAACTGGACTCCATGGCCATGGAACAAGGAGGTGGAAGAAGATTCTGCAGGTGAACAACTGGCTACGTCGATGGTGCCGTCAGCAAGGATTTGGATTTCTGGATCACGGAGTGAATTACCTATACGATGGACTACTTGCTAGAGATGGGGTGCACCTTACGAAGACTGGAAAACATGTATTTGGAAGTCGCCTTGCTACACTCATCAGGAGAGCTTTAAACTAGAACAATGTGGGAAGGGAAGCAAAACGCCAGAAAAAGCCATACACCTGACAAATACTATTGAGAACTCGGCTATTAGAAGTGGAAAGGAAGAACGAAGACAAAACAATCTAAATAATAAAAATATTGGAGGAAGAGAAACCAATCACAAACTAAAATGTTTTTATACAAATCCACAAAGCATGGGCAACAAACAAGGAGAATTGGAACTACTAACACAGGAGAAGAAGTATGATGTCATTGGAATCACTGAAACTTGGTGGGACGATACACATGATTGGAATACAAGGCTAGAAGGATACAACTTATTTGCAAGAAACAGACTTGATAAACGAGGAGGAGGTGTCGCATTGTATGTTAGAAAAGTGTATATCTGCACAGAGATTGACGCTTCAGAGACTGGGAGTTCTGTGGAAACTGTTTGGGTAAGAATACAAGGACAGAACAATGGAAAGGACACCATTGTAGGCATTTACTACAGGCCGCCTATGCAAGCTGAAGATATGGATGAACTCTTTATGCATCAAATGGCCAAGTTCTCCAAAAAATATGACATAGTGGTCATGGGAGATTTCAACTATCCAGACATTTGTTGGAAATCTCTCTCAGGCAAAACTAACAGGTCAAGGAAATTCTTATCCTCTCTTGCTGACAACTTTATCTTTCAAAAGGTAGAGGAGAAAACAAGGGGATCTGCTATCTTGGATCTAATCCTTATAAACAGGGAGGAAATGGTTGAGGAGGTAAGAGTGGCTGGGACCCTAGGAGGTAGTGACCATGCTATTTTAGAATTTTGGATAACAAGAGGAGGAAGACCTGTGAAGACTCAGACGTCAAGGTTAGATTTCAGAAAGGCAGATTTTAAGGGACTCAGAAAGAGAATTGGAGGGATCCAATGGCTGGATATCCTTAAGGACAAAAATGTCCAGGAAGGATGGGACATCTTGAAAAATGAGATTCTCAAAGCACAATTGTTAACAATTCCAAAAAGAGGGAAGAATGGGAAGCATTTAAGGAAACCAGGATGGATGAACACAGAACTTAAACACATGCTAAAAAGGAAGAAAGAAATGTTTATCAAATGGAAAGAGGGAGGCATATCTAAAGAAGAATATAATGCCATCTGCAGAACCTGCAGGGCACAAATCAGATTATCTAAAGCTGACAATGAATTAAGGCTTGTAAGAGATGTCAAAAGCAACAGAAAAGGATTTTGGGGATACGTCAAAAGTAAAAAAAAAGTCAAAGATGCTATAGGATTTTTACAGGATGAAAATGATGAAATGGTAAGAAAGGATGTTGAGAAGGCTGAACTTTTAAATTCCTATTTTGCATCTGTTTTCTCTCAGAAAGGAAATGTAACATCAACTGATCTTCACTATCCTATTAAAGGAATAGAAGAATCCAGGATATCTATAAACAGAAAGATAGTGAGGAAACACTTAGCTAACTAAATGAATTCAAGTCTCCAGGTCCAGATGAATTACACCCCAGAATACTGAAGGAGATAGCAGAAGAAATTCTTGAACCACTGTCCATAATCTTTGAAAATTCTTGGAGAACAGGAGAAGTCCCAGAAGATTGGAGAAGAGCAAATGTTGTTCCTATCTTCAAAAAGGGGAAGAAGGTGGACCCAGGGAACTACAGGCGGTGAGTCTGACTTCTATACCAGGAAAAATCTTTGAACAAATTATTAAAGAACATGTATGTAAGTACCTGCATAAGAATGAAGTGATTAAACAGAGTCAGCATGGGTTTGTAACTAATAAGTCATGTCAGACTAACTTAATTTCCTTCTATGACAGAATCACTGACTGGGTGGATCAGGGAAATGCTGTAGATATAGTATATCTTGACTTCAGCAAAGCATTTGACAAAGTATCTCACACAATCCTTATTGAAAAAATGACTAAGTATGGAATGAACAAGTCAACTGTTAGGTGGATTCATAACTGGCTTAGTGATCGGACTTAAAGAGTGGTCATAAATGGCTGCACATCCAGTTGGAAGAATGTCTCAAGTGGGGTACCACAAGGCTCTGTTTTGGGCCCTGTATTGTTCAACATCTTTATCAATGATTTAGATGAAGGAATTGAGGGTAAACTGATCAAATTTGCTGATGACACAAAGCTAGGAGGGGTAGCTAATACTAGAGAAGAGAGAGAGAGGATTCAAAAAGATATAAATAAACTGGAGCAGTGGGCAGCAACTAACAGAATGGTTTTTAACAGGGAAAAATGCAAAGTACTACATCTGGGCAATAAAAATGAAAAAAGCATATACAAAATGGGAGGAATAGGGCTAAGTAACAGCACATGTGAAAAAGACTTGGGTATACTAATTGATCACAGACTGAACATGAGTCAACAGTGTGATGCAGCAGCAAAAAAGGCAAATACAATTCTAGGATGTATCAACAGAAGCATACAGTCTAGATCACGTGAGGTCATTATTGCCCTCTACTCCTCTTTGGTCAGACCTCATCTGGAATACTGTGTCCAGTTTTGGGCACCACATTTTAAAAAAGACATCAACAAACTGGAGCAAGTTCAAAGGAGAGCCACCAGAATGGTGACCGGTCTGCAAACCATGTCCTATGAGGAACGGTTGCAGGATTTGGGAATGTTTAGCTTGCAAAAAAGAAGACTGAGAGGAGACTTAATAGCTGTCTACAAATATCTCAAGGGCTGTCACATTGTAGAAGGATCATCTTTATTCTCATTTGCACAAGGAAAGACTAGAAGCAATGGGATGAAACTGAATGGGAGGAGACACAGATTAGACATTAGAAAAAACTTTTTGACAGTTAGGGTGATCAAGGAGTGGAACAGGCTGCCACGAGAGGTGGTAAGTTCTCCTTCAATGGAAGTCTTCAAACAGAGGCTGGACATACTTCGTCTGGGATGATTTAGAGAATCCTGCTTTGAGCAGGGGGTTGGACCAGATGGCCCAGGAGGTCCCTTCCAACTCTACCATTCTATGATTCTATGATTCTATGATTCCTCTGTCAGACACAATGTTCTCCGGAATGCCATGAAACCGAACCACGTGCTGAAGGAACAAAGGCACCAATTCGGAGGAGGAAGGTAACTTAGGTAATGGCACAAGATGTATCATCTTGGAAAACCTATCACAGAATACCCAGATAACGGTCATTCTCTGAGAAACAGGGAGGTCGGAAATAAAATCCATAGAGATATGGGTCCATGGCCTCTTGGGCACAGGTAATGGCATTAACAAACCACTAGAGCGAGAGCAAGGCTTGGAGCGAGAGCAAGTCCCACAGGACTGCACAAATTCCCTGACGTCACGAGACAAAGTAGGCCACCAAAAGGACCGACTCACCAAGTCTCTGGTACCAAAAATCCCGGGATGACCAGCCAACGCGGAACAATGAATCTCAGACATCACACTCTTCTTCCACTGGTCTGTGACAAACAATTTCCCAACAGGGCAGCGCTCAGGTTTATCCTCCTGACACCCTTCCAAGGCCAGTCTCAAATTGGGCGAGATGGCGGAAAGAACTACACCCTCTTTCAAAATAACAGTAGGATCAGATAGCTCAGGAGAGTCCGCAAAGAAACTCCTCGAGAGGGCATCCGCCTTAACTTTCTTAGTGCCAGGAAGAAAAGAAACCACAAAATAAAACGTGTGAAAAAACAAGGCCCACCTGGCCTGTCTAGGATTAAGTCGCTTGGCTGATTCGAGATAAACCAGATTCTTATGGTCCGTGAGGACCACCACCTGATGTTTGGCTCCTTCCAGCCAATGTCTCCATTCTTCAAAGGCCCACTTCATGGCCAATAACTCCCGATTACCCACGTCATAATTACGTTCAGTTGGAGAAAATTTTCGAGAGAAAAAGGCACAAGGGTTACTCTTAGAGGTCTCTGGATCTCTTTGGGACAAAACGGCACCTGCCCCAATTTCAGAGGCATCAACCTCCACCTGAAACGGTAGAGAAACATCAGGCTGCCGTAGAACAGGAGCAGAAGTGAATCTCTGCTTAAGTTCCTGAAATGCAGAGACTGCCTCAGGAGGCCAATTCACCACATCAGAACCCTTTTTGGTCAAATCAGTCAATGGTTTAACAATACCGGAGAAATTACCAATAAATTTACGATAAAAATTGGCAAAACCCAAAAATCTCTGAAGAGCCTTTAATGAAGTAGGTTGGACCCAAACACAGATGGCCTGAACCTTGACCGGGTCCATTTCAATAACAGACGGAGACAAAATGAATCCCAGAAATGAGACCTTCTGTACGCCAAAAAGACACTTTGATCCCTTCACATACAGTGCATTCTCTCTCAAAATCTGGAACACAGTCCGAACATGTTTCACATGAGAGTCCCAGTCATTGGAAAAAATCAAGATATCATCCAAATAAACAATCAGAAATTTATCCACAAAATCCCTGAAAATATCATTCATGAAGGATTGGAAGACGGAAGGAGCATTAGTGAGCCCAAAGGGCATCACTAGGTACTCAAAATGCCCCTCTGCGGTGTTAAACGCCGTCTTCCATTCATCCCCGTGCTTAATGCGAATAAGGTTATACGCCCCCCCTGAGGTCAAGCTTGGTAAACCAACTAGAACTTTTCACCCTGGAAAACAGGTCAGAAATCAAGGGTAACGGATATTGATACTTCACAGTGATCTTATTCAAGAGACTATAATCAATACACGGCCTCAATGAACCATCCTTTTTGGCCACAAAGAAAAAACCAGCACCCAAGGGTGAAGAGGATGGTCTGATATGACCCTTCTCCAATGACTCCTCGAAACTCATGACGCTGAGCCCCAGAAGTCACTCTATCACACTGCATGGGCTCAGAAGCTGGCTCACAAGGCAACACTATCTCACGCATACCTCTGCGCTCACGCAAACGTCTGTCAATTTGAATAGCCAATGACATAGAATCATTGAGACCAGAGGGAGCAGGGAATCCCACCATAACATCCTTTACATTCTCTGACAGCCCCTTCCGAAAAAGGGCTGCCAAAGCATCATCATTCCATTTGGTCAGGACTGCCCACTTTCGGAATTTCTGACAGTACAACTCAGCGTCTTCAAGCCCTGATTTAATGCCAACAAGGTTTTTTCAGCTTGATCAGTGACATTAGGTTCATCGTACAATAACCCCAGAGCCAGAAAAAATGCATCAATATCATTCAAAACAGGATCCCCAGGTGTCAGGGAAAAAGCCCAATCCTGAGGATCGCCGCGCAGGAGAGAGATGACAATTTGAACCTGCTGTGCTGCGTTACCTGAAGACTTAGGCTTTAAGGCAAAAAACAACTTACAGTTATTTTTGAAATTCAGAAATTTAGCCCGATCCCCCAAAAACAAATCTGGCATGGGAATCCTAGGTTCCACAACCGGCAACCCAGCAAGATAGGTAGCAATACTCCGAACCTAAGTGGCAAGCTGATCCACACGGCCAGACAACTGTGCAAACTCCATTGAGAGAAAAAAAAATCCTCCTCAGCACCCAGAGAAAAAGAGGGAAAAAATGCAACAGACAGAAAAGTGGAACTATAGCTCAGGCACTGGTGTGCCAGCGTTCCACTATACCACCAACGCTTCCAAATCCTGTCGCATACTACAGGGTGACCACTACATCACCAACGGATCACAGCATTGCATATCTCATTGTGCCCAATCGATATACAACGATATCTTCAGCATCCCAGAACCCCACAACTTATGTGCGGAGCATTATATATATATGTGTAATCAGCCTGTATACGGTGATTATACCATCATCAATTCTGCATGGGCCCATAATTGTGAATATCACTCCATACAAACTATATTTTCTAGAACAGCTGTATCTGATTGAATACAATAACGTGGATTATTTCTTACGCCCTGCATTAATTCTTTGAAAGGGATCCTTGACTACCACTCTTTTGAAGCATCTCTATATGGCGACATTGTGATCAAGGCCAGGCTGTGGCCGAAACGTTAAAATTGCTTGTCGTTTTTCCATATGAGGCACGTTTAATAAAGTTTTTCACTTTGAAGCATATTTACAAGGAGTGCGGTGTTATTTTGACATTATGGTTTTTGGAGATTTTTGATCTCGTTCACCTGCACCATCTACTATTATATTGAGTGCTAGCCTTTCGTCCTCCCTACATTGATCCTAGACGCCTCGTCACAGCCTGAGAGATAACTACACCTAAAGGCAGAAAGATGAAAGCTATCTGCCCCGGAGCAGATCCCCAAAGAAAATAGGAAGCCCCCAAACATATAATGGCGGTTAGACAAGATGAAAATACAAACATAGGCAGAAAATAGACTGAGCAAACGCTGGGGCCACAAGCTGACTAAATAGGATAGGACAGGAGAGATTACTTTCTGCAACCCAGAAAACCCTACAAAAATCCAACAATTCTGATTACAAAAATACTGAGATCACACAATCTCGCCACCCACTAAATCAAATCTCAGTGTGAACAAAAACCAAGCCGCAGCCGCTGAAAAAAACAGGAAAAAGCAAATGAGCAAATAACAGTGGCTGCAGAAAAACTGTGAGGAGCTCAGGCCCCAGGAGGGGACCTGGCTGACCTCCACAAAAGTGCAGAAAACAATGCAAAAAGCAAGAACAAAAAGAAAAGCAAAAAATATCTTATCTGAAAGCAGGAGATGCAGGCAGGACTCCAGCAAACTTCCAAATGAACCAGGAACCACAATTGAGACAAGAACAATTGATCACCGGCAACCATCATGGTAGGGAATCTCCCTTATATCAGACCAGTCCGTGATTCCAGATTGCCACTCCTCGCTGAAAGGTTCAGTACTGTCTGTAACCACCAGAGGGAGCCTCTGCTCAGAAACCATCTCTAGCACATTCATAACAGCTATGCCCCAGGGCAGCTGAATGTGTAAAAGATGATGATGGTGGTTGTAGTGCAAGGCAGGTGACGCAATAAAGAAATCCGAGGACACAGCGAAGTGCAGCCTTCACAATTTTACTCACAGTTCTTCCAGTTACAATCACCAGCCGGGGGTCCTGTGTCCTCCTGGTCGATGGCCCAGCCAGCTCTCAGGTAAATTGGGGTACACCGTGTCAGAACACCCTTCAGATGTTCCTTTCCTGGCCGTCTCCGTGTGCTGGCTACCGCCTCTCCTGCCATGCGCCTTCGCACACAGTGTCCCAAGCCAGCAGCCTCGGATCCTGTCGGGCGACGTACTCTAGGTCCCCTTGATCCTATACTGTTACCTTTTCAGCGAATCTGTGCGGATGTGGTTGTAGCACATAGTCACTACAGCCTCCGGTTTGCTAGCTGAGTCCTTAGTTTCTCCACTAGCCTGGGGCCGATCCCTTACTGCGACCTGGTCCCTCCACCCGACTATGGTCGGCGTGAATTCGGGCCCCATGGGTGGAATCCTCACTTCCCGTGCCCCTAGGACACCTTCTTCCTCTCTCACTGAAGTTTCTCTCTCTGTCTTTCTTCTCTCTCTCTACTGTCCTCTGGTTTATGGAAGAGCACCTCTCTCCTTGAGTCCCCATCACCAACTGACAACTCCTCTAACGGTCACTCTCTTAAGCTCCTCCCCTTCTCTACTTACTCCACCTACACCCACTATCCAGACTCTCCCAGGCCTTGTGAGGTCTGGTGTTAAGTGCTATTGTGTGCCCCCTCCTTACCTCAGAGCGGAGTACCACACCTTTGGCTGAGGTGCGGTATCTCTGTGGCGACTGGACCCTCAGGGGCTCCACACACCCACATAGCAGTATAATGTTCCCCACAGTCATATATAGCAGTGTAATGCAGCCCCATAGTAGTATAATGTACCCTATAGTCATATATAGTATAATGCACCCACATAGCAGTATAATGCATCCACATAGTAGTATAATGCACCCCCAATAGCAGTATAATGCACCCCATAGCAGTATAAGGCACCCCATAGTATAATGCACCCCATCGCAGTATATTGCACCCCATAGTATAATGCAGCCCCATAGTACTATAATGCACCCTTATAGTAGTATAATGCAGCCTCATAATACAAAAATGCACACACATAGTAGTATAATGCACCCCCATAGTATAATGCACCCCCATAGTGGTATAATGCAGCCCCATAGTATACAGTGGGGAAATAAAGTATTTAGTCAGCCACCAATTGTGCAAGTTCTCCCATTTAAAAAGATGAGAGAGGCCTGTAATTGATATCATAGGTAGACCACAACTATGAGACTCAAAATGAGAAAACAAATCCAGAAAATCACCTTGTCTGATTTGGAAAGATTCATTTTGAAAATTATGGTGGAAAATAAGTATTTGGTCACCTAAAATCATTCAAGATTTCTGGCTCTCACAGACCTCTAGCTTCTTCTTTAAGAGGCTCCTCTGTCCTCCACTCATTACCTATAGTAATGGTGTAACGGGAAGGAACTAACTAGGCATGTCTCCTTCGTGAATGGTCTGGAACCGTCAGGGCTGTCACCTATATTGCGGGGTAGAAAGCTCCAGACTGTACTCTGTGTTTGAAAAAAGTGGGTGTGGCTAAGCGAACAGAGCTGCAGTGCGCGAGTGATCAGACAGTTTGGGCGGTGACATCGGGCCCATGGTATGCCTGTTAGGTAAAATCAGTTGAGAGGCGTCTGGGCAGAGCAGAGCCTGGGACGGAAGAGCGCTTTGACAGGAGACCGTCGACTGAGTACCGCTCAGACACTGCTGTCCTAGCAGACAGCACTGCCCTCGCTGAGATCGCTGACACAGCTGACAAAGTTGCCACAGCTGCCCCCGCTGACAGTACTGACCGTGAGAGACAAGGTCTGTGAACGGGACATAGGCGTGTGTCGATTTGGCACAGCAAACAGGGCTGCCCATTGTAAACTGTGTTTGGGCAGAGCTGCAAATCTCCGTAGTGTTGGGACACTCACCTCTGAGGATAAGGACGTATCCCTCTTCATCACCACATCTGCTGGACCCAAGACTCGCATCAGGATCTCGAGGATTCGCCGCCATCGTCAGGACCACGGGAAGACACCGCCAATGTAAAAAAATACTACATAATTTACCTCAGGATTGTGACAGACCCCCGTGTGACACAATCTAGGCAGCACCAGTCACAGACAGAAGTTAAACCGTGACTGGCGCCTGAGTGATAAGTTATATTTTAATGTATTGTCGGCTTTACTTGTCCCTGTTCCTTAAGTTATCCCCATTAGCCTTTTGCTGTATTAGGGAATATTATCCCTCTGTTTTCTCCCTGCATGGAGTTTTTACTGTATAATAAACCCCTTTCACCCTTGGTCTGTGTACAGTCCGTTACTACATCCTACGTGCCTGCAGTCTCCTCACAATGGCACCTGTTTGAACTTGTTATCAGTATAAAAGACATCTGTTCACAACCTCAAACAGTCACCCTCCAAATTCCACTATGGTGAAGACCAAAGAGCTGTCGAAGGACACCAGAAACAAAATTGTAGCCCTACACCAGGCTGGGAAGACTAAATGTGCAATAGGCAAGTAACTTGGTGTGATGAAATCAACTGTGGGAGCAATAATAAGAAAATGGAAGACATACAAGACCACTGATAATCTCACTCGATCTGGGGCTCCAAGTTCTCACCCCGTGGGGTCAAAATGATCACAAGATCGGAGAGCAAAAATCCCAGAACCACACGGGGGGACCTAGTGAATGACCTGCATAGAGCTAGGACCACCGTAACAAAGGCTACTATCAGTTATACACTACGCCACCAGGGACTCAGATCCTGCGGCACCAGGCATGTCCCTCTGATTAAGCCAGTACATGTCCGGCCCGTCTGAAGTTTGCTAGAGAGCATTTGGATTATTCAGAAGAGTATTGGGAGAATGTCATATGGTCTGATGAAACCAAAGTAGAACTGTTTGGTAGAAACAAGACTTGTCAAGTTTGGAGGAGACAGAATGCTAAGTTGCATTCAAAGAACACCATACCTACTGTGAAGCATGGGGGTGGCAATATCGTGCTTTGAGGCTGTTTCTCTGCAAAGGGACCAGGACAACTGATCCGTGTACATGAAAGAATGAATGGGGCCATGTATCATATGATTTTGAGTGCAAACCTCCTTACATCAGCAAGGGCATTGAAGATGAAACGTGGATGGATCTTTCAGCATGATAATGATCCCAAGCACACCCGCCAGGGCAACGAAGGAATGTCTTTGTAAGAAGCATATGAAGGTCCTGGAGTGGCCTAGACAGTCTCCAGATCTCAACCCCATAGAAAACCTTTGGAGGGATTTGAAAGTCCATGTTGCCCAGCGACAGGCCCAAAACATCACTGCTCTAGAGGAGATCTGCATGGAGAAATGGGCCAACATGGGACAATGCTTCTGGAGTTATCTATTGGTCATGAGTGGCTTGACACAAGTGATTCGCACACGGTACCAGGGCTTATGGGGTACTCGGCACCGAGCCCGTTGAAGTCTATGGGGAATGTCACAAGTAGCACAGCTCGGTCCGTTGCCCTGGGCGCTCATACAAAGGGGGATATTTACAGGGGATTTTAGTAATAGTTCGTGACGCCACCTGTGGTTTCTGATCAGGATGACCAGCGCTGCAGGGTAAATCCTCAGAGGGGTTGTTACTGGGCAGCAAGATGTTAAGTCTTCCACAGGTAAGACTGGTCCCTCTAAGTAAATGGCGGTGCAGGGGTGCAAGCAAGAAGTCAGACACACACAAGTCAGTCTCTTTCCATACCTTTACTGGTGGTATTTGCAGGTATGTCCCGGGAAGCTGCTCAGGGTGGAGGATGCACATCCAGGTAATCACTGAGTAGGTTAAAGGCCTCCTTACTTCTTAATATGTGAGTTTCCAACTTGCCTGAAGCGAAGTTCAACTCTGTATAGAACAGCTACGCCCGGCTGACATTGTGGTGGAGCCTTCTTTTGGCAAGAACTCAGTCTATAGCTGATCAGGCCCGACTCCTGTTCTCCCTGACTCCGGTTACGTATCAGCACTATAGGGCACCCTCTGTGACTTGAAGTCCAGCAGGGATTCCGGTGTTTCTCCCACTAGCCGTGAAGGTTCTAGCAAGTCTTCGGACCCGGTGTCCGGTTAGCAGAGTGGAGGTGCTATGTCACCTATGGCACTCCTTCCTTTAGTCACCACTCGCCCGTCGCCCTACTCACACCCTTAACATAAGCACGGGTAGCAGTAGGTGTAGTCGTCAGCTTCCTTCCTTCCACAGCTCACTGACCATTTCTCAGTTAACTTGATGTTCTGACAACTGTAGTCCCCTTCCTTCTGTTCCTTCAAAGACTCTGTCCAGAGTGGCTATCAGGACCTTCCGTCAGACTGATTTCATGCTCACTCCGAGAGTCACTTTCCACATGTATAGGGTACTAGCAGTCAATCTGTTCTGAGATAACAGCTTGCAATCTTTCGTTATCTGTCTCATCTGACAGGAAATCTCCTCTCACTAGCTCAGACTGAGCTCTGACTAGACTGAACGTCTGTCTGATCTGATCCACTGCTACAGTCTCCCACACCCTTAAATACTCTAAGGTTCCCTATGGTGGCAATCTAGGGAAGTGTGAGTGTGAATGAATATCAGGTTTTGTAATTACCTTTCTGTGCATACTCCTGGGAACATGTGTACCAAGCGCAGCTGGGCCACACATCCCCCCCTAGTTATCGTCAGCACTCCCGGGCTGAAAAAGGAAAAACAATTTTTATAATAACATCAACAACATAACTCATCCCTTGCGGGAGGTAAGGACACTTTAACGTTACAATATGTACAAGTTGCAAATAGAAAAATATCAAATATACTTTTCTCAATAAATACAATATTCTTGTGGAGGACCCGCACCAAAAACCTCCCACGTGGGTCCTGGGTGGGCTGCAGGACTTCATTGCTGCAGACCTCACTCAAGGCCACACCATACGGGTTTTTCTTCAGAGGTAGAATGGCTTTATGTAAAACCAAGATGGGGCACCGAAGTGCTAACTATTTACAATTAAAGTTCTGTGCTGCAAGAGTCCTCAGCACGCAGTCCTTTGCATAAGAACATTTCAAGAAAATCACATTAATACTTTGTTACTCATTACCCAACTGGGGTATTCTACTTCAAATTATGCATACTATGCAAACATCATCAATATTATCAATAAAGTGCAAATCTTCTTTAACTTTGTACAGATGCAGTAAACCCTGTCTGGGTCCTACTGTTCTTCTTTGCCAATAGCAGTGACTTCTTCCACACCTGGGGCAGAAAGTATGCGGTGCGATCTGGAACGCATCACAAATAGATCATGTCCTGCTACCTGTGTCTGGGTAGCCACAGTCCTTGTTTCACTTTTGCCATTGCTTTTGCGACTTGTTGGAGACCTTACAGGTGCCCCTTCTGAATACAGGTCTTCCAATGATGACGCAGATTTGCACAGTGGCTTAATTGGAGACGCACTGGCTGGTTGCGTTGCAGAATAAGATGCTGGACAGGAAGCAGGTGCGCGCAGTGGCTCAATTGAAAACGCACAAGGCTTTTGCGATGCAGAGTAGGAAGCAGTATACGATGCAGGGCACGATGCAGGTGCGCGGCCTGGCGCTGATGGGGTTGTGACTTGAGACACTGAGACACAGGGTACATTGCCGGCTTCAGGGACGGGGTCGCTGACTCGGGAAACATTCAGGGCATACCACCCCTTAAGACCCCAGTGTCGCGTGTAGGTGACAATATCCCCTATCAAGAGATCCCTTCCCGGGTGCCCCTCTGGCAGGTGAGACTCCACATCCCTGCGGTTGACGAATACCTCCTGGTACAGGCCTGGCTCATGGATGAACCCCCAGCCCCCCCGAAGTTTAAAGTCTCTAATGGCCCCCTGGCGCCGCGGTTCCCGGAGTGTACCTTTATCTCTCCTGACGTTTTCCTTATCAGCGAGATCCTTTTCCTGGTACCTCCGGCGAAGCTGCTGCGCCTCTCTCTGCTCCTGCTGCTGCCGCTGCTCATGCTCACGGTGACGCCATTCATTCTCCAGCTGGGCGGCGTATTCCGCGTCGTCCAGGAGCTCCATCTCCTCCCAGTCGATCTCCATCATGGACGGCTGGGTCTCCTCCGGTGTCCCTACCGGGGGACTGCATTCCGCTGCGGTCTCCAGGCCTGGCTGGCACTCCGGTGCGGGCTGGGCCTCCTCAGCCTCCTTCTCTCCCGCCGCGTCCCCGGCGGAGTCAGGATCAGCACTTTTGGGGCCGGCCTCCGGTGGTTCATCAGCCGCAGGCAGTGGTGGCGCAGGTGACATCTGCGCATCCAGGGGGGAGAGCGTCGCGTCCCACAGCAGCCGCTGTTTCAGGGCACGCCAGCTTTTCTCCATCGCTTCCATTTCTTTACGGTGCCGGGCCATGTCCCTTAGCACCGCATCCACCTCTTCTACTTTCTGCATTGTTTGGTCGGTCTCCCGACCTGGGGACGGCTCAGGCACAGGCAGTAGCTCTTCAGGGGAACGGGGTCTGCGCACCGCCATTCCTCCACACAGCGTCTCCTGTCCTTCCGCCATCTCACTCCAGGCCAGACTGTGTTTTCCATCTGGAACAATCTGGTCTCTTCCGTGGAGGCGGGACTTTCGCTTCCTCTTCTTGGCATAGAGGATGAAGAGGAGGCGGATCTCCCTTGCAGTAGGGCAGGCTCTCGTATTGTAATAGCATTTAGACAGGGCGCCCATAGCTTTCGCGCCACAGGGGGGGGCACGCCCACGAAGGCACGCCCACCTTCTTCACCAGCGCCTCAGGGCGCGAATATGGCGGCAAAATGGCGGAAATTGGCGCCAAAAATCACAAAAACTGCACACAGTCTTTTTGCACAAAACAGTCCACTTTAAAGCACACAGGACTCACAAATAGTAAGCTTCGTATCCTGTTCGTGACGCCAAAAGATGAGTCGCACACGGTACCAGGGCTTATGGGGTACTCGGCACCGAGCCCGTTGAAGTCTATGGGGAATGTCACAAGTAGCACAGCTCGGTCCGTTGCCCTGGGCGCTCATACAAAGGGGGATATTTACAGGGGATTTTAAGGGTATGCCACACTAAACAACATCGCTAACGGGATCGCTAAAAAACGTCACTATTTAGCGATCCCGTTAGCGATGTTGTTGTGTGCGGCATCTACCAGCGACGAGGCCCCTGCTGTGATCTCGTTCATCACAGCGATCGTTCCGGACCCTATTTTCGTCGCTGGCGCCCCGCTGGTAAGTATGTAATCGCTGAGTGTGGCATCTTTTTTAGCGATTTAGCGGTACTTTTGTACCGCTAAAGTCGTTAAGGAGATCGCTAACCGCGATAGCGTCCTAATGACATCGCTAAAATAGGTAGCTACTAGCGATATAGAAACAATCCCGCTAGCGATCTCATTAGTATGCGACGCTAACGAGATCGCTAGCGGGATTGTGTAGTGTGGCAGTACCTTTAGTAATAGTTCGTGACGCCACCTGTGGTTTCTGATCAGGATGACCAGCGCTGCAGGGTAAATCCTCAGAGGGGTTGTTACTGGGCAGCAAGATGTTAAGTCTTCCACAGGTAAGACTGGTCCCTCTAAGTAAATGGCGGTGCAGGGGTGCAAGCAAGAAGTCAGACACACACAAGTCAGTCTCTTTCCATACCTTTACTGGTGGTATTTGCAGGTATGTCCCGGGAAGCTGCTCAGGGTGGAGGATGCACATCCAGGTAATCACTGAGTAGGTTAAAGGCCTCCTTACTTCTTAATATGTGAGTTTCCAACTTGCCTGAAGCGAAGTTCAACTCTGTATAGAACAGCTACGCCCGGCTGACA
This sequence comes from Oophaga sylvatica, assembly GCA_033576555.1. NCBI lineage: Eukaryota > Metazoa > Chordata > Amphibia > Anura > Dendrobatidae > Oophaga > Oophaga sylvatica. Next base: position 114,493,991 of record JARQOD010000001.1, on the reverse strand, counting down.
TTGTGGTCAGTAAATGGCTGCACATCCAGTTGGAAGACTGTCTCAAGTGGGGTACCACAAGGCTCTGTTTTGGGCCCTGTATTGTTCAACATCTTTATCAATGATTTAGATGAAGGAATTGAGGGTAAACTGATCAAATTTGCTGATGACACAAAGCTAGGAGGGGTAGCTAATACTAGAGAAGAGAGAGAGAGGATTCAAAAAGATATACATAAACTGGAGCAGTGGGCAGCAACTAACAGAATGGATTTTAACAGGGAAAAATGCAAAGTACTACATCTGGGCAATAAAAATGAAAAAAGCATATACAAAATGGGAGGAATAGGGCTAAGTAACAGCACATGTGAAAAAGACTTGGGTATACTAATTGATCACAGACTGAACATGAGTCAACAGTGTGATGCAGCAGCAAAAAAGGCAAATACAATTCTAGGATGTATCAACAGAAGCATACAGTCTAGATCACGTGAGGTCATTATTCCCCTCTACTCCTCTTTGGTCAGACCTCATCTGGAATACTGTGTTCAGTTTTGGGCACCACATTTTAAAAAAGACATCAACAAACTGGAGCAAGTTCAAAGAAGAGCCACCAGAATGGTGACCGGTCTGCAAACCATGTCCTATGAGGAACGGTTGCAGGATTTGGGAATGTTTAGCTTGCAAAAAAGAAGACTGAGAGGAAACTTAATAGCTGTCTACAAATATCTCAAGGGCTGTCACATTGTAGAAGGATCATCTTTATTCTCATTTGCACAAGGAAAGACTAGAAGCAATGGGATGAAACTGAATGGGAGGAGACACAGATTAGATATTAGAAAAAACTTTTTGAAAGTTAGGGTGATCAAGGAGTGGAACAGGCTGCCACGAGAGGTGGTAAGTTCTCCTTCAATGGAAGTCTTCAAACAGAGGCTGGACAGACATCTGTCTGGGATGATTTAGAGAATCCTGTTTTGAGCAGGGGGTTGGACCAGATGGCCCAGGAGGTCCCTTCCAACTCTACCATTCTATGATTCTATGATTCTATGATTCTTTTGGCAAGAACTCAGTCTATAGCTGATCAGGCCCGACTCCTGTTCTCCCTGACTCCGGTTACGTATCAGCACTATAGGGCACCCTCTGTGACTTGAAGTCCAGCAGGGATTCCGGTGTTTCTCCCACTAGCCGTGAAGGTTCTAGCAAGTCTTCGGACCCGGTGTCCGGTTAGCAGAGTGGAGTTGCTATGTCACTCCTTCCTTTAGTCACCACTCGCCCGTCGCCCTACTCACACCCTTAACATAAGCACGGGTAGCAGTATGTGTAGTCGTCAGCTTCCTTCCTTCCACAGCTCACTGACCGTTTCTCAGTTAACTTGATGTTCTGACAACTGTAGTCCCCTTCCTTCTGTTCCTTCAAAGACTCTGTCCAGAGTGGCTATCAGGACCTTCCGTCAGACTGATTTCATGCTCGCTCCGAGAGTCACTTTCCACATGCATAGGGTACTAGCAGTCAATCTGTTCTGAGATAACAGCTTGCAATCTTTCGTTATCTGTCTCATCTGACAGGAAATCTCCTCTCACTAGCTCAGACTGAGCTCTGACCAGACTGAACGTCTGTCTGATCTGATCCACTGCTACAGTCTCCCACACCCTTAAATACTCTAAGGTTCCCTCTGGTGGCAATCTAGGGAAGTGTGAGTGTAAATGAATATCAGGTTTTGTAATTACCTTTCTGTGCATACTCCTGGGAACATGTGTACCAAGCGCAGCTGGGCCACACACAAGGAATGTGACACTTGTAGCCCATGTCCTGGATACGTCTGTGTGTGGTGGCTTTTGAAGCAATGACTCCAGCAGCAGTCCAGTCCTTGTGAATCTCCCTCAAATTTTTGAATGGCCTTTTCTTAATAATCCTTTCAAGGCTGTGGTTATCCCGGTTGCATGTGCACCTTTTTCTACCACACTTTTGCTTCAACTCAACTTTCCATTAATATGCTTGGATACTGCACTATGTGAACAGCCAGCTTCTTTAGCAATGACCTTTTGTGGTTTACCCTCCTTGTGGAGTGTGTCAATGACTGCCTTCTGGACATCTGTCAAGTCATCAGTCTTCCCCATGATTGTAGAACCTACTGAAACAAACTAAGGGACCTTTTAAAACACTTAGGAAGCTTTGCAGGTGTTTTTTTATTCTAATATACTGATTTACTTACTTTTGGGTTTTCATTAGCTGTAAATCATAATCATCAACCTTAAAGGGAACCTGTCACCCCCCCAGGGTCTTTTTAAGTAAAACAGCCACCTTCAGCAGCACTAAGGCTGCATTCTTTGAAGGTGGCTCTTATGTTTCTGATCGCTAGGAATGCTGAAATAGACACTTTTATAATCTGTCCAACATACCTCTGTTGTGTCAGGGAGGTATGTCTTCTCGCCCTGTGTCAGCGGCACCAGCGGTGTCAATCATCCCCCTCTTGTTTCTAGCCCCCGCCTCCACTCCTTGCGACATCACCAGCAGTGCTTCGTGTATCGACGGCCCCAGATCCCGCCCCGCAGTGTGTTATGATGTATTCACACTGCGGGGTTGGGAATCTGGCGCCTGCACAGTGAGGATCTCTGCACCTGTCCCTCATCTCCCTCCGCCGCTTTCCTCACTGCGCAGGCGCCAGATTCCCAGCCCCGCAGTGTGAATACACCCTAACACACTGCGGGGCGAGGTCTGGGGCCGCCGATACATGAAGCACCGCCGGTGACGAAACATAAACATAAGAGCCACCTTCACAGAATGCAGCCTTAGTGCTGCTGAAGGTGGCTCTTTTACTTAAAAAGGCCCTGGGGGGGTGACAGGTTCCCGTTAACAGAAATAAACACTTGAAATAGATCACTCTGCTTGTAATGACTCTATTCGTAATATATGAGTTTCACTTTTTGTATTGAAGAACTGAAATAAATTAACTTTTTGATGATATTCTAATTTAGAGAGAAGCACTTGTATGTCGTGAAGGGGTTAAAGATGAGCAGCCAGTTGGATCTTTTCGAAATAAAAATGGACTCAAAATCCACTCCCATACCTACTGCCAGTTTTCAGAAGAAATTGCCTTCAAGCAGTGTAGTGACCAGAAAAACCATTACTAATGTACTGTATGTTACATGTCATATGGTAAATGTGTTCTCTATTCCTTACATGATTACAATTGTGATACCGGCTCCTTGTTTTGCCTTGGGAGGAGGTAAATTATTTAATATTATGCTGCCCTCTCCTGCCTTGTTTTGGTATTACAATTTGTAGTACTTTGCTGCCCTCTGCTGCCTTAGTTTGGCACTGCAACTTGTTTTTCTGATTTGAAACAAGTGGCAGTTGGAGGTGGCGTGAGACTGAAAAGGGAGAGTTACGAGCGGTTCCCGTGGTGAGAGGAGGTAGGAAATTGGGGCTCCTCGTTTGGGACCAGCGGGAAGTACGAATAGCACCCGATTCAGAGTGCCCTGCATTTTCCAGCGACTGAGAGCTGAGACTGCAGAACTGCACAGCAGATTTCCCGGATACTCTGATCAAATTAAGGGCTGTTGATCCTTCCCCTACCCGCAGCACTGTTAGTCTAATGAAATTTACTGCCATCCTCCCAGGGCCGGGACCGAGAAAAGGCTTTGATAGTTGCAGTGTGTAAGAAAACGTATATCTACTACTCATGACTGTTGTGTTGGAAATTAAAAGAAATGTGACCAATCTTCAGTAAAGTTCAGCTTTCAAGTTAGCACAGGACCCCCCGGTGTATGATTTTGTCCGCGGCCTCACACCTTGCGGGCATCAACATAACTCTCAGTCTTTTATATCCGTAATCTCCCCCTTTATATTTGCCACCTAACCTTGGGCTTGTTAGAGCCATCTGAGCCACCGTGACTGAACCAATCTCCGAAATACTAGGCTCTGCATCTCACAAGGCGGTGCGACAGCAGTGGTACAGGAAGAAGTCTGCATCTTTCAAGAACACCATGATTTTTATGCAGTACAATGCTCCATCACAGCATTGAAGTCTCCACTGCTTGATTTCCAGTAAAGGCCCTAAAGATGATAAAATAACAACATGGCCCCTTCCTCACCTGACTAAGGGCCCCGTCTCACATAGCGACACACCAGCGATCCCGACAACGATCAGGATCACTGGTGTGTCGCTACATGATCACTGCTGAGCTGCCAAACAGGCAGCTCAGGCAGCGATCAGGACAGCGACACTGCGGGTAACGTCGCCTAGTTACCCGCAGTGTACGTTGGGCGCTGTGCAGTGCCTGGAAACCCGATGTGTACCTTGGTTACCAGCTCCCCTGCAGCAGCACGCTGGTATCCAACGTACACAACGGGTTTCCAGGCACAGCCCCGCGCCTGGAAACCCGAAGTGTACCTTGGTTACCAGCTGATAGCTGGTCTCCTGCCTGTCACATGCAGCGATGCGTGCTGGCCAGCGGGAGACCAGCGATCAAAAAAAAGTCCTGGCATTTCTGACACGACCAGCGATTCACAGAAGGGCCTGATCGCTGGTAAGTGTCAGACATAGCGAGATCGCTGCTGAGATCGCTGTTTAACCCTATTGAGAACTTTTCTCACACTGTTATAAGCTCCTTTGTGGATTTCAGTGATAAGGATTGTAAATCCTGGCTATTATCACTGCCCATGGTAATGTTGCCATAAAGGTACTGCCACACTAAACAATCCCGCTAGCGATCACAATAACGACGCATACTAATGCGATCGCTAGCGGGATTGTTTCTATATCGCTAAGTGCGGCCACATTTAGTGATATAGTTAACGACGCTATCGCCGTTAGCGATCTTCTTAACGACTTTAGCGGTACAAAAGTACCGCTAAATCGCTAAGAAAAGGTGCCACACTAGCGATATATACTTACCCAGCGGGAGCGCCGACGAGAAAATAGGGTCCGGAACGATTCCAGCGACGAGCGAGATCACAGCAGGAAGCTCGTCGCTGGCAGATGCCGCACTGAACAACATCGCTAACGGGATCGCTAAATAGTGACGTTTTTTAGCGATCCCGTTAGCGATATTGTTCAGTGTGGCATACCCTTAAGAGACTGATAACCTCAATAAACTGATTTAATCTACATGAGCAAAGCAATTGCACATTCCATAGCATCCTGTAATAATACATTACTGTATTTGTAGTTGTAGATGTTGACTGTCATCTTTAGCAATATAGTAATTCTGCGGCTGAGTCAAACTGACAAATGTTATATTGTAAGCTATGTTCACACAAGGCATCAACCTGCAATCCTTTTGCAATTGAATTAAATTTAAGACAAGGCATGTTCTCCTAGTAGATTTAGCATTCATCTTAGGTAGATAAATGTTCAGTCACTAAACTTGTCATATAACAATGCAATATGGTCTCATGCCATTAGATGTCAGTGTGAAACTATGATACAGTAAAGATGTATATCTTTGTACCGTGTTAGCCAGTAGATAGAAAAATATTTAGAGTTGAGAGTCCTCAGTGGTTGATACCTTTTAATGGCTAACTGAAAAGATGGTAACAAATTGCAAGCTTTCGAGACTACTCAGGTCTCTTCATCAGGCTAAACTAATACAAAATCTGAAGAATCACATATTTATACACCACACAGCACAGGAAAAATGCAATAGGTAAGACAAGTGACGTAAAGCAGAACTGTCATTATGGGAGATAGAGATGAACATAAATATTGGAACAGTTCATAGATAAGGAGTGTGAAAGTTTTATTGCCCTCTGATTGGGGTCTGGTAATGTTTTGTGATGTTTTCACAGGGTCTTCGGAGTAAATTCCTTAATTGATGTAAAACGTCATAAATCCGTGTGACAGGTTCATTCCAGCATTAAGAGTGTCAAAGGTCACCATCAGTTTGTATTCGCGAACTCTTCTGTGTCTCTGAGATGTGAAACTACCTTTCAATACAAGTAATTTCATATCCCACATGCTATGACCAGGGGAAGAAAAATGTTTTGCCACAGGTAGATCCATTCTTTTTTCTCTTATTGTGTGGCGATGAGAATTCATCCTTGTTCTCAGTTTTTGCCCGGTCTCTCCCACATACAGACCCCCAGTTGGACATTTAGTACATATAATTAGGTACACCACATTAGATGTGATGCAGCTGAAAGTACCTGGGATCTTGTAGTCCTGATGTGAGTTGGGGATCTTTATCTTGTCCGTGGTCATTATAAATGGACAGGTTTTGCATTTCTTCTGGTTGCAAGGAAAGGTCCCTGAATCTGTTGGGGAGGACAGGGAACTTCTGACAATGATGCTTCTTAGATTTGGGGGCTGCCTAAAATACAGTAGTGGGGGGTCTGGAAATATGGATTGTAATCGGGCATCTTTTTGTAGTAGAGGTTGTAGTTTCCGTACAGCTCCCCTTAGCACCTCCAGATTTGGATTGTAGGTGACCACTAGAGGCACCCGGTTATTTTCTTCTTTAGTTTTGTAATGTAGCAGGTGATTCCTTGATATTCTGGTGGCTCTTGTAATTTGGTTTTCAATTGTTCTTGAATGGTAGCCCTGATTTAAAAAGGTCTTTCTAAGGCGACCAAGTTGTTCATCTCTATCCATGGGGTTGGAACATATACGGTTGTATCTGATGGCTTGGCTGTAGACAATGGAGTTTTTTATGTGTTTTGGATGGAAACTGTCCCATTTAAGGTATGTTGGACGGTCGATTGGCTTCTGATACAGGGATGTCTCTGTTTCATTGTCCTTCAGTTTAATGATTGTGTCCAAAAAGTTAATTTCAGTGCTGGAGTAGTTGAGTGTTAAATTGATGGTGGGATGAAATTGATTGAACTGTTCATGGAACGTCTTTAGCTGTTGCTTAGACTTCGTCCAGATGATTAAAATGTCATCAATGTAGCGGTAGTAGGCCAGAGGCCTGATGGGACATGAGGACAGAAAGTCGCTTTCAAGCTTGGCCATGAAAAGATTTGCATACTGTGGAGCCATTTTACTTCCCATCGCTGTGCCAGTCTCCTGTAAATAGATCTTGTTGTCAAATTCAAAGTAATTGTGGGTGAGGATGAATTTTGTGAGTTTCACCACAGAATCAGCATCATTCCCAGTGTTTTCCATGAAGACTTTGCAGGCATTTAATCCATCCAGGTGTGGGATATTAGAGTACAAAGATTCCACATCCATGGTGGCCAGGATGGTTCCTTTTGGTAGGGGACCTATTGCCGCTAGTTTATTCAGTAGGTCAGTTGTGTCCTGAATGTAGCTGGGTGTATCCTTTACCAGGGGTTTAAGAATACCCTCTACCCATCCAGATACCTGCTCAGTAAGGGTGTCCACACATGAAATAATCGGCCTCCCTGGATTTCCAGCTTTGTGGATTTTGGGAAGCATGTAGAATGTCCCTGTTCTTGGACTCTCTGGTATCAGGTCATCGGCTCTTAAGGATTTGTCAGGCAGACAAGATACCAACTTGCTTAGTTCCTTGTAATAGTCCTGTGTAGGGTCCGACTCCAGTTTTCTGTAGTAGCGTGTGTCCGTAAGTTGTCTGTTTGCTTCCTTCATATAGTCTGATGTGTTCATCATGACTATTGCACCTCCCTTGTCAGAAGGTTTAATGATGTGTGAAACTATGAAATTGTTTAAATGTCCACCTTCACCCAAAAAGTCATTAAAACTCATTATTCATTTCCTTAAAAGGGACTTGTCATGACCCCAAACACTATTAACCTACAGATATAGGGTTAATCTGCAGGATATTAGTCTTCTGAAGCTGCCTGGCCACCGCACTAAAAGCCCAGATGTCGGGAGGAAATTAACTTTATTCCTCCTGGCAGCCTTCAAGATTCAGTCACGAAGCTATGTGCACACGTTGCGGATTTTTCACGTTTTTTTCGCGTTTTTTCGCTGCAAAAATGCTTAAAAAATGCATGAATGAGGTATTCTATTATTTAGAATGAATTCCGCAATTTTTGTGCACATGGTGCGATTTTTTCCACGAAAAAAACGCATCGCAGAAAAAAACGCAGCATGTTCAATAATTTTGCTGTAAATTTGTGGAATTTCCGCTATATTATTGACCCTGGGATGTTCAGGAAAAAAACGGAAAATCCGCACAAAAAAATGCGTAAAAAACGCAAAAAAAAACGCATGTGAGTTTCCTGGCAAAAAGTCCGGTTTTGCTCAGGAAATTTCTGCAAACTTTCTGCAACGTGTGAACATAGCCCAAAGGCGCTGCTTAGTATACAATGAGTTGTGTGCATAAGCACAGTCTCGCACATTGACTGAAAGCCACCTCCGCACGCTATGCTGGAGTGTTAAGCTGTCGCTCATTTTGTCATAAGAAGAGACTGAAACTGTTTCGGGCACATCTCTTCACTGAACGCTGGCAGCTGCAAGGAGGAATAAAATTCATTTTCTCCAGGTAGCCGTGCTTTCAGTGCATGAGAACTCTATTAACCTGCAGATTAACCCTATTTTTGCAAGTTAATAGCATTTGGGGACATGACAGATTCCTCTTAACTTGTAACAGTAGCATGAACTATGGCAACACTCCATACATCCTGCTACTTGATATCTAGTATATGCACATACTGTATATATATATATATACATATATATATATATATATACAGTGCCTTGCGAAGTCCCCCTGGAACTTTTCAACCTTTTCCCACATATCATGCTTCAAACATAAAGATACCAAATGTAAATTTTTGGTGAAGAATCAACAAGTGGGACACAATTGTGAAGTTGAATGAAATTTATTGGTTATTTTAAATTTTTGTGGAAATACAAAAACTGAAAAGTGGGGCATGCAATATTATTCGGCCCCTTTACTTTCAGTGCAGCAAACTCACTCCAGAAGTTCATTGTGGATCTCTGAATGATCCAATGTTGTCCTAAATGACTACTGATGATAAATATAATCCACCTGTGTGTAATCAAGTCTCCATATAAATGCACCTGCTCTGTGATAGTCTCAGGGTTCTGTTTGAAGCACAGAGAGCATCATGAAGACCAAGGAACACAACAGGCAGGTCCGTGATACTGTTGTGGAGAAGTTTAAAGCTGGATTTGGATACAAAATGATTTCCAAAACTGTAAACATCCTAAGGAGCACTGTGCAAGCGATCATATTGAAATGGAAGGAGTATCATACCACTGCAAATCTACCAAGACCCGGCCGTCCCTCTAAACTTTCATCTCAAACAAGGAGAAGACTGATCAGAGATAAAGCCAAGAGGCCCATTATCACTCTGGATGAACTGCAGAGATCTACAGCTGAGGTGGGACAGTATGTCCATAGGACAACAATCAGTTGTACACTGCACAAATCTGGCCTTTATGGAAGAGTGGCAAGAAGAAAGTCATTTCTCAAAGATATCCATAAAAAGTGTCATTTAAAGTTTGCAACAAGCCACCTGGGAGACAGACCAAACATGTGGAAGAAGGTGCTCTGGTCAGATGAAACCAAAATTGAACTTTTTGGCAACAATGCCAAATGATATGTTTGGTGCAAAGGCAACACAGCTCATCACCCTGAACACACCATCCCCACTGTCAAACATGGTGGTGGCAGCATCATGGTTTGGGCCTGCTTTTCTTCAGCTGGGACAGGAAAGATGGTTAAAATTGATGGGAAGATGGATGGAGCCAAATACAGGACATTCTTGAAGAAAACCTGTTGGAGTCTGCAAAAGACCTGAGACTGGGACGGAGATTTGTCTTCCAACAAGACAATGGTCCCAAACATAAAGCAAAATCTACAATGGAATGGTTCACAAATAAACGTATCCAGGTGTTAGAATGGCCAAGTCAAAGTCCACACCTGAATCCAATCGAGAATCTGTGGAAAGAGCTGAAAACTGCTGTTCACAAACGATCTCCATCTAACCTCACTGAGCTCGAGCTGTTTGCCAAGGAAGAATGGGCAAGAATTTCAGTCTCTCGATGTACAAAACTGATAGAGACATACCCCAAGCGACTTGCAGCTGTAATCGCAGCAAAAGGTGGCGCAACAAAGTATTAAGTTAAAGGAGCCGAATAGTATTGCACGCCCCACTTTTCAGATTTTGTATTTCCACAAAAATTTAAAATAAATAAATTTTGTTCAACTTCACAATTGTGCCCCACTTGTTGATTCTTCACCAAAAATTCACATTTGGTATCTTTATGTTTGAAACATGATATGTGGGAAAAGGTTGAAAAGTTTCAGGGGGCTGAATACTTTCGCAAGGCACTGTATATATATACAGTATGTATATATATATATATATATATATATATATATATGCAATGGTTTTCCTTGTTATTATTGTAACTGTAACTGTTACGCACTTGTCCCACATCCGAGCTTTGCTCCCTCTTCCTGGTCCGATAAACTATGTGGTGCTCCATGTTGGGCTTTGCAGATGGGAAATGTGATCATCTACCTGTGCCTATATAAGATACACCAAGACACATGTGGGCGGGGCCAGGGCTGTAGTCATAGCCCACACAGGTGTCTGCTTTAACGCACCCTGGCCACCCGCCTTACATACACAAAGTCTCACTGTCTCACTTGCCTGGATCTCAGAGGCCTCCTTTGGCTGCCGTGACACTTCTTCATTTAATCAGGCACATAAAGTGACCAATTTCAACTTTGAAACTTAGAACTTTACTTGTATTCAATCACAGCATGTCCACATCAGTTACAGCATCAACACAGAGTTCTGCACAGTCCATATCCTTCTCTTTCCCTGTGCTCTTCCCCATGTCCTTTAATTGGTACCCGGGTCGTATCATCTCGACCGGTACTGCAGCGTACTCCCTGTTCAGCTTCACTACGTTTAGGAGTTCCCTGGTCCGTTTCACCCCAGACATGAGGGCATCTGCACATGCAGTGAGCTGCCATATTATAGAGTGACCTGCCTGTAGGTACTGCTGCACTTCTGGCCCAATGGCCCTGGACGGCTGGGCTTCTCACTTCTAACATTACGGGGTTGCTGCACTGCCCAGGCTCTAAAGCCCACCCGAGCTAACTGGGCACCCTAATCCAGGAAATCCTCCTGCTTATCCACAGCTGACCCCTCCTATGTTAACTATTTGATATACTAAACTAAGTGTACTAATGTGCCCCCATGTAGTGGATGAACTTAGGTACTACACTTTCCATACAATATCTATATTTATACACATTACACTATACAACAAATATTCCCCTACACATAGCAGGAACAGATAAATACAATTATACATACAATTTTATGTACAAGGCAATATCCACATCAAGGAAGTGAGTGCAGTATCATACGGTCCCGCTACACCCCTTTCAGACACACCTGTGTCTTGGTATTAAAACTTCAATGCGCCTAAGACTCTGAGTTGTTCTAAGCATCTTCACCTGCTCTACTGCCTATCTGCAGTCTCCTGTACGTTTCCCACCTACCTGCTGTTCCCAGCATCCGAGCTTCCTGTATGTGGTCTCCTGCCTGCTTGCAGTTTCCAGAAACCCAGCTTCCTGTCCATGGTCTCCTGGATGTCTCCTGCCTGCCAGCGGTTTCCAGCTTCCCAGCTCTCTGTCCCTGTTCTCCTGGATATCTCTAGCCTGTCTATGGTTTCCAGTATCCCATCTATCCGTGTTCTGAGTGCCTAACCCGTTTGCTGTACCAATGCCTGTGGCGTGTGTGCCCACCCGGACGATGGATGATCCACCTCACTTGGTGAGCCTAACAATAATGTGCACATTGTAGCTTCAGAGTGAATGCAGAAAAATCATGAAGGGACACATATGGAAACATGGAGTAAAGAAACACATTTAAAACAAACTATATGTATTAAACCTTCGTGTTTAGATAAAAACTGGAATGTTAATACGCACAATAGGGTCTTATCCGGATTACAAAGGAAAGGGTAAAACTTTGCTCACCTGGAGAGTTGTGAAAGTCACCACTTCTTTATTAGCTTTTAAGTTTTAAGCAAAGATGGCAGCTGCAGATCCACCAAACAGATAGTAAGCAAACTTGGAGTGGATGTAAAACCCATGCTGCCAAAGATCCAACATACAAACTGATTGTAATTGTATATTGGATCCTCAGCAGCACGGGTATTATCAACCAGTTTGATATATATTAAACTTTAGATTCCTCAAAGTACACCCTTTTAGTGCTCAGTCAGACACCAGTGACTTTTCCTGTATGTAAACATCAGTTAGGGTATGTACAGAAGATCCGGAATTAGCAGTGATTTGGATGTAGTGCATTTTCGCTGCGTCCAAAGCGCTAACATCTATTGAACACAGGTGAATCAGCATGTGTTCACTAAACTGTGCGGATTTATGGTGTCCAAAACATTCTATTGGTGAAATTTCTCTTGAGGAGACTCGGGTCTCCGCAAGATAGAATCATAGAATGTTAGAGTTGGAAGGGACCTCCTGGGCCATCTGGTCCAACCCCCTGCTCAAAGCAGGATTTACTAAATCATCCCAGATATCGGTCCAGCCTCTGTTTGAAGACTTCTATTGAAGGAGAACTCACCACCTCTCGTGGCAGCCTGTTCCACTCACTGATCACCCTGTCAAAAAGTTTTTTCTAATATCTAATATGTGTCTCCTCCCATTCAGTTTCATCCCATTGCTTCTAGTCTTTCCGTGTGCAAATGAGAATAAAGATGATCCTTCTACAATGTGACAGCCCTTGAGATATTTGTATACATCTATTAAGTCTCCTCTCAGTCTTCTCTTTTGCAAGCTAAACATTACCAAATCCTGTAACCGTTCCTCATAGGACATGGTTTGCAGAGCGGTCACCATTCTAGTCGCTCTTCTCTGAACTTGTTCCAGTTTGTTGATGTCTTTTTTAAAATGTGGTGCCCATAACTGGACACAGTTTTCCAGATGAGGTCTGACCAAAGAGGAGTAGAGGGCAATAATGACTTCACGTGATCTAGACTGTATGCTTCTATTAATACATCCTAGAATTGTGTTTGCCTTTTTTGCTGCTGCATCACAGTGTTGACTCATGTTCAGTCTGTGATCTATAGTATAACCAAGTCTTTTTCACATGTGCTGTTACTTAGCCCTATTCCTCCCATTTTGTATATGCTTTTTTCATTTTATTGCCCAGATGTAGTACTTTGCATTTTTACCTGTTAAAAACCATTTTGGTAGTTGCTGCCCACTGCTCCAGTTTATTTATATCTTTTTGAATCCTCTCTCTCTCTCTTCTCCAGTATTAGCTATCCCTACTAGCTTCGTGTCATCAGCAAATTTAATCAGCTTACCCTGAATTCCTTCATCTAAATCATTGATAAAGATGTTGAACAATACAGGGCCCAGGACAGAGCCCTGTGGTACCCCACTTGAGACATTCTTCCAACTGGATGTGCAGCCATTTACGACGACTCTTTGGGACCGATCACTAAGCCAGTTATGAATCCACCTAACAGTTGTGTGAGATACTTTGTCAAATGCTTTGCTGAAGTCCAGATATACTATATCTACAGCATTTCCCTGATCCACCCAGTCAGTGATTCTGTCATAGAAGGAAATTAAGTTAGTCTGACATGACTTATTAGTTACAAACCCATGCTGACTCTGGTTAATCACTTCATTCTTATTCAGGTACTTACATACATGTTCTTTAATAATTTGTTCAAAGATCTTTCCTGGTATAGAAGTCAGACTCACTGGCTTCTAGTTTCCTGGGTCCACCCTCTTCCCCTTTTTGAAGATAGGAACAACATTTGCTTTTCTCCAGTCTTCTGGGACTTCCCCTGTTCTCCAAGAATTTTCAAAGATTATGGAGAGTGGTTCAAGAATTTCTTCTGCTTTCTCCTTCAGTACTCTGGGGTGTAATTCATCTGGACCTGGAGACTTGAATTCATTTAGGAAAGCTAAGTGTTTCCTCACTATTTTTCTGTTTATAGATATTCTGGATTCTTCTATTCTCTTAATAGGACAGTGAAGATCAGTTGATGTTACATTACCTTTCTGAGAGAAAACAGATGCAAAATAGGAATTTAAAAGTTTGGCCTTTTCAACATCCTGTCTTCCCATTTCATCATTTTCATCGTGTAAAAATCCTATAGCATCTTTGACTTTTCTTTTACTTTTGACATATCCCCAAAATCCTATTTTGTTGCTTTTGATGTCTCTTGCAAGCCTTAAGGGTATGCCACACTAAACGAGATCGCAAACGAGATTGCTAACGAGATCACTAAAACGTCACTATTTAGCGATCTCGTTAGCGACCTCGTTGTGTGTGGCATGTAGCAACGATGTGGCCCCTGCTGTGATGTCGCTGATCGTTCACTAGAGTTCTGGACCGTTTTTTGATCGTTGGCGTCCCGCTGGTGAGCCTATATCGCTGTGTTTGGCACCTTTTTGCGAACGACGAGCGACCTCGTTTGTGACGCATATGGTGTTTAGCGTCACGGAGTGGATCGCAATATCTGTAAGTTCTCTTTTGCGTCACAGAGAGGATCACAGAAGTTGCAAAGCAGGCTAGCAGGACGCAGAGAGCAGGAGCGATGCTGGAAATTCCTATGAATCAGAAGCGCTCAGTACATGCTAATGACAGATCCTAACGACCGCCAAAGTCGTTAAAGAGATCGCTGACCGCTGATGTGTCGTTTATGAGATCTCCTGTTTGGCAGCTACTAGCGACCTAAAAGGGATCACACCAACGATCTCGTTAGCTTGCGTCATTATCGAGATCGCTAACGAGATCGCTAAGTGTGGCAGTACCTTTAATTCATTGTCATCTTTAGATAATCTGATTTGTGCCCTGCAGGTTCTGCAGACAGCATTATATTCTCCTTTATATATGCCTCCCTCTTTCCATTTGATAAACATTTCTTTCTTCCTTTTTAGCATGTGTTTAATTTCTGTGTTCATCCATCCTGGTTTCCTTAAATGCTTCATATTCTTCCCTCTTTTTGGAATTGTTAACGATTGTGGTTTGAGAATCTCATTTTTCAAGATTTCCCATCCTTCCTGGACATTTTTGTCCTTAAGGATATCCAGCCATTGGATCCCTCCAATTCTCTTTCTGAGTCCCTTAAAATCTGCCTTTCTGAAATCTAACCTTGACGTCTGAGTCGTCACAGGTTTTCCTCCTCTAGTTATCCAAAATTCTAAAATAGCACAGTCGCTACCTCCTATGGTCCCAGCCACTCTTACCTCCTCAACCATTTCCTCCCTGTTTATAAATAAATAGACATGCTGCAGTCTGGAGAGACGGGCCTCTTGTCCATCTCTGTGGCTGAGCTGTGGGCATCTCTGGACACAGAGTGGGCATGAGATTTCTAGAAATCACATCCACTATGCTGTAAGTTGGATGCTGCACAAGTACGCACCTTCCAACCCACAGCGTTTACTGATCGTCTGCACATGCCCTCCAAGTTTCAGCAGTGTTTTTGATCAGTTTTATCAGACTTTGGTCCGAATTTCGGCACTTTTTCATATGCAAAAAAAAAAAACAAATCAAAAAAATTCTAACAAACAGTGCATGATAAATGGACAGCATATGGGTTCCACCTCAGTACTGTGCAATTTTTTCACAGACTCATAGACTTGCATCGGCAAGATCAATTTGAGATTCGGATTACTGTATATACTGGAGTATAAGCTGAGTTTTTCAGCACATTTTTTTTGCCGAAATTGCATTCCTCAGCTTATACTCGAGTGAGTGTCCCAGAAGATGGAGGAGGAGCGGCGGAGCAGCGGGTCACAGGAGGCAGAAGCCAGCTACTGCGGCTAAAGCCTGTTCCTACTGCTAAAGAGCACAGTGAATATTCATTTCTCTTTAGGACCGGGCACACGTGATCGCCCCGCCACCGCAGCTGCTGGCATTGGAACAAGACGCTGCAAGGGAGCGCAGAGACGATAAGTAGGATGGTTTATTTTTTTTAATGTTTTTCTAATGGGGGGTCATCCATACCAGGATAGGGATGAGGAGCCATGAATACCAGGATGGGAATGCGGAGCCATGCAGACCAGGATGGAGATAAGGAGCAATGCAGACCAGGATAGGGATGAGGGGGCCTTGAATACGAGGATGGGGATGAGGAGGCTGTGCATATCAGGATGGGGATAGGGGGACAATGCATACCAGGCTTATACTCGAGTCAAATTTAGGTGCCTTGGCTTATATTCGGATCGGTTTATACTTGAGTTTTGTGGTAAATTCAGACATGTCTTCAGGTGTTTTTTTTAGATGCAGTATTGGTACACAATCCATACAGTGCAGAACTCTATTCCACAACTGTTCTAAGCCAGCATATGGCAAGAATCACACAAATGAGAAAAGAGAAATTACAGCCCATCATTAGTTTAAAACATAAAAAGCAATCAATCAGGAAAATTGCTATGACCTTGAAGGTATCCTACAGAGCAGTTGTGAAACCATTACATTACTATGATGAAACTGGCTCTTAAAAGAATATGAAACTGGCTTTTACGAGGACTGACTAAGGGAAGAAAGACCAAGAATCATCTCTGCTTCAGAGGATAAGTTCTGTTCAGTTGAGAGCACCCCATAAATGATCAACAGACATCAAGTAGCAGACACATTTTAAAATCAACTGTCCAGAGCAAACTACAAGAAGCAAGTCTTTATGGTTCAACTGCTTAAAGTAAGCCATTACTGAAGACCACAAAGAAGAAGAGACACACAACACAAGGGCTGGTCATTAGATCAGTAGAAATCTGTACTGTGAACTGATGAATGAATATTTGAGATTTTTTTGTTCCAATCATCATGTCTTTGTGAGATGCAGAAAAGTTGAGCGGATGATTTCCAAATGTGTGGTGCCCACCATGAAACATAGAGGGGGAGGTGTGATGGTATGGGGTGATTTGCTGGTGTCACTGTTGTTGATTTAGCCTAAATTCAAGGCACACTTACCCAGCATGGCTACCAAATCATTCTGCAAAAACATGCGATCCCACCTGATTTACACTTAGATGGACCATTATTTGTGTTGCAATAGGACAATGACCCAGAACACACCTACAGATTATATAGGAGCCAAATGGAGTGGGATGGAGTTTTTCCTCAAATGACTTGGTTACTACAACAACTTGACCACATTTTGGGATGAGTTCGGAGTGCAGAGCGGAGGAAAAGCAGCCAAGCGCTCAGCTCCTCTGGGAACTCCTTCAAAACTGTTGAATGCTACTCCAGATAACAACCTGATGAAGATCAATACATGGGGTTATATATACAGGTATCCAGTACCGTATGTGTGAATGACTGTGCTTTCTGCAGGATCAACCCTTGTGGAGCACATTTCTAGAGACATTTCTAAAAAGATTTATCAAACTAACAAAAAGTAGCGCTGTTCTCAATAGCAATCACTAAGGGTGGAAAATGAGGAAAAAGGCGGAATCAGACTGTTTTGATGAACTTTTCTGTTTGTTAAGAAATGTCTTTTATTGCAGCAATACTATATGCTATGTGGCAAGACTAATGATTACTTACAGCAGTTGGTGGAACAAGTAATAACAATGATGTTCTTACATGCAATAAAAACTTTACATGCAAACAAAAGCAAAACATCTGAAACATTTGTTTTCTATATGCAAATGAGCCATTTAATTATCATTAAATTACTGTCTCTAAAAGTAGAAATAAAATGATTCAAATAAATGATTCCCAAAAAGTATTTAGTTGTAAGACTATAAATGTAACAGAGATATTGATTTCAATGGTTTGGTACCAGTGAATCCTATCGGACATGGCACAGCTGTGCCAAACAGCTGTACACTGCATTAAGTGATTATGCCCCAAATCCTCGTGATGGACATGAAAAAAAGTGTTTGTACCTTGTAAAATAACAAAACCGGTGAGTTATGGGAGAAGTAAAGTTTCCTTCAGATCCAAGCAGCTTTCCCAATGCATTAAACGTGCCTTGATCGCGCTCCGGACTTGGAGCTTGGATGAGGGGCCCTGGGGTGCCCACTTCTCCCCTCCTTCTAATTCTCTGTAAAGTGCCTGTTGTTCTTTTCATATAATTTTCCAGTCAGAGACAAGACAGCTTCTATGAAGCCCCCTCCCTTCCATTCCCAGCCATAGACATACAGAAGTGTGGTGTGATGGAGGCGTAAAACCAGCGCTTGGCACCAGAGCACAGAGACATCCAGCCTGACAATACTGTGCAAATATGTTTGCAGAAAATTAGACAATTGTTGGATTAAAACGTATTCAAGTATGAAATAATACCCTTTCTTGTGTCCCAGTGAATGAGAATGCAGCAATGTGGAGGCTACAAAAGTATCCACTGCAGCCTTTGTCATGTTTGCGCCTTGGCGTCCTCTCTTGACGCATTACCCAGGGAACCTTAAACACGATTGTTTCATTCCTTTTAATGACATTTACCGGATCAAAACATGCTGTTAATTCGATCAGAAAGCTCTCCCTTCTGCAACAATAGCGCCATCATTTCTCCTGAAGTTTGTTAAATTGACCAAAATTAGGCAAATGAATAGAGAGGGCTAAAGGGTGGCGCTGGCTGCGTCCTGTGCCCCTCTCCTGCAGGTGACACTGAATAATCAGACACGTTTAAGAGCAGCTGCATTCCGCTTTATTTCTTTTCTTTCTAGAAAAATTAGGCCCATACAACCATTCACACTTACTCAATGGGACATTTTCTTATAGGATAATAGACTACAAATTGAGCCTCTCCAAAAAGGGGAGTGCGCTCGGGAGCCCTCGTGTGCCAAAAGCCTGCAGGAGCCAAGAGCCTCGTGTGCCAGCCCCAGCCCCACACCTGCCGGGCAAATAAAGAAGGGTAAACAAAAAGCTTGCCATCTCTCATGAAGATAGACGTGTCAGCAAGTCGTGTGAGAAATCCCCAGAACAAACGTCTGGCATGGATCTCCCTTGAACTTGGCGGAACAGCCTATTAAAGGCTTACTTAATTGCTTTAACGACTCTGGACAGGCAGTCAGGGGCTCAGGGTGGACTTGGGGTGACTTGTTGGGAAGCTTACACAGGCAATCGTGGGAGAGAGAAAAATCCTGGAGTAAAGAGGGTGCCCCTGCTCCTCTGTGCCCCTTCTATTCCGTGCGTCATGCACTCTGGTGGAGCCATGGTGCGTTGCCTGTCTGCTGCACCCTGCTTCAGAGCACTGCCAGGGCTGGAAGCCTCTACTGAAGGGGCACCCAGGTTTATCAACTGTAATGAACCCCGCAGCAGGGTTTAATCAATAGAATTTAGGCCAGGTTCAGACCGGAAAATGAAAAAACATCCATTTTTCATCCAGAAAACAACGGATGATATTCTTCCGTATTGTCTTCTGCGTACCATTTGTATCCCATCCATATGTTCATTTTTGACATCTGTATGGCAACTGTCTTTATACATCAACAGTTAAAAAATGTACAGGCCCAAATACTATGTTAGTAATTTCAATAAATCCATAAAAACAAAAGCAATATGGATGATCCGATTGGGACCTATTTTATCTTTTTTTGCACATCCATAGCTTTGAACGGGCATATCTCATCTGAAAAGTGGAAGATGCTAGTACACGATGCGATTGTTTTCACATGTACACTCCAAGTCCATGTGAAACAAAAGTCAAAAAGTCATCTGAACAACCCTACAGAATAACATTGGTCAGTGTGCTTCTTGTTCGTGCCAAATGTTTAACACGGACAGCAAACATCTGTACAATACGACCATTAGAGCAAGATGATCACAGCCTTCACCAAATACAACAAACCTCCATCTTCATTTATAATTTGTTACCAAGTAAAATTAGTTCTGTTTATGGTCATCTCTACAAATGTCACGCTTAAAAATAAAAGAATACACAGCAGCTGCTATATGAAAATAATTTACTGCCCCTTTGTTTCAGTGAGATATAAAAATTCAGTTCCACTAACTGCAGAGGTAGAAGTGACATTATATAAAGAGATTGTGCACGAACTTATCTGTGAATTACCGTCTACATACCTAATCACTGACCATGTCATATATACAGGAACTGTATGTTTGCCTTACTGCAGAATATATAATACAAACAGTATATATAACAATAAATGTATAATTGAAGAAAAATTCATAGAAAGGTTCCAGGAGAAACTGAACTATTGCTAATTGGATATGCACTAATAAAGGCATCATCGTATTTCACTGAAATGGGGGCATGCTGCTGGACTACTATATATATATATATATATATAGTTGTGCTCAAAAGTTTACATACCCCAGCAGAATTTTTGCTTTCTTGGCCTTTTTTCAGAGAATATGGATAACACCAAAACTTGTTCTCCACTCATGGTTATTGGTTGGGTGGAGCCATTTAATGTCAAACTACTGTGTTTTCTCTTTTTAAATCATAATGACAACCCAAAACATCCAAATGACCCTGATCAAAAGTTCACATACCCTGGTGATTTTGACCTGATAACATGCACAGAAGTTGACACAAATGGGTTTGACTGGCTACTAAAGGTAACAGCCTCACCTGTGGCCTGTTTGCTTGTAATCAGTGTGGGTGCATTAAAGCTGAGTGAGTTTCTGGGATGCAGACAGACTCTTGCATCTTTTATCCAGCCACTGACGTTTCTGGATTGTGAGTCATGGGGAAAGCAAAAGAATTGTCAACAGATCTACGGAATAGGTAGTTGAACTGTATTAAACAGGAAAGGGATACAAAAATATATCCAAGGAATTCATAATGGCAGTCAGCAGCGTTCAAATTGTGATTAACAAATAAAAAATCAGAGGCTCTGTAAAAACAAAACCACGGTCAGGTAGACCAACAAAAATTTCATCCACAACTGCCTGGAAAATTGTTCGGGATGCAAAGAAAAACCCACAAATAACATCAGTTGAAATACAGGACTCTCTGAAGACTAGCGGTGTGGCTGTTTCAAGATGCACAATAAGAAGGCACTTGAAGAAAAAGGGGATGCATGGTCGAGTCACCAAAAGAAAGCCATTACTGCGCAAATGCCACAAAGTATCTTGTGTACAATACGCAAAACAGCAGAGACAAGCCTCTAAACTTCTGGAACAAGGTATGAATGATGAGACCAAAATTGAACTTTTTGGCCACAACCATTAACGTTACATTTGGAGAGAGGTCAACAAGGCCTATGATGAAAGGAACACCATTCATACTGTAAAGCATAGGGGTGGATCGCTGATTTTTTTGAGTCGCTCAGCCAGGGCTGTGGGGTTCTCGGCACCGAGCCCGTTCACTTCAATGGGGAATGTCACTGGTAGCACAGCTCGGTCCGTGGCCCTGGGCGCTCACTAAAAAGGGGAATATTTACAGGGGATTGTAGTATATAGAAATGTTCGTGACGCCACCTGTGGTTCCTGGTCAGGATGACCAGCACTGCAGGGTAGATCCTCTGAGGGGTTGTTACTGGGCAGCAAGGTGTTAAGTCTCCCACAGGCGAGACTGATCCCTCAGGGTATATGGCGGTGTAATATAGGGGTGCAGGAGCAATAAGGCAGACACACACAAGAAAGTCTCTTTCTGTACCTTTACTGATGGTGAAGTTGTAGGCACGACCTGGGAAGCTGTCAGGGTGGAGGATGCACGTCCAGTAATCCCACTGAGTAGGTGTAGGGCCTCCTTAGTCCTTTAATGTGTGTGAGTTTCTGACTTGCATAAAACAAAGCCTAACTCCATCTTCTCAGCTACGCCCGGCTGACCTTGTGGTGAGGCCTTCTTGTGGACAGAATTAAGTCTCTATATGGCTGATCAGGCCAGACTCCTGTTCTTCCTGACCTCGGTTACGTATCAACACTGTTGGGCCCCTGCGACCTGTAGTCCAGCAGGGTCTCCGGTGTCTCCTACCAGTCGTGCAGATGCTGGCAAGCGTGGACCCGGTGTCCGGTGGTGCAGAGTAGAGGTAAGCTGTATATGCTGGTTAACCTCTGTCACTCTCTTTTCTTTCTTCCACCTGCCTTTCGTCCTACTCTCACCACTATCATAAGCACAAGCTAGCAGCAGATGTCAGCTTTTCTTATCTTCACCGCTCCCAAGCGTCGGCACGCTTACTCACTGAAACGCTCACTGAAGGTCTCTCAGTAAACTCAATTTTGACCAGGCTAAGTGGTAATATTTCCCACTACTACTGGACTCCACTCCTAAACTGAGTGTTTGCTGAAGTCTTCAGGCTTTCTCTTTCTGGCTAGTCTTTCCCTCTCAGCTCGTCTGAGGTAACTGCCGTTCTGACTAGAATCTCTCACAGTCTGCTCTAATCTCCTCTGCTGAGGTAAAACTGACACTCTGAGGTAAAACCAACGACTAGCTAACTCTCAGCTAGACTGCCTTCATCTCCCTGCTGTCGTCTCCAAGGGCTCCCTCTGGTGGCACCAGGAAAATGTGGAGTGTTGTGTGCTTAGGGGTTGTTGTGGGTTTACCTTTCGTGCATCTTCCAGGGTAACATGTGGCTCCAGTCACAGCTGGGCTACACATCCCCCCCTAGTTAATATCAGCACTCCCGGGCTGAAAAAGAAAACAATTTTTTTATAACATGACCAAATAACATAATTATAACTCTTCCCTTGCGGGAGGTAAGGACACTTTGAACATTTCATAATACAAGTAACATATATACAAATATTTACACAAATCTTATTTACATTTTTACACTTGGATATTGGTTCACTGGCTTAATTTGCTAGGCCTACTCTTGGTACCTAACAGGTAACCTGCCTTTTGTCGTGCGTACTGACCTACGTGGTTTTGCGTCAGGTATAGTAGCATCTGGCCTATCTGTCCTGCGTGCCGGCAATCTGTAATACTGCCTTAACCTCTCTAGGGATCTGGCAAGCATACTTGTGGCTGGGCGATGCGGTTCTATTTCGCTAGGGGATTCTTCTGGTAGTTCCACGTCTTGAGGTTCCACTTCTCGAGACTCTACTTCTGGAGATGCTACGGCCGCAGGTTCCTCTTGAACTATTTCTTCTGCTGCGGCAACTGGCTCAACTGGACGTTGAAGCGCTTCTTGTGGTTGGTAAAATTGAAGTACTGGAATAATCACAACATCCCCGATACAAGGCCAATCTGCAGGAAAATCTCTTAGGTCCGTGTGTATGACTTCACCTGGTTTCTCTTTTTCCATAACAGGTTCTTCTTTGTGAAGTTTTAACATGTCTGGACACAGTTTTAGGTGGTCTCTTGATACAGTGGTGGTCGTCTTTCCTCCATCTTTGCTAATGGTACAGGTTTTCCTGTTGTCAAACTTGGAATTTTGCACGACATATGGCTCTTTTTCCCACTGATCGTCTAGTTTGTGCATTCTTCTTTTTCTTTTTAGCACAATCTCTCCAGGTGCAAAAGGTTTAGCTGGCGCACTTTGGTTGTAGTTCTCCTCTTGTTTTTCCCTTACTTTATTGAGACTATCTTCCACGCAGGCTTGTACTCTCCTGTACTGTTCCTGTCGATTCGTGTCCCAATCTTCAGTAGTAACATCAGCTTCTGGTTCTACAACACCAAGTTCCAAATCCATGGGCAGCTTTCCTGGTCTTGCTCGCATAAGGTAGGCTGGAGTGCAATTGGTGGAACTCACAGGTATGTGATTGTACAGATCTACCAGGTCAGGTAGTAGGTCTGGCCACCGATTCCTCTCCTCAAGTGGTACCGTCTTCAGCAGATCAATGACTATGTGATTCATCTTTTCACAGAGACCATTTGTTTGGGGGTGGTACGGTGTGGTTCTTATCTTCTTGCATCCGTACAAATGACAGAATTCCTTAAACAATTCGGCTTCAAAGGCAGGACCCTGATCAGTTAACACTTGCTCTGGATATCCATGGGGTCTGCAGAAATACGCTTGAAACGTCTTTGCTGCTGTTTCAGCTGTCAGATCTTTGACAGGGGCAACCACCAGGAACCTAGAGTAGTGATCCACCATTGTCAGGGCATATGAGTATCCTGACCGGCTGGGTGACAACTTTACATGGTCCAAGGCCACGATCTCCAAGGGACGAGTCGTCTTGATGGGTTGCAGGGGTGCTTTCTGGCTGCTGTAGTCTTTTCTTCGGAGGCTACAGGACGCACAGTTTTTACACCATTTCTCGATGGAACTACGCATTCCCACCCAGTAGAAACGACACTTCAGCAGGGTTTCCAGCTTCTTCCAGCCAAAGTGCCCCGCTCGATCGTGGTAGGCTTCCAACACCATCTGGATGTCCGTTCTGGGGACTACTATCTGCCATACCATCTCATGGGTTTTTGGGTTGATGTACCTTCGGCACAGCTTCTCACGGTAGATGAACAGCCGGCTTCTCTCATTCCACAGCTGCTTTGCTTGCTGAGACGCATCCTTCTCCAAGGAGGAACCTTCCTGAGTTATCAGCTCCTTGATACGGCTGACAACCGGGTCACTGTCCTGGGTCTCCTTCCAGCTGTGGTGAGGTCAAGGGTTTAACGTCTTACCACGCTGCCTCCTGCAGGCTCGTTGCTCGTGGATCATCCCATTTCTGTAGAATGCAGGTAGCTCAATCTCTTCTAGGTCATCCAATTCCTCTTCCGTGTCAGACTCATGCGGCATTCTGGACAAGGCATCAGCGTTGGCATTCTTACGGCCCGCCCTGTACTTGATTGTAAATTGATAGTTCGATAGCCGAGCCATCCAACGTTGCTCCATGGCTCCCAGCTTAGCTGTTTCAAGATGTGTCAAGGGGTTATTGTCTGTGTAAGCAGTGAACTTGCTGGAGGCTAGGTAATGCTTGAATCTTTCTGTAATGGCCCAGACCAGCGCCAGGAACTCCAACTTGAAGCTGCTATAGTTCTCTGGGTTCCTCTCGGTCGGCCGGAGCTTCCTGCTAGCATATGCGATGACTTTCTCGAGGCCATTTTGCTTCTGACTGAGGACAGCTCCCAATCCTTCGTTGCTGGCATCAGTGTACAGCAGGAACGGCTTGCTGTAGTCAGGGTAGGCTAAGATCTCATCGCCTGTCAGGATCTCCTTCATCTCCTTGAATGCCTCAGCTTGTTCTTTACCCCAGTGGAATGGAGGATTTCTGCTCTTAAGGGATTGTCCTACCAGGAGGTCCTGCAGAGGCGCTGCTTTCTTGGTGTAGTCCTTTACAAACCTCCGATAGTAACCTGTCAGTCCCAGGAACTGGCGCACCTCCTTGAGATTCTTCGGTTCTGGCCATTTCTGGATGGCAGTGACCTTCTCGGGGTCTGGCGCTACTCCTTCTGAGCTGACAATATGTCCCAAGTACTGTACCTTTTGTTTGAGCAGATGGCACTTTGAAGGCTTCAGTTTCATCCCATACTTGGACAGTGACTCGAATACCTCTGCCAGGTGCTTCAGATGATCCTCATACGTCTTGGAGTACACAATTACGTCGTCCAGGTACAGCAACACGGTTTCAAAGTTGAGATGTCCCAGGCAACTCTCCATCACTCTCTGGAACGTTCCCGGGGCACTGCTGAGTCCAAACGGCATCCTGTCAAACTCACAGAGTCCCATCGGGGTGGTGAAAGCCGTCTTCTCCCGATCCTCCTCAGCCACAGCTACTTGCCAGTACTCACTAGTGAGGTCAAGGGTGGAAAAGTAGTTAGCAGTTTTTAAGGCAGCTAAGGATTCCTCAATGCGTGGTAAAGGGTATGCATCTTTATGTGTAATGCGATTCACTTGTCTGTAATCTACACACATTCTCATGCTTCCGTGTTGTGAATGGACTTGAAATGAGTTCTGAGCAGAGGCTCCCTCTGGTGGTTACAAGTGGTACTGGACTGTCCAGTGAAGATTGTGAGGATTGGGAATCAGGTGTTACTGACTGGTCTTATATAAGGGACTCGCCTTCCCATCAGGGTTGCCGGTGATCAATTGTTCTGGTCTCAATCCTTGATTCCTGATTCCTTTGTAGCCTGCTGTGTCGTGTCTGCATCTCCTGCTAACAGATAAGACATTTTCTTCTTTTTGTTTTTCTGCTTGATTTTTGCATTTTGTCCTGCACTTCTGTGGGGGCCTTCAGGGTCCCCTCCGGGGGCTTTTGCCCTCTCAGTTTAGTTCAGCCACTGATGTTTGTACATTTGCTTTTTCCAGTTTTTTCAGTGGCTGCTGTTTTTGTTGCGACCACGCACCACAATTGTGGATACCAGGGCTATGGGGGACTCGGAGCCGAGCCCATGGAAATCTATGGGAGTTGTCACTGGTAGCGGTGGCTCGGTCCGTGGCCCTGGCGGTCGTGCAATGGGGGATATTTACAGGGGATTATTAGGATAGTTTGTGACGCCACCTGTGGTTTCTGGTAATTTTACCAGCGCTGCTGTAAGGGTCTTCACAGGGGATGTTATGGGGCAGCTTGATAGTAAGTCTCCCACAGGTGAGACGTGTCCCTGGAAGTCTATGGTGATGATGATGCAGGGTGTAGTAAGAATTCAGCCAAACACAATGCAGCTTCTTTTCATACCTTTTACTCATGATGGTTCAAGCAGATCCCGGGGAGCTGGTCGGGGTGGAGAGTGCACATTCCGGTAACAGCTGAGCAGGTTAGAGGCCTCCTTTACTCCATATACATGTGAATCCAACTTGCCTGAAGCGAAGTTAATTCTGAATCCCCAGCTTTCTCTATAGCTGTACTGCCCGGCCAATATTGTGGTGGAGCCTTCTATGTGGTGAGAACAGAGTCCTTCTATGCTTGGCCTAGCTAAAAGTCCTTGTTCCTCCTGACTCCGATTACGTATTGACACTTAAGGCTGCACTCTGCGACCTGTAGTCCAGATGCCTCCGGTTTTCTTGTTACTATGCCTGAAACAGTAGCAACACTTCGGACCCCGGTGTCCGGCAATTTAGTGCAGGCAATCCAATACCTAAAGCACTTCTCTATCTTCTCCACTGTGCCCTTCGCCCTGTTCTCGCTCTTAGCATAAACACTTGGAGCTTCGATGGTAATGTCAGCTTTCTCCTAGAGCTCGCTGAGTAGCTCTCAGTATCCTCCTAGCTTCGACTTCTGCTGAGGTACTGATTAAGGGTAGCTCTGACTAGGCTAGGATGATCCACTTCACCCGTACTAGCCTCCACTTGCTTGTCAGGTGAGCTACGCTAACTCTGCGAGGAATCAGTCTTTTCTCCTTCCAAGTCCAGACTCCACTGGCACCGATCTGCACTGTCCGAAGACAGGAAACTGACTGCACTGTGCAAAGACAGGAAGCTTGACTGCACTGTCCAGAGACAGGAAGCTGACACACACTCTGTCCTATGCTGACACCCACCAAACTTATATACCCCTATGGGTGTGTCTAAATGTGAGTGACATGAGTGAATGCATATCAAGCTTTGGCTGTTACCTTCCAGTGCACTTTCCTGGATTTTCATGTGTGCCTGCGAAGCTGGGCTACACATCCCCCCTTGGTAAAACACAGCACTCCCGGGCTGTAAAAGACAAAAAGAATATTTTGTTTTGCATTAACATAAACATTATAACTCTTCCCATCCGGGAGGTAAGGATTTCTTTAACGTTACAATATGTACAGTAAGAAAATACAAAAGTATCAAAATATCAAGACATTTTCATATATACAAGATACTTGTGGAGGACCCGCACCAAAAACCTCCCACGTGGGTCCTGGGTGGGCTGCAGGACTTCTGACTGCAGACCTCACTCTAGGCCCACCATACGGGTTTTTCTTCAGAGGTAGATTTTGTAGTAGTGGTTTTATGTAAAACCAAAATAATGCACCGAAGCGCAACTATGTACAAAGATAAGTTCTGGGCTGGCACAGTCCTCAGCCTCTCAGTCCATGACATGGTTAAAGACACATATTTAAACTTCAATTGTCAAATATTCACATTATATACCTATATATATACTTCAAGTATTCACTTACTTGTTTTACCCAACCAGGGTATTCTATATGTAAAAACTATGCAATCAACATATTACTTTTTAATTTCTCAAAATTCCTTTTCCTTGTACCCAGCCGGGTGTTCTACTCAATATATGTAAAACTATGTAAACACTATACATAGCAATAAAGTGCAAAACAGCAATTGTCTTTCAAAACTTTTTACATTTCTTGGTTGCGGTAAACCCCTGTCTGGGTCCTACCGGTCTTCACATTTTCTTGCTGACTTCAATCACATCTTCCACCCCGGGGGCTGGTACAACGCGATGCTCTCTAGAGCGCATTACAAACAGGTCGTGACCTGCTATCAATGTCTGGGTCGCTACATTCCTTGTGCGAACCGCTAGGGGCACGCCGGGTGCTTTCTCCTTGTGAGACGCCGATTGCGTCGCTACAGGTGCCACAACATTTTGCGATACTAACTTGGTCGCAGTTTGCGGTTTAGGCGGCAGCGCTGGCTGAGACCTGGGCTGCTGTACAGATTGCGACTTGGTTTGCGTTGAGTAAGCAGGAGGCGATGCCGATTGCGACATAGATTGCGATGGGCTTGCAGGGGGCGATGCTGGAGCACGACCTGGTGCTGTGTGAGCTTGAGACTGGGACGCACAATGCTGGTGTGATGCAGAGCAGGAAGCAGGTGTGCGCAATGGCTCAGTTGGGGACGCACTAACCTGCTGCTGTCGCTGCTCCATCACAGACGGCTGGGTTCCCTCCGGTGTCCCTACCGGGGATCTGTAATCTGCTGCGGCCTCCTGGCCTAGCTGGTACTCCGGAACAGGCAGGACCTCCTCAGCCTCCTTCGCTTCCACCTCTCCATCGGTGGGATCAGGTACAGCACTTTTGGGGGCAGCCTCCGGTTTTCCTTCAGCTTTCTTCAGCAGGGATCTTGGAAAAGCAGGTGACGGCATTATGCTTGTAGGAGAGAACACTGCGTCCCACAGCAGCCGCTGTATCTGGGCACGCCAGTGTCTCTCTGTCTCCTGCAAGTCTGCATGACGCTGGATTAATCTTCTGAGCACTGCATTCTCCTTCTGCAGCTCCAGCATGGTTTGCTGAAGTTTCTGTATTAGAGATGGCTCCGGTTCAAACAACAGCTTTTCTGGGGAGCAGGGCCTGTGCTCCACCGCTCCACTGCATAGCTGCTCTTGTCCTTCTGCCACCTCGTCCCATGCCCCACTGTGGTATCCAACAGGAACATTCTGGTCCTTTCCGTGGAGGCGGGATTTGCGTCTCCTCCTCTTCGCATAGAGGATGAAGAGGAGGTGTATCTCTTTTGCAGTGGGGCTGGATCGCACATTGTAGTAGGCCTTGGAGAGGGCGGCCATAACTTTTCGCGCTTCAGGGGGGTACACGCCCACGAAGGTACGCCCACCTTCTTCACCAGCGCCTCAGGGCGCCAACTTGGCGGCAAAATGGCGGTATTTTGGCGCCAATAGTGACATACAGCAAACAGTTCAATTTAGGCACACAGGGCTTACGATCTTGTAAGTTTCGTATCCTGTTCGTGACGCCAAAAATAGTTGTTGCGACCACGCACCACAATTGTGGATACCAGGGCTATGGGGTACTCGGAGCCGAGCCCATGGAAATCTATGGGAGTTGTCACTGGTAGCGGTGGCTCGGTCCGTGGCCCTGGCGGTCGTGCAATGGGGGATATTTACAGGGGATTATTAGGATAGTTCGTGACGCCACCTGTGGTTTCTGGTAATTTGTACCAGCGCTGCTGTAAGGGTCTTCACAGGGGATGTTATGGGGCAGCTTGATAGTAAGTCTCCCACAGGTGAGACGTGTCCCTGGAAGTCTATGGTGATGATGATGCAGGGTGTAGTAAGAATTCAGCCAAACACAATGCAGCTTCTTTTCATACCTTTTACTGATGATGGTTCAAGCAGATCCCGGGGAGCTGGTCGGGGTGGAGAGTGCACATTCCGGTAACAGCTGAGCAGGTTAGAGGCCTCCTTTACTCCATATACATGTGAATCCAACTTGCCTGAAGCGAAGTTAATTCTGAATCCCCAGCTTTCTCTATAGCTGTACTGCCCGGCCAATATTGTGGTGGAGCCTTCTATGTGGTGAGAACAGAGTCCTTCTATGCTTGGCCTAGCTAAAAGTCCTTGTTCCTCCTGACTCCGATTACGTATTGACACTTAAGGCTGCACTCTGCGACCTGTAGTCCAGATGCCTCCGGTTTTCTTGTTACTATGCCTGAAACAGTAGCAACACTTCGGACCCCGGTGTCCGGCAATTTAGTGCAGGCAATCCAATACCTAAAGCACTTCTCTATCTTCTCCACTGTGCCCTTCGCCCTGTTCTCGCTCTTAGCATAAACACTTGGAGCTTCGATGGTAATGTCAGCTTTCTCCTAGAGCTCGCTGAGTAGCTCTCAGTATCCTCCTAGCTTCGACTTCTGCTGAGGTACTGATTAAGGGTAGCTCTGACTAGGCTAGGATGATCCACTTCACCCGTACTAGCCTCCACTTGCTTGTCAGGTGAGCTACGCTAACTCTGCGAGGAATCAGTCTTTTCTCCTTCCAAGTCCAGACTCCACTGGCACCGATCTGCACTGTCCGAAGACAGGAAACTGACTGCACTGTGCAAAGACAGGAAGCTTGACTGCACTGTCCAGAGACAGGAAGCTGACACACACTCTGTCCTATGCTGACACCCACCAAACTTATATACCCCTATGGGTGTGTCTAAATGTGAGTGACATGAGTGAATGCATATCAAGCTTTGGCTGTTACCTTCCAGTGCACTTTCCTGGATTTTCATGTGTGCCTGCGAAGCTGGGCTACACATCTTGATTTTGTTACACCAGAGAACTAATTTAGGTGGTAGAGGTCGTGTGAGCTCAGGTTTTTTTTTAAATTAGTAGAGTTGGTGCTTTTCAGGGTTTTTTGGGATTGCAGTAAGTGCCCTTCCTATCCTTTTCTATTTAGATAGTTTGGGCCCCAACGTTTGCTCATACTATTTTCTGTCTGTGTCAGTATTTCTTCTTGTCTAACCGCCATTACATGTTTGGGGGCTTTCTATGTTCTTTGGGGATCTGCTCCGGGGCAGATAGCTTTCCTCTTTCTATCTTTAGGTATAGTTAGTTTCTCAGGCTGTGACGAGGCGTCTAGGACCAACGTAGGAACGCTCCACGGCTGCCTCTAGTTGTGGTGGTTAGTCAGGGTACTGCAATCTCATAGATTCCAACTGCTCTGGTGTATTTCCTTTTTTACCTGCACTCCTCAGCTACCGAAACATAACAGTATCACCGGCCATAAAAAAATTGAATGGTACTCACAGAAGGGAAAAATATTGTGAAAGAAAAAAGGTTGTCAGAGTTGTCAGAGATATTTTTCTGTTTGTTGCATTTTTTTTTTCCCTCTGTATCTCTGGGTGCTGGGGAGGATTTTTTCTCTCAATGGAGTTTGCACAGTTGTCTGGCCGTGTGGATCAGCTTGCCACTGAGGTTCGGAGTATTGCTGCCTATCTTGCTGGGTTGCCTGTTGTGGAACCTAGGATTCCCATGCCAGATTTGTTTTTGGGGGATCGAGCCAAGTTTCTGAATTTTAAAAATAATTGTAAATTGTTTTTTGCCTTAAAATCTAAGTCCTCAGGGAACGCAGCGCAGCAGGTTCAAATTGTCATCTCCCTCCTGCGCGGCGATCCTCAGGATTGGGCTTTTTCCCTGACACCTGGGGATCCTGTTTTGAGTGATGTTGATGCATTTTTTCAGGCCTTGGGGTTATTGTACGATGAGCCTAATGTCACTGATCAAGTTGAAAAAGCCTTGTTGGCATTAAATCAGGGGCTTGATGACGCTGAGTTATACTGTCAGAGATTTCGTAGGTGGGCAGTCCTGACCAAATGGAATAACGACGCTTTGGCAGCCCTTTTTCGGAAGGGTCTGTCAGATAATGTAAAGGATGTTATGGTAGGATTCCCTGTCCCCTCTGGTCTCAATGATTCTATGTCATTAGCGATTCAAATTGACAGACGTTTGCGTGAGCGGAGAAGTATGCGTGGAATAGTGTTGCCTTGTGAAACTGCTTCTGAATCCATGCAGTGTGATAGAGTGGTTTCTGGGATACAGCGTCATGAGTTTCGAAAGCGCAATGGGTTATGTTTCTACTGTGGTGATGCCTCTCATGCTATTTCAGTCTGCCCTAAGCGGGGAAGACGTTTTGCACGCTCAGTTGTCTTGGGTAGTGTTCAGACTAAGTTTTTATTAACTGTTACTCTGATATGCTCTCTGTCCTCATTTTCTGCTCAGGCTTTCGTTGATTCGGGAGCAGCTATTAACCTGATGGATTTTGATTTTGCTAAACGTTGTGGGTTTCCCTTGATACCCCTACAGAAGTCTATTCCCCTACTGGGAATCGATTCTACCCCTTTGGCTGAGAATAAACCTCAGTTCTCTACTCAGGTGATAATGAGGGTTGAACCTGATCATCAGGAGAGCTGCAAATTTTTGGTTCTGTATAATCTGCATGACATTATCGTGCTGGGTTTCCCTTGGTTACAGTCTCATAATCCTGTTTTGGATTGGAAATCTGTGTCTGTAACCAGTTGGGGCTGCCAATGTGTTAATACCAACACTCCTGTTTTTTCTGCCTCCCCCAGGCTCAGGATGTTCCTGACTTTTTGATTGATTTTTCTGATGTGTTTAGCGAAAGTAAATCTGCATCCTTGCCTCCCCATAGGAGCTATGATTGCGCTATTGAATTAGTGCCTGGTAGTAAATTCCCTAAAGGTCGCCTTTTTAACTTGTCTGTACCTGAACATGACGCTATGCGGTCTTATATCAAGGAGTCATTGGAGAAAGGTCATATCAGACCATCCTCTTCACCCTTAGGTGCCGGTTTTTTCTTTGTGGCCAAAAAGGATGGTTCATTAAGGCCGTGTATTGATTATCGTCTTTTGAACAATATTACTGTGAAATATCAATACCCGTTACCCTTGATTTCTGACCTGTTTTCCAGGGTGAAAAACGCTACTTGGTTTACCAAGCTTGACCTCAGGGGGGCATATAACCTTATTCGCATTTAGCACGGGGATGAATGGAAGACGGCATTTAACACCCCTGAGGGGCATTTTGAGTACCTTGTGATGCCCTTTGGGCTCACTAATGCTCCTTCTGTCTTCCAGTCCTTCATGAATGACATTTTCAGGGATTTTGTGGATAAATTTCTGATTGTTTATTTGGATGATATCTTGATTTTTTCCAATGACTGGGACTCTCATGTGAAACATGTTCGAACTGTATTCCAGATTTTGAGAGAGAATGCTCTGTATGTGAAGGGATCAAAGTGTCTTTTTGGCGTACAGAGGATCTCATTTTTGGGATTCATTTTGTCCCCATCTGTTATTGAAATGGACCCGGTCAAGGTTCAGGCCATCTGTGATTGGGTCCAACCTACTTCATTAAAGGCTCTTCAAAGATTTTTGGGTTTTGCCAATTTTTATCGTAAATTTATTGGTAATTTCTCGGTTATTGTTAAACCATTAACTGATTTGACCAAAAAGGGTTCTGATGTGGTGAATTGGCCTCCTGAGGCAGTCTCTGCATTTCAAGAACTTAAGCAGAGATTCACTTCTGCTCCTGTTCTACGGCAGCCTGATGTTTCTCTGCCATTTCAGGTGGAGGTTGATGCCTCTGAAATTGGGGCAGGTGCCGTTTTGTCCCAAAGAGATCCAGAGACCTCTAAAAGTAACCCTTGTGCCTTTTTCTCTCGAAAATTTTCTCCTACTGAACGTAATTATGACGTGGGTAATCGGGAGTTATTGGCCATGAAGTGGGCTTTTGAAGAGTGGAGACATTGGCTGGAGGGAGCCAAACATCAGGTGGTGGTCCTTACTGACCATAAGAATCTGGTTTATCTGGAATCTGCCAAGCGACTTAATCTTAGACAGGCCAGGTGGGCCTTGTTTTTCACACGTTTTAATTTTGTGGTTTCCTTTCTTCCTGGCACTAAGAATGTTAAGGCGGATGCCCTTTCAAGGAGTTTCCTTGCGGACTCTCTTGAGTTATCTGATCCTTCTGTTATTTTGAAAGACGGTGTAGTTCTTTCCGCCATCTTGCCCAATTTGAGACTGGCTCTGGAGGGGTGTCAGGAGGATAGGCCCGAGCGCTGCCCTGTTGGGAAATTGTTTGTCCCGGACCACTGGAAAAAGAGTGTGATGTCTGAGATTCATTGTTCCGCGTTGGCCGGTCATCCCGGAATTTTTGGTACCAGAGACTTGGTTAGTCGGTCCTTTTGGTGGCCTACCTTGTCTCGTGATGTCAGGGAATTTGTGCAGTCCTGCGGGACTTGCTCTCGCTCCAAGCCTTGCTCCCGCTCTAGTGGTTTGTTGATGCCATTGCCTGTGCCCAAGAGACCATGGACCCATAACTCTATGGATTTCATTTCCGACCTCCCTGTTTCTCAGAGAATGACAGTCATCTGGGTGATTTGTGATAGGTTTTCCAAGATGATACATCTTGTGCCATTACCTAAGTTGCCTTCCTCCTCTGAATTAGTACCTTTGTTCCTTCAGCACGTGGTTCGTTTACACGGCATTCCTGAGAACATTGTGTCTGACAGAGGAGTCCAGTTTGTTTCCAGATTTTGGAGGACCTTTTGTTCTAAACTTGGTGTTCAATTGTCTTTCTCCTCGGCGTTTCATCCTCAGACCAATGGTCAAACTGAGAGAACAAATCAGACATTGGAGACTTATCTAAGATGCTTTGTGTCTGCTGATCAGGATGACTGGGTCTCTTTTTTGCCTTTGGCTGAGTTTGCTCTTAATAATAGGGCTAGCTCTGCCACTTTGATGTCTCCATTTTTCTGTAATTCTGGGTTTCACCCTCGATTTTCTTCAGGACAGACGGAGGCTTCTGTCTGTCCAGGTGTTGACTCTGTGGTGGAGCGTATGCAACAGATTTGGGACCAGGTAGTGCAGAGGTTGTCCCTCTCTCAGGAGAGGGCCCAGCGGTTTGCTAACCGGCATAGGACTGATGGTCCTCGGTTTAAAGTGGGGGACTTGGTCTGGTTGTCCTCAAAAAATATTCCTATGAGAGTGGCATCTCCTAAATTTAAGCCTAGGTTCATTGGACCTTATAAGATCATGGAGATTCTTAATCCTGTTTCTTTTCATTTGCTTCTTCCAGGGACATTTAAGATCCATAATGTGTTCCACAAGTCCTTGTTGAAGAGGTTTGTTGAGCCAGTGGTTCCTACTGCTTTGCCTCCTGACCCTGTTCTGGTTGAGGGCAATATGGAGTTTGAGGTTGAGAAAATTTTGAATTCTCGTTTTTCTAGACGGAAACTCCAGTATTTTGTTAAGTGGAGAGGTTATGGTCAGGAAGACAATTCTTGGGTGTTTGCTTCGGACATCCATGCTAGGAGACTCATCCGTGCGTATCATAGAACTCATCCTGACCGACCTGGTTGCTCAAGTGAGGGTTCGGTGACCCCTCCTCAAGGGGGGGGTACTGTTGTGAATGGACTTGAAATGAGTTCTGAGCAGAGGCTCCCTCTGGTGGTTACAAGCGGTACTGGACTGTCCAGTGAAGATTGTGAGGATTGGGAATCAGGTGTTACTGACTGGTCTTATATAAGGGACTCGCCTTCCCATCAGGGTTGCCGGTGATCAATTGTTCTGGTCTCAATCCTTGATTCCTGATTCCTTTGTAGCCTGCTGTGTCGTGTCTGCATCTCCTGCTAACAGATAAGACATTTTCTTCTTTTTGTTTTTCTGCTTGATTTTTGCATTTTGTCCTGCACTTCTGTGGGGGCCTTCAGGGTCCCCTCCGGGGGCTTTTGCCCTCTCAGTTTAGTTCAGCCACTGATGTTTGTACATTTGCTTTTTCCAGTTTTTTCAGTGGCTGCTGTTTTGATTTTGTTACACCAGAGAACTAATTTAGGTGGTAGAGGTCGTGTGATCTCAGTTTTTTTTTTAAATTAGTAGAGTTGGTGCTTTTCAGGGTTTTTTGGGATTGCAGTAAGTGCCCTTCCTATCCTTTTCTATTTAGATAGTTTGGGCCCCAACGTTTGCTCATACTATTTTCTGTCTGTGTCAGTATTTCTTCTTGTCTAACCGCCATTACATGTTTGGGGGCTTTCTATGTTCTTTGGGGATCTGCTCCGGGGCAGATAGCTTTCCTCTTTCTATCTTTAGGTGTAGTTAGTTTCTCAGGCTGTGACGAGGCGTCTAGGACCAACGTAGGAACGCTCCACGGCTGCCTCTAGTTGTGGTGGTTAGTCAGGGTACTGCAATCTCATAGATTCCAACTGCTCTGGTGTATTTCCTTTTTTACCTGCACTCCTCAGCTACCGAAACATAACACTTCCGTCCTTTTTCCTGACTAGGACTAGAGGTGCTGCCCAGGGACTACAACTATCCCTTATCACCCCTGCTTCCTTCATGTCACGCAACATCTCCTTGGCTTTTTGGTAGTGTGCTGGAGGTATAGGCCTGTACCGCTCTTTAATTGGGGGATGGTTGCCTGTAGGGATATGGTGTTGCACTCCCTTAATTGTCCCAAAGTCAAGTGGGTGTTTGCTAAATACCTGTGGGTACTCCTGTACCACCCGAAGTACTCCCTGTTTCTGGTGGGCCGGAGTGGTGTCTGTCCCGACATGGAGCTGCTGACACCAATCCTCCACCTGGGTTGCTGGGTCATTATCCTCCACTGGTTGGTGGGAGGCTAAGGACTCCGTCGTGAGAATGGAGTTATTATCTACAGTATGTAATTTAGCAACAGTAGCATAACGTGGTAAATTCACTTCATCTTCTCCCCAGTTGAGAAGACGTACTGGTACTCTCCCATTTCGTACTTCCACTACCCCTCTAGCAGTTAAGAGTGTAGGTCTGTGCTCTGAACAATGGGGCTCTACTACTGCTTGGTAGTTCTGTCCTCTCAGACCTATTGCTGCTCTACACCATATAAGCATTTCACTCATTGGGGGTATCACAATGGGATTCGGGTCTGTTACCCGTACATTACCAATTTCACCATCTGTCAGTTTCGCTTGCTGCTGGCACATCAGGGCCCGGATCTCCCTCTGGATCACTCCCTTTTACTTTGGCCTGGCAACTTCGGCGAGCTGTTGGAGCAAAAACACAACTTCTCCCAGACAGTTACTGGTAATGTTTGTACCTAAAACCACATTTAAGCCATTTTCCTCATTTACAGTTTTTACTACTAAGAGTCCCTGGTCCCTCAGCTCCACTCTGCCCACCTTTACGTCCACGTTTTTGGCTCCGAGTATTTCAACAGGGAGACCATTAGAGGCGTACACAGCAAAGTCAGGGCTCGGGGGCTGGAGACTGTCCATGGACCAAAACCTATTATACAGGACATCAGGTATGATGGTCACCTGAGATCCAGTGTCCAGCAGGGCAGGGATTGCGATCCCGTCCAGGATGATGGACAGGTAGGGTCTTCCTCCCACAAACCTGCAGTTCCAGTCTGAGGGGCCTGAAGAGTCTATTCCTGGGTGTTGGCCCTCGGACCCAGGATCTGCTCGTTTAAAGGACACTGTCTGGCTAGATGACCTTCTCTGCTGCAACGGTAGCAGATGATCTCTCGGCGAGGATGGTGCTGAACAGGGGTCGCTCCTGGGGGTGGAGTTGTCCTCCTCCGGTGGGGCGACGTCCTCCTTCTCCTCCGGTTCATCCAAGGGACATCCTCTGGGCAGTCAGCTAGCAGGATCTTTCCTCCCTCCGCAGTTGCAGGGCACTCATTACAGCAGCCAGGTTTTTAGTCAGCTGGCGCACCTCTGAGTGCAGACAGTCCAACTCAGTAGGGGGCGCCACCTGCGTTTTGGCTTCCGCCACCAGCGGGGAAAAGGTGGATGCTGCTGGCTTTAGAGTGGCTTCACCCGGGTAACACTGGGTTGCCACCTCGGGCTTCTCCAGGGGTCGCAGTCCTTTTATAGCCATATCCTTTAGGGCATCAAAGGTAGCGTCAGGATGATCCAAGGACCACCAGTCTGGGACTCCGTGCGCTTTCTGCAGGTACGCCCCTTCTCTTTGCGCTGTAGCGCTGTACTTTGGCGGGCAATGGCGGACAATTGGCGCCAAAAATCACAACAACAGTAACACAGTCTCTTTGCACAAAAACAGTCCACTTCAGGCACACAGGACTCACATATAGCGAGCTTCGTATCCTGTTTGTGACGCCAAAGATGAGTCGCTCAGCCAGGGCTGTGTGGTTCTCGGCACCGAGCCCGTTCACTTCAATGGGGAATGTCACGGGTAGCACAGCTCGGTCCGTGGCCCTGGGCGCTCACTAAAAAGGGGAATATTTACAGGGGATTGTAGTATATAGAAATGTTCGTGACGCCACCTGTGGTTCCTGGTCAGGATGACCAGCACTGCAGGGTAGATCCTCTGAGGGGTTGTTACTGGGCAGCAAGGTGTTAAGTCTCCCACAGGCGAGACTGATCCCTCAGGGTATATTGCGGTGTAATATAGGGGTGCAGGAGCAATAAGGCAGACACACACAAGAAAGTCTCTTTCTGTACCTTTACTGATGGTGAAGTTGTAGGCACGACCCGGGAAGCTGTCAGGGTGGAGGATGCACGTCCAGTAATCCCACTGAGTAGGTGTAGGGCCTCCTTAGTCCTTTAATGTGTGTGAGTTTCTGACTTGCATAAAACAAAGCCTAACTCCATCTTCTCAGCTACGCCCGGCTGACCTTGTGGTGAGGCCTTCTTGTGGACAGAACTAAGTCTCTATATGGCTGATCAGGCCAGACTCCTGTTCTTCCTGACCCCGGTTACGTATCAACACTGTTGGGCCCCTGCGACCTGTAGTCCAGCAGGGTCTCCGGTGTCTCCTACCAGTCGTGCAGATGCTGGCAAGCGTGGACCCGGTGTCCGGTGGTGCACAGTAGAGGTAAGCTGTATATGCTGGTTAACCTCTGTCACTCTCTCTCTCTTCTTTCTTCCACCTGCCTTTCGTCCTACTCTCACCACTATCATAAGCACAAGCTAGCAGCAGATGTCAGCTTTCTTTATCTTCACCGCTCTCCAAGCGTCGGCACGCTTACTCACTGAAACGCTCACTGAAGGTCTCTCAGTAAACTCAATTTTGACCAGGCTAAGTGGTAATATTTCCCACTACTACTGGACTCCACTCCTAAACTGAGTGTTTGCTGAAGTCTTCAGGCTTTCTCTTTCTGGCTAGTCTTTCCCTCTCAGCTCGTCTGAGGTAACTGCCGTTCTGACTAGAATCTCTCACAGTCTGCTCTAATCTCCTCTGCTGAGGTAAAACTGACACTCTGAGGTAAAACCAACGACTAGCTAACTCTCAGCTAGACTGCCTTCATCTCCCTGCTGTCGTCTCCAAGGGCTCCCTCTGGTGGCACCAGGAAAATGTGGAGTGTTGTGTGCTTATGGGTTGTTGTGGGTTTACCTTTCGTGCATCTTCCAGGGTAACATGTAGCTCCAGTCACAGCTGGGCTACACATTTTGGGGATGTGTGAGCTACAAAGGCACAGGATACTTGGTCAAAGTTGAAGAAAAGATGAATGCAGCATGTTATCAGCAAATACTGGAGGCAAATTTACAATCATCAGCCCCGAAGCTGCGCATGGGACGTATTTGGACGTTCCAACATGACAACCATCCAAAACACAAGGCCAAGTCAACCTGTCATTGGCTACGGCAGAACAAAGTGAAAGTTCTGGAGTAGCCATCTCAGTCTCCTGACCTCAATATCATTGAGCCACTCTGGGGAGATATCAAGCGCGCAGCTCATGCTAGACAGCCCAGGAATTTACAGGAACTGCAGGCTTTTGCCAAGAACAGTGGGCAGCTTTGCCATCTGAGAAAATAAAGAACCTCATCAACAACTACCACAAAAGACTTCAAGCTGTCATTGATTTTAGAGGGGGCAATACACGGTATTAAGAAATGGGGTATGTAAACTTTTGATCAGGATCATTTGGATGTTTTAGGTTGTCATAATGATTTATAAAGAGAAAACACACTAGTTTGACAATAAATGGCTTCACCCAACCACTAACCATGAGGGAAGAAAACATTTTGGTGTTATCATTCATATTCTCTGAAAAATTGCCAAGAAAGCAAAAATTCTATGTATGTAAACTTTTGAATGAAGAAAATGTCCAGCTTAACAGCGTAGTGAAAACCACATTTTTTTAATTCACTACAAAAACATTCAATGAGGAAAATGAAACAGCATGATAAATGACAGATTGTCTGATCAACGCATTTCTGGAGACCAAGCTCCCTTAACCAATTCTCTTCCTGATATCTTGGCTGATGTCTTGAGACTTTCCCATAATGCTAAACGAAGAAGCAGTGTGTTTCAGGTGTGTATTAAAATACATCCACAGGTGTGTCTCTAATAGCGTTGAGCGATATTGCTCGATATCTAAAAATATCGTATCGAAATTGTATCACCGATAGCACTAAATATCGTCGATATCCGATTTCGATACCGGAAGTCCCATGTAAGTCTATGGGAACAAAATATTGCAACAAAAAAAACCCTTTCTTTCGTTGTAAACACAAAATATACACACATAGAATACATATATATATATATATACATGTCATTGTGACATATATATATACATATATTTATAGTTTATACACTTCTACATAGTAAAATCGACTCTAATTCAATTGCCGGGTAAAGAGTGACATACCCCATAGAAGTCGACGGGCTCGGTGCCGAGTACCCCGAAAACCTCTGGCTCTGTGCGACTCAACTTGGGCGTCACGAACAGGATTCTGTAGCTCGCTATAAGCGAGTCCTGTGTGCCTGAATTGCACTGGTTTTGTGCTTGAGAATTGCTAAAATCATCAGAGAATGTATTTGCCATTTTTCCGCCATATCTGCGTCACGACGAGGCACTGGTGAAGAAGAAGGGCGTGCTCTTCGTGGGTGTCACTCACTCAGTGGCGTGAAAACGATGGCCGCCCACTGTAAATGGTACTGCAATGTAACATCGTGCCCCACAGCTCTGGAGTTCCGCCTCCTCATCCTCCTCAGTGTGATAAGGTCCCGCCTCCCTACAAAAGAGGGGCCCTCTCCAGATATGACACATGTGACTCGGCAGAGATGGCTAATGGACACGACGAGCAGAAGTGGGAAGGGATGGAGCAGTCAGAGCTCTCCCCCCACGGAAGCGACCCGATCGCCACGGAATCACCGTTGGGCACCCGGCCTGTAAACCCTCCTACGCTGCAAGAAGCGGAGGATACCCTGAGAGGCCTGGCCCGGCACCGGGAGGAGGTCGCCAGAATGGAAGCCAGCTGGCGTGCCCTAAAAATAAACTTGGAGCGGCGCCAATCCCTCTTACCTGAAGTGTCTGTACCGGAAGGTGAGGCACCCGTTATAGTAGAGGAGCCCTTGCAATGTGATCCGGTTGACGTTGTCGCAGTGGAGGCACCCGTTCCTGCAAAAACCGCAGCACCGTCAGCAGCACCCCAAATCCCGCTGTCTGCCCCGGTCGCTGAGACAGAAGCGACACCCGTCCTCATGGAGGAGGCCGCGCAGGCACCAGAGCACTACCTGCCTGTACCGGAGCCCCGACTGTCATCTGATTTAGAGCCGTCTGCTTCCTCCGCAGGGGAGCGCCGCCAGGACTGGGGGGCGACAGGAGAGCTGCCGCAAACCGGACACTGTAAGCTGCAGTGGAGTGGTGGAGACATGGAGCAACTGGTGGAGGAGAATTACAATCGGCGTCAGGAGGAAGAGTGGAGACGTTGGGAGAAGGAAGCAGAGCGACAAAGGGAGCAGCGAGAAACCCTAAAACTTCACCAACGTCACCTGGAGAAGGACCGGGCAGATAAGGACTGGATGAGAAAGGACAAAGGAACCCTGAGTGAGCCGCGGCGTAAGGGTGCAGTGCGGAACTTTAAATTGAAAGGTGGGTGGGGCTTCATCAAGGAGCCTGGACTTTATTTAGAAGTCTTTGTGACCCGGCGGGACGTGGAGGCTCACCTCCCAGAAGGACACCCGGGGAGGGACCTGTTGCCAGGAGACTTGGTGACTTACACCCGACACTGGGGTTACAATGGGTGGTACGCCCTAAATGTTACCAGGTGCGACCCCTACTCCCCAGTGTGTCAGGAACCTGTGAGACCCTCGAAGCCTTCAGCCTCCCACATCCAGGCCTCTGCAAAAGTGCCCACCCCACGCCGTAAATCTCCCCAGCCTCCCTCAGTGGTCTCCTCAGCAGACCCACCCATCGACATGATATCGATACGTGGCCCGTACCCGGCGCCTGTTAGGCCCCCTGGGGTTCGTACAGTCCGTGACATAGGGCTCCAGACCCGGAGAGAGATGAAAGAGGTGGCCACACAGACCCAGATAGCGGGTCACGACTTGACTGTACAGGCCACACGACGTCATCAGGTCCTGGTGGTCCTTGGTGCCTCGGATGTTTGGCAAGCACCAGAAGAGTACCAGGTGGTACCTGGAAGAGGCCAGCCAAAGAAGTCTAAATAACCTGGACAGGGTCCCTGTATGTAAATAAATAGTTAAATTGTTTATGTACCCGGACGGGTGAATGTTCCAAAAAAATTTTTTTAATTTAATAAAAAAAAAAAAAACACAGTTTTCATTTCTTTTATTACTGTCTCAACCTGCTGCGACGCCATCGATCTCCTGTAAAAAAATGAAAAAAAAAAAAAAAAGTATACCACCTGACCGACGCAGTCCATAGTAACGAGTGTCCCATGACGATCCAGCTCTGCTACATCAGAATGACAGGCAGAGCCTGTCATCCCGGAGCAGCACAGCTGATTACCTGCTTCCCCGGCGGTGACGTCATCGGACTGACTGCTTTACGGCCGGGATTACCCTGCAGTCACTGCAGTTATCGCGAAAAACTGCATGTGACCGCCAGGGAGAAGATAATGGCGGCCATCAAGCAGTCCAGGACGTGACCGCCGGAGATCTTCTGCCAGGTAAGTGCCGCTGACTCCTGACAGACCCGACCGACGGACACTCACAGTGACAGTGACAAATCCGATTCCGGTATTCGATAAGACGAAAATATCGAAACGAATTATCGAAAGGCCGATAGAGCTAATATCGGCCGATAGCCGATATTTACATTATCGTATCGCTCAACACTAGTCTCTAACTCAGATGTTGCCAAAAAAACTTCCAAGCACATGACATCATCATATGGGCAGTCCAGAAGTGTTTAAAGGCATAGTAATCTTAGTGCATGTAAAATTTTGACTTTGCAGTAATAAAAATTCCTTAAAACATTCTCTCTCTCTCATTATTCTGGCA
This sequence comes from Oophaga sylvatica, assembly GCA_033576555.1. Lineage (NCBI taxonomy): Eukaryota > Metazoa > Chordata > Amphibia > Anura > Dendrobatidae > Oophaga > Oophaga sylvatica. The sequence goes on along the minus strand of JARQOD010000001.1, from coordinate 114,450,958 downwards.
TTTGGCAAATATTAATAATTATGGTAATCCTAACTGACCTAAATTGGGAAAGGTTTATTCTGATTTCATGTCAGATATTGAGAAAAACATACATATGTGTCTTTTTATATAGTGTATGTAAACTTCTGGTTTCAACTGTATATATATATATATATATATATATATATATATACATACATATATATACATGCATACACACATAGAATTATAAATATATATACATATTCCTCAGCATAAATTAGTACACCCCTTTTAAAAAGGAAGATTTTAATCAATATTTCACTGAACACAATAACGATTTCAAAAATTTTTAAATGATCGAGTTTAATAGAATCACTTTTTAACATGTGACATGAAATTAAAGTTAATAAAATAACTTATATTGCAAAATATTCAGTTTTACTCAAATTAGTTGATGAAAACATGAATACACCCCACATCAAAACTACTGCATCTGGTATTTTATGTGACCTCTAAGATTTTTAAGGGCAACACCTTCTAGGCATGGAATGAACAAGTTGCCATTGTTCAAGAACGACCTCTTTTAGAGCCTGGATGCTGGATGGAAAGTGATGCTTAACTTGTCTCTTCAGAATTCTCCATAGGTGTTCGACTGGATTCATATTAAGAGACGCTTAGCCACTGAATCACTTTCACCCTGGTCTTTTTCAGAAATGCAACAGATGTATGTTTTGGATCATTGTCATGTTGGAAACATGCTGTCAAGGGTTTCCCCCCAACACAGAGGAGCCAGAAGACCGCAGGGTCTGGTTTCTCCTACTCCTGCACTGTTTAGAAGCACTTTACCTTCAAATTAAACAATGCAGGTTTCTTTTAGCAGTGCAGGGGTTAATCAGCTCTGTTGAGAACTCTTGGAAGCTTTCTGCATTTTGGTTCTCAGCTGTTCACTGTTGGCCACTCGTTTTGCCTATATAATCTGATCCCTGGCTAGCACTCATTGCCAGAGTAGCTTCATGCTGCATGGTTTAGGAGCTGGTGGTTTGTGGTTGTTGTTTGAGAAGGCGATTGGTAGATTTATCTGGGACTGAAGTTTTGAGTGTGTGCTAATTCCCCTCCTTCTTCTACTTTTGGTTTTACCCCATCGTCCACTCCTGGTGTTTACCTCTGTTGTTTATGTGAGTATAATTGTATAATTGGTATTTTCCTTTATCCCTGTTTGTATTAGCTTGTAAGTCTGGTTGGTGTATTACGGGACACTGCTACTTCCCTCTTCCCCGGGTGAGAGAAGTGTACAGACTGAGGGCAGATTCAGGAGCTAAGGCAAGGCACGTGGCCATGGTGTCTTCACCATCAAAAGTAATCAGGGGAACAGGGTGAGCTAGGGCGCCCCTAGCGTTAGGGGCAGGGAAGGAGCCCCTGGTCCTGGGAAACCCAACAACAGAGTCGTGACACATGCATGCCTACCAAGGGCACTCTTTCAATATAAAACAGTACATCTGTGAATTCCTAAAACCATCAATGAAATGTATCCCCCCGACACCAGGGGCACTCCTGCAAGCCCATACTGCCACAACCATGTCTCAGACAACCATGCATTTTTCTAAATTTAATTTTCTAACTGCATGGAGCTAAAAGGGGGCTGCATGAGTGCTGCTGGTCTCAGATAGCTACATTCATGGGCGTACCCACCGTGGGGCGGTGGGGCAGCTGCCCCCCCCTAGAAGCAGGGGCGCACAGTGCTTGAATCGGCCCATCAGCCCCGCCGACATTGAACTGACAGTTCAGTGCCGGCGGGCCCTTTAATCGTGGGCGGAATGTGGTGAGGCCTTCCATATGCAGCACAGGCGACGTGATCATCATCACGCCGCCTGCGCACCCTGATGACGTCACGCCGCCTGTGCCAGAAGAAGACGGAGTCCAGCGCACGCTTCTTCAGAGCTGCGGGGGAGATAGGTGAGTACTGGCATTTTTTTTTACGCTGGGCCCGACCTTTGGAGGATTATGCTGGCTATGGGGATTATGCTGCCTATTGGGGGGATTATGCTGGCTATGGGGGGATTATGCTGCCTATGGGGGATTATGCTGGCTATGGGGGGACTATGCTGCCTATGGGGGATTATGCTGCCTATTGGGGGATTATGCTGGCTATTGGGGGATTATGCTGGCTATGGGGGGATTATGCTGGCTATGGGGGATTATGCTGGCTATGGGGATTATACTGCCTATTGGGGGATTATGCTGGCTATTGGGGGATTATGATGGCTATGAGAGATTATGCTGGCTATGGGGATTATGCTGCCTATTGGGGGATTATGCTGGCTATTGGGGGATTATGCTGGCTATGGGGGGGATTATGCTGCCTATTGGAGGATTATGCTGCCTATTGGGGGATTATGCTGGCTATGGGGGGATTATGCTGGCTATGGGGGATTATGCTGCCTATGGGGATTATGCTGGCTATGGGGGGACTATGCTGCCTATGGGGGATTATGCTGCCTATTGGGGGATTATGCTGGCTATGGGGGGATTATGCTGCCTATGGGGGATTATGCTGGCTATAGGGGATTATGCTGGCTATGGGGATTGTGCTGGCTATTGGGGGATTATGCTGCCTATTGGGGGATTATGCTGGCTATGGGGGGATTATGCTGGCTATGGGGGGATTATGCTGGCTATGGGGGGATTATGCTGCCTATGGGGGATTATGCTGGCTATGGGGATTATGCTGCCTATTGGGGGATTATGCTGGCTATGGGGGGATTATGCTGCCTATTCGGGGATTATGCTGGCTATGGGGGATTATGCTGCCTATTGGGGAATTATGCTGGCTATTGGGGGATTATGCTGGCTATGGGGGGATTATGCTGCCTATGGGGGATTATGCTGGCTATGGGGATTATGCTGGCTATTGGGGGGTTATGCTGCCTATTGTGGATTATGCTGGCTATTGGGGGATTATGCTGGCTATGGGGGGATTATGCTGGCTATGGGGGGATTATGCTGCCTATTGGGGGATTATGCTGGCTATGGGGGGATTATGCTGCCTATTGGGACATTTACCTGCCTATTGGGGACCTATGCTGCCTATTGGGGACCTATGCTACCTTTTGGGACCTATGCTGTCTATTGGGGACCTATGCTGTCTATTGGGGACCTATGCTGCCTATTGAGGACATACAGTCATGGCCAAAAGTTTTGAGAATGACACAAATATTAATTTTTACAAAGTCTACTGCTTCACTTTTTCTAATGGCAATTTGCATATACTCCAGAATGTTATAAAGAGTGATCAGCTTAACAGCAATTACTTGCAAAGTGAATATTTGGCTAGAAAATGAACTTTATCCCCCAAAACACATTTCAACATCATTGCAGCCCTGCCTTAAAAGGACCAGCTAACCTCTTTTCAGTGATTGCTCCATTAACACAGGTGTGGGTGTTGATGAGGACATGGCTGGAGATCAATCTGTCATGATTAAGTAAGAATGACACCACTGGACACTTTAAAAGGAGGCTGGTGCTTGGCATCATTGTTTCTCTTCTGTTAACCATGGTTATCTCTAAAGAAACACGTGCAGTCATCATTGCAATGCACAAAAATGGCCTAACAGGGAAAAGTATCGCAGCTAGAAAGATTGCACCTCAGTCAACAATCTATCGCATCATCAAGAACTTCAAGGAGAGAGGTTCCATTGTTGCCAAAAAGGCTTCAGGGCGCCCAAGAAACACCAGCAAGCTCCAGGACCGTCTCTTAAAAGTGTTTCAGCTGCGGGATCGGGCTACCAGCAGTGCAGAGTGTGAGTGCATCTGCACGCACTGTGAGGCGGAGACTCTTGGAGCAAGGCCTGGTCTCAAGGAGGGCAGCAAAGAAGCCACTTCTCTCCAGAAAAAACATCATGGACAGACTGATATTCTGCAAAAGGTACGGGCAGTGGACTGCTGAGGACTGGGGTAAAGTTATTTTCTCTGATGAATCCCCTTTTCGATTGTTTGGGACATCAGGAAAACGCCTCATTCGGAGAAGACAAGGTGAGCGCTACCACCAGTCTTGTCTCATGCCAACTGTTAAGCATCCTGAAATCATTCATGTGTGGGGTTGTTTCTCAGCCAAGGGAATCGGCTCTCTCATAGTCTTGCCTAAAAACACAGCCATGAATAAAGAATGGTACCAGAATGTCCTCCAAGAGCATCTTCTCCCAACCCTCCAAGAGCAGTTTGGTGATCAACAATGCCTTTTCCAGCATGATGGAGCACCTTGCCATAAAGCAAAGGTGATAACTAAATGGCTCAGGGAACAAAACAGAGATTTTGGGTCCATGGCCTGGAAACTCCCCAGATCTTAATCCCATTGAGAACTTGTGGTCAATCAAGAGACGGGTGGACAAAAAAAACCTACAAATTCTGACAAAATCAAAGCATTGATTGTGCAAGAATGGACTGCGATCAGTCAGGATTTGGTCCAGAAGTTGATTGAGAGCATGCCAGGTAGAATTGCAGAGGTCCTGAAGAAGAAGGGTCAACACTGCAAATATTGACTTGCTGCATTAACTCATTCTAACTGTCAATATATGCTTTTGTTACTCATATGTTTGCAATTATTATATTTCTGTCTGTGATAAAAACATCTGTCAAACACACATAAAAACCAGAGGGCAGCAGATCATGTGAAAATATAATATTTGTGTCATTCTCAAAACTTTTGGCCATGACTGTATGCTGCCTATTGAGGACATATGCTGCCTATTGGGGACTATGCTGCCTATTGAGGACATATGCTGCCTATTGAGGACTATGCTGCCTATTGGGGACCTATGCTGCCTATTGAGCACATATGCTGCCTATTGGGGACTATGCTGCCTATTGAGGACATATGCTGCCTATTGAGGACTATGCTGCCTATTGGGGACTATGCTGCCTATTGGGGACTATGCTGCCTATTGGGGACCTATGCTGCCTATTGAGGACATATGCTGCATATTGGGGATCAATTCTGCCTATTGGGGACATTTACCTGCCTATTAGGGACTCTCGCACCACACCAGTCTGAGCCTGAGCTAAAAGCAGAGTTGCGCCACTATATGCACTGATGAGGATGAAATGATATGGATTGGCAAGGCTGTAGTGATGGGCAGTGCAGGCTGTATGTCTCTGTGTGGGCAGTTTTATTGCTGGTATATTGTTTTTGTAGCGCTGTATGTATATATATTGGTATTTTACTAATAGCAATTTGGAATCCCTAGGAAATAATGATATCAAGAAAGAGAAAAATTGCTTCACTTGTGACAAATACCGAACATTGACCATCTCATTAGCCAAAAGCAGGCCCGTAGTTTCCATTGAAATACCAGTAAGTTTGTTGATTTTTAACTTTACTTGTTTTTTATTTTAAGTATTGTATTTGTTTCTGTTGTAGCCTTTCCAGGGGATTTAGCTCTAGGATCGCTGTCTGGGTAGACAGAATGGCATGAAAACAGTTCATTCAGACAGCAGTTCTGGTGCAAAACTGGCCGCAACCAGCTTTATTAAAGTCCACAGCAAACAGATAAAACATAGCATAAACAGAAAACCTGGGCTTGTCTAGCCACTAATTACACTTAGATAGATGGCCCTCTCTATCCGGGACCCAGACTCTACCAGTCTGTGCCCAAAACAACACATATCACATATGTTACCAGTATGGAGCTTCACAGATACTCCTCCTTGTGTCTGAAGGCACCTTCCATGTCCAGACTTGAGAGAGATCCACTCCTATTCAGCCGCTATTCACACGGATTCGCACTGAGACTACTCCTGTGTCCGGGGTACTCCCTGCACCCAGACTGAGATAGCTCACACTCCTGGAGACGCTCTTTGTGCCGGGACACCCTCCTGTGTCCAGACTGAGCGTCCTTCCCAATCCTGGAGACTGCTTCCTTGTGCCAGGACACCTCCCTGTGTCCAGGCTAAAGACAGCTCTAACACTCTTGGAGACTGTTTCTTGTGCCAGGACACCTTCCTGTGTCCAGGCTAAACTAGCTCTCAGATTGTGTTTGCAGACACCTACTTCTGGTCTCCTAATTAAGACCTGAGTAGTTTCAGGCTTGTGCTGCAAGTGTGTGCTGAATGTGAGGTGTAGTGACCTTTCTCTACCACTAGGTTTACAAAGCCACACATTTCCCTTATACCTAGGTGAAATGTACACCCCATTCATCACATATTCACTCACTGTCTCACATATCCCCTCCCTCTTCTCCAGACCGGAGGGCTGGTCATCCAGACCGGAGGGCTGGTCAACAATCCAACAGAGACAGTGAACTCCGGACCAGTCATGGCCCTCACCAGCTTCATCTCCACCACTGTCACTTGTATCTTCACCTGAGTCATAGCCAACATCAGCTTTCTCTTTATCTGAAGCATCCGCACTACCCTGTACCCTCCCAGGCCTATACTCTCTGCGGGCCTCGGGTATCCTGCACGGTTTCATCTTGACCTTAGGGCCGGGCTCACCTTCGACACAGTGCCTGGCCAGAGAAGCACGACCCGACACATCAGAACACCTCTGCTGACTCTTCCTCAGAAACTCACGTACCTCCTGTCCCTGGTGCACTGACCATGTGTCACCAACTATCACAGAAGGTATAGGGGTTTTTCACTTTTCTCCAGTTCCCTACTTTCAGGCTCTTCTGGCAAGACATGCCCAGAAACCCCACCGTCCGTCCCACACTCTACTTCATCAGTCACATCTGGCTCACTGTCAGTGTTATACCCTTCATTTTCATTCATATCCTGCTCACTGTCAGTGTCACACAATTCATTTTCACTCACATCCCGCTCACCGTCAGGGCTATACAATTCATTTTCATTCACATCCTGATCTGGAACCTTAGTCAACATGTCATCCCCAACATTAACTGCACCATCTGGTCCCTCAAGTATGTGACTATGTGACAACCCCAGCACTATACTTCTATATAGTTCAGGTACTAGGAGCTGACTCACAACCTCTCCCTGGACTTCAGTGTTTATGGCAACATGAGAGAACCTCTCCTCAGAGTCAGGCTCCTGGGAAACCTCATTTAGAACAATCATATTTTCCTGTGCTGTTTTAAGAGTGGGGTCTCGCCACTGCTCACTCTCAAAATTGTCACAGGACACAGGCAAGTCAGGGACACTCGGTTCCCGGGAACCACCATCCTCGTCTCCCAACATCACCTGCAAAGGAATTTCATCTTTATCATGATCATCATCCTTATCAATATCAGCATCATCATCATGGTCATCATCATTATCATGATCATCATCACCATTATCAATATCAGCATCATTATCACATAATTTTAATGGCCCACTAGCATTGTGTTCCGCCCCTCGGGACTGCGCACCCTCAACAGGAGCTTCATCACACTGTCCATCAGAAACATTTTTCCCCCAGAGATCCTTAGACTGGGGAAAGTCATTACCCAATATGACGGGGTGCACCAGGGTCTTCACTACCCCCACTTCACATGAAACCTCCCAGAGTTTGGGGACCAAGTCCACGGCAGTCTCTGGGTAGACTTTGGTGTCTCCATGGATGCACACCATACTCAGGTGCTTATCAGGGATGAAGTCCCTATCAATCAGGCTGTCACATACGGAAGTCACTGGACTCTCTGAGTCCAAGAGGACCTGTGCTGGGCAGTCCTTTACAACCACCGGGGACACCTGTGGTCCAGTCTCTTCGGCTGAGGTGGACACACACACAGGTTCTGCGCAGGGAGAGAGGGACCTGCCAACATCACGGCACATAGGCTCCCCCTCTAGTGAACAGCTGGTTGCAATTTCACGACATCTCCAACACTGTCCACCACAATCACCCTCCCATATGTCCCCTCGGGCCTGAACCCGCTTATCAGCATACCCCATGTCCCCAACAGCTGGAACGCTCTTACCGGGAGAGTTCGGTGTCCGGGAACTCTGAAGTAACGACCTCTCAGACGGCTGTACCTCAGGAGGACATGCTTGGGTGTAGTGGTCCACTATCACCTCTTCAACTCCATGACCAGGTTTGCTGATGGCAGACTCGCACTCCTTCTTTCCTGTAGGCAACGCAGGTGCCTTTACAACATTACTCGGGGACAAGGCGCTGAGAGGTTTTTCTAGTGCTGCAATCTCCTCAAGAAACAACCGGTTAGCCTCCTGCTGCTGCTGCCGCCAGCTCTGCATGCTCTGCCGGACCTGCTGTATGCTCTGCAGGTCCTGGACCAGGTGCTTAATGAGCTCCTCCATAGTGCCGGATTTATTTGTCTTGACAACGGCAGTTTTATGTTGCACACCAACTTGCGCCATTTGTTCAAACCGCGACTCCATGCTGTCATCCATGCTGTCAGACTTCTCTGTCTTAACAACGGCAGTCTTCACTCAAGACATACACACTCTACAGTCTTTTTCACAGAAAAATTCAGCTCTGCTGTGCAGACACTTTTTTTTTTTTTTCTTTGCACAGTCTATTAGGGCTACTGTCTCTTTAAGACTGCTCCACAGACTTTTCTTTTGCTGCTGCACATTCCACAGTCATTTTCACAACAAGTTCAGCTTTGCTGTGCATACATTTTCTCTCTGCAGACCCTATCAGGGCCACTGTCTCTCCAAGACTGCTCCAAACAGACGTTTCTGCTGACACACTTTTTTTTTTTCTCTGCTGCTATTTCAACAGACTTCACCTTTATTGCTGTCTCTAAGCCTCTGTGCTGCATGCACACTCCAGCACTAACTGTATCAGCCACTGCGCTTCCCAGCATTCTCCGCCAATTGTAGCCTTTCCAGGGGATTTAGCTCTAGGATCGCTGTCTGGGTAGACAGAATGGCATGAAAACAGTTCATTCAGACAGCAGTTCTGGTGCAAAACTGGCCGCAACCAGCTTTATTAAAGTCCACAGCAAACAGATAAAACAAAGCATAAACAGAAAACCTGGGCTTGTCTAGCCACTAATTACACTTAGATAGATGGCCCTCTCTATCCGGGACCCAGACTCTATCAGTCTGTGCCCAAAACAACACATATCACATATGTTACCAGTATGGAGCTTCACAGATACTCCTCCTTGTGTCTGAAGGCACCTTCCATGTCCAGACTTGAGAGAGATCCACTCCTATTCAGCCGCTATTCACACGGATTCGCACTGAGACTACTCCTGTGTCCGGGGTACTCCCTGCACCCAGACTGAGATAGCTCACACTCCTGGAGACGCTCTTTGTGCCGGGACACCCTCCTGTGTCCAGACTGAGCGTCCTTCCCAATCCTGGAGACTGCTTCCTTGTGCCAGGACACCTCCCTGTGTCCAGGCTAAAGACAGCTCTAACACTCTTGGAGACTGTTTCTTGTGCCAGGACACCTTCCTGTGTCCAGGCTAAACTAGCTCTCAGATTGTGTTTGCAGACACCTACTTCTGGTCTCCTAATTAAGACCTGAGTAGTTTCAGGCTTGTGCTGCAAGTGTGTGCTGAATGTGAGGTGTAGTGACCTTTCTCTACCACTAGGTTTACAAAGCCACACATTTCCCTTATACCTAGGTGAAATGTACACCCCATTCATCACATATTCACTCACTGTCTCACACTGTTTATTTTTATTTTTTTTACTTCAAAATAAGAGTGTAGTATATGGTGTATACAGGTCATACACATCATGTGCGGTATATATCCTAGGAATATGAGCCTAGGGAGTGTATATACACTGCTGTATTATACTTTTCATATACAGGTTATAATGCCTCCTATACTTTGTATAGAGGTGAGTGTGCCATGTATAATATATGGTATATACAGCGTAGTGTCACATACACTGCTGTATTATACAATATACAACAGTTCTAATGCTCCATACCTAATATGCAGCATAATGTACAGTGTATATGATGTAACCTGAATAAGATGTGACATTGGCTTGCCCCCCCCTAGTTTTATCCTGGGTACGCCCATGGCTACATTTCATTGGTATTATCACGAATTCACAGATTTACTGCTCTGTATTGAAAAAGAAGATGCAGCCATCACTCCAAGCCCTTGGTAGACATGCACTTATCCAACATGACAGTGATCCAAATGATTTGTAACAAAACTTTTGATGCATTAAAAAGTACAAAAAAGTCAGCTCACCCATCAAATCTTCCAGGACTCTGAGCAGGGAAAAGCAGTCGATCAAGTAGGAAATCCGGCTCAAACAGTCCCATAAAAACCCATGCTATTCTTCCCATACTGGAGGTTGTGATTTTTGCACTAATTTGATGACTTATCTTAAAGAAATTTTTCAATAAAATGTAAAAGTTTTAAAGGAACTGTTTGAGCTGGATTTCCTACTTGATCGAAAACTTTTGATGGTTCTGTGATCACGCCCCAAAATCTTAGCTATTTCAAGAGTACTGCATCCCTCTGTAAGAATTATAACAATTTTTAACTTTTCAGAGTCAGCGAAATCTCTTTTTTTTCCATTTTGTTTAATTAAAGTGAACCTGTCATCAAGAATAACGGTGTTAACCTGCAGATATGTGGTTAACCCCTTTATTCCATCAGACGTACTATTCCGTCCATGTGACCCTGGACCTAATTCCCATGGACGGAATAGTACGTCATGGGCGATCAGCTGCGCTCCTGGGGGAGCGCAGCTGATCGCCGCCGGGTGTCAGCTGATTATCACAGCTGACACCCGTGACTGTGTGTCAGGAGCGGTCACGGACCGCTCCCGGCACATTAACCCCTGGCACACCGCGATCAAACATGATCGCGCTGTACCCGGGGCACAGGGGAGGATCGCGCAGGCAGGGGGCTCCCTGCGCGCTCCCCTGAGACCCTCAGAGCAGCGCGATGTGTCGCGCTGTTCCGAGGGTCCGTCCTCCCTCCAGGTCCCCGGATCCAAGATGGCGCCAGGGTCCTGCAGGGAAGCCTGCAGCGATGCCAGAGCGATCGCTGGTGTGACAGAGTGCTGTGCACACTGTCACACCAGCGATCTGCTAAAATACAGTGATGTCCCACCCTGGGACAAAGTAAAAAAGTAAAAAAAGTAAAAATAAAAAGTGGTAAAAAAAATCATAAAAAAAAAAAAATATTCCCCAATTCATTTTTTCCTGTAAATAAAAAAAACAAAACAATAAAAGTACACATATTTAGTATCGCCGCGTCCGTAACGACCCCCCCTATAAAACTGTCCCACTAGTTAACCCCTTTTAGTGAACCCCTTAAAAAAAAAAAAAAAAAATGAAGCAAAAAATCAATGCTTTATCATCATACTGCCGAACAAAAAGTGGAATAACACGCGATCAAAAAGACCGATATAAATAAACATGGTACTGCTGAAAACATCATCTTGTCCCGCAAAAAACGAGCCGTCATACAGCATCATCAGCGAAAAAATAAAAAAGTTATAGCTCGCAGAATAAAGCGATGCAAAAATAATAATTTTTTATATAAAATTGCTTTTATTCTATAAAAGCGCCAAAACATAAAAAAATGATATAAATGAGATATCACCGTAATCGTACTAACCCGAAGAATAAAACTGCTTTATCAATTTTACCACACGCAGAACGGTATAAACGCCCCCCCAAAAGAAATTCATGAATTGCTGATTTTTGTTCATTCTAACCTCCCAAAGATCGAAATAAAAAGCGATCAAAAAATGTCACATGCTCAAAAATGATACCAATAAAAACGTCAACTCGTACCGCAAAAAATAAGACCTCACATGACTCTGTGGGCCAAAATATGCAAAAATTATAGCTCTCAAAATGTGGTGATGCAAAAAACTATTTTTTGCAATAAAAAGCGTCTTTTAGCGTGACAGCTGCCAATCATAAAAACCCGCTATAAATAGTAAATCAAACCCCCCTTTATCACCCCCTTAGTTAGGGAAAAATAATAAAATTAAAAAAATGTATTTATTTCCATTTTCCCGTTAGGGTTAGGGTTAGCGCTAACGTTAGGATTAGGGTTGGGATTACGGTTAGGGGTGTGTTAGGGTTAGGTTTGTGGTTAGGGTTGGGACTAGGGTTAGGGGTGTGTTGGGGTTAGGGTTGGAGTTAGAATTGGGGGGTTTCTGCTGTTTAGGCACATCAGGGGCTCTCCAAATGTGACATGGCGTCTGACAAATCCTCCACCACCCCAGCGCACTCCCACCTACCACACATTCAGAAATCTACAAGCCATTAACCCTCAGACACTTTCAGACTCCCTACACTTATCGCTGTCCCCAATCTCCTCTTTTTCCTGTACTGATCTGGCTGTTCATCACTACAATGACACTCTTAGAAACACCCTTGACCAAGTAGCACCGCTCACCCTCAGAACCTCCAAACACACAGTAAAACAGCCCTGGCTCACATCGCAAACTCACCTTCTCCAGCGATGCTCTAGGAGTGCTGAACGCCTCTGGAGAAAAACCTGCACACCAGAAGACTTCATCCACTTTAAATTCATGTTAAGAACTTATAATGCTGCCCTTCACCTCGCCAAACAGACCTACTTCACCACCCTGATCTCCTCACTAGCCAACAACCCCAAGAAACTCTTTGACACTTTTCACTCCCTCCTCAGGCCAAAAGCACAAGCCCCTATCACAGACATTTGTGCTGACGACCTGGCCTCCCACTTTATAGAAAAAATAGATACTATCCGTCAGGAAATCTGCTCTCAACCACCAAGTGCTGTGACCCCCATCCCACCCTGCATTTCCCCTGGCTCACTTTCCACATTTGATACCATCACAGAAGAAGAAGTCTCCAGACTCCTCTCTTCCTCTCGTCCGATTACATGCACTACCGACCCCATCCCCTCACATCTCCTCCAGTCTCTCTCTCCAGTTGTCACAACTCACCTAACTACAATCTTTAATCTCTTCCTCTCCTCTGGCATTTTCCCATCCTCCTTCAAACACTCCATCGTTACTCCACTACTAAAGAAACCCACTCTTGACCCTTCCTGCACAAACAACTACAGACCGGTCTCCAATCTCCCCTTCATCTCTAAACTTTTGGAGCACCTAGTATACTCCCGCCTCACCCGTTACCTCTCCACTCACTCCCTCCTAGACCCTTCACAGTCCGGCTTCCGACCCCTACATTCGACTGAAACTGCACTCATCAAAGTGACCAATGACCTTCTTACAGCAAAACGTAACGGTGACCACTCTCTGCTCATTCTACTCGACCTTTCTGCGGCTTTTGACACGGTTGACCACCGTCTCCTACTGTCTAGGCTCCAGTCACTAGGTATTAAGGACACTGTTCTCTCCTGGTTCTCCTCCTATCTTTCTGACCGCTCCTTCAGTGTCTCGTTCTCTGGCTCCACATCATCTCCTCTTCCTCTCACTGTCGGTGTACCCCAGGGCTCAGTCCTTGGCCCCCTTCTCTTCTCTCTCTACACGGCCCCAATTGGACAGACCATCAGCAGATTTGGCTTTCAGTACCATCTTTATGCCGATGACACACAACTATACACGTCATCCCCCGACCTTACCCCCGCTGTTCTACAGAACACCACCGACTGTCTGTCCGCAGTCTCCAACATCATGTCCGCTCTCTATCTAACACTTAACCTTTCCAAGACTGAACTGCTTCTGCTCCCGCCATCTAATAACCTCCCTAAATCTGACATTTCCCTCTCTGTGGGCGGCACCATAATAACACCCCGGCAGCAGGCTCGCTGTCTGGGTGTTATGTTTGACACCAATCTCTCCTTCACCTCCCATATACAATTTCTTGCCCGCTCTTGCCGTCTACACCTAAAGAACATCTCTAGAATCCGCCCTTTCCTCACAATGGAAACAACAAAAACCCTCACTGTAGCATTGATCCACTCCCGCCTGGACTACTGCAACGCACTATTACTTGGCCTCCCCATCACTCGACTATCCCCTCTCCAGTCCATCCTTAATGCAGCAGCCAGGGTCATCCATCTGGCTAATCGGTACTCGGACGCGTCCGCTCTTCGCCAGTCCTTACACTGGCTGCCCATTCATTATAGGATCCAATTCAAAGTACTGGTTCTCACCCACAAATCTCTCCACAGTGCAGCACCCCCCTACATCTCCTCCCTCATTTCTATCTATCGGCCCAACCGACTGCTGCGCTCTGCAAACGACGTTCGACTAACCTCTGCACTAATCCGTACCTCCCACTCCCGACTCCAAGACTTCTCCCGTGCTGCGCCAATCCTCTGGAATGCTCTACCCCAAGAAATTAGGACTATCCACAATTTGCATGGTTTCAGGCGCTCCCTCAAAACACATTTGTTCAGAGCGGCCTATCACATTCACTAACCAAAGTCATTCTATGTGTAAGTGTGTGTGTGTAGCCCATTCACTATCTCCATCCATCCATCACTCCCTCAAGATGGCTGGACCATCATTGTAAATGCACCATTGTATATATACACCTGTACTTTGTATCTCCCCCACCTCATTGTAGATTGTAAGCTCTCACGAGCAGGGTCGGCTTATTTTGCTTTAATTATTGTATTGTTAACGTTGTTACCTATGACTTGTGTTTTGAAATTGTTAAACTGTAAAGCGCTGCGGAATATGTTGGCGCTATATAAATAAAGATTATTATTATTATTATTATTATCTCAATCCCAGCCAATTCTGCGTTGAAAAAGTCAAATGGTGCTCCTTCACTTCTGAGCTCTGCCATACGCCCAAATAGTAGTTTAACACCGCATATGGGGTATCAGCGTACTCTGGACCACAAGAGTTATTGTGCAATTTGGCCTATTTCTCCTGTTACCCTTGGGAAAATAAAAAACTGGGGGCGACAAAATCATTTTTGTAAAAAAAAATGATTTTTTTGTTTTTACGGCTGTATGTTATAAAACTTCTGTGAAGTACTTGGGGTTTCATAGCGCTCACCACACTTCTAGATAAGTTCCTTGTGGGGTCTATTTTCCAAAATGGGGTCACTTGTGGGGGGTTTCCACTGTTTAGGTGCATCAGGGGCTCTCCAAATGCGACATGACGCCCCCAGATCATTCCATCAAAGTCTGCAATCCAAAACGTCACTACTTCCCTTCCGAGCCCCGAAGTGCGCCCATACAGTAGTTTACTCCCACATATTGGGTCCAATTTCTCCTGTTACCCTTGTGAAAATAAAATATTGGGGGCGAAAAAATCATTTTTGTAAAAAAAAAAAAGATTTTTTATTTTACGGCTGTACGTTATAAACTTCTGTGAAGCACTTTGGGGTTCAAAGTGCTCACCACACATCTAGATAAGTTCCTTGAGGGGTCTAGTTTCCAAAATGGTGTCATTTGTGGGGGGTTTCCACTGTTTAGGCAGATCAGGAGCTCTCCAAACACGACATGGCATCCAGCCAATTCTGCGTTGAAAAAGTCAAACGGCGCTCCTTCCCTTCCAAACTCTGCCATGCACCCAAACAGTGGTTTACCCCCACATATGGGGTATCAGCGCACTCAGGACAAATTGCACAATAACTTTTGGAGTCTTGTTTCCCTTGGGAAAATAAAAATTGGGGTGAAAAGATCAATTTTGTGGAAAAAATATGATTTTTTAATTTTACGGCTCTACGTTATAAACTTGTGTGAAGCACTTGGGGGTTCAAATTTCTCACCAAAGATCTAGATAAGTTCCTTAGGGGGTCTATTTTCCCAAATGGGGTCACTTGTGGGGGTTTCCACTGTTTAGGCACATCAGGGACTCTCCAAATGCAACATAGCGTCCAATCTCAATTCCAGCCAATTTTGGTTGGAAAAAGTCAAATGGTGCTCCTTCCATTCCGAGCTCTGCCATGCGCCCAAACAGTGGTTCCCCCTCACATATGGGGTATCAGCGTACTCAGGACAAATTGGACAACAAATTTTGTGGTCCAATTTCTCCTGTTACCTATGTGAAAATAAAAAATTAGTGACTAAGAGATAATTTTTGTGGGAAAAAAATAGGATTTTTTATTTTCATGCCCGGGCATTATAAACTTGTGTGAAGCACTTGGGGGTTCAAAGTGCTCACCAAAGATCTAAATAAGTTCCTTAGGGGGTCTAGCTTCCAAAATGGGGTCACTTGTGGGGGGTTTCCACTGTTTAGGCTCATCTGGGGCACTACAAACGGAACATGACCCCCATCAATGTTTGCATTCCAAAACGTTACTGCTTCCTTTCCAAGCCCTGCCGTGCGCCCAAACAGTTTCCCCCCCCAACATATGGGGTATCAGCGTACTCAGGACAAATTGGACAACAAGTTTTGGGGTCCAATTTCCTTGGGAAAAATCAAAAATTTGGGACTAAAAAATAATTTTTGTGGAAAATTGTTTTGTTTTTTTTTCACACCCAGGCATTATAAACTTTTGTGAAACACTTTGGGGTTCAAAGTGCTCACAACAGATCTAGATAAGTTCCTTAGGGGGTCTAGTTTCCAAAATGGTGTCACTTGTGGGGGGTTTCCACTGTTTAGGCGTATCAGGGGCTCTCCAAACACGACATGGCGTCCAATCTCAACTCCAGCCAATTTTAGTTTGAAAAAGTCAAATGGCGCTCCTTCCCTTACGAGCTCTGCCGTGTGCCCAAACAGTGGTTTTCCCCCACATATGGGGTATTGGCGTACTCAGGAGAAATTGAACAACAACTTTATCTGCCCATTTTCTCCTTTTACCCTTGTGAAAATAAAAAAAAAGTTTGTAAAAGATCATTTTTGTGGCTAAAAAGTTAAATATTCATTTTTTCCTTCCACGTTGCTTCAGCTCCTGTGAAGCACCTGAAGGATTATTAAACTTCTTGAATGTGGTTTTGAGTACCTTGAGGGGTGCAGTTTTTATAATGGTGTCACTTTTGGGTATTTTCTGCTATATAGACACGTCAAAGTGACTTCAAATGTGAGGTGGTCCCTAAAAAAATGGCTTTGTAAATTTTGTTGTAAAAATGAGAAATCACTGGTCAACTTTTAACCCTTATAATTTCCTAACAAAGAAAAATTTTGGTTCCAAAATTGTGCTGATGTAAAGTAGACATGTGGGAAATGTTATTTCTTAACTATTTTGTGTGACATATTTCTCTGTTTTAAGGGAAAAAAAATTCAAAGTTTGAAAATTGCAAAATTTTCAAAATTTTCACCATATTTGAGTTTTTTTCAAAAATAAACGCAAGGTATATCGAAGAAATTTTACCATTAACATGAAGTACAATATGTCACGAGAAAACAATCTCAGAATCGCGAAGATCCGTTGAAGCGTTCCAGAGTTATAACCTCATAAAGAGACAGTGGTCAGAATTGTAAAAATTGGCCCGGTCATTAACGTGCAAACCACCCTTGGGGGTAAAGGGGTAAATCTGCAGGTTAACAGCATTATGATGCTGTCTGGTGACCGCATGCAGCCAAGTGCAGCGGGGAGAAAATGATCTTTATTCTCCTAGCCAGCATTCGTTTTCAGTCATGGGGGCGGTGACGGCGCTGTTTCAATCACCGCTCTGAGTACACAGAGTGGCCGCTGTAACTGCACCCCCGGTCCTGACTGACACTGGCTCTACATTGGGGCCGGCTATCAGTCAGGGTCGGGTGTTATGTTTAGGTAGCTGAGGAGGCAGGAGCAAAAAACCGCATAGGCAGCCTAACACCAGAGAGGTTGGAAACTAATAGGTTGCAGACCCCTAAACTAGCCGCACAACTAGAAGTAGCCGTGGGACGTTCCTACGGTGCCCTAGACGCCTCGTCACAGCCGGAGAGATAGCTATCCCTGAAGATGGAAAGAGGAAAGCTAACTGCCCCGGAGTAGACCACAAAAGAATAGGAAGCCCCCAGACATATAATGGCGGTTAGACAAGATGAAAATACGAACACAGACAGAAAATAGATTGAGCATTCGCTGGGGCCCAAAACTGTCTATATAGGACAGCAAAGGAGAGAATACTGTCTGCAACCCAAAAAACCCTAGGAAAAACTCCAACACTTCTGAATCCAAAATTACTGAGACCACACGGTCTCGACCACCTATGTCAGATCTCTGGTGTGGACACGTAGCAACCCAGCAGTAAAAAATCACAAGAACTGAGCAAATGAACAAATACAAAAAATGAATGGAGACCAGCCAAAGCCCCCCAACGGGGACCCGGCTGAAGACAAAAAGCAATGCAGCAAAAAGCAAGGAATTCAAACTACAGCAAAAAAAACCTGAAAGAGACTTATCTGAATGCAAGCAGGAGACAGCAGAAAAGCAAGCAGAATTCCAACCTAGACCAGGAAGAACAATTGATCACCGGCGAGGATCATGGGATGTCAGCTCACTTATATCAGGCCAGTCAGTATCACCTGACAACCACTCGTTAACTGCAGGTGTAGGACTCTTGGTGTTCAATATTGGTTCAATACCCTCAGCAACCACCAGAGGGAGCTTCAGCTCCGAAGTCGACTCCAATACGTACACAACAGTACCCCCCCCTTGAGGAGGGGTCTCCGAACCCTCACTTGTGCCACCAGGACGATCAGGATGAGCTTGGTGATAGGCACGGACCAGTCTTTCAGCATGAATGTCAGAAGCAAACACCCAAGAATTGTCCTCCTGACCATAGCCTTTCTACTTCACCAAGTACTGGAGTCTCCGCCTGGCCAAACGAGAATCCAATATCTTCTCAACCACATACTCCAAACTGCCCTCAACCAAAACAGGAGGCGCAGCCATAGGAACCACTGGCTCGACAAATCTCTTCAATAAAGATTTGTGAAATACGCTGTGAATCTTGAATGTTCCTGGAAGAAGCAAACGGAAGGAAAAGGGATTAATAATCTCCTCGATCTTATAAGGTCCAATGAACCTTGGCTTGAATTTTGGAGACGCGACCCTCATAGGGATATTTTTTGAGGACAACCAAACCAAGTCACCCACTTTAAATCGAGGACCATCAGCCCTATGCCGGTTGTCAAACCGCTGGGCCTTCTCCTGAGAGAGAGACAGCTTATCCACTACTTGATCCCAAATCAGCTGCATTCTCTCCACAATAGAGTCAACACCAGGACAGACAGAAGCCTCCACCTGCCCTGAAGAAAATCGAGGATGAAACCCGAAATTGCAGAAAAATGGAGACATCAAGGTGGCAGAACTAGCCCTATTATTGAAAGCAAACTCAGCCAAAGGCAAAAAAGAGACCCAGTCATCTTGATCAGCAGACACAAAACATCTCAAATAAGTCTCCAAGGTCTGGTTTGTTCTCTCCGTCTGCCCATTGGTCTGAGGGTGGAACGCAGAGGAAAAAGACAGCTGAACTCCCAGTTTGGAATAAAATGTCCTCCAAAATCTGGAAACAAACTGGACTCCTCTGTCAGACACAATGTTCTCTGGAACACCGTGCAACCGAACCACCTGTTGAAAAAACAAGGGCACCAACTCGGAGGAGGATGGCAACTTAGGTAGTGGCACAAGATGGATCATCTTGGAAAACCTATCACAGATTACCCAAATAACGGTCATTCTCTGAGAGACAGGGAGGTCGTAAATAAAATCCATAGAGATATGGGTCCATGGCCTCTTGGGCACAGGTAATGGCATTAACAAACCACTAGAACGAGTGCAAGGTTTGGACAGAGAACAAGTTCCACAGGACTGCACACAGTCCCTGACGTCACGAGACAAAGTGGGCCACCAAAAGGACCGACTCACCAAATCTCTGGTACCAAAAATACCAGGATGGCCGACCAACGTGGAGCAATGAATCTCGGACATCACATTCTTCCTCCACTGGTCTGGGACAAACAATCTCCCAGCAGGGCAACGTTCAGTTTTATCCTCCTGAAATTTCTCCAAAGCCAGTCTCAAATTGGGTGAGATAGCGGAAAGAACCACACCCTCCTTCAGAATAACAGCAGGCTCAGTTACCTCAGGAGAATCCAGAAAGAAACTCCTCGAGAGGGCATCCGCCTTAACATTCTTAGTGCCCAGGAGAAAAGAGACCATAAAATTAAATTGTGTGAAAAACAAGGCCCACCTGGCCTGTCTAGGATTAAGTCGCTTGGCTGATTCAAGATAGACCAGGTTCTTATGATCCATGAGGACCACCACCTGATGCTTGGATCCTTCCAGCCAATGTCTCCACTCCTCAAAAGCCCACTTCATGGCCAATAACTCCCGATTCCCCACATCATAATTACGTTCCGCTGGGGAAAATTTTCGAGAGAAAAAGGCACAAGGGTTACTCTTAGAGGTCTCCGGATCTCTTTGGGACAAAACGGCTCCTGCACCAATCTCAGAAGCATCAACCTCCACCTGAAATGGTAGAGAAACATCAGGTTGGCGCAGAACAGGAGCAGAAGTGAGACCAATTCACTACATCAGAACCCTTCTTGGTCAAATCAGTCAGTGGCTTCACAATACCAGAGAAATTACCAATACATTTACGATAAAAATTAGCAAAACCCAAAAATCTCTGAAGAGCCTTTAATGAAGTAGGTTGAACCCAATCACAGATGGCCTGAACTTTGACCGGGTCCATTTCAATAACAGACGGAGACAAAATGAATCCCAGAAATTAAACCTTCTGTACGCCAAAAAGACATTTTGATCCCTTCACATACAATGCGTTTTCTCTCAAAATCCGGAATACAGTCCGAACATGTTCCACATGAAAATCCCAGTCATTGGAAAAAAAATCAGGATATCGTCCAAATAAACGATCAGAAATTTATCCACGAAATCCCGGAAAATATCGTTCATAAAGGATTGGAAGACGGAAGGGGCATTAGTGAGCCCAAAAGGCATCACTAGGTACTCAAAATGCCCCTCAGGGGTATTAAACGCTGTCTTCCATTCATCTCCGTGCTTTATGCGAATAAGATTATACGCCCCCCTGAGGTCAAGCTTGGTAAACCAACAAGCACCCTTCACTCTGGAAAATAGGTCAGAAATCAAGAGTAACAGATATTGTTATTTAATAGTGATCTTATTCAGGGGACGATATCAATACATGGCCTCAATGAGCCATTGTAAGGTTCTATGTATATATTCCTGAAACTCAGTTTGTTCGTCAGCCATTTTACTTTCTGTCTTGCTGCAGCTATCTTGCCCTCAGTCAAGATGGAGTTTCCAGCTTGCATGTTCCCGCCCTGATTCTCTCCTTTGCTTCTTAAGCAGCCACAGCTGAGCAATCAGTGCTTCAGAATCTAGCCTGCAGTGAACCTGTGACTTGACTCCTGTAAGCCTTGGACCTTGTACTCCAGCTATTCCTACTGAGGAACTCTGAAGCACTTGTGGACTCTGAACCCTGCTCTTTGAAAGACCCACGTTTGCATGGACTTACGGTAACACAGAAGAAGATCCTGAATCTGTATTGGAGAGTGATTGCTGAGCTTGGATTACTCTGGCCTGCTGTGTCTCCTGTTTCTGTGTCTGCAAACTGTGTGACTATTTCTGCCAACTTGTATGAAGTAATACAGGACTTTTCTATATCAAACCTGTGTCTCATGTATGTTCATCGCACCCAAGCACAAGACGCTATATGAACTGTACTACATACATTACAAGATTCTGAAGCCAAAACGTTAGTGTCTGCTGGGTCTGGAAGGCTGTGTCTGCTGTACTGTGGATATCAGACGTCCGGTTGTACTTTCTGTGATGACAGTGGTTGTGACTTCTCACAACCATTCCAGGTGAGCAATTCCCTTAAGTTTTTTCTTTTTGCAGTGTTACCACAGGTAAACACTATTGTTTTTTTTTTTTTCCTTTCTTTTCTCTTTTTTGTCTGCTGTAACTCTGGATATCAGATGTCTGGTTGAAACTTTCTGTGATGATAGTGGTTGTGACTTCTCACAACCATTCCAGGTGAGCAGTTCCCTTAATTTTTTTTTTTCTCTCTGCAGTGTTGCCACAGGTGAACACTATTGTTTTTTTTTCTCTCCTCTTCTTCCAGTAATCCTGTCTTAAAAGATCTGGAAAATGGAGGCCCGCATAAAGGAACTTTGCGGAGTGACTGATAATATCCTTGCAGATTTGCAGAATATAAAGACCCGTTTTACAAATCTACAGGACCTCAATAATCACAATTTGCAAGTGGTTGGACAGACTACCCAGGATTTGCGAGCCAGGATTGAGGTTCTAGAGGGGCGAGTCCAGGCTCCTGCCGTAGCCCCGAGTGCTGGGATTCCCAAGTTGCCCCCTTTTCGTTTTGGCGGTGAACGTGAGAAATTCAGGGGATTTATTAATCAATGCAATCTTTTTTTTTCTGCACATGCTTCACAATTTCCCACTGAACGATCTAAGGTGCTTACTATAATTATGTTGCTTACCAACAAGGCTTTAATGTGGGCAAACCCTCTGATTGAGACTGAGGATGATTGTTTGAATCACCTTGATAATTTTATTTCAGCCATGGGGCAGGTGTTTGATGACCCCAATCGAGGTGCAACAGCTGAAGCAGCCATGTTAGCTTTGCGCCAAGGTAAGCACTCGGTAGCTGAATATGCCTTGGATTTCAGGAGATGGGCCCTTGATACCACCTGGGACAGTTCCGCCAAAAAATCTATTTTTCGAAAGGGGTTATCTCCACTGATTAAGGATGAACTTGCTCGTGCCGACCCTCCCACTGCGTTAGGTGACTTTATTAACTACTGCATCCGTATTGATACTCGTCTGACTGAACGCAGGCAAGAGAGATGGTTCGAAAGCAATCGTACTAACCTTTTCCTACCTTCCTCTCCAGCTAAGGAACCTTTGAGTAGGATTACACGGGAACCTGAACCTGAACCCATGCAGGTAGACTCTTTACAACGACGGGTTAGTGATGCACGCAAGGAACATCGTTTTAAGGAGAATCTATGTTTCTATTGTGGTAAGTCAGGGCACTTCATTATAAACTGCCCCAGCCGTTCTCGTAAGACTACTGCAGCACTCATTCATTGTGAGTGTTGCGAGAGGGGATCTGTCAGGTCCGAGCCTCAGGCTCCAGAGAGATCTGCAGCAACAGATCTTGATTTCTCGGACTTAAACTCCGTTACCTCTGAGGACGTTGACTGTGTAAACGCTGCCATTTTTCAAGTTTCCTCAGCGGTGTCCCAGCTGAGTTGTAAGAAAAACAATTCTCATTGCTTTCTTTCCATCAAACTCTGGGTTGACTCAGCTTGGGTGTCTAGCTCTGCTATGATCGACTCAGGGGCAAGTGGAAATTTTATGGATGTCTCCTTTGCTCTGAAACAGGGAATACGTTCAGTGAAGAAGGCTACTCCAGTACAGATGGAAACTGTGGATGGCTCCCTGCTGACCTCTGGACCAGTGGATCAAGAAACAGAGCCTTTGAGGGTTCTTATGGGTAAAGATCATCAAGAGAAACTGTCCTTTATGCTTATCTCTTCTCCCCACTTTCCCATTATTCTAGGGCTACCATGGCTGCAGGCTCAGAATCCTACCATTAACTGGGAGACCAAGGAATTACACTTTCCAGAGAAACAGATGAGTCCAAAAGTTTCAGCTTGCTCTGTTCCTAAAGGAATCATGTCAGTCCCTGAACTACCAGCTGTATACCAGGACTATGTGGATTTATGTGACAAGAAGAACGCTGACCAGCTTCCTCCTCACCGTCCATATGATTGTCCAATTGAATTATTGCCTGGAACAGAGATACCTTTTGGTAAGATCTACCCCTGGCGGGGCCCGAGCTAAAGGCTTTAAAGGATTACATAGATGAAAATCTAGCCAAGGGCTTCATACGCCCCTCTTTCATCTCCTGCAGGTGCACCCATCTTCTTTGTAAAGAAGAAAGATGGATCTCTGAGACCATGCGTAGACTATAGGGAACTCAATAAGGTTACTATTAGAAACCGTTATCCATTGCCTTTAATCCCTGAGTTATTGGAGAGAGTGCGACATGCCAAAATTTTTTCTAAACTAGATCTTCGTGGGGCCTATAACTTAGTCCGTATTAGACCTGGGGATGAATGGAAGACTGCATTCAGGTCACGCTATGGACACTTTGAATATCTAGTTATGCCTTTTGGTCTGAGTACCGCCCCAGCCACTTTCCAACACTTGGTGAATGACATCTTCAGGGATCTCCTAGATACATTCGTGGTAATTTATTTGGATGATATTCTAATTTTTTCTAACTCCACAGAGGAACATCATGGACATGTGAGAATGGTCTTGGAACGTCTAAGACAAAATCATCTTTACATCAAACTTGAAAAGTGTGAATTCCATAGGACCGAAATTCAATTTCTGGGGTATGTACTGTCTACACAAGGAATTAGTATGGATGGAAGCAAAACCCAAGCCATCAAGGATTGGCCAAGTCCTAGAAATGTGAAGGAGGTACAGCGCTTCATCGGGTTTGCCAACTTCTATAGACGTTTCATTAGAAATTTCTCTGAGGTAGTGTCACCTATCACTCAACTTACCCGGAAAGAGTCTAGGTTTTCCTGGACTCCCCAAGCCCAGGAAGCATTTTCCCGTCTAAAAGATAAATTTACCACTGCACCTATCCTAGTACATCCCAACCCCGAGCTTGCCTTCATAATAGAGGTGGATGCTTCAGACTGTGCCGTTGGAGCTATACTCTCTCAGAGAACAGGTGAGAAGAATGTCTTGCATCCCTGTGCCTTCTTTTCCCAGCAGTTGTCTTCGGCTGAGAGGAACTACGATGTGGGCAATAGAGAGTTGTTGGCCATTATTGCCGCCTTCAAAGAATGGAGACACCTTCTTCAGGGAGCTGCACAGCAAATAGTCGTCCTGACAGACCATCGTAACCTTGAGTTTATCAGGTCGGCTAAGTGCCTGACTCCTCGCCAGGCTCGCTGGAATCTTTTCTTAAACCAATTTAATTTTATCATCTCTTATAGACCAGGATCGCGCAATGGAAAGGCTGATGCACTCTCTAGGATTTACTCAGCAGAGACACGTCCAATTACTCCTCCTAAGACTATTCTTCCTGACTCTAGATTCCTAGGAGTAATTCATAATCAAGACCTACTTAAGGACATCAAGGAAGCATACCATGCGGATTCCTTTTTGGCACAACCCCCAAGGGACGTAAGTCTTGTCTTTAAGAATGGTGTGTGGATTCAGGGACAACGCCTGTATATTCCTGAAACAGTCAGATTGAGAGTATTGCAACTCATTCACGATTCCAAGATAGCTGGGCATAGAGGAATTCTAAAGACACAGGAATTTCTTTCTCGTTTCTTTTGGTGGCCCACTTGCAGGAAGGATGTTTTGAATTATGTCACTTCATGTGAGGTCTGTGCAAGATGCAAAACACCTCGCTCCTCACCAACTGGTCTGTTACAGCCTCTTCCCACCCCGTCCCGCCCGTGGGGATCCATTTCTATGGACTTCATTGTGGAGTTACCAACCTCTCAGGGGAAGAACACCATTCTAGTGGTGGTTGACCGTCTAACAAAGGCAGCTCATTTTATCCTTGTGTCGGCTTACCCACTGCAAAACAGACATCAGATTTGATGATTAAAGATGTGTTTCGCTTACATGGAGTACCGGATGAGGTTATTTCGGATCGAGGGGTGCAATTCACTTCTAAGTTTTGGCAAAATTTCTGTGCAGCATTGGACATTAAAGTAAACCTTTCTTCTGCTTTTCACCCCCAGACTAATGGACAGACCGAACGAACCAATCAAACCCTGGAGCAGTATCTCCGCTGCTTTATCTGCCACCTACAGGATGATTGGGTGGATCTACTTCCATTAGCTGAGTTCTCGTATAACAACTCTCAGAGTGCCTCCACTAAACAGTCTCCTTTTTACTCTAATCTAGGTTATCATCCTAACATTCTACCACGATTTCCCATAGAAACGCCTTTACCAGCAGTGGCTGAAAGAATCACGTCTTTACAGAAGAATATGGATCTTCTAAAGGAAAATCTGGAATCGGCTCAAGAAAGGTACAAGAAAGCAGCAGATAAATTTCGTAAACCTGCACCAGCTTTCAAGGTAGGAGACTTGGTCTGGCTGTCAACCAGAAATCTTAAGTTAAGGATTCCATCGTCTAAGTTGGAACATAAGTACATTGGACCCTATAAAATCAGTAAAATTATAAGTGCCGTTGCTTGTCGTCTTCAACTGCCCAGAACTATGAGAATCCACCCTGTCTTTCATGTATCCCTACTAAAGGCTGCGACACCCAATACGTTTCCTGGACGTTCCTCTCCTTGCCCTGACCCAGTGCTAGTCGATGGTCAGGAAGAATTTGTGGTGGAAAGGATTTTAGATTCCAGGTTGTATAGAAATCAGTTACAATATCTGATTAAATGGCAGGGCTACCCAGTGGAGGACAACTCATGGGAACCGGTCAATAACGTTAATGCTCCTCGCTTGCTCCGTCAGTTTCATCAGAGGTACCCACACAAGCCTGGTCTGCGGTCATCCGGAGGTTGTCCTTAAGGGGGGAGTAATGTAAGGTTCTATGTATATATTCCTGAAACTCAGTTTGTTCGTCAGCCATTTTACTTTCTGTCTTGCTGCAGCTATCTTGCCCTCAGTCAAGATGGAGTTTCCAGCTTGCATGTTCCCGCCCTGATTCTCTCCTTTGCTTCTTAAGCAGCCACAGCTGAGCAATCAGTGCTTCAGAATCTAGCCTGCAGTGAACCTGTGACTTGACTCCTGTAAGCCTTGGACCTTGTACTCCAGCTATTCCTACTGAGGAACTCTGAAGCACTTGTGGACTCTGAACCCTGCTCTTTGAAAGACCCACGTTTGCATGGACTTACGGTAACACAGAAGAAGATCCTGAATCTGTATTGGAGAGTGATTGCTGAGCTTGGATTACTCTGGCCTGCTGTGTCTCCTGTTTCTGTGTCTGCAAACTGTGTGACTATTTCTGCCAACTTGTATGAAGTAATACAGGACTTTTCTATATCAAACCTGTGTCTCATGTATGTTCATCGCACCCAAGCACAAGACGCTATATGAACTGTACTACATACATTACAGCCATCCTTCTTGGCCACAAAGAAAAAGCCGGCACCCAAGGGTGAAGAGGATGGTCTGATATGACCCTTCTCTAAGGACTCTTTGATATAAGATCGCATAGCCTCATGCTCAGGTACAGATAAATTAAAGAGCCGACCCTTGGGAAATTTACAACCGGGTACTAAGTCAATAGCGCAATCATAACTCCTATGAGGAGGTAAGGATGCAGACTTACTCTCACTAAACACATCAGAAAAATCAGTCAAATAGTCAGGAACATCTTGAGACTGGGGGGAGGCAAAAAAAGACATCTTGAGACTGGGGGGGGGCAGAAAAAACAGGAGTGTCAGCACGAACATATTGACAACCCCAACTGGTCACAGACACAGATTTCCAATCCAAAACAGGATTGTGAGTCTGTAACCAAGGAAAACCCAGTACAACAATGTCATTAAATTATGTAACACCAAAAATTTGCAATTCTCTTGGTGGTCCGGGTCAACCCGCATTATCACCTGGGTAGAAAGCTGGGGTTTATTCTCCGCCAAGGGGGTAGAATCAATGCCCAGCAAAGGAATAGACTTCCGCAGGGGTATCATAGGAAAACCACAACGTTTGGCAAAATCAAAATCCATCAGGTATATAGCTGCTCCTGAATCAACAAAAGCCTGAGCTGAAAATGTGGTCATGGAGCAAATCAAGGTAACAGTCAACAGAAATTTAGTCTGAACACTACCCAAAACAACTGAGCGCGCAAAACGTCTTCCCCGCTTGGGGCAGATGGAAATAGCATGAGAAGCGTCACAACAATAGTAGCACAACTTATTACGCTTACAAAATTCATGACGCTGTGCCCCAGAAGTCACTCCATCACACTGCATGGGCTCAGGGGCTGGCCCGCAAGGCATCACAATCTCACGCATATTTCTACGCTCGCGCAGACGTCTGTCAACTTGAATAGCTAATGACATAGAGTCATTGAGACCAGAGGGGACAGGGAATCCAACCATAACATCCTTTACAGTCTCTGCCAGACCCTTCCGAAAAAGAGCTGCCAGAGCATCATCATTCCATTTAGTAAGGACAGCCCACTTTCTGAATTTCTGACAATACAGCTCAGCGGCTTCATGACCCTGATTCAATGCCAACAAGGTTTTTTCAGCTTGATCAGTAACATTAGGTTCATCGTACAATAACCCCAGAGCCTGAAAAAACATCAACATCATTCAAAACAGGATCCCCAGGTGTCAGGGAAAAGGCCCAATCCTGAGGGTCACCGCGCAACAGGAAGATGACAATTTGAACCTGCTGCGTTGTGTTCCCTGAGGATTTAGGCTTCAAAGCAAAAAACAATTTACAGTTATTTTTAAAATTCAATAACTTAGACCGATCCCCCAAAAATAAATCCGGCAGAGGGATCCTAGGTTCCACAGCAGGCAACCCAGCAAGATAGATAGTAATACTCCGAACTTCAGCAGCAAGCTGCACCACACGATCGGACAAATGCTTGACCTCCATTGAGGAAAAAAAAATCCTCCTCAGCCCCCAGAGAAAAAGAGGGAAAAAATGCAACAAACAGGAAAAAAAAATTCTGACAACTCTGACAACTTTTTTTTTTCCTTTATTATTTTTCCCTTCTATTGAGTACCATAGAATTTTCAGTATGGTCGGTGATTCTGTTATGTTTAGGTAGCTGAGGAGGCAGGAGCAAAAAAACGTATAGGCAGCCTAACACCAGAGAGGTTGGAAACTAATAGGTTGCAGACCCCTAAACTAACCGCACAACTAGAAGTAGCCGTTGGACGTTCCTATGGTGCCCTAGACGCCTCGTCACAGCCGGAGAGTTAGCTATCCCTGAAGATGAAAAGAGAAAAGCTAACTGCCCCGGAGTAGACCACAAAAGAATAGGAAGCTCCTAGACATATAATGGCGGTTAGACAAGATGAAAATACGAACACAGACAGAAAATAGATTGAGCAAACGCTGGGGCCAAGGGCTGTCTAGATAGGACAGCAAAGGAGAGAATACTGTCTGCAACCCAAAAAACCCTAGGAAAAACTCCAACACTTCTGAATCCAAAAATACTGAGACCACACGGTCTCGACCACCTATGTCAGATCTCTGGTGTGGACACGTAGCAACCCAGCAGTAAAAAAAAAATCACAAGAACTGAGCAAATGAACAAATACAAAAAATGAACGGAGACCAGCCAAAGTCCTCCAACGGGGACCCGGCTGAAGACAAAAAGCAATGCAGCAAAAAGGAAGGAATTCAAAACACAGTAAAAAAAAAACTGAAAGAGACTTATCTGAATGCAAGCAGGAGACAGCAGAAAAGCAAGCTGAATTCCAACCTAGACCAGGAAGAACAATTGATCACCGGCGAGGATCATGGGAGATCAGCTCACTTATATCAGGCCAGTCAGTATCACCTGACAATCACTCGTTAACTGCAGGTGTAGGACTCTTGGTGTTCAACATAGGTTCAATACCCTCAGCAACCACCAGAGGGAGCTTCAGCTCCGAAGTCGTCTCCAATACGTTCACAACAGTCGCTGTTACTGCTCTGTATTTTCAGAACGGTGACAGAATCGGTGCCGCCCCTGCACCTAACGACTGAACGGCAAATGCTGGCAGCTGTGTGCAGGTGGCGAACAGAATCATAACACTATTAAGCTGCATATTAACCACATATCTGCAGGTTAACAGCGTTATTCCTGCTAACAGGTTCCCGTTAAACATGGAGTGACCAGGAAGCCATATTCCAGAACTGCAACCTCCCTGGAGGCCCAGAAGTTCAGGGTGTTGTTCAGTGCTCAGAGACATGGACGAGGTAAGGTATACTTTGTCCATTTGAAGGGGAGGTTTGTTCACTATTGGGGAATTTGACCAAAAAGAGAAAGGATATATATCATACGAACACATCAGAGGGGGTGAGGGAGTAGCAGAGGTACATTGACAATCTTTTGAAAGTGCAGTTAATATAGTTCAGAATAGCAGTTATGGTGCAAGGATGGTGAAAGGTGACAAAGTCAGCATTTAGGCTGAACGTTTTAGGTTTGCAGGTTATTGTTTTAGACAGACTTTATTTGTTGGCAAATGTGTACCAATAAGGTGTGTGGTCTTGGGTTGCA
The DNA here is from genome assembly GCA_033576555.1 of Oophaga sylvatica. NCBI lineage: Eukaryota > Metazoa > Chordata > Amphibia > Anura > Dendrobatidae > Oophaga > Oophaga sylvatica. The sequence continues at coordinate 114,421,017 of JARQOD010000001.1, read as the reverse complement.
CACATAGGGAAGGTGTTTTCAAGAAAATTAAAGATGAGCACAGCTAGATAAAGTAAAGTTCATATAAAATAAGGAAAACAAGATTTTGGAAGGAGGACTTAGTTGTTTGGTAAAAAAGCTTTACTTGGTTTAATGTAGTGAGGATGTGTTTACAGGAACAGAGAAAATAATATTTGTTGCATAAGCTTTCAGATCAATGGTTTATGTCGTTTTTTGCGGGGGGGGAATGCGGTGCAGGGGCATTTTAAGGTAGGAGAATTGGTAGTAGGTTAAAAAAAAGAAGAATGGGGATTGAGAAGTGAAGATTTGAGAGCGTAACGAGACAGTGTAAGCTGTTTTATTAGAAAAGCAAAAACAGACCATGATGGAAAGGGGATGTATGTGGAAAATTTGAAGAGAGAAGGGGAGATTTTCCCAGTGTTTTGTGTACAAGATTTCTCGTCTGTAGAGGGTCAATCCCTTTTTCAGTTTCAGCAAATACTAAAAAGGGCAATTAATGTCGCGAGGTTGAATAAGAATAATGTTGGGATACATTCATGTAGAATAGGTGCAGAATCAGATGAAGCAGCAGTAGGACTTGAGGTTAAAGGGATCAAAAAGGAAGGCTGGTAGAGGTTTAATGCTTTCCACAAGACTGTGTGTTCTCTGCATGGGAGCTAACCTTGTGTGTTCATTTTAACCAGTATCAAGTTGTTGTGGGTAACTGATCACTCCTTCATCTACTCGGCTGCACAGAGGGCTAAAGGATGATGCTACAGTCCTGATAAAGGTGTCTAGGTTATGGCAGCAATAGACTTGGTTATGCTAGTTTAGGGCAGCTCCCAAAGATTTTGGGCCAAGCTGTCACAATGGTTGGGCAGATGGAGGTCCAGTGACTCCCCAGAGAGGCAAAGTAGGCAGCAAGGCTGACTAGGACACACACTGGAGGAGCTAGGGACTGGTGGGCTCCTGCATTGTGATTAAGTCTGTCTCACAACTATGTATAGAAATATAGTACGTAAAATGGGTGTTTAATAAAAATTAGAGTTTTTTTGCATAAAGTATGAGTGTGACTATTTGGTAATGGCTTTTAGGGATACAGGGATAGCATGTAAAGTCCTTATTGGGGCCGAGGGCTGTTGAATTAGCCAACAAAAAGACATAAGGGGGTCCATGAGACCCTAATTTCAAGGAAGGCGGGTAGTAAAAGGGCGCTAATGTAAAAAAAACCTGGCATATGTTGAGGTGAAGGCTGGATGTTCAGCAGCTGCAAATGGAGGAATTGGAGAAGTCGGAGGAAGAGGAGGACAAAGCGAGCCATTTTGCTGGCAACCTATGTGTCATGAGGGGAAGGTGGTATGTAGGTGAGATCACCTACATTTTGAGTCGACAGCCGGGTCCTTCTTTCTGTCAGGATTGATCCAGCAGCACTGAAGACTCTTTGTGATAGCACACTACCCAGCAGGGCAAGCGAGCTCCTGTAAGGCATATTGTGCCAATTCAGGCCAGGTGTCCAGTTTACAGGCCCAGTAGTCAAAGGGGAATGAACTGTGAGGGAGAACATCGATAGGGGAGGAGAGGTAATTTTGAACCATAGTTGACAACTGCTGTCTCCTGTCTGTTGCAATCGATTCAGTATTACCAGTCGTGTGAGCGGTACTCGAGAAATCAGTCCACAACATGGTCATGAAACCCCTGTCTCCAACGCCACTTCAACTGTGTGCACCACGAACACCTCTTCCATGTTGCCCAGTACGGCTCGTGGTAGAACCTGCACCACTGCTGTGTGCTGGGAATGCCTCTAACAAATGGTTTACCAGAGTTGCTTGTTTGTTCGCCAATATTAGCTCTAGGTTCTCCTGTGGCATGATGTTCTGTAATTTGCCTTTATAGCGTGGATCGAGGATGCTGGCCAACCAGTAGTCGTCATCCTTCATAATTTTGGCAATGCGGGGGTCCCTTTTTAGGATCCGCAAGACATAATCACACATGTGGGCCAATGTTCCCAGTGTCAATGATGCACTGCCAGTGGTGGGTGGAGGAGCACTTTCTGCCAAATCCACATCCCTCCAGTCATGCACAAACCCTGTACCTGACCTTGGCAAGCCAACATTTTCTCTTGCCCCCTGAGAAGCATCCTCCTCCCCAAAATAATCATCCCCTCATCCTCCTCTTCTTGCTCCACCTCATCCAGGACAGTTCCCTGAGCAGACAATGGCTGACTGTCATCAAGGCTTCCCTACTCCTCCTCCTCCTCTGCTGCATACGCTTGATCCTTAATGTGCGTCAAAGTTTGCTTGAGCTGACGCATAAGTGGGATGCTCATGTTTATGATGGCGTCGTCTGCGCTTACCAGCCGTGTGCATTCCTCAAAACACTGAAGGACTTTACAGAGGTCTTTCAGCTTTTACCACTGCACATCCGACAACTCCATGTCTACCCTCAAACTGCCTGCCCGTGTATCCTCTTACAAATGCATTACAGCCTGCCTCTGTTCGCACAGCCTCTGAATCATGTGCATGGTCGAGTTCCACCTTGTTGCAACGTCTATGATTAGGCGGTGCTTGGGGAGGTGGAGCGATCGCTGCAGCCTCTGCATATGACTGGAGTCTACGGGCAAGTGACGGATGTGCGAGCACAATCTTTGCACCTTATGGAGCAGGGCTGTTAACTCCGGATAATTATTTATGAAGCACTGCACCACCAGGTTCAAGGTGTGAGCCAGGCAAGGTATGTGTCTGAGTTTTTCCAGGGCTATGGCCGCCACAAAATTACGGCCGTTATCACTGACTACCTTGCCTGGCTCAAGATGTAGACTGCTCACATATGACTCAGTTTCTCGCTGCAAGTAGTCGGCTAGTACCTCCGCGGTGTGTCTGTTGTCGCCCAAAGACATCATCTTTAAAACAGCCTGCTGACGCTTACCACTAGCTGTTCGATAGTGGGACACCTCGTGTGCAACACTGGCAGCTGCGGATGGAGTGCTCGTGCGACTGCGCTCTGTTGACGAGCTTTCGCTTCTGGAGGAGGAGGAGAGTCGAACGCCTACAGCCAACTGTTGCCTATACCGTGGGCTAGGCAGCACTGTCCCACCGCTGCTGTCCCCTGTGGACCCTGCATCCACCACATTAACCCAGTGCGCAGTGATTGACACGTAACGGCCCTGGCCATGCCTACTGGACCATGCATCTTTTGTGAGGTGCACCTCCCGCTCACTGATTGTTTGAGTGCATGGACAATGCGGTCTTTCACATGCAGGTGGAGGGCAGGGATGGCGTTTCTAGAAAAGAAGTGCCGACTGGGTAGGTCATAGCGTGGGACAGCGTAGGCCATGAGCTCTCTGAACGCTGAGCTTTCAACCAAACAGAAGGGCATCATCTCTAATGAGATCAGTTTGGCAAAGTAGGCGTTCAAAGCCAGTGAGGTTTTGTAGTCCGTCCACGCTTGAAAGTGCATGGTGTTTTAATGTCTAAGCATGCAACTGGTATTCAAATTTTGGAGATTTTTCCCTCGGCTAAAGGTCCTTCCGCACTTTTTACAGATAACCTTTGCCTCATCAACAGGATTTGGTCAAAAAAGTGCCACAATGCACTCTTCCTACTATGGGATAAATTTTCAGGACTTGCACGCTGTGCTAATTTGACCGTCTTGCCAAGCTGTCCTGCAACTCTTTTTGTTTTTTTAATACGTTTTTGGACTGCTACGGGCCTGCCAGATAACCACTGCTGCGATGTCGATGCCTGCTGCGGATCCTTCTCCTCTTCTGAGCTATTGCCAGCGGTACCCTCTTCCCCCAACAACAACAACAACAGGGTCATCCATCACCTCCTCTTCAATTTCATCTGCACCTTCCTCTGTGTCACCGTGTAAAGTGGTATAGTATGTGGGAAGGGGCACCTGAGTTTCATCAGGGTCAGATTCTGGCTCAGTAGACTGCGAGGGCAATGTAGTGCTCTAGGTGAATGTACCAGCAGAATCAGATAGCAGTGGCTATGCATCAGTGCACTCCAAGTCATATTCATCTTGGACTCTTGAATTCAGGATTTGACTTGATAACCCAGGCATGGTATGTGAAAAGAGCTCCATGGAGTAATCTGAAGTGTGGCCTGCCGCATCCTTCACTTTTGGTGGGGGTGAAGGACACAAGGAAAGGTGTTGTTACTGACCACGAGCCTGCACTGATGACTCAGTGCTTGCATTTTTTGAAACTTCAGAAGAGGAGGCGATAGAGCTGGAGGCTGTTTTGGCAATGTAAGCCAAAACCTGTTCCTGATGCTCCGGCTTTAAAAGTGGTTTACCTACTCCCAGAAAAGGGAGCCTTCCAGGCCTTCTGGAGCCAGACGATGACGCAGGCTCAACACCTCCTGCCTTAGGTGCTATTGTGCTTTTGGCACTACCAGCAAATGCACCACCACCACCATCAGTACCAGCTGCCCCCCCCGCCCACGTCCTCTTCCACCATACTTCCTCATGTTTGGGAAAATGTACCAAATATACCAGCAGATATATGGTACTGTATCAGAAGCGTACAGCTGTATACAGTGTTGGGGTAATTTTAAATTTCTGTATATATTTCTGGAGAAACACACAGACGCTGTAAGGTTCTTTGTCTCTGTTGACATGTTCCTTGAAACTCAGTTTTCCGTCGGCCATTTTGCTTTCTGTCTTTCTGCAGCTCTTGCCCTCAGTTAATATGGAGTTTCCAGTTTTCATGTTCCCGCCCTGATTCTTCCCTCTTGCTTCTTAAGCAGCCTCAGCTGAACAATCAGTGCTCCTGAATCAAGCCTCAGTCAGTCTGTGACCTGACTCCTGGAAGCCTTGGACTTGTACTCCAGCTATTCCCTACTGAGGAACCTTGGAACACTTTTGGACTCTGGTAACCTGCTGTTTGGTGAATCCATGTTTGCAGAGGAATTACGGTACAGAGAAGAGATCCTGAACCTGCTTTGGAGAGTTATTGTAGAGCTTGAAGTTACTCTGGCCTGCTGTGTCTCCTGTTGCTGTTCCTGCAAACTGTGTGAACTTTTCAGCATGCTTGTATGAAGTACAGTCATGGCCAAAAGTTTTGAGAATGACACAAATATTAATTTTTACAAAGTCTACTGCTTCACTTTTTCTAATGGCAATCTGCATATACTCCAGAATGTTATAAAGAGTGGTCAGCTTAACAGCAATTACTTGCAAAGTCAATATTTGGCTAGAAAATGAACTTTATCCCTCAAAACATATTTCAACATCATTGCAGCCCTGCCTTAAAAGGACCAGCTAACCTCTTTTCAGTGATTGCTCCATTAACACAGGTGTGAGTGTTGATGAGGACATGGCTGGAGATCAATCTGTCATGATTAAGTAAGAATGACACCACTGGACACTTTAAAAGGAGGCTGGTGCTTGGCATCATTGTTTCTCTTCTGTTAACCATGGTTATCTCTAAAGAAACACGTGCAGTCATCATTGCAATGCACAAAAATGGCCTAACAGGGAAAAGTATCGCAGCTAGAAAGATTGCACCTCAGTCAACAATCTATCGCATCATCAAGAACTTCAAGGAGAGAGGTTCCATTGTTGCCAAAAAGGCTTCAGGGCGCCCAAGAAACACCAGCAAGCTCCAGGACCGTCTCTTAAAAGTGTTTCAGCTGCGGGATCGGGCTACCAGCAGTGCAGAGCTTGCTCAGGAATGGCAGCAGGCAGGTGTGAGTGCATCTGCACGCACTGTGAGGCGGAGACTCTTGGAAGCAAGGCCTGGTCTCAAGGAGGGCAGCAAAGAAGCCACTTCTCTCCAGAAAAAATATCATGGACAGACTGATATTCTGCAAAAGGTACAGGCAGTGGACTTCTGAGGACTGGGGTAAAGTTATTTTCTCTGATGAATCCCCTTTTCAATTGTTTGGGACATCAGGAAAATGCCTCATTCGGAGAAGACAAGGTGAGCGCTGCCACCAGTCTTGTCTCATGCCAACTGTTAAGCATCCTGAAACCATTCATGTGTGGGGTTGCTTCTCAGCCTAGGGAATCGGCTCTCTCACAGTCTTGCCTAAAAACACAGCCATGAATAAAGAATGGTACCAGAATGTCCTCCAAGAGCAACTTCTCCCAACCCTCCAAGAGCAGCTTGGCGATCAACAATGCCTTTTCCAGCATGATGGAGCACCTTGCCATAAAGCAAAGGTGATAACTAAATGGCTCAGGGAACAAAACATAGAGATTTTGGGTCCATGGCCTGGAAACTCCCCAGATCTTAATCCCATTGAGAACTTGTGGTCAATCATCAAGAGACGGGTGAACAAACAAAAACCTAAAAATTCTGACAAAATGAAAGCATTGATTGTGCAAGAATGTACTGCTATCAGTCAGGATTTGGTCCAGAAGTTGATTGAGAGCATGCCAGGGAGAATTGCAGAGGTCCTGAAAAAGAAGGGTCAACACTGCAAATATTGACTTGCTGCATTAACTCATTCTAACTGTCAATATAAGCTTTTGTTACTCATATGTTTGCAATTATTATATTTCTATCTGTGATGAAAACATCTGTCAAACACACATAAAAACCAGAGGGCAGCAGATCATGTGAAAATATAATATTTGTGCCATTCTCAAAACTTTTGGCCATGACTGTAATACAAGTCATTTCATTTCAACCTATGTCTCCTGTGTTTTCCTCGCACCCAAGCACAAGACGCTATAGGAACTGTACACTATACATGACACGGGCCTCTGGGCTGCGTGGGGGGCTCCGTCGGCATCTCGTCCCAGCCGGAAAGCCCCTCCGCAGCTGCGACGCGGTGCCGGCATGAGGAATGGCCGCCTGGGGCCTCCGGCAAGATGGCCGCCGCATACTCTCGTTCAAATCTCGGCAATGAGATCTTGTCCTCGGGAAGAGATCTCGTTGCCGAGATTTGAATGAGAGTATGCGGCGGCCATCTTGCCGGAGGCCCCAGGCGGCCATTCCTCATGCCGGCACCGCGTCGCAGCTGCGGGGGGGGGCTTTCCGGCTGGGACGAGATGCTGGCGGAGCCCCCCACGCAGCCCAGAGGCCCGCTTGCTGCCCGAACACCACCACCGCACCTTGGATCGGGACCGCCACCGGAGGCACCAGCACCGCGTCGCAGCTGCGGGGGGGCTTTCCGGCTGGGACAAGATGCCGGCGGAGCCCCCCACGCAGCCCAGAGGCCCGCTGCTGCCCGGACACCACCACCGCATCGCAGCCAAGCTGCATTGGGAGCGCCGCCGCCACTGAACTTTCCGGTATGTTGGGACCATAAGACGCACCCCCATTTTCCCCAAAAATTTTTGGGGAAAAAAGTGCGTCTTATGGTCCAAAAAATACGGTAATCAACCGTTCACCAAAAGTAGTGTGCTCCAAAACGCCACCATCAGAAACCCTTCCATTAATGCCAACATCAACGTTAATAAGTTCATAATTGGCATTAACAAGGGCCATGAGGATCATGCTGAAGTAGCCCTTGTAGTTATAGAAATAGGATCCGCTGTTGGCTGGTTGCGTGATCCGCACATGTTTGCCATCCAAGGCACCACCACAGTTTGGGAACTGCCAAATCCGTTCACAATCAGAGGCAATTATTTGCCATTCCGCTACTGATTTTGGAAAAGGCATGTAGCTCCGTAAACTGCGGACGATGGCGTTGCATGTCTCTGGAATTAGTACGCCAAGGAGCGATCGAGAAACAGCAGCAGAAAATTGCAAGTCTTTCATTGAACGTCCGGTTGCCAGAAATCGCAGCGTTACTGCCAAACGTTCCTCTGCTGAAACAGCAGCACGCATCCGGGTATCCTGCCGTTCAATGAGTGGCCTCACACATTCCAGCAGGAGCTTGAATGAATCCTCCGACATCCGTAGATAATTTCGGAAATCCTGCGGATTCTTCTCCTGCAACTCCCTCACTAGATGCATGTGGGTGAATTTGGACCTCTGCTCCAGCCATTCTCTGGTCCACATGCGACGCTTTCGTTTGGAGCGTCTCTCTTCCACCCGCGCCTCTTCTTGTCGATCTCCCTCCATCACTAATGCAACTGCCACAATCACATGCTCTGCGGTGGTCAGGTTCATTATGTGCAACCTGTACGGTAAAGAAGAGAAAAGTTAATTACAATTACTAAAGTGTTTAAAAAAATAAAATAAAGAATAAATTTTTTTTTTTTAAAAAAGTAATTGTTTATTGTTAACATTTCAATTAACATTGAAAAACCAGTTTACAAAAACCTAAAATGGTGGGGGGTGGGCGGCTGTCAAAAGATTGCTAGGTTATCCAATGTTATGGAGGATCAAATCTAACCAAAAAAAAAATTCCCTCAAAAAGCAGCAAAGTTCTTAAAATTGCAGTGGTGGGCGCGGAAAAATAAAAAAATAATCACGGCAACATGTCTGTATAAATATTGTAGGTAAGCAGACACAAAAATAAAAGGTGTAACCAAAAAACGCATCACACAACATCACAAACAATATGTACCTTGCAAGTGAAATCCAAATATCCAGAAGATCCAAATGGCAAAGATGAAGCGCTGTAGCGACTCTGACAGGATCGCAAAACCCACACACGATACTATCCTCGCAACAACGCACAAAGGACACTGTAGCGACTGACAGGATCGCAAAACCCCCACACACGATACTATCCTCGCAACAACGCACAAAGGACAGAACGTTGGAGTCATCCACAAAGCGCTCTGGAACAATGGATGGGGGTGCAGTTATTTATTGCTGAGGTGATGTTGTGGCCACCAATCGGAGCTGTGGGGCGTTACTAAAGAAAACCTAGTCCCGCCTGCGCCGCTGACATATGAGTCGTCAACGAGGTCGCACATCGTTCACAAAAGGTGTCAAACACAGCGATTCAGGCTCACCAGCGGGACGCCAACGATCAAAATACCGCCCAAACCGTTCGTGCACGATCAGCGACATCGCAGCAGGGGCCACATTGCTGCTACATGTCACACACAGCGACGTCGCTAACGATGTCGCTGCTGCGTCATAAAATCGCTGTCGCTTGCGCAATCTCGCTAGCGATCTCGCTTAGTGTGACATACCCTTTAGTCTCTGGATGGACTGAAGGTACGCCAGGTTTTTACGGTCTGTGTAGATGATCACTGGATAGACTGCACCCTCCAGCAGATATTTACACTCCTCCAAAGCCATCTTAATGGCGAGTAACTCCCGGTCACCAATGGAGTAGTTACGCTCTGGAGCGGAGAAGGCTTTAGGCTGGAGTCACACACAACGTCTAAAAAATCGGACCGTTTTAGACGGACGAGAATCGCACAAATGTTTCCTGAACATTGCTCCGTCTGTCATCCGATTGGAATGTGAGGCTGCGATTTTCTCGCATCTGAGGGTACGTTTGACATCCGTCTGGCGAGATTTTGTCAGTGGCTAGCAAAACCGACATATAATGGATCCAAATGATAGTTTTTAAATCACAAAAGAAAGAATAGATACATACACATAGAATACATATATATATATATATATATATATATATATATACACATATATTTATAGTTCATACACTTCTACATAGTATAATAGCCGCTAATTCAATTGCCGGTTTCTGTAAATTATTACAGAACCCGACATGAAATGACACATGGTTTACATACAGTTAACCATGTTATTTCATGTAGTTTGATATATGGTTTTCACTAACAATTACATGAGTGTATGTGTGCAAAATTTCATACATGTAGGGGTTAATTAAATGTGTAAATTCATTGAAAAAAAAATGCGTGGGCTCCTGCGATATTTTCTCCACCAGACAGGGAAAGCCAGCGACTGAAGACAGATATTATGTAGCCCCTGAGAGGGACCATTTTTTGTGCCCCCCCTGGCTACTAACATCTGCCCCCAGCCACTCCAGAAAAGGCACATCTATGATTAGATGCTCCTTTTCTGGCACTTAGCCCGTCTATTCCCATTGCCCTGTAGCGGTGGCTAATGGGTTAATAATGGGTTAAGGCCACCTTGCTATTGGAAGGTGACTTTAAGGGCCCCGTCTCACATAGCGACACACCTGCGATCCCGACAACGATCAGGATCGCTGGTGTGACGCTACATGATCGCTGCTGAGCTGCCAAACAGGCAGCTCAGGCAGCGATCAGGACAGCGACCCTGCGGGTAAAGTCGCCTAGTTACCCGCAGTGTACGTTGGATACCAGCGCGCTGATGCAGGGAGCTGGTAACCAAGGTACACGTCGGGTAACCAGGTGCTGCGCGGTGCCTGGAAACCCGACGTGTACCTTGGTTACCAGCTGTCAGGGACACCGCACTGCACTTGCTCACTGAGCCAGTGCGTGTGTCCTGAGTGAACAAACTGTGCCCAAAGATACCTGTATAGTGGAGCTGCAGCAGGGAAGACGTGTGTTTCTGTGGAACAGGACCTTCAGCAGCATGTGACTGCCAAGGGGCGGAGCCAGCCACACGTCTCTCAGAGGCAGCAGTATCAGGTAGAGAATGTTTCAGGCCGAAGGACCTGCAGGCACGTGACTGCCTAGGGGCGTGGCCTAAGCTCCAGAGATCTAGGAGGTAAAGGAAAACTCCTAGAAGGGTAACTACGAAATAAAGTTACCAAGGGGCATAGACAGAATGGATAGTCAGGATAGCCAGGTCATACACATAGAGGGCGACGAAGTACAAGAGGAGCAGGCAGAGCGGAGTCAGAACGTAGCCAAGGGTCATACACAGACGGAGAAACGCAGTACAAAAGGGACAGGCAAAACTCGTAACAGGGACACAGCCAAATCAGAACCAGACAGACAAAACGAAGCACAGGCACAACGCACTGGCACAAGCACAGGGTCAGACACACTCAGCCAAAGGTCAGAGTATAAACGACAAAGGCTGGCTTCACAGTGAGGCTATAAAAAGCCTCCCAGGACCCAGAAAGAGGCCAACCAAGTTAACCCCGCAACTACCTGATCCAAGAACCCAGTAAACCATGACAGTAGCCCCTTCTTAATGGGGGGCCTCTGGACCCCCAGGTTTCCCAGGATTCCGAGCATGGAATGCCCGAACCAGATGGTCAGCGTGTACCGAACTGGCCGGCACCCAAGACCGGTCCTCTGGACCGTACCCCCTCCAATGCACCAGGTACTGTAAGGACCCCCGAGACCGCCGGGAGTCTACAATATGTTGTACCTCAAATTCTATGTGCCCATCAACCAAGACTGGGGAGGGAACAGCGTCTGGTTCTTCTACTACCGATCCCAAGGGTTTTAGCAAGGATCTATGGAATACATTATGGAGTTTCAAAGCGGGGGGGAGGCGAAGGCGATACACCACAGGGTTAATTACCTCAATGATCTCATAGGGACCTATGAACTTGGGCCCCAGTTTGGCGGAGGGTAGACGAAGACTTATGTTTTGTGGGAGAGCCACACCTTGTCCCCACACTGCAACACCTGAGCAGGGTTCTTTTTTTTATCTGCAAAACGCTTATAAGTCTCCTGAGCCCTGAACATATTCAACCGAACTTTTGACCATAGATCCCTGATTCGGTTAACACAGTCCTCAGCTCTTGGACAGCCCAAATCTAAACGTGAGAATTCACCAAAATGAGGGTTCAAACCATAATTAATAAAAAACGGTGACCTACCGGTAGATTGATTGGTACGGTTGTTGAAGGCGAACTCCGCTAATGGTAGGGCATCACACCAGTCGCTTTGCAGAGTAGAAACCAAACATCGAAGAATTTGTTCAAGCGACTGGTTGGTGCACTCCGTCTGCCCGTTACTCTCTGGGTGGTAGCCTGAGGAAAAGGACAAAGATATCCCCAACCTTTTGCAAAAAGCCCGCCAAAACTTGGCCACAAATTGTGCCCCTCTGTCAGATACAATATTCTTAGGTACCCCATGTAACCGTACAATCTGTGCGAGGAAATGCTTAGCGAGAGTCTCTGCAGTAGGTAGACTTGCCATAGGTACAAAATGCGCTAACTTAGAAAACCTGTCCACAACTACCCAGATAACCGTGTTACCCCGAGAAGAAGGAAGGTTGGTAATGAAGTCCATGGACAAGTGGGTCCATGGCCTTCCTGGAATTGGCAAAGGCACCAATTCCCCGGCCGGCCGGCAATGAGAGCTCTTAGAACGAGCGCATACCCCACACGCAGCGACATGCTTCTTAATATCTGAAGCCATCAAAGGCCACCAAAAAACTCTAGCCACTGCCTCTCGTGTGGCAAAAATGCCTGGGTGAGCACTCAGTTTTGAATCATGGAACTCCTGCAGGAGCCTGGTGCGTAACTGCTGAGGAACAAACAATTTGTTTTCGGGTTTGGACCTTGGAGCTAAAGATTGAGCCCCCACAATCTCCCGCTCCAATTCCGATGACACTTCAGCTATAACGACATTGGGTTGAAGAATGGGGGACGGCGGGTCAGGGGCGGAAAGCGGCTCAAAACTACGTGATAAAGCATCAGCTTTCACGTTTTTAGACCCTGGGCGAAAAGTTATAGAAAATTGAAATCTGGAAAAAAAAAGTGACCAACGGGCTTGCCTAGGAGTCAGTCTTTTAGCAGATTTGATATACTCTAGGTTTTTGTGGTCGGTGATGACTGTGATGGGGTGAGCCGCCCCCTCCAAAAAATGCCTCCATTCCTCGAACGCCAATTTGATTGCTAAGAGTTCTCTATTACCAACGTCATAATTTCTCTCAGCCTGAGAAATTTTTTTCGAGAAATAGGCACAAGGTTTGAGGTTAGTCAGAGAAGTAGGTCCCTGTGACAACACTGCCCCCACCCCAACCTCTGAAGCATCCACTTCAACCACAAACGGCTTGGATGAGTCAGGTTGAACCAGAACAGGAGCGGATGTGAAACAATTTTTCAAAGTTAAAAAAGATTGTTTGGCCGACGGGGACCAGTTCCTAACATCAGCCCCTTTACGTGTGAGATCCGTGAGGGGTTTCACAATCTGAGAAAAACCCTTGATAAACCTGCGATAGTAATTCGCGAATCCAAAGAAGCGCTGGAGTCCTCTAAGGTCCCGAGCTGGACCCACTCCATAATGGCTTGCACCTTCTTGGGATCCATACGAAACCCCTGTGGAGAGATTATGAGACCCAAAAATGATAGCTCCTGAACGAAGAAAGAACATTTCTCCAGCTTAACAAATAAATGATTTTCCCTGAGTCTTTGAAACACAGTTTTAACATGTGATAAATGTGAATGTCTGTCAGAGGAATATATCAGTATATCATCCAAATAGATCACAACAAAACGGCCAATGAGGTACGAAAAAACTACATTAATGAAATTTTGAAACACAGCTGGAGCATTGGTGAGACCAAAAGGCATGACGAGATTCTCAAATAACCCCTCAGTAGTAAGAAAAGCAGTTTTCCACTCATCCCCTTCCCGTACTCTTATCAAATTATAAGCCCCCCTGAGGTCCAATTTTGAAAACCACTTGGCCCCAGAGAGCTGGTTACAGAGATCAGGAATCAGAGGCAGGGGGTATGTATTCCTCACTGTGATTTTATTAAGTTCTCAAAAGTCGAGGCAGGGACGTAGACCGCCATCCTTCTTTTTAACAAAGAAGAACCCCGCAGCTACTGGGGACACTGAGGGCCTTATATGCCCTTTGCGAAGACTTTCAGCGATGTATTGCTTCATAGCCAGGCTCCGGGCCTGACAAATTAAACAGACGGGCCTTGGGCAATTTGGCTCCCGGGACAAGATCAATAGCACAGTCAAATGATCTATGCGGGGGCAGAGCCTCAGCCTCACTTTCAGAGAACACGTCCTCAAAGTCTTTCAGGTACTCCGGAATACCCTCCAGACCAACAGAAGACACTGAGACAGGTTTTGCAAGTTTCATACAATAAACAGGTTTATGGCAACAGTCGACACATTGGGATCCCCATTTAATAATCTCCCCTGATTCCCAGTCAATCACCGGGTTGTGGCGTTGAAGCCATGGCATACCCAGCACTAGCCCGGTGGGCAATTTGTCCATGACAAAACATTCCATGTCTTCCTTGTGGGAAGAACCGACCTGCAAAGAAAACCTTTTGAAAGCATAAAGAATCCCTGTTCAGGTAAGAGGGGAAGAGTCGATAGCAACAATTTTAAGGGGTGTCTCCAGCCTGACTGTCCCTATCTTATGTTGGGAGACGACACAGGAACTGACCAGATTGAGAGATGAACCACTGTCCACCAATGCTGTCGAGAAAAAACGATAGTTGTCTACCAATAGTTCCACCTTTAACACGACTTTAGAACATGAGGAAAATAGTACCTGAAGGTCTGGGCAGCCTCCTCGACCGCTACCCAGACCTAGTAGTTTTCCGCCGTCTTAGATGACGGACAGGTGGGACAATCTTTTCTTCAATGTCCGGACTCTCCACAATAGAAACAGAGTTGTTTCTCCCGGCGATGTCTTCTCTCCTTCTCTTTTAGCGAGGTGGTGCCAATGTCCATGACCTCAGTAGTGGCTCCAGTCTCTTTGCTGCCAGCAAACAGTGAGGTTTCACACTGCATGATACCCCTGGCACGTAGCCTGCGGTCCATTCGTACGGCCTGGGTTATGGCGTCCTCCAAAGTATTAGGTGGAGGATGAAGGGCCAGGGCGTCCTGGAGACGTTCAGACAGGCCTCTGCGGAATAGCCCTCGAAGGGCGGCATCATTCCAGGAGACCTCCGCTGCCCAACGTCGGAACTCCGAACAGAACCACTCGGCTGAATGTTTACCCTGACGAACACTCATTACCATGTCCTCAGCCATACGGACCCTGTCAGGCTCATCATAGATGCGGCCCAGGGCATGAAAAAACATATCAACAGTCATTCTCTCAGGAGCAGAAGGAGAGAGAGAAAAAGCCCAGGCTTGTGGGGCCCCCCGAAGTAGGGAAATAATGACCCCACCCTCTGGAACTCATCCCCAGAAGATCGAGGCCTCAGGGAGAAAAAAAGTTTACACCCCTCCCTGAAGGCTCTGAACTCATTTTTATCCCCTGAGAAATAGTCGGGCAGTTTAACTGGAGATTCAGGAGATACCAATGACACATCCTTACCACCAGTACCCAGAGACCCCGCAGCGACAGCCCCCTGTACGGTATCTACCAGCTGCTGCTGGGTCTGAGCCATCATGTGCTGCTCAACATTCAACTCCTGGAACCTTTGCGTCAGATGTTTCACCTGACCTGCTAACACCTGCATGGGATCCATGGGGATGACACTCCTAAATCTCCCCCTCAGGAAAAAAAAAAAAAAAATGTAACGGTCGTTTATAATGTCAGGGACACCGCACTGCACTTGCTCACTGAGCCAGTGCGTGTGTCCTGAGTGAACAAACTGTGCCCAAAGATACCTGTATAGTAGAGCTGCAGCAGGGAAGACGTGTGTTTCTGTGGAACAGGACCTTCAGCAGCATGTGACTGCCAAGGGGCGGAGCCAGCCACACGTCTCTCAGAGGCAGCAGTATCAGGTAGAGAATGTTTCAGGCCGAAGGACGTGCAGCACCTGACTGCCTAGGGGCGTGGCCTAATCTCCAGAGATCTAGGAGGTAAAGGAAAACTCCTAGAAGGGTAACTACGAAATAAAGTTACCAAGGGGCATAGACAGAATGGATGGTCAGGATAGCCAGGTCATACACATAGAGGGCGACGAAGTACAAGAGGAGCAGGCAGAGCGGAGTCAGAACGTAGCCAAGGGTCATACACAGACGGAGAAACGCAGTACAAAAGGGACAGGCAAAACTCGTAACAGGGACACAGTCAAATCAGAACCAGACAGACAAAACGAAGCACAGGCACAACGCACTGGCACAAGCACAGGGTCAGACACACTCAGCCAAAGGTCAGAGTATAAACGACAAAGGTTGGCTTCACAGTGAGGCTATAAAAAGCCTCCCAGGACCCAGACAGAGGCCAACCAAGTTAACCCCGCAACTACCTGATCCAAGAACCCAGTAAACCATGACACCAGCTCCCTGCAGCAGCGCGCTGGTATCCAACGTACACGTCGGGTTTCCAGGCACAGCCCCGCGCCTGGAAACCCGAAGTGTACCTTGGTTACCAGTAGATTGCTGGTCTCCTGCCTGCCACACGCAGCGATGCATGCTGGCCAGCGGGAGACCAGCAATCAAAAAAAAGTCCTGGCATTTCTGACACGACCAGCGATTCACAGCAGGGCCTGATCACTGGTACGTGTCAATAGCGAGATCGCTGCTAAGATCGCTGTTTAGCAGCGATCTCGCTAGCGATCTCGCTTTGTGAGACGGGGCCCTAAGCCAGGTTAAAAATTGAGAGTTGTCAATTAGACAACTATCAATTATTAATACTATTGTATGAAATGGTAAAAAAAACACACACATTAATTAAAAATCATTTTAATGAAATAAATACAGTTTTTGACCATATTTTTTTGCACTGGTAATCCTTCGAATCCCTTGTTCTCCTGTAATAAAAAAAAACTAATAAAACAACATTATTCTTACCTCTCCGGCGCTCAGTCAGGTCACCCCGCTGCAATCCATCTGAAAGGGTTAACAGTTTTACAGCGAGGACCGCAGCTAATGCTGCCAGCCTGGCTGTAAGCCCCCGAAAGAATGAGTTCATCCCTGCGGCTGACAGGAGATGAGCTTACTGTGGGAAGCTTAATTGATTGTTTCCCACACTAATCAGTTCACTTCAGGTCAGCCAGGGACTCTGCACAGCATCAGTGACGTCAGAGGGAGTCCCCGGCTAACCTGAAGTGAACTGATTACCGTGGGAAACAATCAATTAAGCTTCCCAGCTAATCATTTCCTCTCCTGTCAGCCGGGGAGATGAGCTCATTCATTCGGGGGTATCTACCACTATATGGTCACTATATGACGGTAATATCAGGGTTTATCTCTGTATAGAGATTTTCAGCAACAGTAGTCATCTGCTGAGGTTCCCCTATACTTAAGATTAGGCTGAGCAGCTCTAGTTGTAAAAACTCTTCCTCTGTGAAGAGGCCATTTGCAGCTGTAGTTGTCCACACGCTTACCTGGTAAGGGGTCCCCTCAGATGTTTCGACACCCTGAGCTGAACCCCTAGCTACGCCTCTGAGTGAGCACAAGTATTGTTCCAGCTTCATAATACAAATTGAGGGGCTTCAGAGAAATCATCTTTACCCCCATCCTCTGCAGTACAATTCCTGTACATCTTTAATGTAATTTTCTGCAATGATGCCGTCTTCAAACTATGTGGGACATTTGTAAGAATATTTGTCTGGAGAAGAAAAGATGAGTGCTACCATGTGTCATGCCAACAGTAAGGCTAGGGCGACATGTGTCATGCGACAGCAATTCTGGCAGACGTCGGGTGACAAAACAAGTACGTTGCAGACAAGTCACATGTCACACACAACTTGCATTGAAGTCTACGGCAAGTGTGCTGCGTACAACTTGCGGGCATCAACAGAAGATCCAACACATTTGGAAATATTTGCGACTCGTAGTCGCGCTATGATGCAGGTCGCAGCATGACACCATAGAAAATCATTACAAGCAATGTTGATATCCAATGTGTTGGTGCTGAAACCCGTGTGTTTATGTGGTCAGGTCACAAGTAGGATTAAAATGGATCCCTTTATCGGGCTGGTGACACTGCTTCAGAATAGACTGGAGGCCTGTTGTGCTTGGTATTGCAGTGTTGTCGCACTGCAGTCAAAGGTGCAAGCTGCAGTACCCATCATCGCCACTAAGTTGATGGCGTGTAGGTAGACAAAGTAAGGTAAAAATGTAAAATGTTGCTCAAACAGCTGATTATTGAGCGTGCTGAAAGACAGATCACTATTGATCAGATATTCATGGCCTAATCTAAGGGTAGTTCATCAATACTGTAATCTTAGAATTAACTGAGTTGATTTAACCCCTTTACCCCAAGGGTGGTTTGCACGTTAATGACCGGGCCAATTTTTATAATTCTGACCACTGTCAATTTATGAGGTTATAACTCTGGAACGCTTCAACGGATCCCACTGATTATGAGTTTATTTTCTCGTGAAATATTGTACTTCATGATAGTGGAAAAATTTCTTTGATATGACTTGCGTTCAATTGTGAAAAAAAAAACTAAATTTGGTGAAAATTTGGAAAATTTTGCAATTTTCAAATCTTTAATTTTCATGCCCTTAAATCATAGCGATATGTCACACAAAATAGTTACTAAATACCATTTCCCACATGTCTGCTTTACATCAGCACAATTTTGGAACCAAAATTTTTTTTTGTTAGGAAGTTATAAGGGTTAAAAGTTAGCCAGCGAATTTTCATTTTTCCAGCAAAATTTACAAAACCATTTTTTTAGGGACCACCTCACATATGAAGTCACTTTGAGGGGTCTATATGACAGAAAATGGCCAAAAGTGACACCATTCTAAAAACTGCACCCCTCAAGCTACTCAAAACCACATTCAAGAAGTTTATTAACCCTCCAGATGCTTCACAGCAAGTTTTGGAATGAGGAAAAAAAATGAACATTTAACTTTTTTTCACTAAAAAATTTAATTCTTATCCAATTTTTTTATTTTGACAAGGGTAACAGGAGAAAATGGACCCCGAAATTTGTTGTGTAATTTCTTCTGTGTATGCCGATACCCCATATGTGGGGGAAAAACCACTGTTTGGGCGCACGGCAGAGCTCGTAAGGGAAGGAGCGCCGTTTGACTTTTTGAATGTTACATTTCCTGGAATCATTAGCAGATGTCATGTCGCGTTTGCAGAGCCCCTGATGTGCCTAAACAGTGGAAACCCCCACAAGTGACACCATTTTGGAAACTAGAACCCTCAGGGAATATATTTAGATGTGTGGTGACTGGTGAGCACATGGTCACAGAAGTTTCTAATGTTGAACCGTGAAAATAATAACATCACATTTTCCCCACAAAAATGTAATTTTAGCCCCAAATTTTGCATTTTCATGGTTTTTCAAATTTTGTTGTAAAAATGAGAAATCGCTGGTCAACTTTTAACCCTTATAATTTCCTAACAAAAAAAAATTACACAGGTGTAAAAAGGTTTGCGGATTTCCTGTGGATTTGGTGCAAAAAACGCAGCGGATTTGTAAAAGGGAATGATGTCAGAAGGAGGAAGAGTGTGCGGGGGAGAATCTAGAATAGAGCCTATCTTGGTTGAAGCACATCAACAATGGAGGTTGGATTTGAAAATTATAATTTTGTTTTTTAACCCCTTAATGTCCACTGACGTGCAGAGTCCGTCATGGCAAGGTGCCAGTTCCGGCACCAGGACGGACTCTGCACGTCATGGCTTTGATCTACCACTGCGTGTAAACACGCAGTGGTAGATCAGTGCCGACAGCTGTCTATGACAGCTGACAGGCACGGCAAGCGGTGCGGGGACCTTTGCCGTCGGTCCCCGCACCCACAGCGCTGTGATTGGTCAGTCAATCTGACTGACCAAACACAGCAGCGATCGCGCAGGAGAAGCTGAAATTTCAGCTTCCCCAGCGCGATCAGTGC
The DNA here is from genome assembly GCA_033576555.1 of Oophaga sylvatica. Classification (NCBI taxonomy): domain Eukaryota; kingdom Metazoa; phylum Chordata; class Amphibia; order Anura; family Dendrobatidae; genus Oophaga; species Oophaga sylvatica. Next base: position 114,401,579 of record JARQOD010000001.1, on the reverse strand, counting down.
ATGAGCCGGCGCTGCAGTGGCCAGGCTTCCTGCACTGACAGCCAGGAGCGGAGCCCCCACCGCCCCTGGCTGTTAACCCCCTGACTGCTGCGATCGAGCGCGATCGCAGAGCTCAGGGGGGGAGGCAGAGGGTCGGGAGCTCCCTCTGCCTCAGATCAGCGCCACCGCAATGTATTTGCAGGGCCTGATCTCTGCCTTGATGACCCGGGGGTTGTCATGACAACCTCCGGGTCATCTAGCTACGGGAAGCTGCTGTGATCATGTCACAGCAGCTTTCCCCATAGGTATAATGCATTGCAATGCCAGAGCATTGCAATGCATTGTAACTGCAATAAAAAGTAAAAAAAGTGAAAGTCCCATGAAGGGACAAGTTAAAAAAAATCATTTTTTTAAAAAAATTGTAAAAAAAATATTAAAAAATAATTTTTAAAAAATCCCCTAAAAAATACACATTTTTATGTAATAAAAAAAATAAAAAACAAAAAACATACACATGTTAGGTATCGCCACGTCCGTAAAAATCACATCTATAAAAGCGTAACCCTAGTTAACCCCTTCAGTGAAAGCCGTAAAAAAAAAAACACAAAAAAGTAGTAAATTATACTTTTTCCAAGCGGTATCATTATACCGCTTGGAAAAAGTGCAATAACACGCGATCAAAAAGTCAGATATAAATAATCATGGTACCGCTGAAAACGTCATCTTGTTCCGCAAAAAACAAGCCGCTATACAGCATCATCAGCGAAAAAATAAAAAAGTTATAGCTCGCGGAATAAACTGATGCAAAAATAACTATTTTTTCTATAAAATTTTTTATTGTGTAAAAAACGCCAAATCATAAAAAAAATATATAAATGAGGAATCGCCGTAACCGTAGTGACCCGAAGAATAAAGCTGCTTTATCAATTTTACCACACACGGAACGGAGGAAAAAAAAAAAAAACAATTCCTGAATTGCTGGTTTTAGTTCATTCTGATTCCACAAAAATCGGAATAGGAAACGATCAAAAAACGTTATGTGCCTGAATATGGTACCAATAAAAACGTCAGCTCGTCCCGCAAAAAATAAGCCCATAGATAACTCTGTCGGCCGAAATATGGAAAAATTATAGCTCTCAAAATACGGCGATGCAAAAATTTCTTACAAAAAATTATTCCAAAAAAAAAGCATCTTTTAGTGTGTGACAGAAGCTAAACATGAAAAAAGGATGTAAATCTGGTATCGCTGTAATCGCACCGATCCGAGGAATAAAGTCGCCTAATCACTAATACCGCAAGAGGAACGGCGTAAAAAAAAAACAACAATTCTTCACCTTTTGTGGATTTGTTCATTGTGCCTCCCAAAGATCGCAGTAAGGCGATCACAGTGGTTCCCCCCCACATATGGGATATCAGCGTACTCAGGACAAAATGCACAATAGCTTTTGGGGCCCTATTTCTCCTGTTACCCTTAGAAAAATAAAAATTTGGGGCAAAAAGATTATTTTTGTGGAAAAAAATATGATATTTTTATTTTCACGGCTCTACGTTATAAACTTCTGTGAAGCACTTGGGGGTTCAAAGTGCTGACCACACATCTAGATAAGTTCCTTGGGGGGTCTAGTTTCCAAAATGGAGTCACTTGTGGGGGGTTTCTACTGTTTAGGCACATCAGGGGCTTTCCAAACGTGACATGACACCCGCAGACCATTCCATCAAAATCTGCATTTGAAAAAGGCGCTCCTTCCCTTTCCAGCTCTGCCATGCGTCAAAATAGTGGTTTACCCCCAAATGCGACATGGCGTCCAATCTCAATTCCAGCCAAAAAAGTCAAATGGCGCTGCTTCCCTTCCAAGCTCTGCCATGCGCCCAAATAGTGGTTTACCCCCACATATGGGGTATAAGCGTACTCAGGACAAATTGCACAATAACTTTTGGGGTCCTTTTACCCTTTGGAAAATAAAAATTGGGGGTGGAAAGATCATTTTAGTGGAAAAGATATGATTTTTTAATTTTACAGCTCTACGTTATAACCTTCTGTGAAGCCCTTGGGGGTTCAAAGCTCTCACCACACATCTAGATAAGTTCCTTGGGGGGTCTAGTTTCCAAAATGGGGTCACTTGTGGGGGGTTTCCACTGTTTAGGCACACAGGGACTCTCCAAATGCGACATGGCGTCCAATCTCAATTCCAGCCAAAAAAGTCAAATGGCGCTGCTTCTCTTCCGAGCTCTGCCATGCACCCAAATAGTGGTTTACCCCCACATATGGGGTATCAGCATACTCAGGACTAATTGCACAATAACTTTTGGGGTCCTTTTATCCTTTGGAAAATAAAAATTGGGATGAAAAGATTATTTTTGTGGAAAAAATATGATTTTTTAATTTTACGGCTCTACGTTATAACCTTCTGTGAAGCCCTTGGGGGTTCAAAGCTCTCACTACACATCTAGATAAGTTCCTTGGGGGTCTAGTTTCCAAAATGGGGTCACTTGTGGGGGGTTTCCACTGTTTAGGCACACAGGGGCTCTCCAAATGCGACATGGCGTCCAATCTCAATTCCAGCCAAAAAAGTCAAATGGCGCTGCTACCCTTCCAAGCTCTGCCATGCACCCAAATAGTGGTTTACCCCCACATATAGGGTATCAGCGTACTCAGGACTAATTGCACAATAACTTTTGGGGTCCTTTTATCCTTTGGAAAATAAAAATTGGGATGAAAAGATCATTTTTGTGGAAAAAATATGATTTTTTAATTTTACGGCTCTACGTTATAACCTTCTGTGAAGCCCTTGGGGGTTAAAAGCTCTCACAACACATTTAGATAAGTTACTTGGGGGTCTAGTTTCCAAAATGGGGTCACTTGTGGGGGTTTCCACTGTTTAGGCACACAGGGACTCTCCAAATGCGACATGGCGTCCAATCTCAATTCCAGCCAAAAAAGTCAAATGGCGCTGCTTCCCTTCCGAGCTCTGCCATGCGCCCAAATAGTGGTTTACCCCACACATGGGGTATCGCTGTACTCAGGAGAAATTGTACAACAAATATTGTGGTTTATTTTCTACTGATACCCTTGACAAAATGTTAAAAAATTGTGTCGAAAGAAAAATTTTGGGAAAAAAAGTTAAATGTTAATTTTTTCCTTCCACATTGCTTCAATTCTTGTGAAGTACCTAAAGGGTTAATAAACTTCTTGAATGTGGCTTTGAACACGTTGAGGGGTGCAGTTTTTAGAATGGTGTCACTTTTGGGTATTTTCTGTCATATTGACCCCTCAAATTCACTTCAAATGTGAGGTGGTCCCTAAAAAAAATGGTTTTGTAAATTTTGTTGTAAAAATGAGAAATCGCTGGTCAACTTTTAACACTTATAACTTCGTAACAAAAAAAAATTTTGGTTCCAAAATTGTGCTGATGTAAAGTAGACATGTGGGAAATGTTATTTATTAACTAATTTTTGTGACATATCTCTCTGATTTAATGGCATAAAAATTAAAAGTTTGAAAATTGCAAAATTTTCAAACTTTTTGCCATATTTCCGTTTTTTTTCATAAATAAACGCAAGTTATATTGAAGAAATTTTACCACTATCATGAAGTACAATATGTCTCGAGAAAACAATCTCAGAATCGCCAAGATTCGTTGAAGCGTTCCAGAGTTATAACCTCATAAAGAGACAGTGGTCAGAATTGTAAAAATTGGCCTGGTCTTTAACCTACAAAATGGCTTGGTCTTTAAGGGGTTAAGATTAATAAATCTTTATTGAGCTAACAAATCCACAAACACAGCCACATACAACTCTGCGTGTAAATCCGCATCAAAAACACATGAAATCAGCACAAAAACCGCGCGGAATTTACACTGTGTAATCTGCCAAGAGCTGCAGAAACCGCGAAGGAATTTCCGAAAGCAAATCTGCAACGTGCGCACACAGCCTTCTAACTTCCTAGCAAAAAAAAATTATGTTTCCAAAATTGTGCTGATGTAAAGTAGACATGTGGGAAATGTTATTTACTAACTATTTTGTGTGACATATCTCTCTGATTTAAGGGCATAGAAATTAAAAGTTTGAAAATTGTCAAATTTTCATTAATTTCTGTTTTTTTTTTGACATGTAAACGCAAGTTATATTGAAGAAATGTTACCACTAATGTGCAATATGTCACGGGAAAACATTTGTAAAAATTGGCCTGGTCAGGAAGGTGAAAACAGGCTTCAGGGTGAAGGGGTTAAGTGCATGAGAAGATGACCGTAATTTTGGTCCGAGTGATCCGACAAAAAAAGTCCATCTGAAAAAAAAATTTCAGCATCGCTGATTTGCATCCGATATTCTGATTGCTCTCATCCATGCAAGTCAGTGAGTCCGTGGAAACATCGGACTACACTCGGATGACATCGGACTGCGCACAGATGATATCGGACTGCGCTCGGATGATATCGGACTGCACTCGGATGATATCGGACTGCACTCGGATGATATCAGACTGCGCACGGATGATATCAGACTGCACTCAGATGATATCGGACTGCACTCAGATGATATCGGACTGCACTCAGATATTGGACTGCGCTCGGATAACATAGGCCTGCACTCGGATGACATCGGACTGCACTCAGATGATATCGGACTGCGCACGGATGATATCGGACTGCACTCGGATGATATCGGACTGCACTCAGATGATATCGGACTGCGCTCAGATGATATCGGACTGCGCTCAGATGATATCGGACTGCGCTCAGATGATATCGGACTGCGCTCAGATGATATCGGACTGCGCTCAGATGATATCGGACTGCACTCAGATGATATCGGACTGCGCTCAGATGATATCGGACTGCACTCAGATGATATCGGACTGCACTCAGATGATATCGGACTGCACTCAGATGATATCGGACTGCACTCAGATGATATCGGACTGCACTCAGATGATATCGGACTGCACTCAGATGATATCGGACTGCGCTCGGATGATATCGGACTGCGCTCAGATGATATCGGACTGCGCTCAGATGATATCGGACTGCACTCAGATGATATCGGACTGCACTCAGATGATATCGGACTGCACTCAGATGATATCGGACTGCGCTCAGATGATATCGGACATAATGAAGGAGATAGAGAATTTTGTTCCCATCTTCTCATCTGAAAACATCGGGACACACTTTGATGAACATAACTGGATCGGATTGTGTGGAATATTAGGGAAGCGCCTCCATTGGGGGTCGCCCAGTGTCCCCAGCACTGAGCTGTGAGCAGGCAGGGCTGAGAGGAGTGCTGCCCCCGGCATCATGTGGTGGATGTGGGCGCTGCACCAGCCCGGCCTTCTCTGCTGCCCCCATCACCGGGGGGCCCGTGTACTGTGGCCCCTCTCACCTCTGTCTGCCTTATCACTTGTCCATCAAAGGCCACGTGGATTAACACAGTTTGCGCCCTCCCGGCAGCCCCGTCCCACCAGGGATTTGTGTGCTGTGAGCGCCGTCTCGCCGGGTGATCTGCCCGCCCTCCATTCAACGCGCCGCTAATCCCTCAATGCGCCGCGCTGCTGAGTGACCGCTTTATAAGCGCAGCCGGGTGGGAGAGCAGCCAGTCCCGGCGACACGACAGCATGGAGCTCGGGCTGATGGGGGCGCCGGCCATGATCGCTCTCGGCGGAGCGGCCAGAGTCAAGGAGCGCAGAGTGAGTGCAGGGGGCGATGACTGCCCGCAGAGGGGCGATGACCGCCGGCCGCAGAGGGGCGATGACCGGCCGCAGAGGGGCGATGACTGCCCGCAGAGGGGCCATGACCGCCGGCCGCAGAGGGGCGATGACTGCCCGCAGAGGGGCGATGACTGCCCGCAGAGGGGCCATGACCGCCGGCCGCAGAGGGGCGATGACTGCCCGCAGAGGGGCCATGACCGCCGGCCGCAGAGGGGCCATGACTGCCCGCAGAGGGGCCATGACCGCCGGCCGCAGAGGGGCCATGACTGCCCGCAGAGGGGCCATGACCGGCCGCAGAGGGGCGATGACTGCCCGCAGAGGGCCATGACCGCCGCCGCAGAGGGGCGATGACTGCCCGCAGAGGGGCGATGACCGGCCGCAGAGGGGCGATGACCGGCCGCAGAGGGGCCACGAGGGGCGATGACCGGCCGCAGAGGGGCGATGACCGGCCGCAGAGGGGCCACGAGGGCGATGACCGGCCGCAGAGGGGATGACCGGCCGCAGAGGGGCCACGAGGGGCGATGACCGGCCGCGGAGGGGCGATGACTGACCGCAGCCGCCACTAATGTACTGTCACTTGTCTCTTTCCAGAGGACCCCGGTGTCCCACAAAGTCATAGAAAAGAGGAGAAGAGACAGAATCAACCGGTGCCTCAGTGAGCTGGGAAAGACTGTGCCAATGGCGCTAGCCAAACAGGTGAGAGTCCTGCCAGTGCCGGCTATACCGCTCCTCCACACTGCCATCACTCATCTGTCTAATATCTGCCTTCTAGATAGCAATCTACTATCTATTATCTATCATCTATATCTCTATCTATTATCTATCTATTATCTGTCTATCTATTATCGATCTATTATTTATCTATTATCTATCATCTATATCTCTATCTATCTATCTATCTATCTATCTATCTATCATCTATATCTCTATCTATCTATCTATCATCTATCTATCTATTATTTATCATCTATTATCTATCTATCATCTATCTATTATCTATCTATCATCTATCTATTATCTATCTATTATCGATCTATTATTTATCTATTATCTATCATCTATATCTCTATCTATCTATCTATCTATCTATCATCTATCTATTATCTATCTATCATCTATCTATTATCTATCTATTATCGATCTATTATTTATCTATTATCTATCATCTATATCTCTATCTATTATCTATCTATTATCTGTCTATCTATTATCGATCTATTTATCATCTATCTATTATTTATCTATTATCTATCATCTATATCTCTATCTATTATCTATCTATCTATGTATTTATCTATCTATCATCTATCTATTATTTATCTATTATCAATCTATTATTTATCTATTATCTATCATCTATATCTCTATCTATCTATCTATTATTTATCATCTATTATCTATCTATTTAATATCTATCTATTATCTATCCATCTCTATCTAATAAAAAAATGAAGGCAGCACACCATATTGCAGGAACCGTTTTTCTCTAGTGAGGCTTGGCCCCCTCTATCTATCTATCTATCTATCTATCTATCTATCTATCTATCTATCTATCTATCTATCTATCTATCTATCTATCTATCTAATCTTGCATCTATTATTTTCCCCGTATATTCTATGACAACTCAAATAAATCTTTAAGTATGCTCCTAGACCCCAATCTGTCAGTGTACCCCACCTATAGTGAATGCTCCCTGATGATAAGTTTTATGTTCTGGTTTCGTGCGCTGTAGAGAGATTTAGGGAGAGGTAATAGTTGCTGATGGGTCCCTGTAAATGGCCCCAATGGTTTCCTGCGACTCCTGGAATCTGATATAACAGAAATCAGCAGAAAATATATATATATATATTTCTAGTTCACAGCCCCATTATCAGGACTTCCCTCCTGTGTCTGCATTAAGTACATTTCTGTCTCATCTGCAGAATTCCGGCAAACTGGAAAAAGCTGAGATTTTGGAAATGACTGTCCAGTACCTGAGAGCGTTACATGCCGCTGATTTTCCAAGGGGTAGAGATAAAGGTGAGCCGTTGTCCGGTCATATACTCTACATCAGTAGTTTTGTTTATATTTCACCTTCATCATTTCTAAATCTATATAATATGTGATGTTTACTTTATATGTCTCATCTCTGCCCCGCACTTCTTTCCACTTCTGCCTCCCAACAGACCTTCTCTCTGAATTTGCCAATTACTTCCATTACGGCTATCATGAATGCATGAAGAACCTGGTCCACTACTTAACCACAGTAGAACGGATGGAAACCAAGGACATCAAGTATGCCCGAATTGTGGCTTTCCTACAGTCTAAGGCGCACCTAACCACTGAGCCCCTGTTCAGCTCTTTGCCGGATGTGGAAATGTCTTGCCAACTTCATTCTTCCCCACCTGATTATCCAAGCCCTGGTGACTCCACATTTCCCCAAAGTCCAGGTGGATCATTTTCATGGCATAGCACCACCAGGAGCCCCTCACTAAACTATCTCACCGGGCCCGCCACCATGCCCATCCCATGCACGCCGGCACAGCAGACGCAGCACGGCAGCTTCTTATCACCGATGCAGAGCCTGGACAGGCATTATCTCAGTCTGCTGGGGCAGTCCCATGCCGGTGGCTTCAGCATGCACAGTGCCCAGCACCCTGCGGTGCTGTGATCCTCACCCTCCATGGCTCAGGTATACACAATGTGCAAAAACGCAAGACTTCTGCTTGGCAAAAATAATCATATCTCACTCACGAAACACATCTGCCACCATAAATAAAAATAAATAAAAAAATATTTTAAAGGTAAATGGTCCCATTAGCACCGACCAATCAGATCTTTGCTCAAACCTGCACTGTTGAGATAGTAGGTAGAATCTGATTGCTGGTTCTCGGCACCATTTAATTTGCACAGAGGGGCAGAACCCTGTATTTTCCCCCTTATGGGCTGCAGAGAGTCGACCGAGCCGCCCGCACTGAGCCGTGAATTAAGGGTTAAACGTTGTGCACAATTTCATTATATAGTTACCTCCAAGTGTCCAAAAAAGAGAAAATGAAAGTTTAATGACTCCTAATGATCTGACAAAACTGTGTACCAGCACCACCCCGCGGAGACCGCTCTGCTCCCCGTGATGAGCCCTTTGTCCCGCCGCTCAGCAGCCGCCACCGAGGGTCAAAATCGCCATTATTATGTAAATACTTGTAAATTGTAATGTGCTCATTAATTTATTGAAATGCAAAACTTTCTCTTCTGCTAAAGCCTCTGTACAGAGTTAGAGCTATTTATACTGTACATTTGTAATAAACGTTTGTGCACTCCTCGTGTGTCGCTTGTTTAGACTTTTTTAGATTTTGATGGAAGTTTTATAAACTCGCTGCATAATAATAATGATGCATAAAGCCAACGTTTGACTGTGGGATATTATAAGAAATAACACTTTGTACTGTCTATAGAAAAAATACAGGGGGTGGGGGATCATAGTATTTCTACACCAAGTGCAGCTGCATTGGGGTCCTGCAGATAAAGGGGCTATTGAGAAGTTAAAGGAAAAATAATAGCATTTTCTGCCTATTAGACGGCACATAAGCGACTGCAGTAATAACTCACACCGAATGATATTAATACATAAAGGTTATAACACCAGCATTCCTGGAATCCCACCAATGGATACCAATTTATCAATAGTACTTTCTCAAAATTTCCTTATTTACCTTTATCTGTTGCTATTTTTTACTATCTATTATTGTTTTATTTTATTTTACTTAATTTTATTTTATTTACTACGCATTATTATTATTACTATTACTGATACTATCAGTCTGTTACTATTATTGAATTTGAAGATTTCGATAGAAGTTGCCCAAACACTCGCTCAAAAAATTGAGTCAAATAGCTTGTAAAAATAAGGTTGTAGATACAGCTCACCCTATTCAATATATGGACAATCCATTTCTCTGTGCATGGATAAGCTTGTGAGGTATCAAGTAGCTTTGTTCAAAGTGATGATCGAGGTTTTTCAATTTGGCGCAGCGAATTAAAAGCAAAAAAGTTATTTATTCTGAGTTCATTATAATAGCAGCATCGTCATAAAGAAATTCTGACGCATTTCAAGTGTGGTTAACTCTTAATCATAGATAAACTGTACACGTATATGTGTATATAGATATATACAGTCATGGCCAAAAGTTTTGAGAATGACACAATATATTTTTACAAAGTCTACTGCTTCACTTTTTCTAATGGCAATTTGCATATACTCCAGAATGTTATAAAGAGTGATCAGCTTAACAGCAATTACTTGCAAAGTCAATATTTGGCTAGAAAATGAACTTTATCCCCCAAAACACATTTCAACATCATTGCAGCCCTGCCATAAAAGGACCAGCTAACCTCTTTTCAGTGATTGCTCCATTAACACAGGTGTGGGTGTTGATGAGGACATGGCTGGAGATCAATCTGTCATGATTAAGTAAGAATGACACCACTGGACACTTTAAAAGGAGGCTGGTGCTTGGCATCATTGTTTCTTTCTGTTAACCATGGTTATCTCTAAAGAAACACGTGCAGTCATCATTGCAATGCACAAAAATGGCCTAACAGGGAAGAGTATCGCAGCTAGAAAGATTGCACCTCAGTCAACAATCTATCGCATCATCAAGAACTTCAAGGAGAGAGGTTCCATTGTTGCCAAAAAGGCTTCAGGGCGCCCAAGAAAGACCAGCAAGCGCCAAGACCGTCTCTTAAAAGTGTTTCAGCTGCGGGATCGGGCTACCAGCAGTGCAGAGCTTGCACAGGAATGGCAGCAGGCAGGTGTGAGTGCATCTGCATGCACTGTGAGGCGGAGACTCTTGGAGCAAGGCCTGGTCTCAAGGAGGGCAGCAAAGAAGCCACTTCTCTCCAGAAAAAACATCATGGACAGACTGATATTCTGCAAAAGGTACAGGCAGTGGACTGCTGAGGACTGGGGTAAAGTTATTTTCTCTGATGAATCCCCTTTTCGATTGTTTGGGACATCAGGAAAATGCCTCATTCGGAGAAGACAAGGTGAGCGCTACCACCAGTCTTGTCTCATGCCAACTGTTAAGCATCCTGAAACCATTCATGTGTGGGGTTGCTTCTCAGCCAAGGGAATCGGCTCTCTCACAGTCTTGCCTAAAAACACAGCCATGAATAAAGAATGGTACCAGAATGTTCTCCAAGAGCAACTTCTCCCAACCCTCCAAGAGCAGTTTGGAGATCAACAATGCCTTTTCCAGCATGATGGAGCACCTTGCCATAAAGCAAAGGTGATAACTAAATGGCTCAGGGAACAAAACATAGAGATTTTGGGTCCATGGCCTGGAAACTCCCCAGATCTTAATCCCATTGAGAACTTGTGGTCAATCATCAAGAGACGGGTGGACAAACAAAAACCTAACAATTCTGACAAAATGAAAGCATTGATTGTGCAAGAATGGACTGCTATCAGTCAGGATTTGGTCCAGATGTTGATTGAGAGCATGCCAGGGAGAATTGAAGAGGTCCTGAAGAAGAAGGGTCAACACTGCAAATATTGACTTGCTGCATTAACTCATTCTAACTGTCAATATAAGCTTTTGTTACTCATATGTTTGCAATTATTATATTTCTGTCTGTGATAAAAACAACTGTCAAACACACATAAAAACCAGAGGGCAGCAGATCATGTGAAAATATAATATTTGTGTCATTCTCAAAACTTTTGGCCATGACTGTATAGTATATACTGTGTGTATATATATATATATATATATTTATATATAGTGATGTAGTGACCCATGCTGCAGGTAGGGGGCGCTGTATATGCTCCTCAAGATATACATGGAGGCGTGATTCTGATGGTAAAACAGTCCCCGGCATTGTTGTGAATGGCAGGTATGTGTCGCAGAGGTCTTCTGCGCTGTAAGCCAGTAATGTTGTTCTGGGACTTGTAGTCCCACAAGAGTTGTGTTTTACGTTACTAGAGTGGCTTACAGGGTTAGTCGGAGAGCTGGGTGGGACTGGCTAACCACACACACCTCCCACTTGTGGTTGTGAATTTTGAGGACCTGTGATGAGGTCATGAGCATGTGACTGACCATGTGATCCTTACCTCACCTGTGGGAGTTATTACAGGTATGTAATGAAGGAGTTGGCACATGGAGGGAGAGTGTGTTGGGAGTCTGTCAGCCTGGGCAGAACTCCCATGTTTTCCAGGCTGTGAAAGCAGTGCTGGCGAGTCTGAGCCAGAAAGGAGTGGACGGGCTTGAAAACCGTGAATGAGGCTAACCGGGGTCAGAGAGAAATGATTATTGGATACCTTTGAGGTTAAGAGGGATCCGGGAACCTGCGTGGCCAACAGGTGACAGACAGGAGTCTGTGGTATGCTGACCGTGGTCAGAGAAAGACTGTTCATGCCGTTATAAGTATTTATGAGAAAGAGACTGTGCTTTGATCTTTACTGCATACCTCTGAAGCTAAGAGGCCTCCGGTAACCTGTATGGCCGACACCAACAGGTAACGGACAGGGATACGTGTTGTGCTGATCGGGATCAGTGAGAGACTGTATTTTGTCTAATGGCGGCTGTAATAAACTAAATGGACTCGTTTTAACCCTGAGTATGCCAGTGCTTACCTCCAAGACCAGCAAAGCGAGTAATCCCCGTCCACAGACAGTGTGGAACATCACAATATATATATTTATATATATACATACATATATATTACATCCCAAACATACAATTAAATCAATCACAGCTGGTGAATATATTCATGGAAGAAGGGCTTGTGTAAATGATACGGTTCATGTAAGATATTACCATGAGATTGATATGCTGCGACAGATGGGTTATGAATATGGGATGCTCCACAGTGTATCTGTACTTATGAAGAGCATGATTTTAGATCATCTATGACCTGTGACATATCTCATGTATGCTGGCAGTTACGGAGCACTGAAGTGGACGATGGACCACGGTATTACGTCTCTTGTTCTGATCTCTTAGTGAAACATCCTGCGGCAGTGTAAGGAGGTCAGGAGATGTATCAGCCTCATTCCTTTAAAATATCACTGCGCCATAGTAAAATAAGCCATGCGCATATTCAGATAGCACAGGAGAACTTCTGCACAGGTGAGGGGCTGGGGCTCAGTGGCAGAGAATATGCACGTTGGAATTAAGCATTTCCCAAATCATAGCAAAGAGCCTTACAAGGTTTGTTCTGCACTCAGCATGTGTCTATCAATAGCTCAAATATGAAAATGATGGAACGACAGATACACAGAACAGAATGGTAGTTGATACTATAGGAGATGACTATTTCCAGAAGCCTGAAGAGGCTGGGTAATAATCATGGGTAGGCAGCAATGGCAGTAATGGAAGCAATAATGTCAGCCTGGTAGTGGATGAGTCAGGGCAGCCTAAGAAATCCATTTGTAAAAGTCTAGGATTAAAAGTCAACAACCAGTATATTTTTGGGACAAGTCAAGAAAAAGAATAACCTGCAATTAGTATCTAACACATGACCTCTGACACAGGGGTTTGCGCACCATTGCTGCAGCCTGTGCAGTTGCATAGGGGCCTAAAGGGTGAGTCTGCCCACTTCCACCTTCAAAGCAGCAAATAACTACTGTCACAGACTCATAAACAGGTGCATTATCATGAAATATTGGTCTGCAACGGTCCAAATACTGTTCTTGCAGAAGGGCCCTCTTCTGTCTGTGTCTGTTATTGTGTAGTCTTGGAACAACACATGATGCAAAGCACACCACATCTCCTGTAAAACATGGTGGAGGCAGTGTGATGGCATGGGCATGCATGGTGGCCAATGGCACTGGGTCACTTGGGTTTATTGATGATGTGACTGAAGTCAGAAGCAGCCGGATGGATTCTGTAGTGTACATGGCTATACTTTCTGCTCAGATTTAACCAAATGCAGCAAGGTTGATTGGAAGGTGCTTCACGGTACACATGAACAATGACCCAAAACATACTGCAAAAGCAACACAGGTGTTTCCTGATGCAAAGAACTGGAATATTCTGCAATGGCCGAGTGCATCATCAGATCTCATCCCCATCGAGCAGCATTTGACATGCTTAAGACAAAACTTAAGGCAAAAAGACCCACAAACTACCAACAGCTGCAGTAAAGGCCGGCAAAGCATCACGAAGGAGGAAACCCAGCGTCTGGTGATGTCCATGACTTCCAGAACTCAGGCAGTCAATGCCTGCAAATTATCCTCTACAAAGCATTAAAAATGAACATTTTATTTATGGTAAAGTTAATTTACCATTTACTTTTGAGTCCCTGTAATGAGGAGGCTTTGTGGAAAAGCTCTTCCAAATCCTAAACGTTTCACAGGATATTTTTGTTCAACCCCATTAATTAAACCTGAAAGTCTACACTTCAATTACATCTCAGTTGTTTCATTTAAATACAAAATAGTGGCATGCCGAGCCCAAATCACAAAGATTCAGTCACTGTCCAAGTATTTCTGGTCTTAACTGTGTATTATGCATCTATTTTTACAATTTGAGAATACTTGGTTTGTTGACAGTTTTACTTATTAAAATGTATTATGTTAAAATGAACAGAGAGGTTCGAGAGCAACACCACCAGAATCAGAGATTAAGACCGAAAACCATGGCTAAAGCTGGCCACACACGAGATACCTATTGGTGGAATGTTAGTCGGGCAGCTATCCTTCGCCTCCTCCGACTCCTCCTTACATATGAATGCTCTGATCATGTGTGGTCAGTGGTCAAAGTGGAGGAAGTTGCTATCAGACACTTCTGAAAATAGCTAATCTCCCCTGAAAACCAAAGGATTTGGGGTTGAAATTCCATTTGCAGATGATGTTGGAGATTCCCAGAGGTTCCCAGATTCCGGAGGTTCCCAAACAGATGTTCGTCTGTTTCCGCCAAATCGGTGGTATTGTCTTACTTTCATCTAAAGCATATGGGGGTCATATTTGATCTTTCAATCTTGAAAAGTGAGTCTGTGCAAACAAAGGGAGCAGGAGATTCTGGCTCATGGCAGGATGAGCCTCAAAATTAGATCCCGTCCTTCGATAATTGTGAAGATTCTTTCAAAAGACTTCAACCAAGTTTCTCTTATCTTGGACAACCCCTTGGGCCTACATGCATCCTTCTGGTAGTGATTTTTCAACTGCAATGTGTAGGGCAATAACTGAGTTGCATACAACTACAGACTACGGCTGTCACTTAATCCGCTGTCTCTTTAAAGAGAAGGAAGGAAATCTACAAAATATGCTGATGATATTGTGAACATTATATGGCTTTATATTTGGCTCCATCTATTCCACACTGTCGTTCTATCAATGCCCTCATTTTGTGCCACTGTATTGTGCTGTTGGTTGTTCGACACCTCTAGACACTCAAGCCACAATTCACACTTCTTGGGCAAAAGTCGAACCTGACACAATTTAGGCTTTCTCCCCCAAAAAAGATTAAAAATGTTTGATCAGCTTAACAGAGGGAGATTGATTGAAACCAGATTGTGTATAAACATGTTTCCTCTGCTCTCACAATGAATGAATTCCCTTTTTTCCCCTCTTTTCTTTAAATAAGTTGTGTACGGCCGATTTCCAACCAAATCCCTACATAGAAAAAGAAAGGAAAAAGCTGGCCATGTTTTTTTGGAGCTGATTCATTGCAATGGCCCTGAATGGGACAATCCCTTGTTTCTTGGGTTTCACCCTTGAGTAGGCAAGAATAAATATCATCATCTCCATTAAATCAAAGGTTCTTCACTGTTCTCTGGAACAAAGCTACACGATTCCCTTTTTACCAAGCTCGAAGTCTTGAGTCTGCATAGGACTCCCCTTCTTTTCCTTAATACAGAGCTCACTTGTGCTCCCAAGCGTTATTGAACAAACAGATCCCCATGCTGAAACCAAACCACCACAATCTATTCCAAAGCCACTGGGACCTCTTTAGAATGAGCAGTGCAGGTGCCTCTCTGGCAGCTGCCTGTAGTGCAAGAAACAAGCACTAATCTTATCCCCGACCAAAAGCTAGGAAGAGCTAGAAAGAAAGCCTGCCTTCCTGTACGTGTGAGTGGGTGCGGACTGTGCCAAGTGTCCTTCGGGAAGAGCAGAATCACTTAAAAAGGTGCAACCTGCCAATGAAATTATTTTTTTCTCTAAAATATGTGTTATTTTTGTCATGTCCAATAAGTCACAGCTCCTGCACCAAAACCTCCTACCTGAAACTCACCTTATAACGTGTTTATTGTTTTTACTGGATGAACCATAGTTTTTGGATATCATTTAAAGAGGACTTGTCACCAGGTCAGAAGTAAACAGTTTTTGCTCCTATTTTAGTCTCGCTGCTATCCTGAGTATTCCGATGTTTATACTGTATGTTTTAATCTGCCATGCGGTTTCATTTGGTGCTAATTTTTATGGTCAAAGGAGCGTTACATGGAGAGCTGGCCTAAGGATTAATCTCACAATATTGATAAAGACCATAATAATTAGTTAATAAAAAGGTTCATAAAGCATACTGTATGAATGGTTAAAGGGTATATCTGGATCATTATGGAAAAAAACAAAAAATGTGCCTAAGCACTAATGGGCAGGTAATTGCTGCTTACCTGCCTGTTGTGCACGGTGCCTTTCTTCCCCGGCACGGAACGGTCACAGACCACTCCTGCTGGAGATTGAGCTGCCTCTGCTGACGCAATGTGTCGTGACTTCCGACGTTATTCTGATTGACAGCCGGCTCCCCAAGTTAGGCAGCAAGGATCCGGATATCAATCAGAATGATGTCAGAAGTCCCGCCCGTTGACAGAGTGGAGCAAAAAAGAAGCATCCACTTTATGGATGTGACTTCAGCAAAGGTAGCTGATTCCCCGGCACCAGTGGTCTGTGATCGCTTTGTGCTGGGGAAGAACGGCGCCGGACACAACAGGCATGTCAGTTGCAATTACCTAATTATTAGTGCATAAGTACATTTTTTTGTTTTTATAAAGTTCTGGATATCCCCTTTAATAAAAAAAGAAACAAAAACAGCATACTCAGGGGAGCCAAAGGAATAAAGTAAGAGCAAAAACTATCCAGGTTTGTCGTGGTGACAGAGCTGCTTTAAGGTAAATATGGTCATTTTAATTTACATGATTTTTTTAGTTTATAGGAATGCATAAAAAAGCAATTCTGTCAGTGCTTCTTGCTTTTTTTAATAGTGCACTTAATAAAGGGAATAACTATAACATATATAGTCATAGCTACCAACCTATATATTTTTTCATAATAACTCCAATTACATTAACCTGTAGAAGTTCCTCCAGTTAAAAAAAATCATAGTCGACAATTTATTTTTTCACAGACTATTTCCCAGACTGTTCAAG
The DNA here is from genome assembly GCA_033576555.1 of Oophaga sylvatica. NCBI lineage: Eukaryota > Metazoa > Chordata > Amphibia > Anura > Dendrobatidae > Oophaga > Oophaga sylvatica. The sequence continues at coordinate 114,384,552 of JARQOD010000001.1, read as the reverse complement.
AATTTATAGGAAATTGCTCCTTTGTTTGTAATATTGTTATGGATTGTGTTCTGGATTAGATAAATAAAAATCTGATATTCCTGGACACGTCGCAGCATCTTCTCCTGGGAGTAGATAAATAAGTAAGCTAGTAGTGGACAGTCCACTCCCTGCGTGTTTCCTTGCTATCAAAGAGGTACTAATATATGCATGGGAAGGTAATTGTCCTTAGGTGGACTGGATTACCTGACCAGGAGGAGGGTTGAGGGGTGTGAATAGGAACAATTAAAGTCTCTCACTTTGGAAAAACTCTTTGACAGACCCAGGAGAAACCAGGTAAATTCTGTTCAAATTTCCACATTGACTCCCCCTGCCAGGTCCAATCAGTAAGACGTTTCTTTAGTTTATTCATTTTATATTGTACTGTTTCTGCCTTGTATGTCTTTTTGTTATTTTATCTTTTTATAACTTTGTAAGTACTTTACCCTTTTTCGTATTTTAGTAAGTTTGTTTTTTGTGGCTCTTAACTTACCCACAACCATGAAGAGGGAAGTATAGCCTGTTTGTCCTACCCTATGTATGCCAAAGTGCAAAAGTGTACCTGTTGAGTTGAACAGGGAGCCGGGATTAGGTTGTGGGGGACAGAAGGGGCTGGCTGTGTAGAAGCATAAGACAGGCTGGCTGTGGGGGACATAATTCGGGCTGGCTATAGGGACATAAGAGGGGTTGGCTGTGGGGGACATAAGAGGGGCTGGCTGTGGGAACATATAAAGGGCTGGCTGTGGGGGACAAAATGGGCTAGCTGCAGGGCATGTAATAGGGGCTGGATGTGGGGGACATAAGAGGGGCTGGCTACAGGGACATAAGAGGGGCTGGCTGTGGGGGACACTAGAGAGGTTGGCTGTGGGGGCATAAGAGGGGCTGGCGATGTGGGGACATAACGGGCTGGCTGTGTGGGTGCATAAGAGGGGTTGTATGTGGGAACATATGAGGGGCTGGCTGTGGGGTATGAAACGGGCTGGCTGTAGAGGACAAAAGGGACTAGCTGCAGGGGACGAAAGAGGGGCTGGATGTGGGGGACATAAGAGGGGCTGCCTACAGGGACATAAGAGTGGCTGGCTGTCAGTGACATAAGAGGGGCTGGCTGTGGGGGACACTAGAGGGGCTGGCTGTGAGTGACTTAAGGGCTGGCTATGGGGGACATAAGAGGGGCTGGCTGTGGGGGACATAAGAGGGGATGGCTCTGGGAGATATAAGAGGGGCTGGCTGTGGGGGACATAAGGGGCTGGCTGTGGATAACATATGAGGGGCTGGCTGTGGGGAGCATAAGACAGGCTGACTGTGGGGGACATAAGTCAGGCTAGCTATAGGGACATAAGAGGGGCTGGCTGTGCAGGACATATGAAGGGCTGGATGTGGGGGACATTAGAAAGGTTTGCTGTCGGGGATATAAGAGGGGCTGGCTGTGAAGGACATTAGAGGGGCTGGCTGTGGAAGACACAAGGGGCTGGCTTTGGGGGACATAAGAGGGACTAGCTGTGGGGATATAAGAAGGGCTGGCTGTAGGGGCATAAGAAGGGCAGGATGTCGGGGACATAAGAGGGGCTGGATGTGGGGGACATAAGGGGCTGGCTGTGGGGGACATAAGGGGATGACTGTGGGGGATCATAAGACAGGCTGGCTGTGGGGGGACATAAGTCGGGCTGGCTTCAGGGACATAAGAGGGCTGGCTGTGGAGGGCTTAAGAGGGGCTGGATGTGGGGGACATAAGAGGGGCTGGCTTTGGGGGACATAAGAGGGACTAGCTGTGGGGGATATAAGAAGGGCTGGCTGTAGGGGCATAAGAGGGGCAGGATGTCGGGGACATAAGAGGGGCTGGATGTGGGGGACATAAAGGGCTGGCTGTGGGGGACATAAGAAGGGCTAGATATAGGGGACATAAGAGGGGCTAGCTGTGGGGGATATAAGAGGGGCTGGCTTTGGGAGACAGAGAGGCTGGCTGTGGGAGGATATGAGGGGCTGGCTGTGGGGAACATAAGTGGCTGGCTGTGGGGGACATAAACGGCTGGCTGTGGGGGACATAAGTCGGGCTGTCTGTGGGGGACATAAGAGGGGCTGGCTGTAGGGGCATAAGAGGGGCAGGATGTGGGGGACATAAGAGTGCCTGGATGTGGGGGACATAAGGGGCTGGCTGTGGGGGATAAAAGGGGCTGGATGTGGGGGACATACGAGTTGCTGGCTGTGGAGTACATATGAGAGGCTGGCTGTGGGGGAGCAAACTTGAACCGACGCTTCTTATGACAATATTTAGGTTCAGGCTTCTTCACCTTTTTTCCATCCACCATTCCAGACTTGTGTAACGTGTGTCGCATGATGCTTGCATCAACATCTGTGATTTCACTATTATGAAGCATACGAGCCACCTTCACTGCCGTGTCTGTCGCAGCAGAACTGATAGACCTTGGGATGAGCAGACTTATTGACTCCGATATTTTGCCTGGACATTAACCTCTTGGCTTGTAAAGGATGGATGGACTTCATGTCATATTCTTCCAACTGTCACAGCACTCACATGATGCAGATTGGCAATTTTCTTGGTCAAGAGACGCCATCGATGAGCTGGATGATGCTCTCTTTTCTTGGGAAATCGTCTTCATGGCTGCTCCTCAATTCAAACCATTGACCTTTTACTTGGGAATCAACATAATAACACGCTGAGCTTGCTATTAGGGGATGTGAGAACAGGTTATATTTTGTAGTAGTCAGGAAGAGAAATATTTTTCCACCATTAGGAGCAAAACAGTAACAATACAGAGACATGACAAGAATCTGCATTGCAGTCAAATTGTCAAATTTATATATGAGATAGCCAAGATGATTGTCTATAAAATGATGTATATATGGTATATATTATGTTATACACATAATACAAGCCAGACCCAATAGGGGTTAAAGTCTCATTTACATTTCCAAGTTATTGTAATAATTCACTCATTTCTATATGATAATTGGTCAGTGTTAACAAAGACGGGTCAAGAATAAAACTATTGTTCGCTTGCGGTGCTGTAAAATAATTATTGGTGGGATGGCTGATAAGTTTATGCTACTCATAGTGGTATGTCCACTTGGCATTGCTCCCAGGAGAATAGCAAGATTTGTTCATTGATGTAGATTGTGCTCTCCAGAAGTTTGTGCTGTATTAAGAAATACAATACATACTTTGCTGTACTACAATCTATATGAAAACTGCATATAAAGATTAACCAGCCACTAAATACAAATGTAATACATAGAATGAATAATACCACTAAACCATTACTGGATAAAAGCACCATAGTATTATTGGATGACTCCCCATAGTTAATGAACAGAAGCAGCTTCCTGCTGATAAATAATACTGCCATACCATACAGTGTACTGTTAGTGAATATTAATAATATACTGAGACAAACTACACTAATCATGTAGCTGTCAGATACCTCACAGATACTCTGTGCAATATTAATATTTATTTGGACCATTTATCATCTAATTTGCAGCCTAACCAACGGTTCAGGTTTCAGATTTCAGATAGTGAAAATGGGCAGGGTTTGCTTCGCTAGACGTTTATAGACGCTTTTATGACTTGCGCTAATTTTCTGTGCAGGTTCACTGCCTAGGTGATACAGATGACTTGGCTAGAAAAGATTACTATATTAACATTTGTCTAATGTCTAAAAACATTTTTTCCTCTACTCTGAAAGTTATTTTTTAAAATATTTATACAATCGATTTATGAGGCTTTTAATTGCTGCGATAACTTTTTTTATGGAATCATATGCTATGTATACAGTGTTTATTACTTTATGGGGTTCAACACTAGTGCATAATAATTTGATATTTGGCAAGTATGTATGCTGTCGGATGTGCAAATAATTTGTTTATGACATTTCTTTATATTGGCCCACATTCTTTTTAGCCACAATAAATCTGTATTATCCACTGTCTTCAGACCTTCACACATCCCCATAAAGTGACGTAAAAATGCCAGACAATGCATAACCCCAATAAACAAGCAGCAGCATGCATTCTTGATTGCTGCTCCATTTTAATTCCTATAGTATATGGGTAAAAAAAAAATAACGAGAAAAACCCTTTAGAAAACATCTTATAAATACAGTAAACAAGTAAGTCATAAAACTTCAATTTCCTTGGTAAGATGCGCCACACTCTTCATAGATATCATATACCGTTTTCTGACCTCACTTCCCCTTATTCTTTATATTTAAAGCAATTATTAAAATAATAAAAAACAAACTATAGAACCAGAAGTGACATTAAAACTTTATTTTAGCTTTATCAACTATGTTTTTAAAGTTCTATAAAACAGTTCTGAAGATATGGAAGCTGATCAGTAAAGTACAGAGCATGTTTCTTGATTGAAAAAAAATTCACTAGATATAAATATCTGTCATTATGGAAAATCAAATCCTGAACCGAAATTCATAATGACATGATAGAAATTAACTGTGGAAAACAGAATGTACAGCTTAGATAATAGGCTGTAAGTAGTTAAAGAGGTTTTCCAGGAGTCATATACTGGGGACTTAGCGACCACAATTTTATGGGCAGGTCTTGCGCGCCCCTTCATTGTTTACCAGCGCTTGTCTTTATTGGCGGCCATGTCTGGTAAAATTGAATTAGTCAGAGCAGCAATATCTGGCACAGTTATATTCAAACATTTTGTGTAAGGGACTTCCTTCTCTTAAACTTTCTGCTTCCTACTCCAGTAATGAGACTGGAGAATTTCCATAGACAGGCTGTTTTACTATAGTGTTCTGATCTTGCTGAGCAGCAGTTGAAAGCATCTTCTAAAGGAGCATGGGCTGGACATTGAAACAGCACTACAGCATAATATTTTGGAGAGAAGGAAGCAAATTAACATAATGAAGTATATTACTAAAATTAATAACTTTGCAATGACTGGAGGATAATTAAATAAAAAAAAAAATTAGGTTCTCTAAGTGAGGACTACCAAGCTGCAATACCCACTACATCTAGTATTGTGGCGCACTACAGCCTGTTCAAGCAGCTAACTGGCTCAACAGGAATCAGACTCTTGCTTATCTAATAGGATAGGTGATCAACATTCCCTTTAAAGCCCTTTAACACCTGGAAAATTCCTTTTAGAAAAAAGTGAATAGATCAAAAATGAATTGCTTAAAAATGGCTTATAGGAATGAATGTTAATTTCTAAACTATGTTTCAAAATAACTGTAAAAGGTTTTTTTTTTGCTTTGATTTTCCAAATACAATATTTTCGCAAACTTGAGTTTCACCTAGAGCACATTAGTTTCATCACTTTCATTATTGAGAAGTCTTAGAAGAATAGGACAGGAAATATAGGCAGGTGGATAGTTTTCCAGTGCTATGGAATTACAAGCTCCGCCACGTTCAGACAACATCAGGCCCTCTACAGCTGAAGGACCACAATTATGGGAATGTAAAAGAACAATCTAGGTGTTAATTTAGGAAAATAATAGACCTCTAAGCAGTATTTGCCAATGGTGTTGTTGCACCAGAATGGCTCTCTTTCTTACAAGTGTGCTCTAGAAAAGATTTGTAGTTGATGCGGCCATCCATATTCTGGTCATATTTGGACATGATGTGAAAAACCTCATCTTCATCGAGAACAAAGTTGCAGAGCTTCAAAACAGATCTAAATTCTGGAAGAGATAAGTAGCCGCTGCTGTCCATATCCAACTTCTTGAAAGCTCTGCGTAGAGTCTTCCATTCTCCTTTCAGCTGTGTGTTAGAAAAGATGGAAGTTTAAACCCTCGTGTAAACTTGGGAACCTATTCCTATTTAAAGGTGTTTAACATTACTTGGACAACACCTTCTAAATCGCTAGTTTTCACCCCAGTGAAATAATAACACTTATACTTACCCCCAGTGCCGATGCCATTCCATCGATGTTGGCACTGGTTCTCCAGGGGATCAAATGACAATGCTATGTCACGCAATCCCTGTGGTCAATCAGCGCTGGCTTCACTCTTCTCTCCTATGGATGTAATTGACATCTGAAAGAAATGAAAGCTGCGGCTGCTCTATAAATTCCTCCAAATGTCTTAATTTATCGGAAGCAGGGGAGGAGAGTGAAGTCAGTCCTGACTGGCTACAGGAATCGCGTGAAATTGATCTATGGGAGAGCCAGGGTCAACACTATTGGAATGGTGCCAGCACTGGAAGTGAGTACAAGTGTTATTATATTACTGGGGTAAGCATAGGGATTCACACAGGGTTGTCCGAGTACTGGACAACCACTTTAACCATTTACAAGTGAATGGTGAACAGATCTAAAAAACTCAGTTTAATTATAAACCTAATTAAAAAGATATGGAAGAATAAGGGGATCTGAAATGTATATTTTTACATGTTCACGGTAAACAGCACCCAAATATATAAAAAAATATGGAACTGACAAGCAAGTTCTGTGGTGTGCAAAGGAGTTTTGAGGGATATATAAATAGAGGATAGTTAATACATGATTAAAAGATCTTCAACTTTCTAACATTTATTTTTTTCAGTTCATGATCTTTTCTAGCTGTGACCTAGTACAGTGGTAAAATACGAGTAAGTATTTGATGCACTGCCGATTTATAAAGTCACTTTTATTGTAGGTACACTTCAAATGTGAGAGACAGAATCTTAACCCCTATTGACCTTAGAAGTACTCAGTACATCATAGTCGGTGAGTACTTACAGACCTTAGACGTCCTGAGAACGTCCAGAGGCTGGTGTCAGCAGGTGTCAGCTGATTCTGACAGAAGACACTCAGCTCACAGTGCCAGGAGCGGCACCCTAAACGCTGCAATCACTGCGACTGCAGAATTTAGGGAGCAGACAGAGGGAAGAAAACTCCTTGCCCTTGGATCGGAGACCCAGCGACTTCATTGCGGGGTCCTGACCATTGCCATGGTGATCCGAAGTCGTCATGACGGGTCACCAGGTTGTGGCAAGCTCCTCAGATAATGCGCAGAGCACGGTCTCAGGCTTGTGTCAGTGCAGCACTGACAGTTATAATCCATTCTAATGCACGTGCAATTGCTGACTGATCATCCAATCCAATGATCAGGCAGCTAAAAGTGAAAGTCCCATAGTGGGACAAAGTAAAAAAGTTAAAAAAAGTAAAAATATTTTTTTAAAAAATAAGAAAATAATAAAAAAATATATTGTACTGATAAATTTCTATTTTTATGTATTGAAAAAAATGAGCAAAAAAGTAGTTTGGTATTGCCATGTCCGTGATGACCCAACCCATAAAACACAATCAAAAAGACAAATGTAAATAAAAATAGCATCTCTGAAAATGTCATCTTGTCCTGCAAAAAACACGCTGCCATACAGCTCCATCAGCAGAAAAATAAAAAACTTATAGCTCTCACAATATAGTGATGCGAAAATAATTATTTTTTCTATAAAATGGTTTTTATTGTTTAAAAGCGTCAAAACAAACAACAACAAAAAAAATACCATGTATACTCGAGTATAAGCCGACCCTAGTATAAGCCGAGGACCTAATTTTTTTTTTTTTTTTTGTATTCTTGTTCATATTCATATAAAGAATATACAAAAAAAGAAGAAAAAAAAAAAGGCACCTAATTTTGCCACGGAAAACTGGGTAAGCTTATTGACTCAAGTATAAGCCGGGTATGCCTTGTCCCCTCATCCCTGTCCTGCTATGCGTGGCTCCCCCCCATCCTGTCCAGGTATGCGTGACTCCCCCATCCTGTCCTGGTATGCATGGCTCCCCCGTTGCTGTCCTGCTATCGTGACTTCCCCCGTCCTGTCCTGCTATGTGTGGCTTCCCCCTCACATGTGTAGGGGGAGCCAGGGTCGTAGTCGTGGCTGACAATGGTTGCTCAATCACGCTCTGGTCTCCCGCCACATACACACAATGTCCCCTTTGGTCTGTACTTTTCATCCCACTCTCGGTTCCATCCGGTTCCCGTCTGAGCTGCTGAGGACGGCCTTCTGTACGTCCAGTTCAGTCACAGCTGCATCACAGGGATCATCACAGAGTACATTCCTTTCTTGCCCTGTGCTTTCCCATACTTCTTCCTAGAATGTCCCAGGGTCGCACCGGATCGTCCGGTACCGCAGCATTCCTTTTGGCCAGCCTAACTATCTTCAGGAGTTTTCCTGTCTGTTTTACCCCGACAAGAGGGCATCAGCCCATGTAGTTAGCTGCCACATACTGGAGCTGCCCTGCATTCTCTCACGTTTGACCTTCAGCCCTCTGGCCCTGGACGACTGGGCTTCTTGCTTAACGTTACGGTGTCCACCTGCCCTGTCCAGGCTCTCAGGCCCTCCTGACTAAAATGCAGGAAATTCTATAGCTTACCCGCAGTTGGCCCCTCCTAGTTTAACTAATTCCTATTCTACAAATTTGCTAGTATTTATTTTATTTTAGAGAATAGTAATTAACCTAACCATTTCTTTAACACCCCCCTCTAGTGGCTAACCCTATAACTTCACTTTCCCTATCTACACAATATATATACATATCAGCATCAGGTACATTATAATATATACATATTTACATATTAGAACATTCAGTTATCAACAGCTAACCGGGATGTGCTTGAGGCATAGCACAGTCTCTAACCCCTTACTATCCCCCATCCTTTAATAATGGTCGTCCCCGACCATATTGTGCTCAAAACTTTAATATTTACAATAAAGTACTCCTCGCAAGAAGACAAACGTATGAATGAGGTAGACTAGACTTTTTTTTACCAGCTCATCGTGAGCAAAGTTCTTTTGTGCCGCATAAGAGTCCATTTTCTCTTAACAGGCGCCTGTCGCTCAGTCCTCCAAGTAGCACCTTTAGTCCATGGGGCCCCGGTCCTGTCTACCTACAGAATCCGAGCATAACAACAGTCATTATTAATTTTTTCCTTTTCACGCTGTCCATTGCGTGCAGTCCTTAGGTTTTTTTTCTTTCCTCCCTCCTTTGGGTGGAGTATGGTCCTTTAAGTATACAGGTGTTGCTTGTTCAATTGTTCAGTCTCTGGGCCCGTAACCCATAGGGTTAAAGTCCTGCCAGACAGCATGAGTGGCGCAACAAAAACTAGAAAGGTAAAAAAGTTTATTCACGGCCCATATAGGCCTCTGCACCCGACCTTGGGGGTGCTCCAGGGCTCTTTGACCCGCAGGGACGCGGAACAGTTCCATTCCTGATGGTGCAACGAGCACTAATTCTTTTATCAAGTTATTCACCACAGTTCAGCGCACGTATCTTGTGCCGCTTTGTCTCCTTTTGGACTTCAGGCCAGTGATCGGGCCGACGACGATTTTGCAGCCGCAGACGTCATGAGCTGCCAAGACAGTGGCCAGGGAACCGGGAGCCGACTGAGCCTGTTCCAAGCCTGCAGATAGTTCGACATCATCCTCCTGATGTAGGCTGACGGCAACGGCGTACTACCCCCGAGGGCCATCCTCCTTATAGCAGTTGACCCAATCTTCTTCCCTCAGGGGCATGCCGAATTTTACCGAGGCGACATTTACATATACCTTGGCATTTGTTTCCACCTCACAAATAAAACCGTAGCCACGGTCCACATCAGTGTAAACCAGCTGCCCGCTGGTGCGACATCCAGGCATAGGGCCCACTCCTTGTTGGCGCAGCTCTACCCACACCTCCTTCTCCAGCTGTTTCTTTTGCTCAATAACCCACGCAATCCAGGCGGCCTGCCCAGGGATGGAAAGGGGCCTTCCGTCTCCTGGTGGAAGTGAGACAGGCCGAAGGACGAGGTACCGCTACGTATGGACCTGCTTGTTGGGATTTGGGGCTGAGGTGCAGTCCAGCTTTCCGTGGTCAGGGGCCGAGGTCTACTCACCACCATCTGCTCCAGCGTCCCGGCCGCAACTGTCCCGCTAAAGTCGGATCCCTCTGCCGATACAGTTGCACACTTCGGCTCGGACTTCACTTCCGGCGCTGGCTCTTCCGGGGCAGTCCTTATTTCCGGTTCACCAGCCTCCCGCTCCCGATGATGTTTCAGCTCCGGCAACCGCCGGCACCGCTCCTCTGAAGGTATGGGAAAACGGTCTGTCCGGAATTCGTCAGCGACTCCCCTCAGTCGTCCGGGTCAGGCCTTCTCTTCCTCCTGCCCCCATTTCCATTCGATGCGGCCTACACCTCTGCAGTGACTTGTGCACGAATGGTCCATCGCTGCCGATGCCGTGTCTCGTAATGGCGCCGCGCAGCTGCACATGGGGTTTCCTTCTGGGCCCCACCCGTTCCAAGGTGGGGGTCGCTTCCGGTCGCTCCACCCATTTCTCTGCAATCTGTTGTAAGGGGCGAGGCCTTCTCCTTTTTCAACACTCCCACCATGGGCGGGCACCACTCCCCAAGGCCTGCATCTCCAGCTTAGACCACCGACTCTGACAGGCAGACTTTCGTGCCATTTCTAGGTCAGGATGCCCACGAGGGGTGGGATCAAAGCGGGATCGTCCTCCATCTTCATGCCCTCTTCCGCCATCTTTAGAGTCGCCATCTTTGCCCTAATTAAAGTGTCAGTCACATCCAAAGTATTAGTCGCATCCAGGGTATCAGTCACATTAGCGATATCTTCATATTTCTTCATCACATCCACGGCATTCCCACGCTGCACGGTTGCGGGATCCTGCCGCACTATGCCAAGTGTAGGGGGAGACAGGGCCGTAGTCATGGCTGACAATGGTTGCTCAATCATGTCCTGGTCTCCTGCCACATATGCACAATGTCCCCTTTGGTCTGTACCTTTCATCCCGCTCTTGGTTCCATCCAGTTGCCATCTGAGCTGCTGAGGACGGCCTTCTGGCGTTTCAAACAAAGGGAGACAGAGTCCAGTTCCAACTTAACAAAAATGATTTTACTTGGTTCCATTCTCAGTACGTCCAGTTCAGTCACAGTTGCATCACAGGGATCATCACAGAGTACATTCCTGTCTTGCCCTGTGCTTTCCCTCACTTCTTCCAGAACGTCCCAGGGTCACACCGGATCATCTGGTACCGCAGTGTTCCTTTTGGCCAGCCTAACTATCTTCAGGAGTTCTCCTGTCCGTTTCACCCCAGACAAGAGGGCATCAGCCCATGTAGTTAGCTGCCACATATTGGAGCTGCCCTGCATTCTCTTACGTTTGACCTTCAGCCCTGTGGCCTTGGGCTTCTTGCTTAACGTTACGGTGTCCTCCTGCCCAGTCGGGCTCTCAGGTTCTCCTGACTAAAATGCAGGAAATTCTGTAGCTTACCCGCAGTTGGCCTCTCCTAGTTTAACTAATTCCTATTCTACAATGCCCTTCTCTAGTGGCTAAAACTATAACTTCACTTTCCCTATCTACACAATATATATATACATATCAGCATCAGGTACATTACAATATATACATATTAGAACATTCAGTTATCAGCTGCTAACCAGGATGTGCTTGAGGCATGGGGACAGTCTTTGTAACCCCTTACAGCTGTCCTGCTATGCGTGGCTTTCCCCGTCCTGGCCTGCTATGCGTGGCTCCCCCGTCGCTGTCCTGCTATGCGTGGCTCCTCCATCCTGTCGTTGTATGCATGGCTCCCCCAGTCCCATCGTTGTATGTATAGCTCCCCCTGTCCCATCATTGCATGCATGGCTCACCCCTTCCAGTCCTGGTATGCATGCTTCCTTTTAAAAAAAAAAATCCTACTCACCCTCCTCCAGCGTGCCCTCGCAGCATCTCCGTTGGTGCCGACTTCCTGCACCTCTTCCTGTGCTGAGCAATCACGTGGCACCGCTCATTAAGGTAATGAATATGCACTCCACGACTATGGGAATGGAGGCGTGTGCATATTCATTACCTTTCTTAATGAGCGGTGCCACGTGATGCTCAGCACAGGAAGAGCTGCCGGCCCATGACCAACGGAGATGCAGCCACTGCGCGGAGGAGGGTGAGTATGATGTCTTCTGGAAGCCGGTGGCTGCAGCTGTCACTTCTATTAGAGAAATGAATATTCATTTCTCTTTAGCAGCAGCACAGTTGTAGCGGCTGGCTCCTGCCGCAGCTCAGCCGCTCCCCCTCCACCGCCAGCTTTCTGACTCATGTATAAGCCGAGGGGGCCTCTTTCAGCACAAAAAAATGTGCTGAAAAACTCGGCTTATACACGAGTATATACGGTAAATGTGGTATCACTGTAATTGTACTGACCCGAAGAATAAAGCTGCCTTATCAAATTTACCACAAGTGGAATGGCATAAAAAAAGCCAAAAAAAGTTCCTGAATTGATGGGTTTTGTTCATTCTGCTTCCCAAAAAACTAAATTGAAAGAGATCAAAAAATGTCATGTGCCCGGAAATGGTACCAATAAAAACGACAACTCGTCCTGCAAAGAACAAGACCTCATGTAACTCTGTCGGCAGAAATAATCACTTCTACCGCACGAGGAACAGTGTAAAAAATCAATAAAATCAATTCTTCACATGCTGTTGATTTTTTCATTCTGCCTCACAAAGATTATGGTAAGGCTCAGCTTACATTTATCCTGAGCTCTATGCTGAGCTCTTACACTGGGTTTCCATGTAATTCCCTGAAATACGTGATTCAGACGGAGCGCTCGGCAGACGATTCCCTATAATGAGACAGATGGAGACACTGTTGACACAATCTGGCCTGTGATCCTGCGGTGTCCTTCTTTTTAGGAGTGCATAAAAGCGAGGTCCGCCACAGTTTTGCGCACTTCTGAAAAGAAGGCCAGACGGAGTCCAGAGTACCTCTGCTGCCTCATTATAGTCAATGGATCTCTCGGGTTTCATCTAAATCACGTTATTTGGAGATTTAGATGGAAACCCCAAAGTAAGTGCTCAGTGTAGAGTGCCAGATAAATGTGATCCCAAATGTTATGTAAAATGTTTCCAATAAAAGCTTCAACTCAATCCACAAAAAGACACAAGTCCCCATTTAAATCTGTCAATGGAAATATAGAGGGCTTCAATGTTCCTGGTAATACTAAGGCTCTGGAAAAGCATTATTGCTCCTCGCACCCCAAAAGAAATGCAGCGAATTCTGAGCTCCAAAATCTAAATGACCAGCTCCCTTCTGAGCCACAGTGTGCCTAAACCATATTTAGGGTCTATATGTTTGGCATTTCTGTAGCGATGACAGACTGCCTAATTTACATGTGTGTGTCTCCAGAAGCATGAGCTGGGCACCACAACGTACTGGTCACTACTGTATACTGGTCACTACAACGGCAGTTTGCAATTTACTCAGTAACATCCAAGGCATCTTGTTTCTGGAAAACATCCATGGAGTCAAAATTGTCACTTGTAGATAAATTCCCCAAGGGGTATAATTTTCAAAATGGGTTAATTTGCAGGGGGATTCTGCTCTTCTAGCTCTGTATATGGAGTCTGCAAAATATTCTACGAAAATCTCTGCTCCAGGAGGCAAACAGCCTTCCGTCCCTCCCTAGTCTCTCTGTATGGCTAAGCAGTACTGTACGGCCACATATGGGATATTTCTACATTCAGCAGAAATTATGAGACAAATTTTGGTGCCTTTTTTACCCATTTCTCCTTATGAAAATGTAAAATCTTGGGCTAAAATAATTTTTTTGTGATAAAAATGTAATTATTTCTTCTTGACAGCCCAATGGTATAAAATTCTGCGACACACCTGTGGTGGCAATATGATCACTGCACTCCTAGATTAATTCATCGAGATGTAATTTGTAAAATGGGGTCACTTATGAGGAGTTCTGCTGTTCTGGCACCTCAGGGGCTCTCCCAGTGGGTCACGACAAAGCATACAGTAAAATCTGCACTATTATATGGTGCTCCTTCCCTTCTGAGCTTTGTACTGTGCCTGAAAAGTAGTTCCTATTTACATCTAGGGTATTGGCGCACTCAGGTGAAATTTTTAAAACAAACGTCCATTTTTTCCTCTTAGCACTTAGAAAAATTAAAACCTGGGGCTAAAACGACATTTTAATGGTAAAAATGTAATTATTTTTTATTCACCGCCCAATAGTATAAAGTTCTGTGTGGCACAGGTGATGTTAATATGATCACTGCACCGTAGATGAATTCATTGGGAAGTGTAGTTTGTAAAGTTGGTCACATATGGGGGGTGTTTCCTATTCTGGCACTTCAGGAGCTCTGCCAATGTGACATGGTACCCTTAAACCATTGCAGCATAATCTGAACTCCAACATGATGCCTATTCCCTTCTGAACTTTGCACTGTGCCTCAAAAGTAGTTTCCACCACATATGGGGTATCGTACTCAGGGGAAATTGCACAACAAGTTTTGGAGTCCATTTTCTCCTGCTATCCTTGTGAAAATGAAAAATTTGGGGCTAAAACAACAGTTTTGTGAAAAAAAATGTTTTTTCATTTTCACAGAGCAACATTGTAAAATTCTGTGAAGCACCTGGGGGATCAAGATGCTCACCACACATCTAAATACATTCGTTGAGGGGTCTAGTTTCCAAAATGGGGTCAGTTATGGGGGTATTCTACTGTTTAGCACACCAGGAGCTCTCCAAACACGACATGACACCTGCACACAAAAATTCCATCAAAGTCTGCGTTCCAAAATGTCACTCCTTCCATTCTGAACTGTGCCATTCGCCCAAACAGTAGTTTTCCCCAACATATGGTGTTTCGATGTACTCAGGAGAAATTGAACAACAAATTGTAGGGTGCAATTTCTCCTGTTACCCTTATGAAAATGCTAAATTATGGGCTAAACATTTTGTGGGAAAAATGTAATTTTTTTAATTTTAACTGCTGAATGTTATAAACTTCTGTGAAGCACCTGGGGGTTCAAGGTGCTCACCACATATCTAGATAAGTTCCCTGAGGGTTCTAGTTTCCAAAATGGTGTCACTTGAGGGGGGTTTGGACTGTTCAGACAATCAGGGCTCTCTAAATGCAACATGGCCTCTGCCAATTATTCCTGCAAATTTTGCATTCAAAAAGTCAAATGGCGCTCCTTCCCTTCCGAGCCCTGCTATACGCCCAAACAGTGATTTTACCCCTCATATGGGGTATTGGTATGCTCATGAGAAATTGCACTACAAATTTCATGGTGCAAAAATGTTTATTTTTTTCTTCCACATTCTAAAAACTCATGTTAAGCACCTGAAGCGTTAATAAACTTATGGATTGTGATTTTTATCAGCTTGAGGGATGCAATTTTTAGAATGGTGTCACTTTTTGGTATTTTTTGTCATATAGACCCTCCAAAATCACAATTTTAATGTTGTTCCTCAAAAAACCGCTTTGTAAATTTTGTTGAAAAAATAAGAAATCAACTTTTAACCCTTCTAACTTCCTAACAAAAAAAATATGTTTAAAAAATTGTGCTGATGTAAAGTAGACATGTGGGAAAAGTTATTTATTAACTATTTTGTGTGACATGATTCTCTGATTTAAGGACAGAGAAATTAAACGTTTGAAAATTGCTAAATTTTCAAAATTTTTGCCAAATTTCCATTTTTACACAAATAAATGCAAGCCATAGCAAAACATTTTTACCACTATCATGAAGTACAATATGTCATTAAAATACATTATCAGTGTGATCTGTTAAAGTGTTCCAGAGTTATTACCACATTAAGTGACAGTTGTCAGAATTGTAAAATTTGGCCTGGTCATGAAGGTGAAAAACATCCTTGGGGTGTAAAGGGGTTAAAAAAAATCACATGTATTATTTTTTACATAAGTAAATAGCATTTATTGAATGAAATAAGTATTTGATCAATAGTAAAACAGAACTTAATATTTGGTACAGAAACCATTGTTTGCAATTACAGAGGTCAGACTTTTTATGTAGTTTTTGACTAAGTTTGGACACACTGCAGCAGTGATTTTGGCCCACTCCTCCATACAGATCTTTTCCAGATCTTTCAGATTTCATGGCTGCCGCTGGGCAGCACTGAGTTTTCGCTCCCTCCAAAGATTTTCTATTGGGTTCAGGTCTGGAGATTAGCTGTTGTGAATACTCTGGAGGCGACTTCTGAGCTGGGGCTCCCTCCGGTGGTTGCTGAGGGTAATGAACTAATTGCTGAATGGCCTTCAGCTGGCTCTGAATGGTCTGATATAAGTGACCTGAGTTCCCATCAGCCTTGCCGGTAATCAATTGTTCTTCCTGGTTTTGCTTGGAGCTCAGCTTGCATTCCTGCTCTCTTTCAGATAAGTGATTTGCTATTTTTTTCCTCTTGTTGGATTTTCCTTGCCTGTTTTGCTGCTTGCAGGGGACTGCAGCCTGGTCCCCTTTTGGGGTCTGGCGCTGCAATTGTGCTCTTTTTGTATTTGCACTTTTGCTCTGTTCCTTTGTCACTTTTTTGCTGAATTGCTGTGTGTTACACCAGAAATCTGATTTAGGTGGTAGAGATCGGTTGATCTCAGGTTTTTATTTAGAAGTGTTGGTATTTTTGTCAGGTTTTTTTTGGGTTGCAGTCAGAATTCTTTCCTATACTTTTCTATCTAGACAGATTGGGCCTCAGCGTTTGCTCATTCTATTTTCTGTCTGTGTCCATATTTTCTTCTTGTCTAACCGCCATTACATGTTTGGGGGCTTCCTATTTCTTTGGGGAATCTGCTCCGGGGCAGATAGCTTTCATCATTCTGCCTTTAGGTGTAGTTATCTCTCCGGCTGTGACGAGGCATCTAGTATCACCGTAGGTACGCTCCATGGCTACTTCTAGTCCGGCGGTTAGTTTAGGGTACTGCAATCCAATAGTTTCCAGCCTCTCTGGTGTATTACTACTTTTGCTATTTTTGCAATTTCTCCTCAGCTACCGAAACATAACATTAGCTAGGCCACTCCATGACCTTGAAATGCTTCTTACAGAGCCACTACTTAGTTGAACTGGCTGTGTATTTTGGGTAATTGTCATGCTGGAAGACACAGCCACAACCCATCTTCAATGCTCTTACTGAGGGAAGGAGGTTGTTGGCCAAAATCTCACAATACATGACCCCACCTGTTATGACTCAGTAACCGAGGAGGATAATAGAGAAATAGGCTAGTCAACCAGGCACCCAGAGAGGTTTGTAACTTAGTGGATTGCAGACCCTTAAACTGACAACACAACTAGAATTAGCCGTGGGACGTACCTACAATGCCCTAGTCGCCTTGACACAGCCGAAGAGTTAACTAAGCCTAAAGAGAAAAAGGGGAAAACTAAACTGCCCCGGAGTAGAGCCCCAAAGGAATAGATAGCCCCCAAACATATATTGCCGGTGAGACAGATGAAGTACAAAACACAGGCAGAAAATAGAGTGAGCAAATGCTGGGGCCCAAACTGTCTGGATAGAACAGGACAGGAAAGGATACTGTCTGCAATCGCGCAAAAACCCTAAGAAAAGTTCCAACACGTCTGATATGCAAAGACACTGAGGCCACATGACCTCTCCCCCACTAAATCAGAACTCTGGTGTGATTTGGACGCAAAACAACAGATACTGAAATAACTGGGGACTAGAAATACAAAAAGACTGACATAAGTGTTATGTTTTGGTAGCTGAGGAGAGCAGGCAAAAACGGCAATACACCAGAGAGGTTGGAATCTACTGGATTGCAATACCCTGACTAACCACCACAACTAAAGGCAGCTGTGGAGCTTTCCTACGTTGGTCCTAGACGCCTCGTCACAGCCTTAGAGGTTAACTACACCTAAAGATAGAAAGAGGAAAGCTATCTGCCCCGGAGCAGATCCCCAAAGAGCATAGGAAGCCCCCAAACATGTAATGGCGGTTAGACAAGAGGAAATACAGACACAGACAGAAAATAGTATGAGCAAACGCTGGGGCTCAATCTGCCTAGACAGAAAAGGATAGGAAGGATACTTACTGCAATCCAAGAAAACCCTAAAAAAAGCCAACGCTACTAATTGCAAAAACACCTGAGATCACACGACCTCTACCACCTAAATTAGTTCTCTGGTGTAACAAAACTAAGCTGCAGCCACTGAAAAAACTGGAAAAGGCAAATGAACAAACAACAGTGGCTCCAGAGGAACCGAGAGGAGCCCAAGCCCCCCGGGGAGGGGTACCTGGCCAACCTCACAGAAATGCAGAGAAATATGCAAATGGCAAGCACAAAAACAAAAAACAGAAAATATCTTATCTGAGAGCAAGAGAAGAGGCAAGACTCAGCAAGCTTCCAAGTGAACCAGGAAACAACATTGAGACAAGAACAATTGATCACCGGCAACCATGATGGGAGGGAACCTCCCTTATATCCAGCCAGTCTGTGATTCTGATTGCCAATCCTCACTGAATGGTTCAGTACTGTCTGTAACCACCAGAGGGAGCCCCTGCTCAGAATTCATTTCTAAAACATTCACAACACATAAGCTGTGGCAAAGGAAAACATAGTTCAGCACAGGTCCCAACAGGGAACCTGGCTGAACTCACACCAGCAAGGCAGAGAAAAGCAAAATGCCAAAGGGTAAAACAGACAAATAACTTATCTGAAAGATGCAGGACAAAGCAGGGAGCAAGTAGACTTCCAGAAGGCTCAGGAAGAAACCCAAAATCTCCGGCAACAACCAAGGGAAGGCTGCTCACTTAAATCTCTCCAGTCTGTAAACCTTATCTCCAATCATCCTCTTCAGGTGATTGACTTCTGTCAGCCAGACCAGCTTCATTACCTCAGCAACCCTCAGAGGGTGCTCAAACTCAGAAGCCAGATCAGAAGTGTTCACAACTCCCACCCATCCTCCCTTTAATGCAATGCGTTTGTCCTGTCCCCTTTTCAGAAAAGCACCCCCCAAAGAATTATGTTTCCCCCTCCATGCTTCATGGTTGGGGCAGTGTTCTTGGGGTTGTAATCATTCTACCTGTTCTTCCAAACACATCGAGTGTAGTTGATACCAAAAAGTTCTATTTTGGTCTCATCTGACCACATGACCTTCTCCCATGAATCTTCTGGATTATCCAGATGGTCATTGGTGAGCTCCAAAAAGGCCTGGACATGTGCTGGCATGAGCAGAGTGACCTTGCGTGCCCTGCAGGTTTTTAATCCATGACGGCGTAGTGTTACTAACAGTAATATTTGTGACTGCGGTCCTAGCTCTCTTTAGGTCATTGACCAGGTCCTCTCATGTAGTTCTGGGCTGGTTCCTGACTGTTCTCCGAATCATCCTTACCTCACGAGGTGAGATCTTGCATGGAGCCCCAAATGGAGGAAGATTGACAGTAATCTTGTGTTTCTTCCATTTAATAATTGTGCTAACAGTTGCTGCTTTCTCACCAAAGCTGCTTGCCTATTGTCCTGTAGCCCATCTCAGCCTTGTGCAGATCCACAATTTTGTCTGTGGTACCCTAAGGCAGCTCTTTGGTCTTGGCCATGTTGTAGAGGCTGCAGTGTGATTGATTGAGTGTGTGGACAACTGTCTTTTATACAGGTAACAAGTTCAAACAGTTGCAATTAATACAGGTAATGAGTTCACAGTAAGAGGGCTTCTCAAAGAAAAACTAACAGGTCTATAAGAGTCAGAATTCTTGATGGTTGGTAGGTGATTAAATGCTTATTCATCAATAAGCAATTTAATTATTTAAAAATCATACAATGTGGTTTTCTTGTTTTTTTTATTTTTAGATTCTGTCTCTCACAGTTGAAGTCTACCTATGATAAAAATTACAGACCTCTCCATTCTTTGTAGGTGGGAAAACTTGCAAAATCATCAGTGTATCAAATACTTATTTTCCCACTGTATATTGTACATCCAAGGATAAATTCAATTCTATGTAGTAAAACAATCCTCTTTGATGCGCTACTTCAAATTGTTTGTAACTACTTATCAGTTAGGTATGAAAAAACATTTTTTTATTAGAAACTTGCTGAACTTTTCATTAGTCAATGAGTCATGAGTCAAAAAATATATTAAAATGAATAAATTATAGAATATGATGATATTAACAGAAAGAGCATGAGTTGACCTAAAGTATTACTTATATAATGAAATGAGGGTAGTAATCCAGTAACAAAAGGCTAATAAGTCTTTCTTGTTCTTTAGCAGCATTACAAAGCCCAATCAGGCCCCCTACACATACTGTATATTCGACTTTAGTAGCATTAAATAAATACATGTTCTTTCCATCTTGTGTTTAACTAGAACACAACATGGAACCTGATGGAGGAACTGATCCCATTGTTGTAATGGGATTGAATCGATCTAACCATCAGCTATTGTGCTGGTCACGAGGTTGTATCAGTGCCAGATGGAAATTGGTGAAAAAGTCTGAAGAGAACTAATGTATTTTTGATTTAGGTCTGGTATAAGTTGTGATCAGTTGAGTTGCCTCAAGCTGAAATAACTGAGACTGATGCAACTGATGTGTCTCAACCCTTCCTTAGGGTATGCAAGATGCAACATCTTTTTCAGGAAGCCAAAAACATCCTTTTTTTTAAGCAGAGGGTGGACCTTTACTTTGGCATTTTTGTGAGGTGCTTTCTTACTGTAAGATTTTTTTTACCGCCGTTTTCTGGACATTTTTTTTACTCGATTCAACAATGAAGAAACCGCTAGTGGCTTTTGAAGTGAAATACTTATTAGACGCTAAAAATGACACCCGGTTGTCTTCCAGGCGTCTTTTTTGCCTTCCCATTAACGTCCATTGGATAGAGCGACTTCAGAATGAAGACATCTGAAGAACTTTCACGTCACTTCTTTTAACCACTTGGCTTCTTTGAAAACGTGAAGAGGTTAAAAATGGCTCAAGAGCCTGAACACATAAACAGCATGTATTTTCAATTACATACAAATGCATATGTTCATTCTTTTGAGCCTTTTTGGTTTTGGAGCAGACCCCTTCAAAACCCACCTGAAAAAAAAAGTGTTTTGTGAACATAACCTTAGGTGGTATTGCAGGATCCAGCTGTTAGTTGACATTCTACTTTTTAATTCCAGATTGAAACAGAGAAAATTGAGATCATAAAAATACAAATTCCATCTAGTTTGTGCCTAAATTATATCAATTTTATTTTTATTTTAGGATAGATATATGGTTATCTCAAGCATAGTTAAAAATCACACATTGTTTTTGATACAGGTATGATACACATGGCCCAACATAAAGGTTATATTGCTAGTTTGTCACATATTCAACAACATATGTGAAAAGTTATTGTCCCTTAAGCCTAATAACTGATAATGCCACCACTGGATGTAACAACAAGAAAACATTCTTGATAACTTGCGATGAGTTTTTCAGAATTTTATAAACTCGCCTACATTTGATTATTTTTGTTGTAGGACTTTGACTCTTCCACTCCAAAATCTTAATGTTTCTTTTCAGCCATTCAGACGTGGACTTCCTTGTGCATTCTGTTTCTGAGCTGAGAAATCCATCCTGTCTGGCTTATGCTTTTACTGGTGGTTCAGTCCCTCGGTCCTTGCTCACATTACGTCACTTGACCAGGGCCGCAGCTATAATGAGGCGAGTTGAGCCTGTTGTCTCAGGCAGCAGCCAGGGGCGGCAGAGCAGAACTCATAACAAGTGGTGTGGTGCCGGCCGGCTCTCCTTAATCCCTCACACAGTCACATCTGACCCCCCCTCCAGCTGTCCCGCTCTGGACACTATATGTCCCTGCAGTGAGATGAGCCGCCACGCCCCCCATGCACCCATTCCTTGCCTTTACAGCTCAGCCTGTCACAGCTGTCAATGACGCTGCTATGCTGAACTCTTCTGTGCCCACAGGACCTGTGATGAGGTCACAGGAGGGGAGGAGTCAGGGGCACATGATCAGTGTCCTCGTTGTGTGTAGGACTGCTGTGATGGTTGTCATGGTGCTGGATGACTGAGGGTAAGTTTGTATGTGGGGTCGGGACGGGTTTACAGTGTGGATGTAGTAGAGCTGTAGTGTGTACAAGTTGGATGTAGCAGAGTCGTGTGTGTACGAGGTGTACTGAGCGGAGCCGTGTGTGTACGAGGTGTACGGAGCGTAGCCGTGTGTGTACGAGGTGTACGGAGCGTAGCCGTGTGTGTACGAGGTGTACGGAGCGTAGCCGTGTGTGTACGAGGTGTACGGAGCGTAGCCGTGTGTGTACGAGGTGTACGGAGCGTAGCCGTGTGTGTACAAGGTGTACGGAGCGTAACCGTGTGTGTACGAGGTGTACGGAGCGTAGCCGTGTGTGTACGAGGTGTACGGAGCGTAGCCGTGTGTGTACGAGGTGTACGGAGCGTAGCCATGTGTGTACGAGGTGTACGGAGCGTAGCCGTCTGTGTACGAGGTGTATAGAGCGGAGCCGTGTGTGTACGAGGTGTACGGAGCGGAGCTGTGTGTGTACGAGGTGTAGGGAGCGGAGCCGTGTGAGTACGAGGTGTACGGAGTGGAGCAGTGTGTGTACGAGGTGGATGTAGCAGTGCTGTACTGTGTACGAGGTGTATGGAGCAGAGCCGTGTGTGTACGAGGTGTACGGAGCGGAGCCATGTGTGTACGAGGTGGATGTAGCAGTGCTGTACTGTGTACGAGGTGTACGGAGCGGAGCCGTGTGTGTACCAGGTGTACGGAGCGGAGCCGTGTGTGTACAAGGTGTACGGAGCGGAGCCGTGTGTGTACGAGGTGTACGGAGCGTAGCCGTGTGTGTACGAGGTGTACGGAGCATAGCCGTGTGTGTACGAGGTGTACGGATTGGAGCCGTGTGTGTACGAGGTGTACGGAGCGTAGCCGTGTGTGTACGAGGTGTACGGAGCATAGCCGTGTGTGTACGAGGTGTACGGAGCGGAGCCGTGTGTGTACGAGGTGTACGGAGCGTAGCCGTGTGTGTACGAGGTGTACGGAGCGTAGCCGTGTGTGTACGAGGTGTACGGAGCGGAGCCATGTGTGTACGAGGTGTACGGAGCGGAGCCGTGTGAGTACGAGGTGTACGGAGTGGAGCCGTGTGTGTACGAGGTGGATGTAGCAGTGCTGTACTGTGTACGAGGTGTATGGAGCAGAGCCGTGTGTGTACGAGGTGTACGGAGCGGAGCCGTGTGTGTACAAGGTGGATGTAGCAGTGCTGTACTGTGTACGAGGTGTACGGAGTGGAGCCGTGTGTGTACGAGGTGTACGGAGCGGAGCCGTGTGTGTACGAGGTGTACGGAGCTGAGCCGTGTGTGTACGAGGTGTACGGAGCGTAGCCGTGTGTGTACGAGGTGTACGGAGCGTAGCCGTGTGTGTACGAGGTGTACGGAGCGTAGCCGTGTGTGTACGAGGTGTATGGAGCGTAGCCGTGTGTGTACGAGGTGTACGGAGCGTAGCCGTGTGTGTACGAGGTGTACGGAGCGTAGCCGTGTGTGTACGAGGTGTACGGAGCGTAGCCATGTGTGTACGAGGTGTACGGAGCGTAGCCGTGTGTGTATGAGGTGTACGGAGCGTAGCCGTGTGTGTACGAGGTGTACGGAGCGGAGCCGTGTGAGTACGAGGTGTACGGAGTGGAGCCGTGTGTGTACGAGGTGTACGGAGCGGAGCCGTGTGAGTACGAGGTGTACGGAGTGGAGCCGTGTGTGTACGAGGTGGATGTAGCAGTGCTGTACTGTGTACGAGGTGTATGGAGCAGAGCCGTGTGTGTACGAGGTGTACGGAGCGGAGCCGTGTGTGTACGAGGTGGATGTAGCAGTGCTGTACTGTGTACGAGGTGTACGGAGTGGAGCCGTGTGTGTACGAGGTGTACGGAGCGGAGCCGTGTGTGTACGAGGTGTACGGAGCGGAGCCGTGTGAGTACGAGGTGTACGGAGTGGAGCCGTGTGTGTACGAGGTGGATGTAGCAGTGCTGTACTGTGTACGAGGTGTATGGAGCAGAGCCGTGTGTGTACGAGGTGTACGGAGCGGAGCCGTGTGTGTACGAGGTGGATGTAGCAGTGCTGTACTGTGTACGAGGTGTACGGAGTGGAGCCGTGTGTGTACGAGGTGTACGGAGCGGAGCCGTGTGTGTACGAGGTGTACGGTGCGGAGCCGTGTGAGTACGAGGTGTACGGAGTGGAGCCGTGTGTGTACGAGGTGGATGTAGCAGTGCTGTACTGTGTACGAGGTGTATGGAGCAGAGCCGTGTGTGTACGAGGTGTACGGAGCGGAGCCATGTGTGTACGAGGTGGATGTAGCAGTGCGCGAGGTTTACGGAGCGGAGCCGTGTGTGTACGAGGTGTACGGAGCGGAGCCGTGTGTGTACGAGGTGTACGGAGCATAGCCGTGTGTGTACGAGGTATATGGAGCGTAGCCGTGTGTGTACGAGGTGTACGGAGCGGAGCCATGTGTGTACGAGGTGTACGGAGCGGAGCCGTGTGTGTTATGATTTGGTAGCTGAGGAGAGCAGGCAAAAACGGCAATACACCAGAGAGGTTGGAATCTACTGGATTGCAGTACCCTGACTAACCACCACAACTAAAGGCAGCCGTGGAGCGTTCCTATGTTGGTCCTAGACGCCTCGTCACAGCCTGAGAGGTTAACTACACCTAAAGATAGAAAGAGGAAAGCTATCTGCCCCGGAGCAGATCCCCAAAGAACATAGGAAGCCCCCAAACATGTAATGGCGGTTAGACAAGAGGAAATACAGACACAGACAGAAAATAGTATGAGCAAACGTTGGGGCCCAATCTTCCTAGACAGAAAAGGATAGGAAGGACACTTACTGCAATCCAAAAAACCCTAAAAAATACCAACTCTACTAATTGCAAAAACACCTGAGATCACACGACCTCTACCACCTAAATTAGTTCTCTGGTGTAACAAAACTAAGCCGCAGACACTGAAAAAACTGGAAAAGGCAAATGAACAAATAACAGTGGCTCCAGAAGAACTGAGAGGAGCCCAAGCCCCCGGGGGGGGGGGGGGGGGAGACCTGGCTAACCTCAAAAAAAATGCGAGAAATATGCAAAGGGTTTTAACAAAAAAACAAAAAAAAAAAAAATCTTATCTGAGGCAGGAGAAGAGGCAAAACTCAGCAAGTTTCCCCCGTAAACCCCGGAACCCCCCGTTGAGACAAGAAAAATTTTTAAACACCGGCACCATTTTGGGGGGGAAAAACCCCCCAAAAATTTTTAAAAACCAGTCTTTTTAAAACCCCCCGTTTCCCCAAACTTCATTGAAGGGTTTTTAGTACTTTTTTTAACCACCAAAAGGGGGGCTTCTGATCGAATTAAAATTTTAACACTTTCCCCCAACTTTTCCCCCCCCCCTTGAGGGGGGTTTACCAAACCCCCTTTTGGGGCCCCAAACCCGGTCGGGGCCCGGATGAGCTTGTTTTCGCCCCCGGGTCAGTCCCCTTTTGGGGGGGTGTCCGAAAAAAAAACCCAAGAATTGTCCCCCCGACCAAAAAAAATCTCCA
Organism: Oophaga sylvatica; assembly: GCA_033576555.1. Classification (NCBI taxonomy): domain Eukaryota; kingdom Metazoa; phylum Chordata; class Amphibia; order Anura; family Dendrobatidae; genus Oophaga; species Oophaga sylvatica. Next base: position 114,359,263 of record JARQOD010000001.1, on the reverse strand, counting down.
CTTTACCCAAAAAAGGGGTTTTTTCCCTCAAAAAAAAACAGAAATCCAAAATTTTCTCAACCAATAACCAGATTGCCCAAACCAAAAAGGGTCAGGGGGCGCAGCCATGGGAAAAACCGGGGGCCTCAAAAAACCTCTTCAATAAGGATTTGGGGGAAAATTTTTAAAAGGTTTTTAAAATTTTTCCCCCTGAAAAAAGAAAAAAAAGGGGAAAAAATTTTTAAAAGAACCCCCTTTAAAATCAAAAAGGCCCAAAAAAAAACCCTAGGCTTAAACTTAGGAAGCAACCTCATAGGGTTATTTTTTGGGGGACAAACCAGCCCAAATTTCCCCAACAAAAAACCCCAGGACCATCAGTCCTCCCCCGGGGTTTGGGAAAACCGCGGGGGGCCCCCCCCTGGAGGGAAAAAACCTTTTCCAATACCTGGCCCAAATTTTCTGAATACGCCCCCAAAAAGGGGGAAAAACCCCTGGACAAAACAGAAGCCTCCTCTGTCCCGAAAAAATCGAGGGTAAACCCCCCAAAAATTTCAGAAAAATGGAGACATCAAAGGGGGCCCGAGCTAGCCCTTTTTAAAAAGCAAACTCACCAAAGGCAAAAAAAAAAGGGGGCCTCATTTGTCACAGACACAAAGGGGGCCAGATAATCTCCCAAAAAATTGGTTTTTTTTCCCAGTTTTTTCCATTGGTCCCGAGGTTTTTAAAAAAGAGGGGGAAAGACAATTTTTCACCAAGTTTAGAAAAAAAAATCCTCCAAAATCTGGAAACAAAATGGACTCCCTGGGGGGACACAATGTTCTCAGGATTTTTGTTAACCGAACCACGGGGCTGAAGGAACAAAAAGGGCCCCAAATTTGGAAAAGGGGGAAAAAAAATTAGGTAAGGCACAAGGGGGTTTTAATTTTTTGGGGCCCCCAAAACCCCTCCCTTTATTTTTTTTGGCAGGGGGGAAAAAAATTTTGGGGCCCCTTTTTCCCAAAAGGAAGGGAAAAAAAAACCCAAAGGAGGCAAGGTTGGAGGGGCCCCCGGGGCCCCAAAAAATTTTAAAACCCAAAAAAACCCCCAAAAAAAAAATTTTTTTAAAAAAATTGGGGAGGGGGGGTGTTCCCGAAACAAATTTTTTAACCTTGGGCAAAAAAATTTTTCCCCAAAACCGGGGCCTCCGGGGGTTTCCCCCTTAACCCCCCAAAATTTTTAAAGGGGCTTTTGGGGGAAAAAACCACCCCCCTTTTTTTAAAAGGGAAAAAATTTTGGGGCCCAAAACCCCCTGAAAAGGGGGTTTTTAAATTCAGGGGAAAAAAACCCAAAAAAAAATTTTTAAAAAAACCCCCCCTTTAAAAATTTTTTTCTTTCCTAAAAATTCTTTTTGTGTGGGAAAATATTTTGGTTGGCCTGGGTTTTCCCCCTTAAAAGAATCTGGAAAAAGATTCCCCCTAATTTTTGTTGGGAAAAATTTAAAAAAAAACCGGGCTTTTAAAAGGGGTTTTGGTCCTTTTGGGAAAAAACCCCCCGCCCCAATAAAAAGGAAACCCCCCCTTCAAGAAAATTTTCCTGAACAAGCAATTTTAAACCCATTTCCAAAAGCAAAAAGGCCCCAAAGGAATTTTCCCCAAAAAATTTTTTCAAAAAAGTCAAATTTTAAAAAAAAAAATAATAAAATTTGATAAAAATTTTGGGAAAAAAAAATCAAAAATTTTAAAGAAAGGGGGGACCCAAAAAAAAATGCCTGAACCTTCCGGGTTTTTTAAAAAATGGGACAAAAAGGAAAGAGACCCCTTTTAAAACCCCAAAAAAAAATTTTCCCTTTTTAAAAATTTTTCTAAAAATTTTTAAAAATTTAAATTTTTTTCAGAATCCCTCATTGGAAAAAAAAATTTAACCAAATAAAAAAAGAAATTTTTTAAAAAAAATCCCCCAAAAACATTAAAGGCTGGGGGAAGGGTTATCCCAAAAGGGAAAAAGGGCTAAAAATGCCCCCCCTGGGGGGGTTTAAAAAGCCGTTTTTCCTTTTCCCCCCCTTTTTTTTAATGCGAATAAGGTTATACCCCCCCCCGAGGTCAAGCTTGGAAAACCCAAAAATAGCATTTTAAACCCGGGGAAAAAAAAAAGGGCAGAAATCAAGGGGGGAAAAAAATATTGATATTTCACAATTAAAATTGTTTTAAGAGACGATAACAGTACCGGGGCCCTTTTAAGAACCATCCCTTTTTTTGGGGCCCCCAAAAAAAAAACCGGGGGCCCAAAAGGGGGGGAAAAGGGGGTCGATATGACCCCCTTTTTCCCAAAGACCCTTTTTAAAAAGACCCCCATAGCTCCCTGTTTTTGGGAAAACAAGTTAAAAAAACGACCCTTAAAAGGGAAAAAATTCAAAACCCCCCACTAAAAATTTTTTTTGCGCAGCAAAGCCCCCCATGGGGGGGGGGAAGCAGATTTTCCCCTTTTTTTTAAAAACATCAGAAAAAACATCAAAAAAAAGGAAAAACCTGAGCCTGGGGGGAGGCAGAAAAAAGGAAGTGTTGGAAAATTTAAACCCATTGGCACCCCCCAAAAAAATTTTTTGACAAAAGAATTTTTCCAAAAAAAAAAAAGGGTTATGGACGTAACCAAGGGAAACCAAATACAATAATTTTCTTTTTGATTATACAGGGACCAAAAAAAATTTTTTTTCCCTCCCGATACAGGTTCAACCCTCAATTTTTACCTGGTAGAGAAACTGGGGTTTATTTTTTAGCCAAAGGGGGAGAATCAACCCCAGTAGGGGGGAAAAGACTTCCGTAGGGGTAAACAGGGGGAAAACCCCCAAAAAATTTGCCCCAAAAAAAAAATCCAACAGGTTTTAAAAACTGTCCCGAAACAACAAAAAGCCTGGCAGAAAATGTGGACAGGGAGCAAATCGGGTAACAGTCAACGGGGAAAATTTTTTTGAAAAAAAACCCCCCAAAAAAACCCCCAAAATGCAAAACGTCTTTTCCCCCTTCTTTATATTGATACAAAACCGCAGCTAATCTGTCATTATTAAGGGACGCCCATTTTCAGTCTGCAGCAGGTACACCCTGCTTTATTTTAGTGATTTGTTGGGTGTCCATTTCAAGTGTTTTACACAGCCATCAATAATTATGCACACATACAAAGCACAGTCTCGGGTAGGAACTGGATTAGAAATGTCTGGGCAGGGAACAGGTGGATGGAACAAGAGTTCATGCATTAGTCAAATTTACCAAACTGACCACCCAATATAACATTAAAAAGAGTAATCTGTCCATGGAGGAAATGGAACGGACGACTTAAGGCAAAATGAGACTTTTGGCTATCTTGATTGATTCACTGTTCGGCCTCATTCAGATGTCACTTCTTTTATCACATGTGAAAAATAGCACTGAATTTCATCAGTGTTCTGGATCATACTCTCATCAGTTTGGTCATTGCATCAGTTTTTACTATCAGATTCTCATCCGTCATTTTTTTGTATATATATAAAATGTTTGCAAACCTCCGCCACCTAATGCAACGTTAACAACAGACAGCACATGGCTTGCACAATGATGGCATACATATGCTGTCCATGACTTCCTCGGACTCATACTTATATGAGGGATTTTGAGCCATGACTTGGATTAAAAACAGACATGAATTTTTTGCAGACGCAAAAAAACACAGACGTGATCAGCACCATAGATTAGAATGGGTACATATTGTACCTGTGAATATATATCTGTTCTATACCAGGCTGCGAACAGATCAGACGCTATGTTTAACCCTGTATAGTAAGAGATGGAGTAAGACCGGCATCTTCTACCAACAGATTGTCATTTCCAGCCTTCTTTAAGACTTCTAGACTGGGCAAAGACATATTAGAATGCAGTAAATCCAGCAGATGAAAACAAGAAACGGGAACAACGAGATTTAGGTAAAGAACCCAAAGCTTTGGGCCCTATCACACAGTGTTTTCTCTTACATTCAGGGGTCCCGTCAGGGTTTATGTCCAAACCCCCCACAAAACAGAATGCGGGTGTATGTTCCGACAAGGCAATTGACTATGAAGGTGCAGAAGGAGTCACCGTGTGCTCTGTCATGCACCATTTTGGGCCATATACGCCTATTGGGGGCAGACAGCAAGATGTCGTCTAATGCATCTTGAACGTAGAGAAAGCGCTGTGTGAAAGGACCTTTAATAAAAGGCTATGTTCTCACCTATGTTGTTATTTCCGATGTTGTGTTACACCAGTAGAACATTGAAAACAGCAGGGAATGACAGACGTCATTGACTATCATGCGATTCATTCGGTCATGGTTTCGTTTTATCACACAAAATAGGGCAGCATGTTACAATACTCTGGAATTTTTGTGAGAATCTGAGAGAGACTTCAGCAGAGAATCAGTTCGAACCTAATGGTCATTTTACACAAGCAAGTTTCCACCATAACAAGAACCAATTTATACGAGTCCATCTGTGTTGATTTGAAGACCTGTTCACAAGGGCCTACACAAACTTTAGGGGGACAGAACAATCGTTAATAAGATTTTTTTGCCCCCTTGTACCATGAATATTAGTGTGAGCATATCCCCAAGGGAAATGCTCCAGACACTATTTTATTATGAACACGTGAACTATCAAATCAGCTGACAGATGAGCACTTTGTTGCTCGGCGGCTGGTTGGTGACATGTTTACATAGAGGGATGATTGTGAGCTAGCGCTGGTTCACCATCAGCCATGTAAAATCACTTCTAGTCATTCACTGGCAACTGCATCATGAACACTGATAGAAGTAGTAAAACATGAAGCATCGAGCAGAGGATTTACTATAAGGCTATGTGCACACGTTGCGGAATTGCCATGGAAATTTCCGCGGCAATTCCGCACCTCCCTGCCGCGGGAAATACGCATATTATAGGTATGCGTATTCCCGCTAAAAACTAGCGTTTTGCAAGCGTAATTAGCTTGCAGAATGCTAGCGTTTTACAAGCGATCTGACAGGTTGGTCACACGAGTCAAACAAGTGTTTGACTCGTGTGACCAACTTTTTACTATTGATGCCGCCTATGTCGCATCAATAGTAAAAAGATCTAATGTAAAAATAATTAAAAAAATAATAAATAATGATATTCTCACCTTCCGGCGGCCCCCGCAGCTTTCCCGCCTCTCAGCGACGCTCCCGGCCAATCCCGTTCCCAGGAGTCCTTTGCGACAATCATCCCGATGATGTATGATCACGCGAGACCGCTACGTCATCTGGGTGATCTCGCAATGCATTACTGGGAACACATTTGCGGGAGCGTCGCTGAGAGGCGGGAAAGCTGCGGGGGCCGCCGGAAGGTGAGAATATCATTATTTTTTATTTTAATTATTGTTTTTACATGGATATGGTACCCAGGGCAGAGTCTCCTCTCCTCCAGACCCTGGGTACCATCCGCACATGAACCGCTTACTTTGCGCATGGTGGGCACAGCCACATGCAGAAAGTAATTGGTTCAATGCATTCCTATGGCGGCGGAATCGCCGCGGTTCCGCAACAAAGAATGAGCATGCTGCGGATTCTCCCGCGATGCGATTCCGCCGCGGAAAAACCCGCAGCATGTGCACAGCATTGCGGAATCTCATAGGCCTTAATGAGTTGTATTGTGTAAGCGGTTTTGCGGCGTTTCCGCCGCAAAAAACCGCGGCAAAACCGCTAGGAATACGCAACGTGTGCACAGGCCCTAAATGTACAGAAATAAGAACAAGGTCAATCCTGTAGGTTTGGGAACCATTCAATTTCTCTCAATTAATTATAAAAACGACAAATATGAATCATAAAACTGATGATGTTCTATTTTCAGGAACACTTAATCGCTAACATATAGCACTGCTTACTTACAACTGACAATTTAAAATCTGCGCTAACTCTGACATAAAGGTTGGAATAGATACATTGCCTGAAAGCGTATTCCCATCTTGGACATTTAAAACATAACTATAATTTAAATTTTTATTAAATTTTAATGTAGGGCAAGCAATATTTTAATATTCATTCAAATATATTTTATTAATTAAATCTGAAGGAAAACATTTCAAAAACATTCTAGAAGATGTCCCCGATGCTGTTTCCGAAGCTCCACACATACTGAATATGGCTTTCTAAGGGTGGGGCGGAACCTACACTGCGTGCGCGCTCCTGGCTGGATTCGATGCACTGTCAGTGCACCAGCAGGTTACCGCAGCCTTCCGCACAATGCTGAGCTCTGTCAGCTGCTAGTTGTCCACACACTGCTCTTCTGCCTGCCAGCTGGTTCCTGTGCACTCAGTGACATCGGCAGTTTTCCTCAGTGTATAACACACACAGAACAATCAGCTGACAGGGCAGAAGGAGCTGGCAACATCGGCACTTCCCTTCAGTGTTGTCATACAGCTCCTACTGCCTTGTCAACTGGTTCTGTTTTCTCAGCGACATCGGCACTTCTCAGTAGTGTTATTGACCATCCTGAGGCACATTTTCAGGAATTTTTATCACTCACAAGTGTGGCACCCCAGGAGTTTGGTTGCCACAGTGACCTTGCCTCCCTCCAGGGGAGAGTGATGTCATGCCTGGAAGCAAGGAGGGATCCTACCAGGTAACACAGGTCATAACAGGTAACACAGCATACAACACCTTTCCTATTCCAGACCAGAAGGGGGAGCTCTAACACCTGATTTCAGGAGAGCTCCTCTAAAATATTCTGGCTGGGGGAGGAGTTAGTGAGTCTGGCTGGAGTGACAAGAGAGGAAAGACGTGTGGAGACAAGCTGGGGGAAGACAGGAGCTATAGGAGAGCTCACCCCCAGGTCTGAGCACCAGAAACCGAACCCCGGAGTCCGAGGCTGAGTGGGTAAACTAAAGTCCCAGCAGCAGGTCCTCTGTCCCAACTAAGACTACTACACAGCAGCAGCACATGTGAACCAGAGACTCCATATATGAGTGATTCCTGAAGCAGGTTACAGCTGTCTGTAATGAGAGTGAAGTTCTACCTAGACAAGAGACAGATAGAGGAACTTGGACGGAGCTTATAGCAGCCAGTGCCTCAGAGAATAGCGCTAGAAAGGAAACCTCACATCCCACCTGAAGTAAGGGGATTCCAAATTGCTTTCAGGTCGACCGACTCCAGCACCATCTGTACTCAGTGCCGTGGACACTTTGCCTGCAAAAACTGTGAGTAAAGCTTTGGAAACTGCATCTGACTGTGTCTTCTCAGGTCCTTCCTGTAGCACACACTCCACTCTGCTACATCTTCCAGCACCATTGCTTTCTATACCATCTCTCTGCCCTGAGGCAAGCCTCACTTGTGGGAAGCTCTTTCAACTCTGCTGCATCACACCATCAGTCTCAGAGGATCTGCACTGCAGCGCTGGTCACCTCTGACCAGATGCCACAAGTGGCGTCACGAATACCTTACTACCAACTCTAACATCCTCTGTAAATATTCCCTTTTTATTGGACGCCCAGGGCGACGGACCGGGTCACTGCCGCTGTGACACATCCCTTCAATACACCGGCCCGGTACCGAGTATCCAACTGCCCTGGCGGGAGATAAGAAGTGCCGATGTCACTGAGCACACAGGAAGCAGCTGACAGGATAGAAGGAGCTGTGTGATAAACACTGAAGGGAAGTGCCAATGTTACTGGGCTCCTACTGACCTGTCAGATGGTTGTCCTGCGTGTCTGTGCCATACACTGAGGAAAACTGCCGATGTTACTGAACACACAGGAACCAGCTGACAAGGCAGAAGGAGCTGTGTGCCAACAACAAGAGCTGACAGAGCTCAGCACTGTGCCAAAGACTGAAGTAACCGAATTTTCTTCAGAAACAGCATAGGGGGCATCTTCTAGAAGGTTTTTCTTTTGGATTTCAATTATAGGTATACTTGAAAGATTTAGAAGCGCTTGCTCTACATTATTATTTAATAAAAATTAAAATGACAGTTACGCTTTAAGGCTTATCTATAGGTTATATGATAAGTATACAGGTCACATCAATCAACCAGCTGCTATTGTAACTTGAGAGACTCCTAAAAGTGTATTAGACCGGTGAACACAGCACATTGACTCCTTTATTGTGCAGCTCTAACTACATCGCCCTCTATGAGATACAACTGCGGTGTCTCTAGGTGAGAATTTACCTTCTTGCGCATCCTGGACGTCAGCAATCCCAGGTCATTATCATGATTTTCAGCTAGATCTGCCTCTGACTGTGAACTCCGCATAACAGCTTCCATATTGGATTTAGTCTTCAAAGCTTGCCGGTGGGGCACAAAAGGTTTTAGGAATTCAATGTAGGAAATGCTAAAGTTGAGATAAATGAAGGAAAACAAATCATTTAAAATATTAATAAATATCTTTATAAATATTTCTATATATGTTTGTCACTGTGCTGGGATCTTTTATAAACTGAATATTGTTTCAGCAATATGGATAAAGCACAAGACATTCTGCTCTGCACATGGCATTTGGATTTCTAGGAAATGTCCTGCATCAATCAAGAGTCCACTACAGTGGCTTTATTAGTGACATCTGATTTTATGTATATGTTGATTGGCATACATAAGCCTTTTAAAATAGGGGTTTTTCTATATTGGCTCGAACAAGACATGCATCGAAAAGAAGAAATGTCTGAAGAAGCAGAAAAAGTAGAAAAAACTTTTAATTGTAATAATCTGAGAGTCCATCAGTGAGCTCATTCTGTAAAGGAGATTGCAAAGCATTTATCTTTCTTTTTATGAACTCCCCTGTGCTAATGGCCACAGACCACATCAAAGTTGCGTTCATAGATCAGTTAAGAAGATCTAAGGAAAGGGCAGATAAGAGCATTACAAAGTCTCTTCAGAATTCGCTCACTGACGGTACTCAGTTAACTCATTCTGCAGACAGCAGTCAGTGATACACAGTGCAACGCTGAGACTATAGTAGGTAAACTGCATAAAATGTTTAAAGAAGCCCTCCTATTCATTTTTTTACTCCCTAAACAAGTGTAACCATAAATGTAGTGTAGTGTCAGTGTGTTAATGTACTCACCATGTTCTCTGGTGTCCAGCGCCATTCACACTGCGTTCTGTGGCTTTTTAAAATTTAAGTCTATGGAGTCTCAGAACAAGGCTCCATATACTTACGTTGTAAGGCAGACTTCCTCACGTATAAATCCTGGAGTGATCTGGAGAGTCGTAATTGCCGTTGTGCAGGGCTGTTTTTAGACAAAGTGGGGCCCTGGGCAAAAGAGGAACCTCAAATGCTAATATATTGCATCATCACACAGAAACATTTTGGCTACATTTGCATGTGCCAAGTCCAGGCCCCTAAATGAGCGTTATCAACAATATTGAAGTTGCTCGATGATTGTTTCTCAGGCTCTTTATACCAGCTGAGGAAAAATGATGGGCTCAGAACAATCACTAGTAGATCAATCTGCCCCCATACAGTATCATGTTATCAGCAGCATATCTGCAGTTTTCACCTGGCGATGTGCTGCTGAGAACAATGATTTTTGCTCCGGTATAAACAATCCAATCACTCAATGAATAGGCAGAATTTTACTTGTTTAGTATAATACACCCCATAGTCCTCCACATATTGTAATGCACCCCATAGTCCTACATATAGTATAATGCACACCCCATAGTCCTCCACATAGTATAATGTGATCCTTAGTCCTCCATGTAGTATAATACACTCACCATAGTCCTCCAAATTGTATAATACACTCCCCATTGTCTTCCATATAGTATAATGTGCCCCATATCCCTCCATATAGTATAATACACTCCCCATAGTCATCCATATAGTCATCAATATAGTATAATGGATTCCCCATAGTCCTCGATACAGTATAACAAAGGTCCCATACAGTACATTTAGTATAATGCACTTCCAATAGTCCCTGATTGAGTATAATGCAGCCTCGATGTAGTATAATGCTGCCCCATATAGAACATATAGTATAATGCACTGCATAGTCCTCAATAGAGTATAATGCAGCTGCCCCATAGAGTATAGTGCAGACCCCTTCAGAGCATAATGCATCCCCCTCAGAGCATAATGCAGCCCCACTGAGAGCATAATGCAGCCCCCTCTGAGTATAATGCAGGCACCTCATAAAGTATAATGCAGCTACTTCATAGAGTATAATTCAGCCCATCTCAGAGTGTATTGCAGCCACCTCATAGAATATAATTCAGTCTCCTCAGAGTATAATGCAGGCTCCACAGAGCATAATTCAGACCCCCTCAGATCATAATGCAGGCCCCCTCAGAGCATAATGCAACCCCCCTCACAGCATAATGCAGCCGCCCAGAGCATAATGCAGCCCCCTCATAGAGTATAATGCAGCCACCTCATAAAGTATAATGCAGCTCCCTCAGAGTATAATGCAGCCCCTCTCATAGAGTGTAATGCAGCCACCTCATAGAGTATAATGCAGCCACCCCATGGAGTATAATGCAGCCCCCCACATAGTGTATATTGCAGCCCCCATAGAGTATACTGAAGCCCACTCATTGAGTATAATGCAGCCCCCACATAGAGCATAATGCAACCCCCCGTAGAGTATAATGCTGCCACCTCATAGAGTATAATGCATTCCCCTCACAGAGCATAACGCAGCCCTCCACATAGAGTATAATGAAGCCCCACCACAGAGAGTATAATGCAGCCCCTCAGAGTATAATGCGGCCCCCTCATACAGTATAATGCAGCAACATCATACAGTATAATGCAGCCCATCTTAGAGTGTAATGCAGCCACCTCATAGAGTATAATTCAGACCCCCTTAGAGCATAATGCAGGCCCGCTCAGAGCATAATGCAACCCACTCAGAGCATAATGAAGCACCCCTCAGAGCATAATGCAGCCCCCCTCAGAGTATTCTGCAGCCCCCTCAAGGAGTATAATGCAGCCACCTCATAAAGTATAATGCAGCTCCCTCAGAGTATAAGGCAGCCCCTCTTATGGAGTGTAATTCAGCCACCTCATAAAATATAATGCAGGCTCCTTAGAGTATAATGCAGCCCCCATATAGAGCATAATGCAACCCCTGTAGAGTATAATTCAGACTCTCACATAGAGTATAATGCAGCCCCACCACAGAGAGTATAATGCAGCCCCCCACATAGAGTATAATGCAGCCCTCCACATAAATTATAATGTAGCCCCCCACATAGAGTATAATGTAGCCCCCCTTATAGAGTATAATGTAGCCATCTCAGAGCATAATGCAGCTCTTCTCATAGAGTATAATGCAGCCCCCCACATAGAGTATAATGAAGACCCTGCACATAGAGTATAATGCAGCCACTCTCATAGAGTATAATGTAACCATGTCATAGAGTATAATGCAGCCCCCTTCATAGAGTATAATGCACCCCCCTCATAGAGTATAATGCAGCCACCTAAGAGTATAATGCAGCCCCCGACATACAGTATAATGCAGCCCCCACATAGAGTATAATGCAGCCCCCCCAAATAAAGTATAATGCAGCCACACACACATACACAGTATAATGCAGCCCTACAGTCCTACACACGCATGCACACACACACACACACACAGTATAATGCAGCCCTACAGTCCTGCAGTATAATAAAAAAAAATATATACAATACTTACCTCTCCCCGTTCCCCTGCTCCTCTGGCTTCTGCAGAATGTCTCAGCAGCTCCACTATCGGCACAGCATGGCTCACGATGAAGTGATGTCATCGTGCGCCCACTGCGTCAGAGGCAGAGGGGGAGTGATGGGAGATGGAGTGTCATCTGACGCTCTCTCCTCCATCATTGCTTTCCACTGTATCGGCATCTATGCTATTAGAGGCACTCCACTGACTGGGGACCCCTGAAGTAGTGAGGCCCTAGGAAGATGTCTAGTCTGACTGCCCTTAATGTTGGCCCTGCCATTGTGTGACTCAGAAGCTGAGCAGAACGGGGCTGGACACCAGAGAAGATGGCGACCAGAGAGTGTATTAACACACTGGCACTACAATTACACTAACATTCATACAGGTTTAGTGAATAAAAAAATGAACAGGAACACTTCATTAATGAAACCCAACCACACAAAATATTTAACCCCAAGCACTTGCAGCCAAGTAACAAAGTTGCCCCTTAAGGAGTCATATTCTTTTAAATTAAGCTGTCTTTACTTTGAAAATATATTTGGGGATTTCTCCCTCAACATTCTCTACTCTTAAAGTGAGTTTTTTAAACTTTTCTACAACTGTCTGATAAAAAAATCCAATTAATCCTGAATTAAATAAATTGTATTGACGTAAATTTGTGAAAACTCACCGGCCATCTCCATTAGATTGAAACTTCTTTGACAACATTTCACATTCATAGTCATTCAAATGTACGCAAAGTTCAGATAACAGATCTTTAAATTCCTCCTTGCTGACAAATCCTGTTTGATAAGGGTCAAGATCTTCAAATTCTCTGTGGAGGTCATCCCACAAATATTCCACCTAAAGTATATGTATAAATAGACATGCGCCTTACCATAAATTAATAATGTAGATTATATATGTATATATTGTAAGAAGGCAGGAGGTAAGGTCCTAGATGGTATGGATGGCAGGTATGTCTTACTGAGATGGTTTTTATCCTGACTGGATTTTGGGTTCATGATTTAGGAGGGCCCAAAAGAGCCTACTGTTATGCACGCAGGTGGCGCAAGTGATTTGTGGACCCACATTGCCACGGGGCCAGGCTTACCTAGGAGTTGGATAGCTAAGCAGCTACCTGGTGTTCACTGGAGCTCCTGATAGTGGAGTCAGGCTTTAGCTGCAGATAGCTGCTAGGTATCACTCCTAGGATGAATGAAGACTGATGGGACAGTTCGGATACACAGAATACTCGGATAGAAACTCGGATACTGGTTCAGGTACCGCCAGAGTTTCAGGGATCAGGACTGGCCACACAAGGACCATGGACTACAGGTTCAGGACTGGCGGCTCAAGGACCAGAGACTTTGGGTTCAGGACAGTAGCTCACCAGGACCTGGGTTCAGGTTCAGAACACTGGCCACTCCAAGACCAGGGGTCCTAAAAATTCACTAGTTGCACTACAAACACACTAATGACACTAATTGCTTTGGCACCTCCCTATTGGGGAGGGTGCCCTTTATAAAAGATACCTCCCAGCTAATGAGACGTGCCGAGCGGCTGGGGTGGTGAATATATGGGCGTCCCTGCATGGAGGTGAGTAGTGATGAGCGAGTATGCTCGTTGCTCGGGTTTTCCCGAGCAAGCTCGGGTGATCTCCGAGTATTTTGGTGTGCTCAAAGATTTTGTTTCTGACGACGCAGCTGCATGATTTGTGGCTGTTGGACAGCCTGAATAAATGTGGGGATTGCCTGTTAGATAAGGATTCCTCACAAGTATTCAGGCTGTCTAGCAGTCGCAAATCATGCAGCTGCTTTGACAAAAACTAAATCTCCGAACATCGCCAAAATACTCGGAGGACACGCGAGCATGCTCGGGAAAACCTGAGCAACGAGCATACTCGCTCATCACTAGAGGAGAGCCATGCAGGGGGTCCGACAGTAGCGTTACATCTGGGTGGGATAGATTGCTGCCATACTCTAGTTCAGAGATTACTTATCTAATAAAATGCACCTAGTCTAGCTCAGGTAGTAGTAATGTGCAGAGGCTGGAGAAAGACAGGGCTGGTGGATAGTCTGCATTGCAACCTGAGAGGTTCCTGTAATACCAAGTTGGTGAGATCGTTTGATTGACTTATCGAGAGAGAAGACTGTTTATTATTTATTTGCGCTGATGAAAAGTTGTTTAGTTGTAAACTTTATGAAAGACAATAAATTTGATTCTGTTTTGATATAAAAACCCTGTGCTGGTGTGTAACCAAGCGGCTACCAGTAAGCTGAAACCCCTACTATAGATATATTTATTAACTTTTTTACTATATTTATCTATTCATCACTGAGATATATTATGTTACTAATAGCCACTTTGTAATACACATTGCGCTATCTATATGTCTCACATCTCCTCCACAGTGATCACTGACTGTCCTTCATGTTTTGACTTCTTTGACTCTGGAGTTGGGTTCCCTCATATGCTACAGCAGTTAACCATGATTTTCCACACGTTGTATCTTAGTTTTAGACTGTTAATGATAGTGATATTTAACACTCTTTACCTTAGCACGGACGTTATCTATAAGAATGTCAGAGTCACAGTTCAGCTTTTTAGACCGGATCCAAAAATCTCCATCTCCTTTCTTTGGCGGGCAGATCTTTGCATTTGGATAGCATGCTGATTTGGGAGAGTATCTGAAATGTCTCACAAACTCCAGGAAGTCAAGAGTTTTGTCTTGGTTAGTGATAAATGTGCTCCAAAGTCTGCGGATCTCTCCTCGAGTAACTCCAGGCTGGATATCAAGTCTTCATGTTTTTTTAAAAAAAAAACACAGAAATAATTGTAAATGTTGTAGTAATGTCTAAAAGGATATAAAATAGGCCATTCCTGGATGTAATGCCTAGCAGATTATAGCAGTAATCTAGAATATTTGACATTAAAACTTGCATATCCTAATGTATATATTACATCATGAGCCAGTGAGCAAGGTCCAGATGATGCCAGTCAAGGCCTGGGATCCAGACTATGCCGGTCAAAATCGGAGGCCCTGCCCTTACCCATCATGGCCCAATAGTCGACTGTTGCAGGTCAAGCACCGAAGATCGTGCAGGCCGCCATGCAGAAGTGGATGTTCACTGTGGTGATCCAGAGGCACGAGTGAACAGGTCCATTACTTCCGACACTGATATACAGTACAGGGTTTGGTCAGGGCTGTGCAGTAGATGGGACACGGACCATCCAGTGTGAGGAGGGCCATTAGAGCATTACTTGACTTAGTCCGAAGGACTTGCAGCCTAGTGTGAAATACCGGTGACCTCCGCTAAGTTATAGGCACTAAGTGGAAACGTTCTGAGGAGACATTTTTGTGTGGCCTCATAGTTGTGAGCCCCACCCTTGGGAGAGATCACACAAAGGAAATTAGAACGTCGATCCTATTGGGAAATAGATAGGATAGAGAATCTGTACTGCAAATGTTAAAGTGTGCTTATTTTACTAATAATGTATTACTTAATATCCAGTAAATGAATAATTGACTCATTGCATAATTAACCCTTTCATTTCTGTGTTAAGATAATAAAAATAGTTGGTTACTTTGTGTAGCCCTGGTGTGAAGGCACACGCAGTACCCTGGAGGATGTGTGGAGAGATAGCAGTTTAATGCTCAATGAACATTCATTTCAGCACACACTTAGACACGCCCACAGATATATAAAGTCTAGTCACATGCAGTGTTAAGCAGTGATTCAGTCAGTTTCCTGTCAGGAAGACAGAGGAGGGATTGTGTGTGCAGTTCAGAAAGTGGAGGCCAGTACAGGTGAGCCAGATCACCTCAGCCTGGTCAGAGCTGTGCCCCACTAGAAGACAGACTGAGACATTTATTAGAAGAAAGAAGTGAGTTGCAGATATACTTCAGTCTCCTGTCTCAAGGACAGTGAAGGTTCAGAGACGTGCTCCTGCCTAGAAGATTACTGAGAGTCTAGCAACAAGCTCAAGAAAGGAACTAAGTAAGGGACTGACTTTATTAACCTGTGAAGTGAGAAATGCTTATGCTACCAGCGCGGACAAGGCGAAAGGCACAGTGGTAGAAATTCTGAGTGCAATAGGATTGGAGAAGTCCTGCACGTTGTTACCGGTCACTGGAGACCGAAGCATCACCATAGCTTCATGCATGGTGGTAGGAAACCCAGAGGCTTACCGGACCTTAGGTAGCGGAAAGCAGCCCCTAAATAGTCGGTACGTAACTGGGGTCAGGGGGAGTGAGGACCTTGAGCCTGATCAGCAAGAATAGGAACTCAGCTCTCTCACAGGAAGGCTCCGACCACAAAACTGACTGGGCAGTACAGCTTTGGAATAGCTGGAGTCATAGAGGGAACTACGCTTCATGCTGGTTGTACTCATTGTTGTGAAAGTAAAGGAGGCCCCTAACTTGTCCAGCTGCTATCTCGAAATACATTCTCCTTGGATCAGCCTCCCTGGGACCTGCCTTACCATCTTACAAGTAAAGGTATGGAAAGACGCTGACCGTGTGAGACTGAGTTATTTACTTGCATGCCTGCACAACCCTGCTTTAACTACCGACCTGAGGGAAGAGTCCCACCTGTAGGGGACCCGACATCTAGCTGCATCACCATCCCCTCAGAGATCTACAGCAGCGCTGGTACAAATTACCAGAGACTACAGGTGGCGTCACGAACTGTAAATATATCTATCCCCTGTAAATATTCCCCCAACATACGCCAGACCGCTAGGGCCACAGACCGAGCCACCGCTACCTGTGACAATCCCCATAGACTTCCATGGGCTCGGCTCTGAGTACCCCATTGCCCTGGTAACCCACAATTGTGGTGGCGGGTCGACACACTTTCACCTTGTCCTTGTCTGCGTGTTGCATCCTAGTAAGGCTAGTTTCACACTAGCATTTGGCAGGGCTGTGGAGGGTTGCGTACTTCCTCCGTTCAGCCCCGCCCACTGTCGCACCTCTTCCATTCAGCTCCGCCTACTTCTGCATGCGTCCTGCGTACCTATCTTTAACATTGGGTACACAGGCCAAATGGATGTATGCGGATGCGTCCGCATGCGTCATTTTGACGCTGCGCCGATCGCAACAAAAGGCAACATGTTGCGTTCAACGCAGTTCGGCGCAGCGTCAAAACGACGCATGCAGATGCGTCCGCATATGAGCCACCCGCCAGGGCCA
The DNA here is from genome assembly GCA_033576555.1 of Oophaga sylvatica. Taxonomy (NCBI): domain Eukaryota; kingdom Metazoa; phylum Chordata; class Amphibia; order Anura; family Dendrobatidae; genus Oophaga; species Oophaga sylvatica. The sequence continues at coordinate 114,342,477 of JARQOD010000001.1, read as the reverse complement.
TAGAGTACTCGGACTCGAGCCTATTAACTCCTATGGGGGATGTCACGGCAACACAGCTCGGTCCGTGGCCCTGGACGCTCACCAAAAAGGGAATATTTACAGGGGATAAGTATTCATATGATGATTCGTGACGCCACCTGTAGTACCTGGTGAGGGGACCAGCGCTACTGTGCAGTTCCTCTGGAAGGGATGGTGTTGTGCAGCTAGATGTGAAGTCTCCTACAGGTGAGACTGTGTCCTTCCAGGGCAGATAGATGAGAGATGCAGCAATGTTGCAGAGGAATGTAGCAGAGGGGAGTGTGCGTCGCTGGAATAATCAGGGAAACAGTTCTGTTGCAGTTTCAGGGTTTTACTCACAGTCTGTGGAGCTCTATACAGATGCTAGCCGGGCACTGTGTCCTCCAAGAGAGTGGTCCAGCAACCCTCAGGTAAGTTAGTCGCACTTCCAAAGACTCCCCTTTAGTATGTTCCTTTCTGGCCTTTTCTCTCTCAGTGCTAACTCTCCTTACTTCCATGCACCACGCCACCACAGAGCCCTCGGACAAGGGAGTATTGGGCCTTTTCAGTTCACAGATTACTGCGTCCAATGTTGTGCACGTACTTGACCCCTAAGCTGCCTTCCGGTGAGATTATGGTGGCTAGTGGCAATGGCCCATGAAGTGACCACTGCTGTTGGTTTTACTAGCAGAGCCTGAAGCTTTCCCGCTAGTCTAACCTCCCATGTTGGTCTTGGGTGGGTGGCAAGACATTCTTTCAGCAGACCTCACCTTCGGCCATACCAAACGGGTTTTAGTTTCAGAGGTAGTTACGTAAAAGCTGCATGTAAAATCAAGATGGAGCACCTAGGTGCTAACTATTTACATTAGTGTTTTTAGGCTGGCAGAGTCCTCAGCCACGCAGTTCATATATGAAAACATAGCACTATTGATCAAAGCATAAGATCACGCAGAAAACTATTTACAGTTAATAGACCCTGTCCGGGTTATCATTTACTTAGTAGTGGCAACACCTGGTGGCTGTGAAAGCACAGGACCATTTCTGTCCACAGACCCATTGCCTAGCACCAGGGTCATCGACTCCACCACTGGTGTCCGTGTGGCTGGTGTGCACTGGGCTGGTGGGGGTGTCAGGGGTTCCACCAGGATGTCATCAGCTGCAGCAGTGATATCGTCGCCGGTAACCTGCAGAGCCGGTTCGCTCCAATCCTCTAGGCCGCAGGGCCTGTCTTCCTCCGGGGATGCTGGCGGCCTTCCGGGTTCACGTGCAGGCGGTGTGAGGAGGGAGTCCACCGCCGATTCTTCCGCGGGGCCGGATACCTCCACTGCGATGTCAGCAGCGGTGCAGGGATTCTCCTCGGCTCCAGGTGCCGGCGTGAGGGGTCGACGGAGCGGAGGCTTCGGCTCAGGCAGCGGGTCCGGAGGCAGCGTCAGGGCCTGCCAGCTCCGCTTCATGTTCTCCGCTTCCTCCCGTTGCTGGGTCAGCTCTGCAGGCTCAGCTCTCTCCAGCTCTGGTCCCGGGATGGCCGGTGTTTTTCCATGGAGGAGTTCCCGCTGATTCTTCAGGGGCGGGCTTTTCTTTTTCTCCTCTTCACCCCATTTCGGATCAGGAGGCGGATTTCCCTCGCTGATGGACATGTCCGGATAGTGCAGTAACACTTAGGGTAGGCGGGCATTTCTTTCACGCTTCAGAGTGAGCGCACGCCCACGAAAGCACCCCCTCCTTCTTCACCAGCGCCTCGTGGCGCAAATATGAAGGCAAAATGGCTGTAAATGGCAGCAAATAAAGTCTCTAACACTTTTAGCAAATTCTCCAGCACAAAAACAGTTCAGATTAGGCACACAGGACTCGCTTATCACGAGCTTCAGGATCCTGTTCGTGACGCCAAAAATGAGCCGCCCGCCAGGGCCGTGGGTACTCGGACCCGAGCCTATTAACTCCTATGGGGGATGTCACGGCAACACAGCTCGGTCCGTGGCCCTGGGCGCTCACCAAAAAGGGAATATTTACAGGGGATAAGTGTTCATATCATGATTCGTGACGCCACCTGTAGTACCTGGTCAGGGTGACCAGCGCTGCTGTGCAGGTCCTCTGGGAGGGATGGTGATGTGCAGCTAGGTGATAAGCCTCTTACAGGTGAGACTATGTCCTTCCAGGGCAGATAGATGAGAGATGTAGCAATGGTGCAGAGGAATGTAGCATAGGGGAGTGTGCGTCGCTGGAATAATCAGGGAAACAGTTCTGTTGCAGTTTCAGGGTTTTACTCACAGTCTGTGGAGCTCTATACAGATGCCAGCCGGGCACTGTGTCCTCCAAGAGAGTGGTCCAGCAACCCTCAGGTAAGTTAGTCGCACTTCCAAAGACTCCCCTTTAGTATGTTCCTTTCTGGCCTTTTCTCTCTCAGTGCTAACTCTCTTACTTCCATGCACCACGCCACCACAGAGCCCTCGGACAAGGGAGTATTGGGCCTTTTCAGTTCACAGATTACCGCGTCCAATGTTGTGCACGTACTTGACCCCTAAGCTGCCTTCCGGTGAGATTATAGTGGCTAGTGGCAATGGCCCATGAAGTGACCACTGCCGTCGGTTTTACTAGCAGAGCCTGAAGCTTTCCCGCTAGTCTAGGGACCGTTCCCCGTTGTTTGCCTGGTCCTTCCTTCTTCAGGATGGGGGCACAGCTCCAATTACTGTCTTTGCCCTGGACCCTTTCGCTCACTACAGCATGGCTCCCTGAGGTGAACTCAGAGGAGCTGCAGTACAGGCCAGTACCCACACACTGCCTGACTGACACTAACTGTCTCTCTAAACTCACACGCAGCCTAAGTGCTGCCTGAGCTCCACCCACCAACTAACTACACCCTTTTCTAACCAGCCTGAGTCAGACCATCCTCCCGAAGGGTTCGTCTGTGCTCAGCCAGCATAGTGTATGTTGGATGCAGGTCGTGGGAGTCAATGGGGTGCTTCATCCTTACCTGAGAGTCAGGTGTCACACCTCCAGGTGAGATGCAACATCTCCGTGGCGCCTGGACCCTCAGGGCGCCACACATACATCCACATGGCTGGTGTACCCAATGATAAAGATAGGTACGCAGGACGCATGCAGACGTAGGAGGAGCTAAATAGAAGAGGTGCAGAAGTGGGCGGGCTTAATGGAGGAAGTATGCAGCCCTCCGCAGCTCAGCCTAACCTGTATACATTTGGTACAGTCAGCAGGATGCAACATTCCAGCGCAGAAAAGGTGGACCAGTCAGTAGCCGGGTCAACCAGGGGCAGTATTCCCTTGGGGGCTATGCTTAGCAACCTCCCAAAGTTTACGCAAAGCAATCTGTTACTATGGGACAGGGTGGAACAACTGAGGAGTATGTTACATATCATAGAAGAAATGGTGTGCACTCGGTCATAAATGGGGCGAGGTGCTGGTATAGTGGACTATACGGTCCTACTAACTCAGAATGTAGAATATACCGCACACTCTAAAGGAATTCTATGCAAAATCGTATAATTTTATTAACAAAACCAAACATGGGGAGCAAACATATATACAGAGCGATTGGCAGAGCAGTGAATGACGTTTCGACTCTCCTTAATCATATAATCGCTATGAAAAGAGACAAAAAATATGTTGTGGTTATTATATCAAGTATAAATAAGAAAAAGCATAAAAAATGCACAAAATAACAACCAAATATATACAATGTCAATACAGTGACATAGAACACCACAAGCACCAATCGTCCACCCAAGTAGGTGGAAGTGTGTGGAAAATTGGAAATGGTGATGCAGCAAAAATCCCAGTAGAGGTAGTTGGTAGTTTAAGTAGTAAGAAATAGAATGCAGGGTAATAATCATAACATGAAAAGGTCAGGTTTACCTTAGTATAGAGACAAAGTATTCTCTGGAGTTTATTATAGAGAATAACAAAGAAGACAAACGCTGATAGAAAGGAAAATAATGTTAAAATATATCCTCATGATGCAAATAGGCTATGGAGTTGCTGAGTACAGCTGTATCTAATACCTACAGTACAGACCAAAAGTTTGGACACATCTTCTCATTCAAAGATTCTTCTGTATTTTCATGACTATAAAAATTGTAGAATCACACTGAAGGCATCAAAACTATGAAGTAACACATGTGGAATTATACATTACACTTTACAAAAAAAGTGTGAAACAACTGAAAATATGTCTTATATTCTAGGTTCTTCAAAGTAGCCACCTTTTGCTTTGATTACTGCTTTGCATGCAGAAAAGGTGAACGGATGGACTCTACATGCCTGGTTCCCACGTGAAGCATGGAGGAGGAGGTGTGATGGTGTGGGGGTGCTTTGCTGGTGACACTTTGTGGATTTATTCAAAATTGAAGGCATACTGAACCAGCATGGCTACCACAGCATCTTGCAGCGGCATGCTATTCCATCCGGTTTGCGTTTAGTTGGACCATCATTTATTTTTCAACAGGACAATGACCCCAAACACACCTCCGACTGTGTAAGGGCTATTTGACCAAGAAGGAGAGTGATGGGGTGCTACGCCAGATGACCTGGCCTCCACAGTCACCAGACCTGAACCCAATCGCGATGGATTGGGGTGAGCTGGACCGCTCACCACTTCAATTTTGAATAAATCCCCAACAGTGTCACCAGCAAAGCACCCCCACACCATCACACCACCTCCTCCATGCTTCACGGTGGGAACCAGGCATGTAGAGTCCATCCGTTCACCTTTTCTGCATGCAAAGCAGTAATCAAAGCAAAAGGAGGCTACTTTAAACCTAGAATATAAGACATATTTTCAGTCGTTTCACACTTTTTTGTAAAGTGTAATGTATAATTCCACATGTGTTAATTCATAGTTTTGATGCCTTCAGTGTGATTCTACAATTTTCATAGTCATGAAAATACAGAAGAATCTTTGAATGAGAAGGTGTGTCCAAACTTTTGGTCTGTACTGTACATATGGCTAGGTAATGGCCAAGAGTATCCAACCTGTGCGTAGGGGTTAGGCCTCTTTCACACTTCAGTCGTGCGACGTCAGTCAAAATCTGTCAAAATGCGAAAAAAACGGATCCGCCATTTTTTTTTGGCGGATCCGTTTTTTTCCCATTGACTTGCATTAGTGATAGATTTTGCATCCGTCGTTTCAGAAAAACATCCAATGCAACGGTTTTTTGGTCCGCAAAAATGGCAGACTATGGCGGATCCGCCGCATCCGCCATTTTGCATAATGGCCACCTGTGGGCGGCGGATCCAGCATTGAAAATGCTGTGTGAGACAGTGAGTGAATATGTGATGAATGGGGTGTACATTTCACCTAGGTATAAGGGAAATGTGTGGCTTTGTGGACCTAGTGGTGGAGAAAGGTCACTACACCTCACATTCAGCACACACTTGCAGCACAAGCCTGAAACTACTCAGGTCTTAATTAGGAGACCAGAAGTAGGTGTCTGCAAACACAATCTGAGAGCTAGTTTAGCCTGGACACAGGAAGGTGTCTCGGCACAAGAAACAGTCTCCAAGAGTGTTAGAGCTGTCTTTAGCCTGGACACAGAGAGGTGTCCTGGCACAAGGAAGCAGTCTCCCAGAGTGTTTGAGCTATCTCAGTTTGGGTGCAGGAAGGACCCCGGACATAGGAGTAGTCTCAGTGCGAATCCGTGTGAAGAGCGGCTGAATAGGAGTGGATCTCTCTCAAGTCTGGTCATGGAAGGTGCCTTCAGACACAAGGAGGAGTATCTGTGAAGCTCCATACTGGTAACATATGTGATATGTGTTGTTTTGGGCACAGACTGGTAGAGTCTGGGTCCCGGATAGAGAGGGCCATCTATCTAAGTGTAATTAGAGGCTAGACAAGCCCAGGTTTTCTGTTTATGCTTTGTTTTAATCTGTTTGCTGTGGACTTTAATAAAGCTGGTTGCGGCCAGTTTTACACCAGAACTGCTGTCTGAATGAACTGTTTTCATGCCATTCTGTCTACCCAGACAGCGATCCTAGAGCTAAATACCCCTGGAAATGTCACAATTGGTGGAGAATGCGGGCAGCGCAGTGCCTGATACAGTTAGTGCTGGAGTGTGCATGCAGCACAGTGGCGAGAGACAGCATTAAAGGTGAAGTCTATTGAAATAGCAGCAGAAAAAAAAAAAAAAGTGTGTCAGCAGAAACGTCTGTTTGGAGCAGTCTTGGAGAGACAGTGGCCCTGATAGGGTCTGCAGAGAGAAAATGTATGCACAGCAAAGCTGAACTTGTTGTGAAAATGACTGTGGAATGTGCAGCAGCAAAAGAAAAGTTTGTGGAGCAGTCTTAAAGAGACAGTAGCCCTAATAGACTTTGCAAAGGAAAAAAAAAAAAAGTGTTTGCACAGCAAGGCTGAATTTTCTGTGGAAAAAACTGTGTAGTGTGTATGCCTTGACTGAAGTCTGCCGTTGTGAAGACAGAGATATCTGACAGCATGGAGGCGCTGTTTGAACAAATGGCGCAAGTTAATGTGCAACATAAGACTGCTGTGATTGAGACAGATGAGTCCGGCAGTATGGAGGAACTCGTTGAGTACCTGGTGCAGGCCCAGCGAAGCATGCAGCAGAGCATGGAGCAGCAGCGCCTGCAGCACCAGCAGCGCATGCAGCAGGCCCAGCAGCAATTCCTGCAGCAGCAGGAGAATAACCGGTTATTTGTTGAGCAGATGACAGCACCAAAAAAGGATTTCGGTGCCGCGTCCCGAAGTAATGTTGTGAAGGCACCGGCGTTGTCCGCTATAAAGAAGGCGGTAAGACGGTCCTTGAGAAAAATGACACCTCGTGATGATGTGGAGGTATATCTTACTAGGTTTGAGAGACTGGCAGAGAAGGAGAATCTGCCACTATCTGAATGGGCCATGGCGGTCGTACCCTATCTGATTGGGGAACCCCAAAAAGTTTGGGCTGACCTGAGCAAGCAGGACAGCGAAGACTATGCCAAGTTGAAAGCGGCGATTCTTACCGGCTGGGTGTTACGGTGACAGCCCGTGCCAGGGGAGTTCGTGACTGGAGATACAGTTGGGAGTCTGCAGTCAGCAGGCCTGATTATGGAGTTGAAAAGGTGATAGTGGACCGCTACACCCAAGCACGTCCTCCTGAGGTACAGCCGTCTGAGAGGTCGTCACTTCGGAGTTCCCGGACGCTGAACTCTCGCGGTAAGAGCGTTCCAGCTGTTGGGGACATGGGGTATGCTGATAAGCGGGTTCAGGCCCGAGGGGACATGTGGGTGGGAGAGTGTGATGGACAGTGTTGGAGCTGGCGTGAAATTGCAGCCAACTGTCCAATAGAGGGGGAGCCTATGTGTTGTGATGTTGGCAGATCCCTCCTCCCTGCGCAGAGCCTGTGTGTGTGTCCACCTCAGCCGAAGAGACTGGACCACAGGGGTCCCCGGTGGTTGTAAGTGACTGCCCAGCACAGGCCCTCTTGGACTCAGAGAGTCCAGTGACTTCCGTATGTGACTGCCTGAGTGATAGGGACTTTCATCCTGATAAGCACCTGAGTGTGGTGTACATCCATGAAGACACCAAAGTCTACCCAGAGACTGCCGTGGACTTGGTCCCAAACTCGGGGAGGTTTCATATGAAGTGGGGGTAGTGAAGACCCTGGTGCACCCCGTTATATTGGGTAATGACTTTCCCCAGTCTAAGGATCTCTGGGGAAAAATGTTTCTGATGGACAGTGTGATGAAGCTCCTACTGAGGGTGCGCAGTCCCGAGGGGCGGAACACAATGCTAGTGGGCCGTTAAACTTATGTGATGATGATGATGATGATGATCATGATAATGATGATGACCATGATAATGATGCTGATGCTGCTAATGATAATGATGATGATCATGATAGTGATGATGATACTGATCATAATCATGATAATGATATTGATAATAATTATGACTGTGATAGTGATGAAATTCCTTTGCAGGTGATGTTGGGAGACGAGGATGGTGGTTCTCGGGAACCGAGTGTCCCTGACTTGCCTGTGTCCTGTGACAATTTTGAGAGTGAGCAGTGGCGAGACCCCACTCTTAGGACAACACAGGAAAATATGATTGTTCTAAATGAGGTTTCCCAGGAGCCTGGCTCTGAGGAGAGGTTTCCTCATGCTGCCATGGACAATAGCCTATTGTATAGGGACACTGAAGTCCAGGGTGAGGTCGTGAGTCAGCTCCTAGTACCTGAGCTATATAGAAGTATAGTGCTGGGGTTGACACATAGTCACATACTTGAGGGACCAGATGGTGAAGTTAATGTTGTGGATGACATGTTAACTAAGGTTCCAGATCAAGATGTGAATGAAAATGAATTGTATAACCCTGACAGTGAGCAGGATGTGAATGAAAATGAATTGTATAACCCTGACAGTAAGCAGGATATGAATGAAAATGAATTGTATAACCCTGACAGTGAGCAGGATGTGAATGAAAATGAAGTGTATAGCCCTGACAGTGAGCCAGATGTGGCTGAGAAAAAGGGGTCAGATAGTGATAGTGAATTATCTGATGACCATAAAGCAACCAGTGCAAATGAGGAAGGCATGGTAGCAGAGGAGGTTGAGAGTCCTGAGAAGAAAGCTGATGCTGACCTTACAGCCAGACAGAAGATGGCATCTGAAGATGTTTTACAGTTGGCCGGTTCCCTGGCGAAGACTAAGGTGAAAGGAGGAGAGCTGAGCTTTAAAGGCAGGACTCTGAAACTGAACACAGCACAAGTGGATGCTGTTGAAGATGAGAAGTTGTCAGTGTGTGGTGTGGATCTGCATCATGCCAAGGACTCTGAAGGTGATGCTGCAGAGGTGGAAAAAGCCATGGAAGTGGTGGTCACCAAGCCAGATGCCTCATCAGAAGCTGAGGTTTCAAGTGAAGCTGTGAGGAGCAAGACTGAAGATATGGGGACTGACTCTGTCCAGGAATCTGTTTCTGCCGAAGACAGCGGCGTGGACGGGTTACGGTCCGGATCAGTAGCTGGCATTGGTGAGCTCAAGCGCACTTTCAGGGAGGCTACATCGGAGCCACGTCCCAACAAATGGGAAAAGCGATGTGTCACTCCGTTGCCGCTGCAGACACACGGGAGCCCAGATGGGATGCAGAACGTGGCTGAAGAGGTAGAGTCTAGGACTGACGGTGGGGCTTCTGGGCATGTCTTGCCAGAAGAGCCTGAAAGTGGGGAACTGGAGAAAAGTGAAAAACCCCCTATACCTTCTGTGATAGTTGGTGACACATGGTCAGTGCACCAGGGACAGGAGGTACGTGAGTTTCTGAGGAAGAGTCAGCAGAGGTGTTCTGATGTGTCGGGTCGTGCTTCTCTGGCCAGGCACTGTGTCGAAGGTGAGCCCGGCCCTAAGGTCAAGATGAAACCGTGCAGGATACCGAGGCCCGCAGAGAGTATAGGCCTGGGAGGGTACAGGGTAGTGCGGATGCTTCAGATAAAGAGAAAGCTGATGTTGGCTATGACTCAGGTGAAGATACAAGTGACAGTGGTGGAGATGAAGCTGGTGAGGGCCATGACTGGTCCGGAGTTCACTGTCTCTGTTGGATTGTTGACCAGCCCTCCGGTCTGGATGACCAGCCCTCCGGTCTGGAGAAGAGGGAGGGGATATGTGAGACAGTGAGTGAATATGTGATGAATGGGGTGTACATTTCACCTAGGTATAAGGGAAATGTGTGGCTTTGTGGACCTAGTGGTGGAGAAAGGTCACTACACCTCACATTCAGCACACACTTGCAGCACAAGCCTGAAACTACTCAGGTCTTAATTAGGAGACCAGAAGTAGGTGTCTGCAAACACAATCTGAGAGCTAGTTTAGCCTGGACACAGGAAGGTGTCTCGGCACAAGAAACAGTCTCCAAGAGTGTTAGAGCTGTCTTTAGCCTGGACACAGAGAGGTGTCCTGGCACAAGGAAGCAGTCTCCCAGAGTGTTTGAGCTATCTCAGTTTGGGTGCAGGAAGGACCCCGGACATAGGAGTAGTCTCAGTGCGAATCCGTGTGAAGAGCGGCTGAATAGGAGTGGATCTCTCTCAAGTCTGGTCATGGAAGGTGCCTTCAGACACAAGGAGGAGTATCTGTGAAGCTCCATACTGGTAACATATGTGATATGTGTTGTTTTGGGCACAGACTGGTAGAGTCTGGGTCCCGGATAGAGAGGGCCATCTATCTAAGTGTAATTAGAGGCTAGACAAGCCCAGGTTTTCTGTTTATGCTTTGTTTTAATCTGTTTGCTGTGGACTTTAATAAAGCTGGTTGCGGCCAGTTTTACACCAGAACTGCTGTCTGAATGAACTGTTTTCATGCCATTCTGTCTACCCAGACAGCGATCCTAGAGCTAAATACCCCTGGAAATGTTACAGCTGACAAAACTGTCCGGGGTCTCTCTCTCTTTCTCTCTCTCTCTCTGTCCGGACTTGCAACTTACATTTTCCGGAATGAAAATTTCGTAATTTCCGGGTGAACACTTCTTGGCGGATCGGTCAGAAAACTGATCCATTTTACATCCGTTTTTACACTTTTCTGACGGATCTTCCATTTTCACACTTGGGCGGACGTCACACGACTGAAGTGTGAAAGAGGCCTTAATGGCGTTCCATATAGATATAGTGCCTGAAAATTGTAGAGATAGCGGTAAAGTCAGCGATATTAAATGAAAGTAGCCCTGATAATAAAATTGGTAGCGGTAAGGTGGGGGCATGTGGAGGTACTACCTGTTGCTCCAAGTGTCTAAGCGGCGCTCCCGCGCCTTGCTTTGCTGTGGAAGGCATACAGGCAACTGGCAGACGCTGGGATTAAGTAATCATGGAGACCGCCGGACCGGAAGTGGATCACCCGGACCGGAAGTGACCAGATACTGCGATGTGTGTGAGAGAAGTGCGGCTGCACAGCAGAGTCCAGAGCAAGAAGCGGTTTAGTGACAAAGTGTAATAGTAAAAAGATGTTGTTTGGAGTGGTCATAAGTTATTTAATTACTATTTAAAAGTCTATATAGAAATATGTATGTTTGTGGTGGATCGCCAGGTAACATTTATGATATATATGGTCGCCAGATGGAGTGGATGCAAACACTATATGAATGCCTATGAGAAAATATGTATCAGAGTTTAGGGTGGATTGCCCGGTGACACTTATGATGCAAATCTAGACTAAAAATAGGGTGCATACACTATATGAGTGTCCATGGGGAAATATGTGTAAGAGGATGGAGTGGGTCGCCAGGTGATATTCATGATACAACATTGGACACAAAACAGGGTAGATGCAAACATGTGGAAACAATAATAGATAATGAATGCACATTATGGGAGATATAACAGTTTAGTATATGGACTAAACGAGTACTGAAGGAAACCTAAAAAAACTCAAAAAATGAGTAAAAAATAAAATAAAAATAAAAAATGGAAGGAAAACTATGACTCAAGTGAGTAATAATGGTGGAGTGGTAAAATGCAGGAGTGGTAAAATAAAGTCAGGGACTGGTTGGACCTGAGTATGGGATAACTAACCAGATAGATATGAAGTCAACGAGTCTAGAAGAATAGAGATTCAGAGATTAGTATAAATGAGAGAATTTAAAGATAAAAACCAGAGACAAAAAGATTATTTTATATATATCAGGACCAGTCAATATCCCTATTGAGAACCTCGTGGTGATAATGGATCAAGCGTATAAATCCAATGTCTCCCTAGATTTGAGGAGTTTTACATGATTACCCCCTGAAACCTAAATTCAGAGGTTACTGACCACCTCAGAGAACCTCGGAATAGTGGTTGTGCCCGAGAAAGCAACAGTGACCCTGCCAGCAGGACAGACGATACTCACCATGCCAGTTCGGGCTCACATGTCGTTAGAAAGGAGTGGAAGTACAAATTGAACCCACAGAGGGAGAAGAAGCAATTCCAGGATTTCTGGTCGCCCACATCCTAGCCACCGTGCATCAAGGATGTGTATTAGTGCGTTGTATCAATCTAAGTGGAGCAATTTTACAGTTAACCCCTCGGAAGGAAGTGGCTCGAGTGTACGTGATGCCGAATGATCTTGCAATGTCTGACACAATAGAACTGACTCCCGTGAAAAGGGATCTATGGACTCTGTCAGTGTCCCTCAATGCAAAGGAAAATAAGGGTGAAGTCAGAATCGGCTGAAATATCTTGGAACAGATGAAAGCGAACCTGATGCAATTCACCCCTGGGCAAGTGGACCAAAGGCAATGAAAAAGGATTTTAGGGGTATGTCAAAAGCAAAAGAAAAGTCAAAGATGCTGTAGGATTTTTACAGGATGAAAAGGGTGAAGTGGTCAAAAAAGATGTTGAGAAGGCCTAACTTTTAAATTCCTATTTTGCATCTATGTTCTTTGAGAAAGCAAAAGTAATATCAACTGATCTTCACTGTGCTATCAAAGGAATAAAAGAATCCACACTATCTATATACAGAGAGATGGTGAGCAAACATTTATCTAATTTAAATGAATTTTAAATACATCCTGGTACGAGATTGGACAATAAAACTTTAACCAATCCTAGGGTTACATGCAGATACGAGATTTTAGGCAAGATGGATGGGATTTTTAGAGAACCATTAGCGCACAACCATCTTTGATAATTTCCTGTGACGTAACAGAAGGATAGTCCCAGAGAGTACCTGGGGAAGAGAAGTCCAGAGACGAAGGCAAATGTTGTCCCAATCTTCAAAAAAGGAAAATAAGATGGGGTACGGAAATTACAGGACAGTGAGCCAGATCGGGGTCAGATCAGGACACCTTGGTGGCCATTCAACTGGCCCACGATGACCAATCCATTTTCCAGGAAACTATTCATGTAGGAATGCTCGGACCTGACACCCATAATGTGGTGGTGCACCATCTTGCTGGAAAAACTCAGGGAACATGCCATCTTCAGTTTCCTGGAAAGTGGATTGGTCGTCATGGGCCAGTTGCATGGCCACCAAGGTCTCCCAATCTGACCACATTAGACTTTTATCTTTGGGGTCATCTGAAGGCAATTGTCTATGCTGTGAGGATACGAGATGTGCAGCATCTGAAACAACGGATACTGGAAGCCTGTGCTAGCATTTCTTCTGCAGTGTTGCTATCAGTGTATCAAGAGTTGGAGAAGAGGGATGCAGTGACAATCCAACGCAATGGGCAGCACTTTGAACACATTTTATAAGTGGTCATAAGCTTGTAAATTACTCCTGAAAGAATAAAGTTATGTTAAAACCAAGCACACCATTGTTTTTCTTGTGAAATTCTCAATACGTTTGATGTGTCACATGACCCTATTCTCATTGAAAAAATAAAGTAAGGATCCAAAATGGTCGACTTCAAAATGGCCACCATGTTCACTACCCTTTTTGAAAAGTTTCCCCCCCCCATATACTAATGTGCCACAAACAGAAAGTTGATATCACCAACCATTCCCATTTTATTTAGGTATATCCATATAAATGGCCTACCCTGTACATGTACTTCTAATGACGAGAGGAAATCTGCAAATTTTTTGGTCATGACTCATGGCCCACACTAGGGTCAGCAATTCCAGCTTGAACAAGCTGTAATTATCAGGGTTCTTTTCTCAGTCCTTCAGTGACCGGCAAGCATATGCAATAACCCTTTCACGCCCTTCTTGAATATGAGCCAATATTGTCCCTAGACCATATAGGCTTCTGTCAGTGTACAGCACGATGGGCTGGCAAAAGTCAGCCTATGCCAAGATGGGGGCATCAATCACTGCCAACTTCAAAGCCTAAAAACCCTCTTTGTCATGTTGTGCACCATTGCCAAAGGAACATCAAGATCTCTGGAGATGGGCTTATAACCTTAACCCCTTAGTGACAGAGCCATTTTGCAGCTTAATGACCAGGCCAATTTTTACAATTCTGACCACTGTCACTTTATGAGGTTATAACTCTGGAACGCTTTAATGAATCCCGCTGATTCTGAGATTGTTTTTTCATGACATATTGTACTTCACGTTAGTGGTAAAATTTCTTTGATATGACTTGTGTTTATTTATGAAAAAAACGGAATTATGGTGAAAATTTTGAAAATTTAGCAATTTTCAAATTTTAAATTTTTATGCCCTTAAATCAGAGAGATATGTCACACAAATTTCTTAATAAATAACATTTCCCACATGTCTACTTTACATTAGCACAATTTTGGGAACAAAATTTTCTTTTGTTACGAAGTTATAAGGGTTAAAAGTTGACCAGCGATTTCTCATTTTTACAACACCATTTTTTTTTAGGGACCACATCACATTTGAAGTCACTTTGAGGGGTCTATATGATAGAAAATACCCAAAAGTGACACCATTCTAAAAACTGCACCCCTCAAGGTGCTCAAAACCACATTCAAGAAGTTTATTAACCCTTCAGGTGCTTCACAGGAGCTGAAGCAATGTGGAAGGAAAAAATTGACATTTAACTTTTTTTGCAAAAGCTTTATTTCGGAACCAATTTTTTTTATTTTCACAAGTGTTAAAAGAGAAAATGAACCACAAAATTGTTGTGCAATTTCTTCTGAATACGCCGATACCCAATATGTGGGGGTAAACCACTTTTTGGGCGCATGGCAGAGGTCGCAAGGGAAGGAGCGCCGTTTGACTTTTTCAACGCAGAATTGGCTGAATGCCATGTCGCGTTTAGATAGCCCCTGATGTGTTATGATTTGGTAGCTGAGGAGTGCAGGTAAAAAAGGCAATACACCAGAGCAGTTGGAATCTATGAGATTGCAGTACCCTGACTAACCACCACAACTAGAGGCAGCCATGGAGCATTCCTACGTTGGTCCTAGACGCCTCGTCACAGCCTGAGAAACTAACTATACCTAAAGATAGAAAGAGGAAAGCTATCTGCCCCGGAGCAGATCCCCAAAGAACATAGAAAGCCCCCAAACATGTAATGGCGGTTAGACAAGAAGAAATACTGACACAGACAGAAAATAGTATGAGCAAATGTTGGGGCCCAAACTATCTAAATAGAAAAGGATAGGAAGGGCACTTACTGCAATCCCAAAAAACCCTGAAAAGCACCAACTCTACTAATTTCAAAAACACCTGAGATCACACGACCTCTACCACCTAAATTAGTTCTCTGGTGTAACAAAATCAAAACAGCAGCCACTGAAAAAACTGGAAAAAGCAAATGTACAAAACATCAGTGGCTGAACTAAACTGAGAGGGCAAAAGCCCCTGGAGGGGACCCTGAAGGCCCCCACAGAAGTGCAGGACAAAATGCAAAAATCAAGCACAAAAACAAAAAGAAGAAAAAGTCTTATCTGTTAGCAGGAGATGCAGACACGACACAGCAGGCTACAAAGGAAACAGGAATCAAGGATTGAGACCAGAACAATTGATCACCGGCAACCCTGATATGAAGGCGACTCCCTTATATAAGACCAGTCAGTAACACCTGATTCCCAATCCTCACAATCTTCACTGGACAGTCCAGTACCGCTTGTAACCACCAGAGGGAGCCTCTGCTCAGAACTCATCTCAAGTCCATTCACAACAGTACCCCCCCCTTGAGGAGGGGTCACCGAACCCTCACTTGAGCAACCAGGTCGGTCAGGATGAGTTCTATGATACGCACGGATGAGTCTCCTAGCATGGATGTCTGAAGCAAACACCCAAGAATTGTCTTCCTGACCATAACCTCTCCACTTAACCAAATACTGGAGTTTCCGTCTAGAAAAACGAGAATTCAATATTTTCTCAACCACAAACTCCATATTGCCCTCAACCAGAACAGGGTCAGGAGGCAAAGCAGTAGGAACCACTGGCTCAACAAACCTCTTTAACAAGGACTTGTGGAACACGTTATGGATCTTAAATGTCCCTGGAAGAAGCAAACAAAAAGAAACAGGATTAAGAATCTCCATGATCTTATAAGGTCCAATGAACCTAGGCTTAAATTTAGGAGATGCCACTCTCATAGGAATATTTTTTGAGGACAACCAGACCAAGTCCCCCACTTTAAACCGAGGACCATCAGTCCTATGCCGGTTAGCAAACCGCTGGGCCCTCTCCTGAGAGAGGGACAACCTCTCCACTACCTGGTCCCAAATCTGTTGCATACGCTCCACAACAGAGTCAACACCTGGACAGACAGAAGCCTCCGTCTGTCCTGAAGAAAATCGAGGGTGAAACCCAGAATTACAGAAAAATGGAGACATCAAAGTGGCAGAGCTAGCCCTATTATTAAGAGCAAACTCAGCCAAAGGCAAAAAAGAGACCCAGTCATCCTGATCAGCAGACACAAAGCATCTTAGATAAGTCTCCAATGTCTGGTTTGTTCTCTCAGTTTGACCATTGGTCTGAGGATGAAACGCCGAGGAGAAAGACAACTGAACACCAAGCTTAGAACAAAAGGTCCTCCAAAATCTGGAAACAAACTGGACTCCCGCAGGACTGCACAAATTCCCTGACATCACGAGACAAGGTAGGCCACCAAAAGGACCGACTAACCAAGTCTCTGGTACCAAAAATTCCGGGATGACCGGCCAACGCGGACAATGAATCTCAGACATCACACTCTTTTTCCACTGGTCCGGGACAAACAATTTCCCAACAGGGCAGCGCTCGGGCCTATCCTCCTGACACCCCTCCAGAGCCAGTCTCAAATTGGGCGAGATGGCGGAAAGAACTACACCTTCTTTCAAAATAACAGAAGGATCAGATACCTCAGGAGAGTCCGCAAGGAAACTCCTCGAGAGGGCATCCGCCTTAACATTCTTAGTGCCAGAAGAAAGGAAACCACAAAATTAAAATGTGTGAAAAACAAGGCCCACCTGACCTGTCTAGGATTAAGTCGCTTGGCAGATTCCAGATAAACCAGATTCTTATGGTCCGTAAGGACCACCACCTGATGTTTGGCTCCCTCCAGCCAATGTCTCCACTCTTCAAAAGCCCACTTCATGGCCAATAACTCCCGATTACCAACGTCATAATTACGTTCAGTAGGAGAAAATTTTCGAGAGAAAAATGCACAAGGGTTACTTTTAGAGGTCTCTGGATCTCTTTGGGACAAAACGGCACCTGCCCCAATTTCAGAGGCATCAACCTCCACCTGAAATGGCAGAGAAACATCAGGCTGCCGTAGAACAGGAGCAGAAGTGAATCTCTGCTTAAGTTCCTGAAATGCAGAGACTGCCTCAGGAGGCCAATTCACCACATCAGAACCCTTTTTGGTCAAATCAGTTAATGGTTTAACAATAACCGAGAAATTACCAATAAATTTACGATAAAAATTGGCAAAACCCAAAAATCTTTGAAGAGCCTTTAATGAAGTAGGTTGGACCCAATCACAGATGGCCTGAACCTTGACCGGGTCCATTTCAATAACAGATGGGGACAAAATGAATCCCAAAAATGAGATCCTCTGTACGCCAAAAAGACACTTTGATCCCTTCACATACAGAGCATTCTCTCTCAAAATCTGGAATACAGTTCGAACATGTTTAACATGAGAGTCCCAGTCATTAGAAAAAATCAAGATATCATCCAAATAAACAATCAGAAATCTATCCACAAAATCCCTGAAAATGTCATTCATGAAGGACTGGAAGACAGAAGGAGCATTAGTGAGCCCAAAGGGCATCACAAGGTACT
Organism: Oophaga sylvatica; assembly: GCA_033576555.1. Taxonomy (NCBI): domain Eukaryota; kingdom Metazoa; phylum Chordata; class Amphibia; order Anura; family Dendrobatidae; genus Oophaga; species Oophaga sylvatica. Next base: position 114,324,876 of record JARQOD010000001.1, on the reverse strand, counting down.
CAAAATGCCCCTCAGGGGTGTAAATGCCGTCTTCCATTCATCCCCGTGCTTAATGCGAATAAGGTTATATGCCCCCCTGAGGTCAAGCTTGGTAAACCAAGTAGCGTCTTTCACCCTGGGAAACAGGTCAGAAATCAAGGGTAACGGATATTGATATTTCACAGTAATATTGTTCAAAAGACGATAATCAATACACGGCCTTAATGAACCATCCTTTTTGGCCACAAAGAAAAAACCGGCACCTAAGGGTGACGAGGATGGTCTGATATGACCCTTCTCCAATGACTCCTTGATATAAGACCGCATAGCGTCATGTTCAGGTACAGACAAGTTAAAAAGGCGACCTTTAGGGAATTTACTACCAGGCACTAATTCAATAGCGCAGTCATAGCTCCTATGGGGAGGCAAGGATGCAGATTTACTTTCGCTAAACACATCAGAAAAATCAATCAAAAAGTCAGGAACATCCTGAGCCTGGGGGGAGGCAGAAAAAACAGGAGTGTTGGTATTAACACATTGGCAGCCCCAACTGGTTACAGACACAGATTTCCAATCCAAAACAGGATTATGAGACTGTAACCAAGGGAAACCCAGCACGATAATGTCATGCAGATTATACAGAACCAAAAATTTGCAGCTCTCCTGATGATCAGGTTCAACCCTCATTATCACCTGAGTAGAGAACTGGGGTTTATTCTCAGCCAAAGGGGTAGAATCGATCCCCAGTAGGGAATAGACTTCTGTAGGGGTATCAAGGGAAACCCGCAACGTTTAGCAAAATCAAAATCCATCAGGTTAATAGCTGCTCCCGAATCAACAAAGCCTGAGCAGAAAATGAGGACAGAGAGCATATCAGAGTAACAGTTAATAAAAACTTAGTCTGCACACTATCCAAGACAACTGAGCGTGCAAAACGTCTTCCCCGCTTAGGGCAGACTGAAATAGCATGAGAGGCATCACCACAGTAGAAACATAACCCATTGCGCTTTCGAAACTCATGACGCTGTGCCCCAGAAACCACTCTATCACACTGCATGGGTTCAGAAGCAGGTTCACAAGGCAACACTATTCCACGCATACTTCTCTGCTCACGCAAACGTCTGTCAATTTGAATCGCTAATGACATAGAATCATTGAGACCAGAGGGGATAGGGAATCCCAACATAACATCCTTTACATTATCTGACAGACCCTTCCGAAAAAGGGCTGCCAAAGCGTCGTCATTCCATTTGGTCAGGACTGCCCACCTGCGGAATCTCTGACAGTATAACTCAGCGTCATCAAGCCCCTGATTTAATGCCAACAAGGCTTTTTCAGCTTGATCAGTGACATTAGGCTCATCGTACAATAACCCCAAGGCCTGAAAAAATGCATCAACATCACTCAAAACAGGATCCCCAGGTGTCAGGGAAAAAGCCCAATCCTGAGGATCGCCGCGCAGGAGAGAGATGACAATTTGAACCTGCTGCGCTGCGTTCCCTGAGGACTTAGATTTTAAGGCAAAAAACAATTTACAATTATCTTTGAAATTCAGAAACTTGGCTCGATCCCCCAAAAACAAATCTGGCATGGGAATCCTAGGTTCCACAACAGGCAACCTAGCAAGATAGGTAGCAATACTCCGAACCTCAGTGGCAAGCTGATCCACACGGCCAGACAACTGTGCAAACTCCATTGAGAGAAAAAATCTTCCCCAGCACCCAGAGATACAGAGGGAAAAAAAAATGCAACAAACAGAAAAATATCTCTGACAACTCTGACAACCTTTTTTTTTCTTTCACAATATTTTTCCCTTCTGCGAGTACCATATAATTTTCAGTTTAGGCCGGTGATACTGTTATGATTTGGTAGCTGAGGAGTGCAGGTAAAAAAGGCAATACACCAGAGCAGTTGGAATCTATGAGATTGCAGTACCCTGACTAACCACCACAACTAGAGGCAGCCGTGGAGCGTTCCTACGTTGGTCCTAGACGCCTCGTCACAGCCTGATAAACTAACTATACCTAAAGATAGAAAGAGGAAAGCTATCTGCCCCGGAGCAGATCCCCAAAGAACATAGAAAGCCCCCAAACATGTAATGGCGGTTAGACAAGAAGAAATACTGACACAGACAGAAAATAGTATGAGCAAACGTTGGGGCCCAAACTATCTAAATAGAAAAGGATAGGAAGGGCACTTACTGCAATCCCAAAAAACCCTGAAAAGCACCAACTCTACTAATTTCAAAAACACCTGAGATCACACGACCTCTACCACCTAAATTAGTTCTCTGGTGTAACAAAATCAAAACAGCAGCCACTGAAAAAACTGGAAAAGCAAATGTACAAAACATCAGTGGCTGAACTAAACTGAGAGGGCAAAAGCCCCCGGAGGGGACCCTGACGGCCCCCACAGAAGTGCAGGACAAAATGCAAAAATCAAGCACAAAAACAAAAAGAAGAAAAAGTCTTATCTGTTAGCAGGAGATGCAGACACGACACAGCAGGCTACAAAGGAAACAGGAATCAAGGATTGAGACCAGAACAATTGATCACCGGCAACCCTGATGGGAAGGCGACTCCCTTATATAAGACCAGTCAGTAACACCTGATTCCCAATCCTCACAATCTTCACTGGACAGTCCAGTACCGCTTGTAACCACCAGAGGGAGCCTCTGCTCAGAACTCATCTCAAGTCCATTCACAACACTGATGTGCCTAAACAGTGGAAACACCCCACAAGTGACCCCATTTTGAAAACAAGACCCCTTAAGGAACTTATCTAGATCTGTGGTGAGCACTTTGAACCTCCAAGTGCATCACACAAGTTTATAATGTAGAGCCGTGAAAAAAAAAAATCATTTTTTTTCCACAAAAATGATCTTTTCACCCCAATTTTTAATTTCCCAAGGGTAACAAGACCGCAAAAGTTTTTGTGCAATTTGTCCTGAGTACGCTGATACCCCATATGTGGGGGTAAACCACTTTTTGGGCGCACGGCAGAGGTCACAAGGGAAGGAGCGCTGTTTGACTTTTTCAACGCAGAATAGGCTGGATGCCATGTCACGTTTAGAGAGCCCCTGATGTGCCTAAACAGTGGAAAATCCCCACAAGTGACCCCATTTTGGAAACTAGACCCCCCAAGGAACTTATCTAGATCTGTGGTGAGCACTTTGAACCCCCTAGTGTTTCACAAAGGTTTATAATGCCTGGGTGTGAAAAAAAAAAAAAAAAACAATTTTCCACAAAAATGATTTTTTAGTCACAAATTTTTGATTTTTCACAAGGAAATTGGACCCCAAAAGTTGTTGTCCAATTTGTCCTGAGTACGCTGATACCAAATATGTGGGGGGGGGACTGTTTGGGCACACAGCAGGGCTTGGAAAGGAAGTAATAACGTTTTGGAATGCAGACATTGATGGGTGTCATGTTCCGTTTGCAGTGCCCCAGATGTGCCTAAACAGTGGAAAACCCCCACAAGTGACCCCATTTTGGAAACTAGACCCCCTAAGGAACTTATCTAGATGTGTGGTGAGCACTTTGAACCCAAAAGTGCTTCACAGAAATTTATAAACGCAGAGCTGTGAAAATAAAAAAATTTTTTTCCTCAAAAATTATTTTTTAGCCAGCTATTTTTTATATTCCCAAGGGTAACAAGAGAAATTAGAACCCCAAAATTGGTGGGCAATTTGTCCTGAGTGCGCTGATACCCCATATGTTGGGGTAAACCACTGTTTGGGCGCACGGCAGGGCTCGGAAGGGAGAGAGCGCAATCTGACTTTTTGAACACCACGTCATGTTTGGAGACCCCTGATGTGCCTAAATAGTGGAAACCCCTCAATTCTAGCTCCAACCCTAACCCCAACACACCCCTAATCCCAACCCTAACCCTAATCCTAACCCTAATCCCAACCCTAATTCCAACCCTAATTGTAACCCTAACGCTAATTGTAACCCTAACCCTAATTGTAGCCCTAACCCTAATTGTAACCCTAAACCTAATTATAACCCTAACCCTAAGGCTGGGTTCATTTTGCGTTTTACCAGCCCGTTCAACACATAACATTGACGGGCTGGTAACGGTATAGCATAACGCGATCGTGTTATGCTATACCCGCTAGCGCAGAGGAATCAGCAGATGATTCATCTGCACTAGCGGTGACGGAGCCCATACGCTGCAGCCCGCGTCCGAGGCTCCGTCACTGAATGATGGCACGTCGCGAACGCATACCGCTTTACGGCATTCGTCGCGATGCACCCTCAAATGGGGGTGAATGGCAGCGTTAACGGACTGCGTTACACCGCGTTATACTGCGGTGTAACGCAGTCCGTCTAACGGACTGCCATAACGCAGTATGAACCCAGCCTAACCCTAACCCTAATTATAACCCTAACCCTAATTATAACCCTAACCCTAATTATAACCCTAACCCTAGCCTTAACCCTAACCCTAACAGAAAAATGAAAAAAAATATAATTTCTATATTTTATTATATGTCCTTAACTAAGGGGGTGATAAATGGGGGGGTTATGTACTGTTTTTTTTATTTTGATCACTGTGATAGTTTATCACAGTGATCAAAATGTACTTTTGTGAGAATGAATGAAACTTTTTTTGAATCTGCCGCCAAGCAGATCGGCGGGCGCACTGCGCATGCGCCCGCCATTTTTTTTTCCAGGAAGAAGATGCCGGGATCCTGGGGCCTGCGGGAGGACCGAGGACACCGGTAAGTATAGGGGGGGGCGATCGGGGGACATGGGGACCCTCATTATCTCCCCTCTGATGTGCGATCACATCAGAGGGGAGAGAAATCATTTTTTTTTTTTTTTTTTGCGGTCGCCATTATACTCAGTATAATGGCGATCGCGACACCGGGGTCGGTAAATACCGACCCCGATCATGTTCTCTGGGGTCTCGACTACCCTCGGCAGTTTGAATGAGCATCACAAGCTTGAAACAAAAATCATTATCCACAATTTTGGAAAGGGGCCAACAATTTTGACCTGCCCATTTTGGGGGTTTTGTGTGAAATCATGTCCAATTTGTATTCTTTCTTTTTTTGTGTTGTTCCAATACAAACAAAGGAAAAAAATATGTGTATGACAAAACATGTGTACCGTAATTACAATAATTTTATGGGAGAAATAGTTCATTTTCTGGAACAATTTCAAGAGTGGCAACACTTTCGGCCATGACTATAAATATACTGTATATACATGCATGTATATATAAAATAAAACAGGTCTCTAACAGACTTTTTGTCTATTATACTGTTGTAATACATTTTAACAAAATTGCATTTTCAATTCACATCTGTAAATAATATTAAAGGGGTTGTCGCCCATGGTGCTCTGGAAAAACCCACAAACAGGAGTAAAAGGATAACACTGACTGGACAGACAGGGGTAAACCAAGGCATCATCACACAACAGACACACAGGAAAAAATACAAGGCCAAAATTAATACACTGTAAAGAGGCAGAAAAGCAACACGAAAGAACTCTCCAGAACACCTTCTCCAATGAAGCCAGAAACAGAATGAAGATTCTATTGCTCACATGGAGGGAAGCCAGACACAGATTTATATAATGGAAGGGTGTGGTTCCAATAAGTTGCACAACCAATAGACCACAAGAAACTATAAACCCTTTCCATGCCACAAGGAACCTGAGAATTCGTCGTCTTTATGACATTTTGACAGAAAAAAACAGACCTCTTAATGAGGCCTAACTCTGTACCTGAACTATATTCCATTCTGGTGTACCATTAACATTTTAAAACATGGCAGTCATTAATTAAGTGTATTAACCACGTGTCTCCCCATAATGTAAACTAAGTAAACTATATACATGACACGCACACACCGTTTTAGAAGGAAGTACATAGTCTCTTGACTTAGACGTCTTGAATTCATTTCATCCAGATCTTCAAATTCTTTCTCTACCCCTGCATAGTTCTTATGGATAAGGCTTTTAATAATCTGAAACAGCTTTAAAAAATAAACAGAAAATTTAAAATTATTGCAATGTTTTTGACTAGCGCAAATTATAGCTACAGTGTCCAGATGTTGGCACTATTTATAGGAGCACGCTGGCTGCAAAAATAGGGGGCATTCTGACTTCAGTGAATTGTATTTACTATCTTCTTTTAGCCTTGATTTAAAGGAAGATCTGTTCATTTGTTGGCTTCTGTCCTGTCCTTGATTTGGAAAATAATTGATCACTAAAAAATGGCTTGCTTGAATGTTCTCATACACAACGTTTCTAAAAAAATAAATCTGCATTTATTGTCACATTTGTTAACTTTGCATTTGTTACATATATAACTGTGGATTTTAATGCGAATTTGCTGTGGATTTCACCCTATGCATTGAATACATACTGTGACTTTAAAATCGGCACCACAGGTCAGTGCCAGCAGAGGACATTTTTCTAAGCATCCTCTTTGATGATATGGATTTTTCACCCACAAACCTTGTAAAATAAAAAGCATATTCACCATTTGTGAACATACCCTTAGTGTTTTAATTTTACCCAAGAGAAAGCTATTATAGTCATTTAATTCATTTTAAATACCTTTCTGCGCTATTTATATTTATAATACATATATTTAATATATGTTCCCTTTATAAAGTAAATTTATAAAATAAATGGATCAATACTAATTAGCAGATGGACTTTCACTGATTGTATGTATCTAGAAACAGTAGTGTTTTGCCTGTTTTTGTGCACTGGACATTGAGCTATATATTTTCGTATTTATTGTCTGACAATCTAGAGTAGCATAGGGATAGTTTTTCACATCTAGTACTGTCAATATTTTATTTAATATTATGGTAAAAATATCATGTTATTTAATTCAGTATATTACCAAGTGTCCTAGTTAGTGATGAGCAAGTATACTCGTATACTCGTTGCTCGGGTGTCCTCTGAGTATTTTGGCGTGCGCAGAGATTTAGTTTGTCGATGCAGCTGCATGATTTGTGGCTGCTGGACAGCCTAAATACATGTGTGGAATTCCTAACAAACAGGCAATCCCCACATGTATTCAGGCTGTCCAGCAGCCATAAATCATGCAGCTGCTTCGACAGAAACTAAATCTCTGCGCACGCCAAAATACTCGGAGGACACCCAAGCAACGAGCATACTCGCTCATCACTAGTCCTAATCATTAGAAATACTTACCTGCTCCAGTGTTCTCCCAGTTCCATGCTCCTTATCCTCTTCCAGTGCTGTGCTTCCTGCTGATCGCTGGTCAAAAAGACTCGGCACTCCCCATCTACAGAAGGAAAAATATTTGAAAAATCAAGTCCTTAATACAAATTACCAATAACATTATAGTAACTTGTATTACAAAGAATACCAAATATGTAGTAACACAGATCACCCAGCCTCCAACATAGATTATCAGAACTTCATGTACTGGTAAAGGTTTTGTCCAGGACTATTTAATTTATTTTTTTACTATGGGCCTAAAAACAAACAGGCAGGTCGTTGCGCAACAACCTGCCTATTCTACCCAGCGCTGCAAAGAGCAGTCATCAACTGCTCCTGCTGGTGATTCAGCTGCTTCACGTCAACAGGGCTGCTCTTCATCCAAGCTGCTTCCACAGTTAGGAAGTGGGGAACCAGCTGTCAATCACCATGACGTCAGCAGTCACGCCCCGTCAACAGAGCAAAGCGAAAGAGAAGCCGCTGCTCTGAGGATGTGACGAAAACATAGGCTGCAGAAGCGGTCTCTGAGATTTAACAACAACCTGCCTGTTATTAAGCCTGCTGTAAAAAAAATTAAATTAGTCCTGCAAAACTGTTTTAATAATAAGCACATTGGATGGATAGAATGGACACTGCACTAAAGGTATGAGCCCACGGTCAGTAATCGGCAGCACTTTGGATGCAGAACATGTCCGCTGTGTCCAAAGCGCTGCCGGCTATTAAACACAAGTGATTGTGCATGTGCGGAATCACTGCGTCCAATATATTGTATGGGTGATATTTATCTTGCGGAGACTCCAGTCTCCGCAAGATAAATTGACATGCTGCGGTCTGGAAAGACGTGACGCATGTCCGTCTCCGCAGGGAAGCTGCGGGTACTGATGCACGCATAGTGGATATGGGATTTCTTGAAATCCCATCCACTATGCTGTAACAGCTGGACGCTGCTGTCACGACGTATAACAGATATATTCTATGATAGTAACATATATCTAATGTGACAACATACTATATTTCCTATAATAGAAAATATCAACATGTATACATAGTATCTGCCAGCAATGTCTTACCTGACATAATATCCTATGTATTGTGGGTCTATACTGTGTACGTGTAACGCTGTCTCAGGAAAGAGGTGGACCGGGGTCTATGCTGACCCTGAACTGGGGTCCTGACTAGTCCCTCTACCTGGAGGTACTGTTAATGGTACAGAGGTCCAGGCCGCCAGCGTAACCCTGTCTCCTGTAGATCCCTGACCACTGTAATCTAGTCCTGAGAAGGACCCTGATTACCACCACAGGGAATGGGCAGGTCACAGCTTACACACAGTCTAAGATAAACGAGACAGACAAGGGGTAAAGAAAACACTGCCATGCATACAAAACTTCCACTACAGAGGAACACAAAAGGTTAAGGAGATAAACAATAAGCGAGGAGAGGATAAACCACAACAGGCACTCTTAGCTTAAGTCTTCTCAGAAACGATCCGCTCTGCTGGTCTGAATGAATGCTTTCACCGACAACTTCCCCAGCAGACCAGCAGGTATAAGAAGGAAGCTAATTAACAAAACATCAATCGCAGCTGGGCGAGGCTGGTCAGTCCAGCACCGAGAGAGAAAGAATTAACTCCCTCAGTGCCGAAAAACACCCAGCACCAGAAACTCAGCTGTGTGAAGTCAGGGTGTGCAATCGCGACGATCTTCGCCGCGACACACCCGTGACAGCTGCAGGTTGGACGCTGCGGATGTATGTAGCATTCAACCCGCAGCGTTTACTGACCGTGAGAACATACCATAAGAGGCCGAATAGAAGAAATACAAGAAATTTATGCCATCATAAAGCTGATGCAGCATAGCAAAAATTACAAAGTATTTTTTTTTGTTATTTCAATAGCATATAATAATAATAATAAAACTTTTATATTTAATTCCAACATATTTTTCATGCTCAGAGAAAAAAAGACAAATAAAATATTTAAATAACCAGTAGTGAAAATAAGAAAAAAAAAGTCAGAGAGAAATAAAGGCATGACGTCACATTCAGATACAGTAGTTTGAAATAAATACCGTACACATGAGGTTTTGATGCAAATTTCTAGCTAGCAATAAAGAGAAGTATAGATTAATATTATAATATATAAAGTTAGGGTATATACTGTGTGGGACCCCAAGATTCATTCTTGGCCAAGCTACTAGCACATACAGTGGAACTATTCTTCTTTGACAATCAGCAGCAAAGTACTGTACAGCCGTGCAGCAGAAATCGAGGTGTGCCCTAATGAGCTTTATCGCCGCTTCACTGAGCAATACAGGCGCCCTGACAAGGCCAAATGCTACGAACCTCCCAGGCTTTTGTCCGGAGAAATGGCAAGCACTTTGCATCCCTTTAAAAAGCAAGAAGGCCTTTCCACGTTCTGATGAGTGATGTGGATTTTGAGGGCGACCCTGGGTCATACAGAACTAATCAAGCAAAAACAATACCCAAAATTTGCTTGACAGACACCAAGTATCTGAGGACTGTATCAAAAAGACTTTGGAAATGACAAACACACAGCCAGTGCCAAAGATCAAATCTTAAAGGTGGCAGGATTAAAATTATTTATTCATTGTTAATTTATTTATTTATGTATGTGCAAATAACCTGCAGGTGCTGAAGGGACTGTGAAAAGAGGCAGTATTAGAGCCAGGGCTAAAATGTTGGTCCATTTAACTCATTCTTTTCCTTAAGGCGATCAAAACATTGGCATTTATGAAGCATAAGGAAGTTAAAAAAAAGTATTGTAAATAATTGTAAAGGATTGGGGACTTAGTCAAGACTGTTGGGCGGAGAGGCCATTAGGGTATTAGCTGTTCAATGTCCAGCTAATTAGCAAATGAATGCTTATGTCAATACAAGAATAATCCTTATGTGACTTAACGTATAGAAAAGTGTCCACTCAGTCTCTGCCATTTACTGCCAAGATTGTGGTCTTTATCATTTTTAAAAATTGACACCATATCCTGGTTATTGAACAATGCTCAGCCATGATCCTTTATCATAGAGATAACTGCTAATGTTACAATATTCCAATTATCAGCAGCATTCCAGAAACACACGTACACGTGACCATACACAGGGGAAATGTGGCCGCTTGTGCCAACTTTTTTCATTCCCATATTCAGGATACTTGGAATCTTCAAAACACAAATTCCAGATTTTTTTTATATAAAGATTTTGTCACAAATCCAATCAGATCAAGGTCATAATTATAATGGATGCATGGGGTTACAATTTCACCAGGGGCTCCAAATGGTTCCTTGGCCCCACATGAAAAGGCTATTATTATAAACTTCTTATAGACCTATAACATATAGGTACAGGTACGTCATAGGTCGTGTCTCTCCCTTTGATGCAGGCTGCCCGCATCTTTCCTAGCACATGACAGCTGATTTGATCAGCCGTTATGTGCCCCTGCAATCCACCAGAGGCTGTTAACATGTTAAATGCCTTAACCCCTTCACGACATGTATGGCGCATGTTGTGAAGTGGTAAAGGCTGGCTCACGCAGATGCCAGGTGCTTAGATAATGAAGGGTTATTAACATATTCATAGATGAATATTGTTGATTTTAAGCTGTTCTTGAGCTATTAACACTTTTCTTCACATTTTGTTGCCTTGTAGGCTGAATACTGCTACAAGACAGCAGAAAAGGTGCAGTGCTTATATCAGGGGATGGCAAACAGAAGATGAAGTTAGTTAACATCTCACAGCACCTGCAAGTAAATGCTGCTATCTGCTGGTTGGACTGCATAGACAGAAACTAAAGGATGGAGAGTTTGTTTCCTGGAGGGAAGAATTTGAAGGGGATGCCGGGTCAGGTGACAGCTGTGACATAGATGCTAAATATAAAAGGCTGGGACAGTGAAGCAGAGGTCAGTTGGTGCCAAGGTGTCACAGGAGGAGGACACAAGAACAGTAGAAGATGCTCGATGCCACCTCTGCAGCAGAATTACCTGTTCTTTAATGGAAGATTTCTTGGGAGTGGGTATGGCAAACCCTATTTCTTTATCAATATTTCCCAAGTAATTTTAATATTCCTTAGCAAAATATGTAAAGGGATTTACCTTATTTTAGTATTAAGATTGCCACCAAATCCAATGCAATGATAAATTGGAACTGTGTAAGGAGTTATTGACCCAGCTGACTATGTGTCCCAAGACTTGCTATGTCATACCCCCAAATATCTATGAACATGACCTCCAGCCTAGCTTGTCCTGCAACATCAATACCTACAGACATATTATTGGCTTTGCTTTGCTAGCTCATCACACCTCTCCTGAATCCTGTGATCCAACTGAATAGCCCAAGTTATAGCCTCTCCCAAAGAACAGGGTGCAATATGCAGAGCCATCCTTAAGTGTATCCAAAAGGCCTTGGCAAAACTGACACCTGAGAGCTGCATTATCCCACAGAACTTCAGTGGACCATTGCTGGAACTCAGTACTATAGACCTCATTGGTGTGGCCCCCTGTCCCAAGTTCATGATCTTTGCCTCCACGTCTGAATTCTGTCAGGTTCATCATAGGTGTCAAAAAAAGAGCGAACAGGGCTTGTGGGGTCAAAGAAAATGGTCAAGATTGAGGACCCCCTCGTATTAAGGGCATGATTATTCCCACCTGCTGGGGTTCATTCACTGAGGATCTTGGTCGCAGGTCTCCCTAAACACCCTAAACTGTTTTTTCTCTCCTGAAAATGTATCAGGAAGAGCCATTACTGCTTTGGGAGAAACCAACTGCAGAAGATTTGGGCATCAAAGCTAGGGCTCTGGAAAACACTCATCATGCTACAAAATTGACCCTGCCACTGGGACTGCAAAGTTTCTAGTTTTTGGTGCACCCTGATCAGATCCTGAACAACATTGGTCAGATTTGTCACCTGATCACACAGTGTGCGAATAGGATCCTAACTGGTTTGAAAAAAGTATCAGGCCAGTTGTAATGTGAGGCTGGGTAGTCAAGAGGTTCAGCGTCAGATACCAAGAGGGTTCTTCATAAACAAAGGGGTAAGGCAAAGGTGTAGTCAGGTCACAGTCAGAGGTCAGAATTCTGGGAAGGTAGGAGATGAAGACAAAAGGGCTAGGCAAATGGCTGGTCAAAGGCAAGGCCCAAGGTTGGGCAAGAAAGATCAAATACAGGAACACTGATTACAGAGCAAGTGCACATCACCTGAGCAAAGCTACAACTGGCACTAATTGGAGGCAGAGAGCCAGATTAATAGCCAGGTAATCACTTGAATAACAAACATATAGAGGAAGCCCAGCAGGCCTCAGCACTGATTGGACGGCTGAACTGTCACTCAACACACTGACAGCTCAGCACACCCCAGCCTCCGATTGGACAGCTGAACTGTCAATCACCATACTAGCAGTTCAGCATGTTCCAGTCCTAGACTGGACGGCTGAGCTGTCACTCACTGTTTCCAGACACACCAATAGTCTGAATAGTGGCAATTGCCTTGCCTTGAAAAGCCATGTTTTCTTTACAATTTGCAACATGTAATTTATTTAAGTATATGGTTCAAAGTTACTTTGCTGTCATTTCATGAGAAATACTTTAAGAAGCACTGCTATTAATTTTTTTAATCCCTAAACCTGTGTAAATGTTAATGTAGTGTAGTATAAGTGTGTTAATTTACTCAGCAATCGCCATTTTTCTGGTTTCTAGTGCTGCTGCGATCCTCTTCTGAGTCACATGATGGCTCTTCCGACGCTACGGATCACAAAGGTCTCTGTGAGCTGGAAGTCACTTTTACAATGCAAGAATGTGGAGCATCACAACAAGACTCAACCTCACATTGTCAAAGCGACTTCGGACTCACACATAAACCACAGTGTGATCCTTCTGGTTGGAATCCTCATAACTTGACTCAAAAGAGGACTGGCGCAGTGCTGGAAACTGGGGAAGAAGGCAGTCAGTGAGTTTATTAACACACTTACACTACAGTAATGTGTACCCATTTTTAGGGAATACAAAAAATAACTGGAGTGCTACTTGAAAATGTGATTTTTTTTTATTAAAAAAGTTAAAAATGTTGTTAGCTGAAAATGAAACATCATGTTAAAAGAGAAATAGTGAAAGGTCTTTTTGTAATAATTATGTGATCTAAATGCCCAAATACGGTAGGTATTCATTATGAGAGAACTTTACAAAATGAGGAAGATTGAAAGAGGAGAATTCTAAACTGTATTGTAACTTCTAGATGGTAATTGTGGTTCCCCTTAGCAAAACCAATCTTTTAACATGCAGAGGAAATTTCCGGCATTGGCAACTAAGATGGCCACACAATGCCGCTGATTGAATGATTGGCATTCTATACTGCGGTGCAATTTCCAGATACCAAAATTATTAGGCCTAATTAAGGCACTTCCTATACACTACATACAACCTACAAAAAAGGGAAGTATATGCCACTTAATAGAAAATCCATCTTTATTATACAATACTCAATCATAAAAAGTCATTAACAGAGATATGATGCAATGAAACACTACCAACCACAAGCAATGAGAATATATGGGGTGCACCTAATGTCTATTAATATATATACGGGTGCAGAACCTTGCATGGAAAAGAACCATGTAAAGAACCATAAGAGAAAAGACCAAGCAATAATAGGTCCGCACACCTGAACAATTTTTAAGTGCAAAAAATATAACAAATTTTATTTGAAAAAGCAAGACAGACAAAAGATAAAAACACTTAAAAATACATAGATGCCAAAAACATCTACGCACCAGGGCTCAATTATATATGTAACTAGCTCAAGAGCCCGGCGCTGCCCGGGCATAGTACCTAACTACGGTTAGTTATAACAAATTGTAATGATTATATCTATATACAAGTATTCAGCTTTCTCCCCATTATGTAGATAGGGCCAAAATAGTTTGGCGATTTGGAACGTGCGGGGGTTAAAATTTCCATTCAACACATAGCCTATGATGCTCCTGGGGTTGAGATGTGCGGGCATGCAAAATTTCATGCCCGTAAGTACAACAGTGCAGATTCCTATCCCGGGCCAAAATTGTTTGGCGATTTGGAACGTGCGGGGGTTAAAATTTCCATTCAACACATAGCCTATAATGCTCCTGGGGTTGAGATGTGCGGGCATGCAAAATTTCATGCCCGTAAGTACAACAGTGCAGATTCCTATCCCGGGCCAAAATTATTTGCCGATTTGGAATGCGCGGGGTTAAAATTTCGACTCAAAACCTAGCCTTTGACGCTCCCGGGGTCGAGACGTGCGGGTGTGCAAAATTTCATGCCCGTAAATGCAGATTCCTATGCCGGACATACACACAAGCATTCAGCTTTCTCCCCATTATGTAGATAGGGCCAAAATTGTTTGGCGATTTGGAACGTGCGGGGGTTAAAATTTCCATTCAACACATAGCCTATAATGCTCCTGGGGTTGAGATGTGCGGGCAGTGCAAAATTTCATGCCCGTAAGTACAACGGTGCAGATTCCTATCCCGAGCCAAAATTATTTGCCGATTTGGAATGCGCGGGGTTAAAATTTCTACTCAAAACCTAGCCTATGACGCTCCCGGGGTCGAGACGTGCGGGTGTGCAAAATTTCATGCCCGTAAATGCAGATTCCTATGCCGGACATACACACAAGCATTCAGCTTTCTCCCCATTATGTAGATAGGGCCAAAATTGTTTGGCGATTTGGAACGCGCGGGGTTAAAATTTCGATTCAAAACATAGCCTAGGACACTTTCGGGGTCGAGACGTGCGGGCATGCAAAATTTCATGCCCGTAAGTGCGACGGTGCGGATTCCAATCCCGGACAAACATACCCACATACATACACACATACATACATTCTGCTTTATATATTAGATGGTACAATATAGCCAAATACATGTGGTTGAGCCAAACCACTGAACACTGTCCAGAAAAAGTCATTAAGGAGAAACCTCCATATAAAGCTCAAAGCATAGAGGAAATGAATCCGTCATACATGAGCAAAAATGTCTAATATGAAACAGCTAATACTGTGTAGACTTTATACATCACTGACAATCCCTTACATTATAACCATAGTGCACATGTGCATATTTAAGAATCAATTATAAAGTTATAGGCAAGTGCCCACAATTAATTAAGTCAAAAATAGACTAAAAAAGTAGACTAAAAAAGTGCAACGTGCAATGTTTGCACGTTGCCCTTTTTTAGTCTACTTTTGAGCTTTATATGGAGGTTTCTCCTTAATGACTTTTTCCGGACAGTGTTCAGTGGTTTGGCTTAACCACATATTTGTTGATTAATGTTCCATATGCATTAGGAGCTTTTTTATCTATGATCATTTTTGTGACTTGTGGTTGGTAGTGTTTCATTGCTTCATATTTCTGTTAATGACTTTTTATGATTGAGTATTGTATAATAAAGATGGATTTTCTATTAAGAGGCATATACTTCCCAATTTCTGTATCAGCATGTCATCAGAACAGTGTGAGAAGGGGGCTTCCAGACTGCTCATTGCAGTAGCTTAGCTGTCTTCTCTGTCATGTCCAATGATATACAGAGAAGAGGCTATCTTAGCTATTAAAAGGAGCAGTCAACTCAGCATCTTCACACATAGCCATGAGACTGTCAGGAACTGGGACCAACAGTAAAACTGAAACTTGAGTTTTGCTACCACAAGTACATTTTTAAAGTGGGCAACCCCCATTAATGGTTCCTACACAGTATGTGCTATTTAGTATAGTATTGTATAGACAGCATTGTGATAATTCCCTGAAGTCCTCCCTAGTTCATAGGCTCCTAATTGAGGAGACTGCAATAATATTTTGGAGAATATCATAAATAACAAACATGTTTATAGAAACTTTTGTGAGAATAAGGATGGGGTCCCACTAGCGTTTTTAGGCAGACAGCTATGGGCTGATATTAATTGCCTAGGAAGGGGCTGTGGATATCGGCCCCCTGCAGGACTAAAACATCAGATCTCAGCTGGCCCAGAAAAGGCGCGTCCATAAGATGGGCCAATTCTGGCACTTAGCCTCGCTCTTCCCACTTGCCCTGGTGCGGTGGCAAGTGGGGTGATAGTTGGGGGGTTGATGTCTCATTTGTAGTGACAGGTGACATAAAGCCCAGTAATGAGGTTAGTAATGGAGAGGAGTCTATAAGACGCCCCTATTACTAACCCCATAGTAATAGTGTATAAAAAAACACTCACACAGAATAAAGTCCTTTAATTAAAATTATGACAGACTCCTTCAATAAATTTACATTTACCAAAAGCACATATACTCACCGTAAATCCCAATCCACTGAAGCCAATGTCAATTCAAAGTCACACCACTTGCCACCACACCAAGGCAAGTGGTAAGAGCAAGGCTAAGTGGCAGAATTGATGCATCTTATGGATGCGCCTTTTGGGGGGGCTGAGAGCTGATGTTTTTAGTCTGGAAGGGTGTCAACAACCATGGCAATTTCCTAAGCTATTAATATCAGCCCGCAGCTGTCCACATTTCCTTTGCTGGTTATTAATTATAGGGAACCCTGTTATGTTTTGGTAGCTGAGGAGAGCAGGCAAAAACGGCAATACACCAGAGAGGTTGAATCTATTGGATTGCAGTACCCTGACTAACCACCACAACTAAAGGCAGCCGTGAAGCGTTCCTACGTTGGTCCTAGACGCCTCGTCACAGCCTGAGAGATTAACTACACCTAAAGATAGAAAGAGGAAAGCTATCTGCCCCGGAGCAGATCCCCAAAGAACATAGGAAGCCCCAAAACATGTAATGGCGGTTAGACAAGAGGAAATACAGACACAGACAGAAAATAGTATGAGCAAACACTGGGGCCCAATCTGCCTAGACAGAAAAGGATAGAAAGGATACTTACTGCAATCCAAAAAAACCCTAAAAAATGCCAACGCTACTGACTGCAAAAACACCTGAGATCACACGACCTCTACCACCTAAATCAGTTCTCTGGTGTAACAAAACTAAGCCGCAGCCACTGAAAAAAACTGGAAAAGGCAAATGAACAAATAACAATGGCTCCAGCGGAACCGAGAGGAGCCCAAGTCCCCCGGGGGGGGGGAACCTGGCAACCTCACAGAAATGGAGAGAAATATGCAAATGGTAAGCACAAAAACAAAATCAGAAAATATCTTATCTGAAAGCAGAAGAAGAGGCAAGACACAGCAAGCTTCCAAGTGAACCAGGAACCACAGTTGAGACAAGAACAATTGATCACCGGCAACCATGATGGGAGGGAACCTCCCTTATATCAAGCCAGTCTGTGAGTCCTGATTGCCAATCCTCATTGAATGGTTCAGTACTGTTTGTAACCACCAGAGGGAGCTGCTCAGAATTCATTTCCAAAACATTCACAACAGAACCCTACATCATTTTTTTGTTGGGTCCCCTACTTTAATAACCAGGAAATACTAAGTGTACAGATGTGAGCTGATATTAATAGCCTGGGAATCTCCATGGGTATTACTCCTGTCCCAGGCTATAAACATCTACCCCAGCTGTCCACTTTCCCTCTGCTGGTTTATAAAATGTCAGGGGATCCAAAGTGGACGTGGCCACAGGAGGAAAATTTATGACAAATTAAAGAGACGGATAATACAAATGGTAACAAAAGAGCCCAGAAAAACTTCTAAACAGATTAAAGGTGAACTTCAAGCTCAAGGAACATCAGTGTCAGATCACACTATCCGTTGTTGTATGAGCCAAAGTGGACATCATGGGAGACGACCAACGAGGACACCATTGTTGAAAAAAAAATCATAAAAAAGCCATACTGGAATTTGCCAAACTACACGTTGACAAGCAACAAAGCTTCTGTGAGAATATCCAATGGACATATGAGACAAAAATTGAACTTTTTGGCAATGCACATCAGCTCTATGCTCACAGATGGAAAAATAAAGCATATCAAGAAAAGAACACTGTGCCTACTGTGAAACATGGAGGAGGCTCTGTTATGTTCTGGGGCTGCTTTGCTGCATCTGCCACAGGGTGTCTAGAATCTGTGCAGAGTACAATGAAATCTCAAGACTGTTGTAGCAATATGTTATATGCTGAGCCGCCTCTAGGGGTCTCACTACCTTGATGTATTCAGAGGATAGAGAGGAGGGACTCGTTGGTAAGAGCATGAGACAGGAAGCAATCATGTAATGTGGCTGAGAGAACGTGCACACAATAAAGTAACCCGTTACCACAATCGTGTCAGAGGCATAAACAAGAAACAGAACATGGTGGCAGCAGGGCTGAACCTATAAAGAACAAGTGGACAGACAATCCAGGCAGCTTGTGGTACAAAGATCAACTGTAAGTACAGTGCCCACAGTACAGCATTATGGAGACCGCATTAAAACCTCCTCAGAGACTAGACATCATGTCCTCAAATCTATCGCAGACCTGGAGACATTGGAAGGAGGAGTTTACTCTGTATGTGGATCTTACAGTAGACACCAATGATCAGAAGCATAAGGTGAAGCTCTTCTACTATCTGATTGGAGAAAAAGGCAGAGAACTTGCTCAGACCCTGATCCAGGACGGTACGGACAGTCTGGCAGACATTGTACAGGCATTTGATAAGCACTGTGACCCCAAGAAGAATGAGACAGTGGAAAGATATAAGTTTTTCACCAGAAATCAGGAGATGGGAGAGATTATAGACGCATATGTGACTGAGCTGAAAAGACTGGCAGCAACATGCAGCTTTGGAGAGATCAGAGATTCTCTTATCAGAGATAGAATAGTGTGCGGCATCAGAGAGACACAGCTAAGAGAGAGACTACTGAGAGAGGGGGAGTTAACCCTAAAGAAATGCATGCAAATAAGCAGAGCTGCAGAGCTAACAAGAGACAGCCTGAAGATGATGGCAGACACCACTGAGGAGCCAGTACATGCAGTAACCATGAGAGGAAAAGCAGAGCACCAAGCGAGAACAGTCCAATGCAGATACTGTGGCAGAAGACATGAGAGAGACAAAGAGAAGTGTCCAGCATATGGACAAAGCTGCAGGACCTGTGGTAAGATGAATCATTTCGCAGCTCTCTGCAGACTTAAGCCCTTTAAAAAGCACAGAGAAATTCAGTGTGACACAGGACAATAACAGTGACAGTGCAGAAGATATTACATGGATACAGCTACAGTCTGCAACAGAGAATGTCAATACAGTCAGACAGCCAGAACCTAAAGATACAAGACAACTGTTTGCAACTCTTTTATTAAATGACAAACGATTAGATTTCAGTTGGACTGTGGAGCAAGTTGCAATATCATACCAGAGGATCTACTAAATGAACAGGTGTCCATTGAACCTACTGATAAGGTACTTATGATGTACAACAAAACGATACTGAAACCTCTTGGGACATGCAAACTGAAGGTTAGTAACCCATGCAACAGAAAGAGTTATAGAGCCCAATTTACAGTGCTGCAGGGTGGTGACCACATACTGTTACTAGGTATAAAAGCAGTTCAGGCAATGGACTTAATAAAGGTACAATTCCATAACATTATGTCTGTGGAATCAAACAGAGTATGAAGGATATCCCAAAAGCAGACAGCAATCTAGATTTACAGATTATAAAAACACAGTATGCGGATGTATTTGAGGGTGATGGATGTTTTGAAGGAAAACACAAACTGGAAATTGATAACACAGTACAACCTACCAGATTACCAACAAGAAAAGTGCCTGTAGCGCTACTTCAGCCATTGAAAGAAGAACTACAGGATTTAGAAAAGCGAGGCATGATAGAAGTCGTCCATCAGAGCACAGACTGGAAAAGTAGTTTGGTCATAGTGCAGAAACCATCAGGAAAACTAAGAATTTGTATCGATCCCAAACCACTCAACAAAGCTCTCAAAAGGAATCACTATCCGATGCCTACAATAGAGGATGTGCTACCAGATCTATCAAAGGCAAAAATATTTTCAGTTTGTGACGTAAAAAATGGATTTTGGCATGTGGAACTGGATGAAGAATCCAGTTTATTGACAACGTTTTCTTCTCCATTTGGTCGCCGTAAATGGCTGAGAATTCCCATGGGACTGACACCAGCTCCAGAAATATTTCAGCAGAAGTTGATGCAAGCTTTGGAAGGACTCCCAGGGGTAAAGACGATAGCAGATGATATATTAATAGTGGGAGAAGGTGACGATATGCAATCTGCAATAAAGAATCACGATACAAGGATGCTACAATTTTTAGATAGGTGTAAAGAAAAAAGGATAAAGTTGAACTTGGAAAAGTTGAAACTGAAAATGACGGAAGTGCCATATATAGGACATCTTCTAACCTCAAATGGAGTGAAAGTGGATCCAGAAAAGGTGAAGGCGATACAAGAGATGCCTACCCCAACAGATGTGTGTGGAGTACAACGATTTTTGGGCATGGTGAATTATCTATCCAAGTTTTGCAAGAATCTATCAGACATGTGTGAGCCAATGAGACAGCTAACTCACAAAGATGTGCTGTGGGAATGGACAGAAGCACAGGAGACGGCTTTCCAATCAGTAAAGACAGCCATTGCAGACGCAGCAACCTTAAAATATTTTGATCCACAGTTAGAGGTGGTAGTCCAATGTGATGCATCAGAAAAAGGCCTAGGTGCCACATTAATGCAAGAGCGGCAACCAATCACATTTGCAAGCAAAGCGCTAACACCGACAGAGCAGGGATATGCCCAAATCGAAAAGGAGTTACTAGCTGTGGTGTTTGGAATGGAAAGGTTTCATCAGTACACATACGGTCGACAGGTAACAGTACAGTCCGATCACAAACCGTTGGAGAGCATTACAAAAAAAACACTACTAAATGCACCAAAGAGACTGCAGCGCATGCTTCTGCGACTTCAAAAATATGATTATGAAATTGGATATTGTCCAGGAAAAGACTTGTTGATTGCAGATACTCTAAGCAGAGCGTACTTACCCAACTCAGAGGATAAAGGACAAGAAATTTACAACATCAATATGTGTGATTATCTTGCAGTATCTAAAGATAAACTGAAACAAATACAGACCTTCACAGAAAAAGATAAAACACTACAGATATTAAAAACTGTGATCCTGCAGGGCTGGCCAAAATATAAGCAGCATGCTCCAAAGGAAGTTGCTCCATTCTTCCATATACGAGATGAACTGTCAGTAAAACCAAGGAATCATCATAAAGGGAGAAAGGGCAGTGATACCGGAGACTCTGAGAAGAGACATACTACAGAAATTACACTCGTCCCACTTGGGCATTGAAGGATGTTTGCGGCGAGCAAGAGAATCAGTTTATTGGCCGGGTATGAATGATCACATAAAAAGTTACATAGCACAATGTGAGATATGTGCGTCCGGCGGGGATAAACAACCGAAAGAGCCATTGCAACCGCATGCCGTTCCAAATAGACCATGGTCAAAAATAGGAATAGAAATGTTCACATGTATGTTAGTTATATTAGCTTAGTTATTTCTTCAGTTAAAAGACAAAGGATGTAGCAATATGTTATATGCTGAGCCGCCTCTAGGGGTCTCACTACCTGGATGTATTCAGAGGATAGAGAGGAGGGACTCGTTGGTAAGAGCATGAGACATGAAGCATTCATGTAATGTGGCTGAGAGAACGTGCACACAATAAAGTAACCCGTTACCACAATCGTGTCAGAGGCATAAACAAGAAACAGAACAACTATCAAGGGATTCTAGAGAAAAATGTGCTGCCCAGTGTCAGAAAGCTTAGTCTAAGTCTCAGGTCATGGGTCTTGCAACAGGATGATGACCCAAAACACACAGCTGCAAACACCCAAGAATGGCTAAGAGAAAAACACTGGACTATTCTGAAGTGGCCTTCTATGAGCACTGATCTAAATCCTATTGAGCATCTTTGGAAAGAGCTGAAACATGCCATCTGGAAAAGGCAACCTTCAAACACGAGACAACTGGAGCAGTTTGCTCTTGAGGAGTGGGCCAAAATACCTGTAGAGAGGTGCAGAAGTCTCATTGACAGTTACAGGAATCGTTTGAGTGCAGTGATTGCCTCAAAAGGTTGTGCAACAAAATATTAAGTTAAGGGTACCATCATTTCTGTCCAGACCTATTTCATGAGTTTTATTTTTTTTAAAATTCTGTGGAAGCATAGTTGAAAAGCAATGTATGACATTCATTTGTTCGTTTTCATAGATTTTTTATTTATTATTACTTTTGTCAGATTCAAGTTATTTCTGTGACCATTGTGAGGTTTTATGTCATTAAACGAGGGGTACCTGTCAGGAACACCACAGCGCAGTACAAGAGAAGCAGACAGAGGGTAGTCAGGATGTAGCCAATGGGTCATACAAAGAGAGGGCAGCGCAGTACAAGAGAAGCAGGCAGAGGGCAGTCAGGACGTAGCCAAGTGGTCATACACAGAGAGAGCAGCACAGTACAAAAGGGCAGGCAAAACTCGTAACAGGGACACAGCCAAATCAGAACCAGACAGACGTAAAGTAGCACAGGCACAAAGCACTGGCACAGGCTCAACAGGGTCAAACACACTCGGCCAAGGGTCAGAGTATAAGCGACAGGGAATGGCCCCACAATGAGGCTATAAGAAGTCTTCCAGAATCCCAGAGTGAGGCCATAAAACATTTGTGGAAAAAATGGGCAATTTGATAAAATTATTTAATGGAAAAAGTTTTTTATGTCTGAAACAATAGTGACTATTCTGACAGAAAAAAGTTCATATGAGCTCATGAAAAAATACACAATTGCAAATTTAAAAACAACAGAGGGAAGTTGACTTTACTTTCACACATTGGTAGGGCATTGAGTTTTGGGCATTGTTCATATTAACACATGCCACTAATACTTACAGCCATGCTCATGTGACGATACCAAGACATTATGGTTTGAACTTGGGAAAATCACAAAAATAAATGGGTTTCACATCCTGCTGTACCTGCATTTTGTTTTTGTTTTTTTACCAAAAGTGCTTCAAAAACTCATGGCAGTGTTTTTGTTGCACTTTTGCTGCTTTTTTTGCACTTTTTGCTTTCTATGGGGTGAAAAAACACACTGTAGAAATGCGGAAAGAATTGACATGCTGCAGTTTTCAAAAACGCAATCATTTTCCAATTCAGTCAGGAAAAAAAAGCAACTGTCTGCATGAGATTTCTGAAATCTCATAGGTTTTGCTGACACTGCAGCTTTTAATTTGCATAAAAAAACTGCAGTAAAAACTCAACTTCTGAACATAGCCTTAAGGTTCACATCTATCAGTGTCAGATTGAGCACCATGGCATCCCCACTGTAAGGTCACATTCACACGTTCAGTATTTGGTCAGTAATTTACCTCAGTATTTGTAAGCCAAAGCCAGGAGTGGGTGAGAAATACAGAAGTGGTGATGTGTTTATATTATACTTTTCCTGATTGTTCCACTCCTGGTTTCAATTTACAAATACTGATGTAAAATACTGACCAAATACTGAACATGTGGCCTTAAAATAATTGTAAAATAAAAGAATCCATGGTATACCTGTAACAAGGTGGCACGGGGTGGTAGTCATGACCGAGTCCATTTAAAGCAACAGTCCACAAACTCCCCGGCCCCATGCACATGATAAGACATGAACAGCCCAGACCTACAGCACAGTCAGTTACCTTCTCTTCTCACTTCACCGCCATCACTGATGATGAGGATCCAGGAGAACACACAGGCACGGTTATAATCCAACAGGGAAAATGTTTTAATGAAGAAATAAAGAAGATAGCAATTCCTGAGCTGTCCCTATTCAAAGATGCTGCTCCGTCGGCAGTAGAAGCAGAAGCAACTGCAGAGGGTCATTAAAAGTAAGGGACCTGGCGTTAACATAGACCTTTGCTCCAGTACTGGTCTCCTGGATAAAGAAGTAGCTCCTTGCCACGTCATGATGTTGGACCATGCCGCTGGTCATCAGTTCAGCCATAGTTCTTTGACAATACAACGCTCTCGCAGCTTCATCTCCCGGATGACCTCCTGAACCCACTGGGCCTCCTCGGAAGAGCACACCATGGGTTCCTCCTGGCATGCACTGGAAGGGAAGACGGAAGTCAGTGATGATGGCGGATCCACTGGAGATGGTGAGGGGACCGGAACGGATGCGGCTGACTCAGCAGACGCGGGTCCTTCACTCACCCCTGCTGCCTCCGACGATGATCCTCTCGTGCGGCCGAAGCCGGTGATCACGGTCACCACTATCCCTCACCACCACAGTAGGCGCCATCTCTACAGAACCTTAAGACCAAGCTGTGACTTCTGTGGCCCATTCATGGGCGGGATCACTTCTTGTTGCTCTACCCATTTCTTCAGGTTCTGCTGTACGGGTGGGAACTTCTTCTTTGCCTACACCCAATTAGGGCAGGCACTTCTCACCATCGGGGGCGGTCTCCTTTCTCTTTGCGCCACATTCTTCACAGAATGCCAACAAAAGGTGGCACCATCCTTCCTTTTCACGCCACTGACCTCCTTGTCAGTATTCGGCGCCATATTACAGTCACTGTCAACCGCCATGTATAACTCTTTCTTGGTGGTCAACAATTCACAAATCCCGGGAATCTTCTCTCTCAGTCTTGTAATGGCAGGGCTGCTGGGTTCGATCCTGCCGACTACGCCAAATGTAACAAGGTGGCACGGGGTGGTAGTCATGACCGAGTCCATATAAAGCAACAGTCCACAAACACCCCAATCCCATGCACATGATAAGACAGGAACAGCCCAAACCTACAGCACAGTAAGTTAC
>JARQOD010000001.1:114253759-114299822 GCA_033576555.1 Oophaga sylvatica | reverse complement strand
GGAAGGTATCGCCGATACACTAAATATCGGCGATATCCATCCGTACCGAAGTCCCAGTAAGTCTATGGGAACAAAATATCGCAAAAAAAAAAAACACTTCTTTCCTTGTAAACCAAAAAATACACACATAGAATACAATATATATATAAAATAATTCATTGTGAAAATATAAAAAACATATATGTAATTTTTATAAAAATTCTACATAGAAAATAGCCTCTGATTAAATTTGCCGGGTAAAGCCGGCTTCGTGAAAAGACAAAGCACCCCAGAAATGACACTTGGTTTAATAGATTAAACCCATGTCTTTTCATGTCGTTTGCAATCGATTTGCACAAACAATTACATCATTATGGTGAAAAATTTCACACCTGTGGGGGTTTAATTAAAGTTGTAATTCTTGTAAAAAAAAAGACTTTTTTGCTACGAATTTACCCCTTTAATTAACCCCTACAGGTGTAAATTTTGCAACATAGACTGATGTAATTTTTTGTGCAAATCAATAGCAAAGGACATGGTTAACCCCTATGTACACCAAGTGTCTTTTCATGTCGGGTTCTGCATTTTCCAAAAGCCGGCAATTGAATTAGCGGCTATTATAATTAAAAAGTGTATGAACAATAAATATAAATATTATATTATATGTGTCACAAATTCAATGACATGTATAAAAAAATATGAGTTAAAATTGTTAAAAAAAATGCGTGGGCTCCCGCCCTTTTTCGCAACCAGACAGACAAACCAGCGAATGGGGCGATAAAAAGCCCAAAGGGACCATATTTTTGGCCCCCCCGGGCTACTAACATCGCCCCCACACCCCAAAAAAGGGACAAATCTAAATTAATTCGCCCTTCTGGCACTTTGCCCGTCTATTCCCATTGCCCTGTAGCGGTGGTGAATGGGTTAATATGGGTTAAAGCCACCTTGCAATTGAAAGGTGACCTTAAGCCAGGTTAATAATTGAGCTGTCAATTAGACAACTATCAATTATTAATCCTATTGCATGAAATAAAAATAAAACACACACACTTTAATTAAAAATCATTTTAATGAAATAAAGACACATGTTTTTGACCATCTTTTATTTGACTGCAAAAACCATTTCCTGTAAATAAAAATAAAATAAAAAAGCAAAATTATTCTTACCTATCCCATGCACAGTCAGGTCCCACGTGTAATCCTTCAGAAAGGGTTAATGTTTACTGCAGGGACCGCAGCTAATGCTGCAGCCTCACATTTAAACCCCCAAATGAATGAGTTTCCTCTCCTGGCTGACAGGAGAGGAAGTGGAAAGCTTAATTGATTTGCTTTCCACTTTCACTTCAGGTCAGCCAGGGACACAATCAGTGACTCAGAGGGAACTGAATTAACAAAAATGGGGGTCCCCTTCGAAAAAAAAATGGCGTGGGTCCCCCCTATTTTGTTAACCAGCCTGATGAAGCAGACTGCTGAGCAGTGGCGTACCGGAATGAAGCAACCAAGCAGCTGCATGGGCCCGGACAGGTGAGGGGGCCCTCGACGGTCGGGTAGCTGTGCTGACACAGTACTACCAGGGGGTCGGCGGGGGAGGGGGAGCGCAGCCTTCTATATACTCACCCCTCCTGGTGCGGTCTCTGCGCCCCTGCTCTTCTCCCACGGTCTCCGACCCTGTGTTCAGCGGTCAGGTGGTACCGCTCATTACAGTCTGAATACGCACATATTCATGACTTTAATGAGCTGTCCCGCGTGACCGCTGAACACTGGCGGCGGAGACCGTGGGAGAAGAGCAGGGGCTGCACAGACCGCGCCGGCGGAAGGGTGAGTATAAGGGATATTTACCTGTCCCGTTCCACCATTGCTCGCTCCTCTTGCTGCAATGTTCAGGTCAGAGGGCGCGATGACGTCGTTATGCGCGCCGCACCCTCTGCCTATCGTTCAATGCTGGAGGACCCCGAAGACAGCGGCACTCAGCAGTGGAGAGAGGACAGGTAAATATCTCAGGTGCCGGGGCCCTGAGCGAGCGGTGACATCGGCACCTGGTGTCACCCCCTGCTCAGGACACCGGCACCTGGCCCCCAGCGACAAAAGGTGAGTATGTCTTTTTTTTTTTTTTTGGTTGCAGCAGCTGCGGCAGCATAAGGGCCTATACTATGGAGCATCTATGGGGCACAATCTATGGGGCATAATAATTTTTTGTTTAATGTGTCCCCTCACTGTGCTGGCACTTTACATTTACAATGGCTCTGGGTTTTTTTTTTTGGGGGGGGCCCATTCAGTCTTCTGCTATGGGGCCCCATGATTTCTATGTACGCCCCTGCTGTGAGGCATGGTATTTAAGGCTGTTAAGGAGCCAATATCCATGGACCTTGCCAGCAGCGTCGGACTGGAGTACCTTGGGCCCACCAGAGAAAAAATATTCTTGGGCCCACCATCATACTTCCCAACCTTTGAAGAAGGGAAAGAGGGACAAAGGCTGTGGCACGCTGTGCCTGCTGCAGCAAATTTTAGGCCATGCCACGTGCACCACAGACTGTCCAGGAGTTGGTGGATGCTTTAGTCCAGGTGTGGGAGGAGATCCCTCAGGAGACCATCCGTCGCGTCATCAGGAGCATGGCCAGAAGTTGTTAGTGAGGTCATACAGCATACCTCCCAAAATTTTGAAGACAGAAAGAGGTTAAAGGCTGCGGCGCGCGTAGGGCGTCGCTGCAAATTTTAGGCCACGCCCCGACCACACCCATTTACCAGCTAATCACACCCATATCCTGGCCCCAAGCGTACCCATTTAGCACTGCTGATCACACTGACTGGTAATGAGGGCACAGTGGCTGGTACTGAGGAAAAGAAAGAAAGAGCAGCGAGAGAGAAAGAACAAACAGAGAAAGAAAGAGAGGAAAGAAAGAAAAGAGAGAGAGAAAGAAAGAACAGAGAGAAAAAAGAACAAGAGCGAGAAAGAAAGAACAGAGAGCGAGAAAGGCTAGAGAGAGAAAGAAAGACTAGAGAGAGAGCCAGAGGCGTAGCTGGGGTTTTGGTTTAGTGGGGGCGAAACTTCTGAGTGGGCCCCTAATCAGAGA
Source organism: Oophaga sylvatica (assembly GCA_033576555.1). Taxonomy (NCBI): domain Eukaryota; kingdom Metazoa; phylum Chordata; class Amphibia; order Anura; family Dendrobatidae; genus Oophaga; species Oophaga sylvatica. Next base: position 114,296,772 of record JARQOD010000001.1, on the reverse strand, counting down.
ACCTCAGCAAATGACTGCGCTGTTGCCAAAAATAATCTATATATAAAAAGACCAATATTGATATTACCGCCATATGGTCTGTGGTAAATAATACCAGTCCTACAGAACATATAATAGATTACAGCACAGGTACAGATAATGACTTACCGCTGATGTTCTTTCTAATGGAATTGTTCACTTTTCATTTCTTTTCCATCTGGCCCAGACCGACATGACGACTTCTCCCACCAGGACTCGACGCAGAGATTACAACAAAGACACATTTCACTTCTCATATTTTTAGCACTGTCTTGGTCACCAATTGGACTATTCTCAACCTGCACAAACTCCTCATCCTGCTGATACCCCAATACTGAGCTGCTGCTGCTGCCGTATGTGTCCCTATTACTGCACCTGCTGTGTGGTTCTGTGTGACCTCTAAATTTTAAAGCACCCCTCTAGAATATAGTAATTGCCGGGTGCAAGTGCCCTAGAAAACAGTGACCACATTTTGTCCCCTAGACTGTAATAATGCCCTGTGTGCCCCTTTGACAGTCACAGTAACCCGAGTTCCCCTATAACAATAAGTGTCCACTTTACATTTAATAATGTCCCAAGTCTCCCCCTGTACATCTCCCCTATACACAGAATAATGCCCCTCACTGGATATATACTGACCCCTTAATGTCCCCAAACTATTTAATGGGTCCAACACTGCATGATGGCCCCTAGATAGCATCCATACAGCATAATACACCAGATAGTCCTCAATATAGTATAATGCACCCCCATAGGCAGCCTCTATATTATAATAAACCCCCATAGGCAGAGTCTATAATATAATGCACCACCATAGGCAGCCGCTATATTATAATGCACCCCCATAGGCAGCCTCTGTAGTATAATGCATCCCCATAGGGAGTCTCTGTAGTATAATGCACCCCAATATGGAGCCTCTGTAGTATAATGCAGGCCCCCATATACAGCCTCTGTAGTATAATGCACCCCCCATATACAGCCTCTGTAGTAATAATGCACCCCCATTAAAAAAAAAAAAAAAAACAATACTCACCTCCCGGCTCCTGTGCTGCTCACTGTTCTCCCTCTCAGCGTCTGACAGCGGGCGCCGGCAGGTTTTGTCATCGCGCCCGCTGTCAGACGCTGAGAGGGGGATTATGGGAGAGAAGGAGCGCTCGCTCCTTCTCTCTCTATGCGGTCAGCTGTATCGGCTGGATGCCGATACAGCTGACCCTCCGATGACGGGTGGGGGGCCCACTGCTGGCACCGGGCCCCCCCAACGCCTGTTCAGGCCCCATAGCTTCTGGGCGGCAGAGCAGGAAGATCGATTCTCCCTGCTCTGCTGCAGAATGTAACTGTATCGGCGTGCTGTGCACGCCGATACAGTTACTGTAGCGTAGCTCCGGGTGGGCCCCCTCAGAGCGCGGGGCCCGGGGCCACCGGCCCCCTCTGCCTGCCCGCGACCTATCCTTTCAAATCAGGGCCCACCACGCAGGAGCTGGGACCCACCGGAGGTTTTTCCGGTGGCTCAGTCCGACCCTGCTTGCCAGCCTGATAATACCAGGCCACAGCGGTCTGCTTATCTTTGCTGGTTAACAAAAATAGGGGATCCCGTAGAAAAAATTTGGCGTGGGGTCCCCCCTATTTTTGTTAAACAGCCAGATGAAGCAGACCGCTGAGGCCTGGTTTTTCAGGCTGGTAAGGAGCCAAGATCCATGGACCTTGCCAGCCTGATAATACCAGGCCACAGCAGTCTGCATATCTTGGCGGGTTAACAAAATAGGGGATCCCCTCGAAAAAAAATTGGCGTGGGGTCCCCCCTATTTTTGTTAACCAGCCAGATGAAGCAGACTGCTGAGGCCTGGTTTTTCAGGCTGGTAAGGATCCAATATCCATGGACCTTGCCAGCCTGATAATACCAGGCTACAGCAGTCTGCTTAGCTTGGCTGGTTAACAAAAATAGGGGATCCCCTCGAAAAAAAAACGGCGTAGGGGTCCCCCTATTTTGTTAACCAGCCAAGTAAAATGCAGACTGCTGCGGCCTGGTATTAAAAGACTGTCAAGGCCCATGGATTTTGGCCCTCAACAGCCTGATAATACCAGGCTACAGCAGCCCCACATTTGGCGCATCAAAAGATGTGCCAATTGTGGCACTTTACCCGGCTCTTCCCACTGCCCTGTAGCGGTGGCAAGTGGGGTAATAAGGGGTTAATGTCACCGTTGATTGCACGGTGACAATAAGCCCGGTTAATAATGGATAGGCGTCAATAAGACACCGATCCATTATTAATCCCAAAGTTTTTAAATGTATAAAAAAAAGACAAAGCAAGAAAAAAGTCTTTTAATGAAATAAAAGAGACAACACAGTTTTCATTTCTTTTATTGTACTCTCATTCCTGCGACGCCATCGATCTCCTGTAAAAAAAGGAAAAAAACAAACCAACAGTATACCACCTGTCCGACGCAGTCCATAGTAACGACTGTCCCACGACGATCCAGCTCTGCTACATCGCAATGACAGGCAGAGCCTGTCATCGCGACGCAGCACAGCTGATTACCTGCTTCCCCGGCGGTGACGTCATCGGACTGACTGCTTTACGGCCGGGATTACACAGCAGTCACTGCAGTTATCGCGAGAAACTGCATGTGACCGCCGGGGAAAGATGATGGCGGCCATCAAGCAGTCCAGGCCGTGACCGCCGGAGATCTTCTGCCAGGTAAGTGCCGCTGACTCCTGACAGACCCGACCGACGGACACTGACAGTGACAGTGACAATTCCGATTCCGGTATCCGATAAGACGACAATATCGGAACTCGGAATCGAAAGTCCGATACAGCTAATATCGGCCGATACCCGATATTTGCAGTATCGTATCGCTCAACACTACCTATTACCTATGCCAGACAGATCAAACATGGAGGCCTTCAGTATACCACCTGACTGCCATGTCGATGCCTTCAGCACTAGTGATGAACATGCTTGGATAAGGTGATATCTGAGCATGCTCGTGTGCTAACCAAGTGCCTTTGACATGCTTGAAAAATACGTTCCAGTCCCTGCACCTGCATGTGTCGCAGCTGTTCAACAGCCCAAAAACATGCAGGGATTGACTGTTTGTTAGTCAATCCCTGCATGTGTTTCAGCTGTCAAACAGCAGTGAGACATGCAGGAGCAGGGATTCAAACGTATTATTCGGGCACTCTGAAGTCAATTGGTTAGCACTCGAGTTCTTTCTGTGTAAGGCCGGTTTCACACGTCAGTGTCTCCGGAGACACTGACACACGTAAAACCTGTTAAAATGCCAGGTTTTTGTCATATAAAAAAGAAGAATAATTTGAGAACTTTTTCCATCTTTAGCCCATTAAGGACCGGGCGATTTTTCGTTTTTGTACTTTGTGTTTTTTCCTTTTAACAGACAGCATTTAACAGGTTAACAGCCAAGGGTGGAGTGGAATCAAATGTTGGCTTATCACAACCATCATCTTCTGGTAAAGATGTGGGCTTCTACCAGTATTTCCCTGCCATTTTCTTAGGCCTCTTTCACAAGTCAGTGTCTCCGGTACGTGTGTTGACTGTTTTCTCACGTACCGGAGACACTGACACACGTTCATTAAAATGAATGGGTCTATGCACATGTCGGCATGTTTTCACGGACCGCGTGTCCGTGTGCAAAACACGCTGACATGTCTGTTTTTTTCCGGCAGTACAGTCCGCAAAACGTGCGCACGGAGAACAGTGCACATTGTCCTCCGTGTTCACGGACGGCTGCCGGGGAAGAAGCGGCTACTGTAAGCGCTGTTCCCCGGCGGCTGGTGCTCAAGCCAGCTGTCATTCTCCCCTGCTCTGCCTGCGAGCAGAGGAGAATGATGAGCAGTATATTAAAGTCCGAATGACAGCAGGTGGAGGCTTTTGGGACTGTTACAAGGTGAGGAAGCCACACCGAGACAAATAATGGCAGCTGGTGACCAAATACCTAGGGAAGGCTGCCGCCATGAGTCCTCTGTGTCTACAAGCCTAAACGGCAACATTTCCATTGCAAGCAGCCTGAAAATTTGTTGTTTAGCATTTGGGCCTTTGGGTAGGTGGCTGAGCAGCCTGGAAATGTACCGTTTAGCAATTGAGCCTGTGGGTGGGTGACTGTGAGCTTTCTTTTTCATTCCAAGGCCTGGGGCAGCGGAATGTTGTTGTGGGACAAGTTTTTGGAAGTGCCTGATGATGGTGCCTCAGAATGTGCAAGGACAGATGAAGGGCGGGAATCATCTGCGCCAGTGTCACAGACAGGAGATTGGGAAGCACCTAGCACAGGGGAGGAGGCAGTGGAGTAACCCACTGGTATCAATCGTGGACCCTGTTGATCGGCCCATCGAGTCGAGTGCTTAGATAACATGTGACTGATCATGCTAGTGGTGGTTAGACTCTAAGTGGTCAGGCACCTGCTGATCTCGGCACACCACAGGTTGCAAATTACCATTTTTTCTCTCTCAGAACTCTCTTTAAAAAAGTCTAGGGAACACCTAACTCTTTGACGGATAAATTTAACAAGCATTGGTGCTCTGCTAAGTGGTTGCGCTCTTCTTTCTCCCTCTGGTCTCCCCACTGGCTCTTCCTGCATGCTTTTGTGCTGCCGATACCTCCCCTTCAGTGCTGCGGGCCTTGCTCTGCATGACAGCTCCCTAGGTTGGGTTGGTGACTTTGTCATCCACCACCTCGTCTTCCACCGACACACCCTGGTCCTCCTGACTTGATGCCTTAACAACTGGCTTATCGGCAACTGTGTCTCATCATCATCTACCTCCTTAGATCAAATCTGCTGTTCTCCACCATCATCTCCTTGTGACCATGGCTGCTCTAAGTTTTGTGCATCACTAAACAGCATCCCCTCCTGTCCCTCTTGGAACATGCAGGGTGAGAGGCCACAAACAAGAAATTATGTTGTAAAGAGCTCCTCGGAGATTCCTAGTGTGGGATCACTTGTCTCCTGGTACTCAACATGGTGGGAGGAAGGAGGATCAGGTGAGGATTAAGTGATCCAGACTGTTGGCTAGTGAGACTGGACTGGGTGGTGCTGGTAAGCATGCTGGAAGCATTATCTGCTATCCAACCAAACACCTGATCACATTGATGTGGCTTCAGAAGTGGTGTCCTGTGCCTCCCTGCAAAGTGGGACAGGAAGCTATATGTAGTGTATGTGCGTGTTTCTTGTTCTCTAGTAACAGGTATAGTCACACCTGTTCTACGTCCTCGGCATCTGCGTGCACCATAATCAACACTTCCCCATCTCTTACCACACGCCTTACGCATTTTCTAATTGCTCGGTCTCTGAAAACCAAGTTTCCTTTATTAATTGAAACTAAAAAATGTTAATGAACCCCCAAAATTTGGTCAACTGAAGCAGGCCAAGCTGTTTTTAAAAATTTTAAACCACTGTAATTTTACCCACAGCATGTTAAACTGTATAGATGACTAATTGAATCCAGAAAAAAAATGTGAAATTTTTTGAGTTTTATATACCACCGTAAAGTAACATTAACCATGTTAAACTATATGGATGACTGTGAAGGATATGGGGATTTATGGGCAGACTACAATCCTCCTTCAGCATGGCTCACCAGCTGGACAGTGAAAACTCACACCTCCACCAGCCTAGCTAGTATCCACAGGGGGTCATCCTGTGTAACTGCTTCATCTAGTAAGATAGGATTTCATAAGAAGATTTAAGGAGAATATGGAGTAATCATATGTCCTAGCTCTACACTGGTTACATTTTTGAGATCTCGGGAACAGGCCAAATTCCTTCCAGGGTCTTGATCCACTCCAGAACCCCAGGGTGAGGATGTACACAAAGCTGCTAGTAGAAAACAGGTAGTGAAGCCGTGTTTGGTCTCCAAGCGTAACGGGGCCAGGCTGGATCCGGTGGCGCCAGAACTACTACCCTATGAACTGCCATTGAGAAGTTATGATCCTTAATAGGTTTTGGAGTTTTCTTTATAGGTTTTTGGAGTTTTTGCCATAAAGACCCCAGGGGAGGGGGAATAGGACTATCCTAGGAGTATTAAAGGATGTGGCTGAACAAGGGGTTTAAAGGCTTGTGTAAGGCCATGTGCCCGCTCTCTCTTGTCTTGCTTGCTGTTCACTTCTAAAGGGGAAGCCATGAGTAACGTACTGGAAGGACCAGGAACCAGCTGGTACCCCATGCCCCTGTGCAGCTCAGCACATGGTCGAACATCAAATCGGTAACTGACATGTTTCTTCTGCTAATACTTTTGAACTACCTCCTATATTTGCATATCTCACCATTGTATATGTATAATTATCGTGTATAATATATATATAGTGTTTTTGTCTAGCGTGCCCTTAAGGCAATTAAATATATAATTTAACCTTAGCCTGCTCTTTTATCTCGATCCACAAAACCACACAGTCCATGTTCTTGGTATTAACTTCACATGCTACCAGGGCTTGTTTCTGGCCCAATATAATCCCGTTAATGGACAGGGCTTATATTGAATGAGGAACTGGTGGCAGTTCTGCCAGGATGATAAGGCTCTATCTCAGTGGTGCTAGTGAAAGGGGCCTGTCAGGATTGTGAGCGAGTGTTTTGCTAAGTCAGCAGCTGCATGGACCACATTCTCTCTCGTCCCGTGCCTCCATGGGCCCATGTAGACAGGTGATGTCTGTGTAAAACTGTACCAAGCTGACCTTATGTGTCCCAGGGTCTGAGGAACATCATATTGGTGCAAGTGGGGAAACCATACAGCGTGATCCCTCCGACGTAATAGTGACATCAGGGGGGTGGCAAGGTGCGGGTTCATCACAATGACTAATTGAATCCAGAAAAAAAATTTGACTTTTTTGAGTTTCATATACCACTGTAATGTAACACTAAGCAGTGTGTTAAATTCTATGGATGATTAATTGAATCCACAAAAATTTTTGGGATGTTTTTTGGAGATTTATATACCACTGTAATGTAACACTATGCATGTTAAACTTTATGGATGACTAATTCAATCCAGAAAAAATGTTGAACTTTTTGGGAGTTTTATATGCTACTGTAATGTAACACTAACCACGTTAAACTATATGGATGACTAATTGAATCAAGAAAAAAAGTGAACTTTTTTTTAGTTTTATATACCTTCGTAATGTAACACTAACAATGTAATGTTAAACTCAATGGATGACTAATTAAATCCAGAAACTAATGTTGCTAAGCATGCTAAACTGTATTAATGGCAATATAGTCAATTTTTTTCACCCTCCAAAAACAGAATGTGGTCACTTGCGGCAGCTTTATATTTAGTAACGGACTGCAAAGCCCTAACCCTGCCTGGAGGCTGCATTCTGCAACTCTCTCTGCACCTGCAACTGTCCCAAGGCATAATGCAGAATGTATCTGATGCAAACAGCAAAGCACAGGATTAGCCCTTAGAAGGACTGTTAGTATGATGGTTCAACATCATCACCAGTATCAACACTAGAGGACTCTGATTTGTTAAACTGTGCATACACAGGCCTGGATAACTGCTCTCTCCCTCTAATTAGAACTGTCCCTGAGCTGTGTAATGGCATCAGTGAGTTGGGTGTGGCAGCTCCTGTCCTCTAATAACCTCTGATGAGGAAATGCGGCCAGCCAATCACTGTAATGCCACTACCAAGACGGCTATGTCATTACAGTGATTGGCAGGAATCCCTGCATGCTTATTGGCTGTATAACAGGTGCCAAACATGCTGGGTGACAAATCAAGCTTCAAATCTGAGCACCAACCAATGCTCATCGAGTGCTGGGCACATCCAAGCACCCAGATATTCGAGTCATATCCGAGTGTCACCGAGCACGTTCGCTTTTCCCTATTGCACACCCTTTGGAATAAATAATTGCAGTCAATTGCTTACTATACCCATCAACAAGCTTCTTACATCTCTCAACTGGAATTGTGGTGTGCTCTTCTTTTACAAACTGCTCCATATTTGAAGGGTACCTTCTCCCAACCGCAATTTTAAGGTCTCTCCACTCCACAGTTATTTAGATCTTGACTCATCGCTGTCCACTTCAGAACTCTCCAGCACTTTGTTTCCATACACTTTTGAATTCTTTTTGAAGTATGTTTATGGTCATTGTCCTGCTGAAAGACCCATGACCTAGGATACAAACCCAGCTTTCTGACAGTGGGCAATACATTATGACCCAAAATTCTTTGCTAATATTCAGATTTCATGATGCCTTGCACACAGTAAAGGCACCCAGTGACAGAGGCAGCAAAATAGTCCCAAAACATCTTTGAACCTCCACCATATTTGACTATAGGTAATGTGTTCTTTTCTTTGTAGTCCTCATTCTGTTTTTTGTAAACAGTAGAATGATCTGCTTTACCAAAAAGCTTTATCTTGGTCTCATTTGTCTAAAAGACGCTTTTCCAGGAGGATTTTGGCAAACTCACATACATTTTTGCAAACTGCACTCCAGCTTTATTATGTCTCTATGTCAGCAGTGGGGTCCTCCTGGTTCTACTGCCATAGTGTTTCATTTCATTCAAATGGTGACGGATAATTCGTGCTGACACTGATGCACCCTGAGCCTACAGGAGAGCTAGAATTTCTTTGGAACTTGATTGGTGCTGATTATCCACCATCCAGACTATCCAGGATTGCAACCTTTCAACAATTTTTCTTTGCCTTCCACGTCCAGGAAGGTTAGCTGCAGTGCCATGGGTTGTAAACTTCTTGATTATGTTGTGCACCGTTGGCAAACGAACATCAAGATTTCTTGAGATGTACTTGTAACCTTGAGATTGTTGATATTGTTAATCAGTTTTGGTCCTCAAGTCCTCAAACAGTTCTCTTCTTCTCTTTCTTTTGTCCAAGCTTAATGTGGCACACACAGACACATAATGCAAAGATTGAGTCAACTGCTCCCCTTTTTGTCTGATTTCAGGTGTGATTTCATATTGCACCCACATGTTACTTGCCACAGTGAGTTTGAACGAGCATCACATGCTTGAAATTGTTTACCCACAAATTTACCAAGATTCTACAGCTCACATGCAATATTCTGCCACCTACAGACTACACGCAGCGCTCTGCTATATGCACTACAAAGACACATACTGCCCACAACATTTACTCAGTCTAGTAGTACAAGCAACCTCACTAGAATTGCACAACTATCATAATGCCCTGCACATAGCCTCACATAGTTCACACTGTACTACCAATGCCGACACATTAGAAGGCTGAAAACGCATTTCACACTGTCCTACACACTGTACACAGTTCTATATACTGTACATAGTTCTACATACTACTATACATGGTCGTACACACTGCACACCCTGTGACCTTATCACTACACATCATGTGTGCATCACAATACGTCATGTGTACATAACCACACATTACGTGACCTTGTCACCACACATCATTTGTACTTACCACACATCATGTGACGTCACCACAGCCAACTCCTGGCTACATTCCGGACAACTGGGTGCTACCACTTCAGTCCACAAGCCCTTTAAGCATGCAACAAGTCTTTAAGCACTCCCAATTCATGGGACATAGAGCCGCAGTCTTTGCGTATGTCAACTTGGCCCATGGGATAGGTACTGGCTTCGCCATCGATACATCTTACCCCCTCCCCAGAGACTAGCAAATTTCCAGGGTCACCAAAATCCCTGAGTCCTGAAGTTCCATCACTTGGACACTGTTCCACGTCACTGAGCATTCCTGAGGTCCCTCGCCAGGATAAGGAACAGCACTGCAGGCAGGGCAGGCGAAGTAGGAGTTGCGGCGGCCAATGCTGCAGTCCACTGACCCCTGACATTGTGGAACTCAGTTCTCCTCCATGCAACTCCACTTATAGAGACGACTACCAGCTCTCAGTGTTCCCCTGAACTGCACTAGCGATGCCATAAAACCGAGGCAATGTCACCTACCACCTAGACAGCTCCTCCATGCTTCCAGAACGCATCTGCAACGATGTAGCTATCTTTATCCAGGACTTCCAATCCTTACATTGTAATCGCCTGTGAAATCTTCTATGACAATCTGGGACTTCACATCCACATTCCATCCACCAATTGAAGGGGTTCACTCTCTAGTAGGCATTAGACATTTGGCACACACAGGCAATGCAGTTTTGGTCTAAACACATGCAGTTTTATTGCTTCCACAGATTGCACAGCATCAAAAGAAACTCAAACATAAATCCCTAGCCTTGTCCAATAAACAGAACAGACCCTGGCCTTGTACTGTATATATATATATATATATATATATATATATTGTGAGACAGTGAGAGTATGTGTGTTGAATGGGGTGTACATTTCACCTAGATACTTTGCTGACTGGTATAAGGGAAATGTATGGCTTTGTAAACCTAGTGGTAGAGAAAGGTCACTACACCTTACATTCAGTACACACTTGCAGCTCAGGCCTGAAACCATTCAGCTGTTAATTAGGAGACCAGAAGTAGGTGTCTGCGAACACAGTCAGAGAGCTCGCTTAGTCTGGACAAGGAGTCCAGGCACAAGAAGGAGTCTCCAGGAGTATGAGCTGTCTCAGTCTGGGTGCTCGATGTACCCCGGACACAGGAGTAGTCTCTGTGAGAATCCATGCGGATAGCTGCTGAATAGGAGGGGAGCTCTCTCAAGTCTGGACGTTGGATATGCCTTCAGACACAAGGAGGAGACTCTGTGAAACTCCAAGCTGGTAACTACTGAACATATGTGTTGTTTTGGGGACAGGCTGTTAGAGTCTGGACCCGGATAGAGAGGGAAATCTATCTAAGTGTAGTAAGAGGCTGGACAAGCCCAGGGCTTATGTTTATGATTTGGTTTTGATTATGTTCTGTTTGCTGTGGACTTTAATAAAACTGGTTTGCGGCCAGTTTTTACCAGAACTGCTGTCTGTGAATGAACTGTTTCCGTGCCACTCCGTTCTACCCGGACGGCGATCCCAGAGCTATATCCCCTGAAAAGCTTACAATTGGTGCTAGAATGTGCGTGCAGCACAGTGGCGAGAGACAGCAATAAAAGGTGAAGTCTGTTGAAGCAGCAGCAGAGAAAAAAAAAGTGTGTCAGCAAAAGAAACGTCTGTTGGAGCAGTCTTAAAGAGACAGTAGCCCTAATAGAGTTTGCAAAAGAAAAAAAAAAAAAGTGTGTCTGCACAGCAAGGCTGAACTTGTTGTGGAAAAGACTGTGGAGTGTGCAGCAGCAAAGGAAAAGTCTGTTGGAGCAGTCTTAAAGAGACAGTGGCCCTAATAGAGTTTGCAGAGAAAAAAAAAAAGTGTCTGCACAGCAAAGCTGAATTTTCTGTGGAAAAGACTGTGGAGTGTGTATGTCTTGAGTGAAGACTGCCGTTGTTGAGACAGAGAAGTCTGACAGCATGGATGACAGCATGGAGGCGCTGTTTGAACAAATGGCGCAAGTTAATGTGCAACATAAGACTGCCGTGGTTGAGACAGATAAGTCCGGCAGTATGGAGGAGCTCGTTGAGTACCTGGTCCAGGCCCAGCGGAGCATGCAGCAGAGCATGGAGCGGCAGCGCCTGCAGCACCAGCAGCGCATGCAGCAGGCCCAGCAGCAATTCCTGAAGCAGCAGCAGGAGAATAACCGGTTGTTTTTTGAGCAGGTTGCAGCACTACAAAAGACTTGCAGCGCATCGTCCTAAAGTAATGTTGCAAAGTCACCTGCATTGTCCGCTGTAAAGAAGGCGGTAAGACGGTCCCTGAAAAAGATGACACCTCGTGACGATGTGGAGGTATATCTCACTAGGTTTGAGGGACTGGCAGAGAAGGAGAATCTGCCCCTATCTGAATGGGCCATGATGGTCGCACCCTATCTGATTGGAGAACCCCAAAGGGCCTATGCTGACCTGAGCGAGCAGGACAGCCAAGACTATGCCAAGCTGAAAGCGGAGATTCTTACCCGGCTGGGTGTTACGGTGACAGCCCGTGCCAGGGGAGTTCATGACTGGAGATGCAGTTGGGAGTCTGCAGTCAGCAAACCTGATTATGGAGTTGAAAAGGTGATAGTGGACCGCTACACCCAAGCACGTCCTCCTGAGGTACAGCCAGAGGTCGGACAAGGAGACCACCAGGACGCCAATCGTCTGGTCAGCCTGATGGAGAGGCCTTCGCCACCAAAGACTGCCTCCGTGACCAGCCGTCTGAGAGGTCGTCACTTCAGAGTTCCTGGACGCCGAACTCTCCCGGTAAGAGCGTTCCAGCTGTTGGGGTCGTGTGGGTGGGAGAGTGTGATGGACAGTGTTGGAGATGTCGTGAAATTGCAGCTAACTGTCCAATAGAGGGGGAGCCTATGTGTTGTGATGTTGGCGGATCCCTCTCTCCCTGCGCAGAGCCTGTGTGTGTGTCCACCTCAGCCGAAGAGACTGGACCACAGGGGTCCCCGGTGGTTGTAAATGACTGCCCAGCACAGGCCCTCTTGGACTCAGAGAGTCCAGTGACTTCCGTATGGGACAGCCTGATTGATAGGGACTTTATCCCTGATAAACACCTGAGTGTGGTGTGCGTCCATGGAGACACCAAAGTCTACCCAGAGACTGTCGTGGACTTGATCCCCAAACGCGGGGAGGTTTCATGTGAAGTGGGGGTAGTGAAGAACCTGGTGCCCCCCGTCATATTGGGTAATGACTTTCCCCGGTCTAAGGATCTCTGGGGGAAAAATGTTTCTGATGGACAGTGTGATGAAGCTCCTATTGAGGGTGCACAGTCCCGAGGGGCGGAACACAATGCTAGTGGGCCGTTAAACTTATGTGATAATGATGATGATGATGATAATGATAATGATGATGATGATCATGATAATGATGATGACCATGATAATGATGCTGATGCTGATAATGATAATGATGATGATCATGATAGTGATGATGATACTGATCATAATCATGATAATGATATTGATAATAATGATGACTGTGATAGTGATGAAATTCCTTTGCAGGTGATGTTGGGAGACGAGGATAGTGGTTCTCGGGAACCGAGTGTCCCTGACTTACCTGTGTCCTGTGACAATTTTGAGAGTGAGCAGTGGCGAGACCCCTCTCTTAAAACGGCCCAGGAAAATATAAATGTTCTAAATGAGGTTTCCCAAGAGCCTGGCTCTGAGGAGAGGTTTCCTCATGTTGCCATAAACACTCACCTGTTGTATAGGGACACTGAAGTCCAGGGAGAGGTCGTGAGCCAGCTCCTAGTACCTGAGCTATATGGAAGTATAGTGCTGGGGTTGTCACATAGTCACATACTTGAGGGACCACCTGAGGGAAACCAGGGACCAGATGGTGAAGTTAATGTTGTGGATGACATGTTAACTAAGGTTCCAGATCAAGATGTGAATGAGAATGAATTGTATAACCCTGACAGTGAGCAGGATGTGAATGAAAATGAAGTGTATAACCCTGAAAGTGAGCAGGATGTGAATGAGAATGAATTGTATAACCCTGACAGTGAGCAGGATGTGAATGAAAATGAAGTGTATAAGGCCTCTTTCACACATCCGGCGGGCGCCTAAACGGCGCCCCCGGCATTTTACCGCAGCGCCGCATGTGAAAAGCTTTCACACTTCCGGCGCCCAAAATGCGGTTTTTTGCCGGATGGTTTCTGATGCTTGGAGAGATAAGAAACCATCCGGCAAAAAAAAAAAACGTTGCATGCAGCGTTTTGTCCGGCCGCCGCAATGTACATTTGCGCCGCATCCGGACAAAACCGCATGCAACGCATTGACATGCGGCGCCATGCGGCGCTAATGCATGTCAATGCGAAAAAAGCCGCATGCGCCGCATCAGATTTTCAGATGCGGCGCTGCGGGAAAATGCCGGGGGCGCCGCAAGGGGAAAAACGGATGTGTGAAACCAGCCTAACCCTGAAAGTGAGCCAGATGTGGCTGAGAAAAAAGGGGTCAGACAGGGATAGTGGTAGTGATAGTGAATCATCTGATGACAATCAAGCAACCAGTGCAAATGAGGAAGGCATGGTAGCAGAGGAGGTTGAGAGTCCTGAGAGGAAGGCTGATGCTGACCTTGCAGTCGGACAGAAGATGGCATCTGAAGATGTTTTACAGTTGGCCGGTTCCCTGGCGAAGACTAAGGTGAAAGGAGGAGAGCTGAGCTTTAAAGGCAGGACTCTGAAACTGAACACAGCCCACGTAGATGCTGTTGGAAATGTGAAGTTACCAAGGTATGGTGTGGATCTGTATCGTGCCAAGGACTCTGAGGGAGATGCTGCAGAGGTGGAAAAAGCCATAGAAGTGGTAGTCACCAAGCCAGATGCCTCATCAGAAGCTGAGGTCTCAAGTGAAGCTGTGAGGAACAAGACTGAAGATATGGGGACTGACTCTGTCCAGGAATCTGTTTCTGCCGAAGACAGCGGCGTGGACGGGTTGCGGTTCGGATCAGTAGCTGCAACTCGTGAAGCTCAGGCTGGAAGTTCGGCGCCCGGAGCCCCAGCGGTGTTCCCGAGTGACACCAAGGATCTGGATAAGTCACAAGATGAGATTTTGAGACATCAGGCTGGCGTTGGTGAGCTCAAGCGCACTTTCATGGAGTCTACATCGGAGCCACGTCCCAACAAATGGGAAAAGCGATGTGTCACTCCGTTGCCGCTGCAGACACACGGGAGCTCAGATGGGATGCAGAACGTGGTGGAAGAGAAGAATCCGGCGGGTTCTGAGTATACAGATGCAGCTATCAAGGAGAACTTGAAAGCCGGAATAAATGGAAATATTGGAGACCATAATGATGTGACTGAAGAGGTAGAATGTAAGACTGACGGTAGGGCTTCTGAGCATGTTCTACCAGAAGAGCCTGAAGAAGGGGCCAAAGACATAAAAGACATCCAACAGGTACCAGATGAATTGATGACTTCTCAGAAAAAACTCCAAACTGTGATGAAGGAGTGTGATGAAAGCCATGAGCATCTTCGTGAGAAGGTCAATGAAGTAAAAGGAAGGATACAGGGAATCTCTTCGTTGCAAGAGCAAATGCTGCTCAATAAGTCTAAGGCTCTATATAAGAATGCTGTTGTTACGGTAGAACATTACAATTCAGCTGGAGACTTAGCGGATGAATTATGTGTACTGCAAAAGAAAAACGATCAGCTCCTTCTACAGTCCCAATCATTTGAACAGTGTAGCTTAAAATGGTCAGAGACCATGGCAGAGGAGCTTAAGGTCTGTGAAATAGACTTTATGAGTCCACCGATATTCAAGAAAATAGATGTGCTAAAGAGGGTTCAAGGGGAACTAGAGAAAAGTAAAAAAACCCCCTATACCTTCTGTGATAGTTGGTGACACATGGTCAGTGCACCAAGGACAGGAGGTACGTGAGTTTCTGAGGAAGAGTCAGCAGAAGTGTTCTGATGTGCCGGGTCGTACTTCTCTGGCCAGGCACTATATCGAAACTGAGCCCGGCCCTAAGGTCAAGATGAAACCGTGCAGGATACCCGAGGCCCGCAGAGAGCATAGGCCTGGGAGAGTACAGGGTAGTGCGGATGCTTCAGATGAAGAGAAAGCTGATGTTGGCTATGGCTCAGGTGAAGATACAGATGACAGTAGTGAAGATGAAGCTGATGAAGGCCATGACTGGTCCAGAGTTCACTGTCTCTTTTGGATTGTTGACCAGCCCTCCGGTCTGGATGACCAGCCCTCCGGTCTGGAGAAGAGGGGGGGATATGTGAGACAGTGAGAGTATGTGTGTTGAATGGGGTGTACATTTCACCTAGATACTTTGCTGACTGGTATAAGGGAAATGTATGGCTTTGTAAACCTAGTGGTAGAGAAAGGTCACTACACCTTACATTCAGTACACACTTGCAGCTCAGGCCTGAAACCATTCAGCTGTTAATTAGGAGACCAGAAGTAGGTGTCTGCGAACAAAGTCAGAGAGCTCGCTTAGTCTGGACAAGGAGTCCAGGCACAAGAAGGAGTCTCCAGGAGTATGAGCTGTCTCAGTCTGGGTGCTCGATGTACCCCGGACACAGGAGTAGTCTCTGTGAGAATCCATGCGGATAGCTGCTGAATAGGAGGGGAGCTCTCTCAAGTCTGGACGTTGGATATGCCTTCAGACACAAGGAGGAGACTCTGTGAAACTCCAAGCTGGTAACTACTGAACATATGTGTTGTTTTGGGGACAGGCTGTTAGAGTCTGGACCCGGATAGAGAGGGAAATCTATCTAAGTGTAGTAAGTGGCTGGACAAGCCCAGAGCTTATGTTTATGATTTGGTTTTGATTATGTTCTGTTTGCTGTGGACTTTAATAAAACTGGTTTGCGGCCAGTTTTTACCAGAACTGCTGTCTGTGAATGAACTGTTTCCGTGCCACTCCGTCTACCCGGACGGCGATCCCAGAGCTATATCCCCTGAAAAGCTTACAATATATATAGAGCTAAACATACATAGATGTCTATATATTGCATAGTCTCCTTTATTATGTATATTGCCCTCTCTTGCTATGTACAGAACCATCCCTTACATATTGGATTATATAGAGCCCTGTTTTTTATTATATACCGTCCTCTCTTGTTAGATATATAATGCAATGGTGGCTGATGGAGCATGGGAAAGCTTCTTTTCTAATGGAGGAGATAATGGACTGGTAGTCTGGTCACCGACTCCTCCATCAGCAGTCATTTTATATCTAACAAGAGAGCGTACTAAGTAGTAAAAGAGGGCGCTATGAATAACAAAATAAGAAGAATACACTATGTGAGCAACAGCACTGTACATAACAGCAGAGGAAGCTATATAATAAGGGACGGCACCATATATAACTAGAGAGGATGGTATACATAACAAAAGAGGAAACTATGTAACTAAGGATGGTGTTATACATGTTAAGTGAGTACACTATATACTAAGGGACTGTGCTATAAAAAGTGACTACACTATACCCTGAGGGATGGTGCTATACATAATAAGTGAGTACACTATATACTAAGGGA
Source organism: Oophaga sylvatica (assembly GCA_033576555.1). Lineage (NCBI taxonomy): Eukaryota > Metazoa > Chordata > Amphibia > Anura > Dendrobatidae > Oophaga > Oophaga sylvatica. Next base: position 114,279,816 of record JARQOD010000001.1, on the reverse strand, counting down.
CTGTGTTAAAGGCAACCTGTCACCTGTTTTGGCCGCTATAAGATGCAGCCACTGCCTTCAGGGCTTATCTACAGCATTCTAGAATGCTGTAGATAAGCCCCCAATTCGACCTGAAAGATAAGAAAAATAAGTTTTATTATACTCACCTGGGGGGCGGTCCGGTCCAATGGGTGTCACATGTCTGGGTCCTGTTGAGGGCAGAGCAAAGTACTGCAGTGCGCAGGCACGGGAAATGTCAGAGAGGCCCAATGCCTGCGCACTGCAGTACCTTGCTCTGCCCTCAACAGGGCAGATAAGTACACCTGCACAGGAGCGCAATGCAGGGGAGCCATGAACCAAGCAGGAGGGTGGCATCGCAAGAAGATGGGAGGCGCCGGAACTGGGACACCCATCGAACCGGAACGCACTGGACTGCCCCCGAGTCAGTATAATAAAACTTATTTTTCTTCACTTGCAGGTCGGATCAGGGGCTTATCTAAAGCATTATAGAATGCGCAAATACAAGCAAGATGGGAATGTCCAGCCATCATACCGCACAGGAAGGAGACAGGTTCTGTGTCCCAGATATGAATGTACTTTGGTCCGACATAAGCATATCAACCCAAGGACAAACGCAAAAGACCTTGTGAAGATGATGGCAGAAACTGGTAAGATTGTGTCAATATCCACAGTGAAATGAGTACTGTATCAACATGGGTTGAAATGTCACTCTGCCAGGAAGAAGCAATTTCTCCAGAAAAAAACATAAAAAAGACAGATTTATGTTTGCAAGTGCACACAGGAACAAAGACCTTAATTTTTGGAGACATGTCCTGTGGTCTAATGAAACTAAAATTTAACTTTTTGGGCATAATGACCATCATTACATTTGGAGGAAAGAAGGAGAAGCTCGGAAGCCTAAGAACACCATCCCAACTGTGAAACACGGGGGTGACAGCATCATGCTGTGGGGTTGTTTTCTGCAGGAGGGACTGGTGCATTTCACAAAATAGATGGCATCATGAGAAAAGGAGATTAGGTGGCAATACTGAAGCAACATCTCAAGACATCAGCCAGGAAGTTAAAGCTTGGGTGGAAATGGGTCTTCCAAATGGACAATGACCCGAAGCATTCTGCCAAAATGGTAACAAAGTGGCTTAAGGATAACAAGGTCAATGTTTTGGAGCGGCCGTCACAAAGCCCTGATCTCAATCCTATTGAAAATTTATGGGCAAAGCTGAAAAGGCAGGTGCGAGCAAGGCGACCTACAAACCTGGATCAGTTACACCAGTTTTGTCAGGAGGAATGGGCCCAAATTCTGACCAACTATTGTGAGACGCTTGTGAAAGGATATCCCAAACGTTTGACCCAAGTCATTCAGTATAAGGGCAATGGTACCAAATACTAATGAAATGTATGTAAACTTTTGACTTTGCAGTAAATAATAAAAAGTAAATAATAAAAATGTCGTAAAACATTCTCTCTCTCATTATTCTGGCATTTGGCAAATATTAATAATTCTGGTAATCCTAATTGACCTAAAATGGGAAAGGTTTATTCTGAATTTTTGTCGGATATTGAGAAAAACATGCATATGTGTCTTTTTATATAGTGTATGTAAACTTCTGGTTTCAACTGTATATGTAGGTTCAATAACGTGACCGTACCTCTACCCATGATCTGCCTTTTTTTTCCAACAGCGCCAAGTGGTTACTTGTTTTTCTTCCACCCCCTACATTACTTATTGTGGTTGCCATCTTGCATAACCAACACAAGGAAGAGCAGCTGCTAGTCCACCCATTACAAATTCATTTTTGGTGCAGATTTGGTGCGTTTTTGTGTCTCTTTGTCCATGCTATTGTCCATGACTTTTCTGCAGAAAAACGTTGCAAATAATGATACTTGCGTTTTTGCAGCGTTTTTTCAACATCCATTCAAGTCAATGGGTGAAAAACGCTGCAAAAACGGTAAAAGAAGTGACATTCCCTATGTCCAAAAAACGCAGCAAAGAACAAAATCCTGATGACACAAAAAAAACAATGTGTGTGCATGAGATTTCTGAAATCTCATAGGCTTTGCTGGTACTGTAAAATACAGCTGAAAATTAGCATAAAAACGCAGCAAAAACGCCCAGTGTGAACATACCCTTATAGATTCACTCCAATCACACAGGGGTCACTCATGCTTTCAGGATTTTCTTAGTATTGTACAGATAATAGAATTATCACCTGTGTCATACTAAGGAAATCCTGAAAGCATGATCTGTTGGTGGGCCTTGACGACTAGATTTGGGGAACACTAACAACCTCTTTAACCCCTTAATGTCCATTGACGTGCACAGTACATCATGGTAGGATGTCAGTTCCGGCACCAGGACGGACTGTGCATGTCATGCCTTTGAACTACCACTGCGTGTTTAGTTCAGTGCCGACAGCTGTCTATGACAGCTGACAGGCACGGCAAGAGGTGCGGGGACCCTTGCAGTCGGTCCCCACACCCACAGCGCTGTGATTGGTCAGTCAAACTAACTGACCAAACACAGCAGCGATCGGGCAGGAGATGCTGAAATTTCAGCCTCTTCTGCCCGATCAGTGCAGGAGCTCAGTGCTGCAGTGGCCGAGCTTCCTGCACTGACAGAGGGGCAGCGTGAAAGTCCCATAAAGGGACAAGGTAAAAAAACATTTTTTTAAAAAAATTTGTAAAAAAAAAATAATAGAAAATAATTTTAAAAAATTCCCCTAAAAAAATACACATTTTTATGTAAAAAAATAAATATATTTAAAAAAAATACACGTTTGGTATCGCCGCGTCCGTAAAAATCCCATCTATTAAAGCGTACCCCTAGTTAACCCCTTCAGTGAAAGCCGTAAAAAAACCAAAAAAGTAGCAAATTATACTTTTTCCAAGCTCGCAGAATAAAGTGATGCAAAAAAAATTATTTTTTCTATAAGTTTTTATTGTGTAAAAAACGTCAAAACATAAAAAAAGATATAAATGAGGTATCGCTGTAATCGTAGTGACCCGAAGAATAAAGCTGCTTTATCAATTTTATCACACGCGGAACGGAGAAAAAAAAAAAAAATTCCTGAATTGCTGTTTTTTTTTCATTCTGCTTCCGCAAAAATCGCAAAAGGAAGCGATCAAAAACTGTTATGTGTCTGAATATGGTACCAATAAAAACGTCCGCTCGTCCTGCAAAAAATAAGCCCACACATGACTCTGTCGGCCGAAATATGGAAAAATTATAGCTCTCAAAATACGTCAAAGCAAAAATTTCTTACAAAAAATTCTTACAAAAAAAGCGTCTTTTAGTGTGTGACAGAAGCTAAACATGAAAAAAGGATGTAAATCTGGTATCGCCGTAATCACACCGACCCGAAGAATAAAGTCACCTAATCACTAATACCGCATGAGGAACGGCGTAAAAAATAAAACCAGTTCTTCACCTTTTGTGGATTTGTTCATTCTGCCTCCCAAAGATCACAGTAAGGCGATCACAGTGGTTTACCCCCACATATGGGGTATCAGCGTACTCGGGACAAATTGCACAACAACTTTTGAGGTCCTATTTCTCCTGTTACCTTATAAAAATAAAAATTTGGGGGCAAAAAGATAATTTTTGTGGAAAAAAATATGATTTTTTTATTTTCACGGCTCTACGTTATAAACTTCTGTGAAGCACTTGGGGGTTCAAAGTGCTCACCACACATCTAGATAAGTTCCTTGGGGGGTCTAGTTTCCAAAATGGGTTTACTTGTGGGGGGTTTCTACTGTTTAGGCACATCAGGGGCTCTGCAAACGCAACATGACACCCGCAGACCATTCTATCAAAGTCTGCATTCCAAAACGGCGCTCCTTCCCTTCCGAGCTCTGCCATGCGCTCAAATAGTGGTTTACCCCCACATATGGGATATCAGCGTACTCAGGACAAATTGCATAATAACTTTTGGGGTCCTATTACCCTTTGGAAAATAAAAATTGGGGGTGAAAAGATCATTTTTGTGGAAAAAATATGATTTTTTAATTTTACGGCTCTACGTTATAACCTTCTGTGAAGCCCTTGGGGGTTCAAAGTGCACACCACACATCTAGATAAGTTACTTGGGGGGTCTAGTTTCCAAAATGGGGTCCCTTGTGGGGGGTTTCCAATGTTTAGGCACATCAGGGACTCTCCAAATGCGACATGGCGTCCAATCTCAATTCCAGCCAAAAAGTCAAATGGCGCTGCTTCCCTTCCGAGCTCTGCCATGCACCCAAATAGTGATTTATCCCCACATATGGAGTATCAGAATACTCAGGACAAATTGCACAATAACTTTTGGGGTCCTGTTACCCTTTCGAAAATAAAAATTGGGGGTGAAAAGATCATTTTTGTGGAAAAAGTATGATTTTTTAATTTTACAACTCTACGTTATAACCTTCTGTGAAGCCCTTGGGGGTTCAAAGTGCTCACCACACATTTAGATCAGTTCCTTGGGGGGTCTAATTTCCAAAATTGGGTCACTTATGGGGGGTTTCCACTGTTTAGGGACATCAGGGGCTATCCAAACGCGACATGGTGTCCGCTCTCGATTCCAGCCAATTTGACATTCAAAATCTCAAATGATGCTCCTTCCCTTCTGAGCACTGCCGTGCACCTAAAGATTGGTCTTCTTCCACACATGGGGTATCGGTGTACTCAGGAAAATTGTAAAACAAATATTGTGGTTCATTTTCTCCTGATACCCTTGACAAAATAAAAAAAAATTGTGTCGAAATAAAAAATTTTGGGGAAAAAAAGTTAAATGTTAATTTTCTCCTTCCACATTGCTTCAATTCTTGTGAAGTACCTACAGGTACTTCTTGAAACTTCTTGAATGTGGTTTTGAACACCTTGAGGGGTGCAGTTTTTAGAATGGTGTCACTTTTGGGTATTTTCTGTCATATTGACCCCTCAAAGTGACTTCAAATGTGAGGTGGTCCCTAAAAAAATGGTTTTGTAAATTTTGTTGGAAAAATGAGAAATCGCTGTCAACTTTTAACACTTATAACTTCCTAACAAAAAATGTTGGTTCCAAAATTGTGCTGATGTAAAGTAAACATGTGGGAAATGTTATTTATTAACTATTTTTGTGACACATGTCTCTGACTTAAGGGCATAAAAATTAAAAGTTTGAAAATTGCAAAATTTTCAAAATTTTCATCATATTTCCATTTTTTTCATAAATAAACGCAAGTTATATCGAAGACATTTTACCACTATCATGAAGTACAATATGTCACGAGAAAACAATCTCAGAATCGCCAAGATCGGTTGAAGCGTTCCAGAGTTATAAGCACATAAAGAGACAGTGGTCAGAATTGTAAAAATTGGCCTGGTCATTAACCTACAAAATGGCTTGGTCCTTAAGGGGTTAAAGGGAAAAGAAATCATAACAGATCGAATTCCATCTCCTTATTTGTTTTTCTGTAGCCAGAAGTATGAAATCAATCATACAAAATTGCTAAAGGGAGGAATATTGTATGTCAACTAAAAAAAATGAGTAAGGCTCTGTTCACATGTCCATTTATGTTTTTTATGATTTAGGAACAGATGTACAGAATTAGCATCTTGAGCATTTCTGTGTCAAAGGAAAGCCAAGGGCTGCACTGATTATATGGAGTCTGTCTGGACCCCACATAAATTACTTGGACTTTTCTGCTTCTTATATGTTTATCTATTTTTTTGGTCTGTTCTAAACAAAACAGAGAAACCTAAAACATAAATGGACATGTGAACAGAGCCTATTGATCAGATACCTATAGAATGAAAATACAAGCATGCACAGCACGTTGCTAATGACTGCCGGTATGTTTCTATACACCAACACTAATGTTATGCTATAATTGGCTAAATGGTGAATATATCCAATAAATATTCCTGTAAGACATACTTATTGCAAACTCAAATTGAGCTATTGGTTCAGCCATTAGGGAACCATGCCATTCTCCCACAGCTATTTATTCCTTTATCTATGCATATTCAAGGTGTCCCTGTTCACTGGTGGCATTAGGGCAGCTGAACTAGGAAACTAGTCAGACATGTGCTTAACATACAACAGGCTTTACTATGAATGACCACAGCATCCCTAGAAAACTTTCATTTTTATGTCAGACGTCCACACTCCTACAATGGTTGTTATGCATGAGGGCTGAATGGGAGACAGTGACGGAACATTGAGACAATGATGGGATTAGGAGACAATAGTGGGAATCAAGATGACAGAGGTTGTGAGACAGTGTAGAGGAAGGCACAGGAGCAGCAGGGGAAGATGATGAAGGAGGGGGTGCAAATACTTAGAAATATCAAATACTGAGTTAAACAAAAATACATCTGATTAAAAAAAAAAACTTTGGTGCACTTGGAAATGCAAACAACACATGTAGTACACCCTCTGCGGGGATAAAATCACATGATAGGTAAGATGACGATATGATAGAGGAAAGCCTCTGTATAGTGATATACGTATATTAATCATAGAACATAAAATCACTGAATATGTGATTATTTATCTCATTACTGTGACACAGTAGGAGAGCTGGTATTGGCATTAGGGTTAAGGTAATTCATGGTGATGTATGTGTGTGGCCCAGCTATGTAAGGCACACACATAAAATCCAGGAGAATGCACAGGAAGGTAACCGCAACGCTTGATATCCATTCACTTCACTCACACTTTTAGACACACCCATCAGGGGTATAAAAGGGAGTGACACGTAGCAGAGTTGGTTAGTTAGTCAGTCAAGCTCAGGAGGAGAGGAGAGGAGTCAGTGTTCAGTTCAGTCTGTTTCCTGTCTGAGTACAGGGCAGTTCAGTCTCAGTCCAGTCTGTACTTGGAGGATACTGAGAGCTGTGCAGTGAGCTCTAGAAGAAAGCTGACACTTCCATCGAAAGTTGCAAGTGCTTATGTTAAGAGCGGGAAGCAGGGCGAAGGGCGCAGTGGAGAAGACATAGAGAAGTGCTTTAGGTATTGGATTGCCTGCACTAATTTGCCGGACACCGGGGTCCGAAGCGTTGCTAGAGTTTCAAGCTTAGTAACAAGAAAACCGGAGGCATCTGGACTACAGGTCGCAGAGTGCAGCCCAAAGCGTCAATACGTAACCGGAGTCAGGGAGAACGGGGACTTTGAGTCAAGTGCATGACAAAAGTAAGGACTTAGTTCTCTCAACATCTGAGAATCAGAGACATAGAAGGCTCCACCACAATGTTGGCCGGGTAGTACAGCTATTGAGAAAGCTGGAGAGTTCAGAGTTAACTTCGCTTCAGGCAAGTTGGACTCACATACATATTGAAGTAAAGGAGGCCTCTAACCTGCTCAGCGGTTACCCGAGTGTGCATTCTCCACCCCGACCAGCTCCCCGGGATCTTGCTGAAACACCTTCAAGTAAAAGGTATGAAAAGAAGCTGCATTGTGTGTGACTGAATTCTTATCTGCACCCTGCATTATCACCATAGACTTCCAGGGACCCGTCTCACCTGTGGGAGACTTACCACCCAGCTGCCCCATAACATCCCCTGTGAAGATCCTTATAGCAGCGCTGGTACAATTGACCAGAAACCACAGGTGGCGTCACGAACTATTCCAAATCCCCTGTAAATATCCCCCATCGCTTGACTGCCAGGGCCACGGACCGAGTCCCGCTGCCAGTGACAACTCCCATAGACTTCTATGGGCTCGGCTCCGAGTACCCCATAGCCCTGGTATCCACAATTGTGGTGCGAGTCATATGCTAAATACACTTACATCTGGAAAGTCCAGTTGCTGACGAGTAAGATTTCTATCAAAAAGAATATAAAAACAAAGAAATAAATAATAAAGAAAACTTCAAACTACTCAAGAGATGATCCAAGTACATTTTTTTAGTGAATGAACAGGATTATCCCCATCAAAGAGTTTTATGATATATTCACATAACAGTGGAAAAGCGAGAATGCCTTACAAAACATGTGCAACACCTCCATCTAAAACCAATGGGACTTAGAACCAGGTGAATGTGAGCCTAGTAACGAATGTCTTTGGATGCAGTCTCTATACACAGGTACAGGATCAGTCAAATGTTTGGACACACCTGCTAATGTACTGTAATTATTTCCTTTGTTCTTATTAGGCCGGGGCCAGACATGAGAGAAACTCGCACGAGTCTCGTATATCAATACTCGGCACTGCCGCCGGAACTTGGGATCGGAGCGTGCGGCTACACAGAAATACATGCAGCCGCACGCTCCTGTCCGAGTGCCGGCGGCAGTGCCCCGGGTATGGGCATGCGAGACTCGTTCGAGTTTCTCGCATGTCTGACCCAGGCCTTAGAATGAGCACATTATAGATTCATATATAACCTATGTTAGAATAAAGGACCTATAATATTTCTACATATTCACTGAGCAAATGCCACATAATACCATATAAATATATGCCAAAACAAAGTATTCTAAGAAAAGGCAAAAACAATTATTGAATATTAAACAAAATTATTTTATTAAAAAAACAAACAAAAAAACAAGATTAAAATATAAAAAATGGGAGGAGCCAGCTAAGCCATGCTTATATTTATCCCTGAATTGATTTAACCCCTTAACCCCAAGGGTGGTTTGCACGTTAATGACCGCGCCAATTTTTACAATTCTGACCACTGTCTCTTTATGAGGCTATAACTCTGGAACGCTTCAATGGATCTTCACGATTCTGAGACTGTTTTCTCGTGACATATTGTACTTCCTGATAGTGGTAAAATTTCTTCGATATAATTTGCGGTTATTTATGAAAAAAATGGAAATATGGCGAAAATTTTGAAAATTTTGCAATTTTCAAACTTTTAATTTTTATTCCATTAAAACAGAGAAATATGTCACACAAAATAGTTACTAAATAACATTTCCCACATGTCTACTTTACATCAACACAATTTTGAAACCAAATTTTTTTTTTGCTACGAAGTTATAAGGGTTAAAAGTTGACCAGCGATTTCTAATTTTTACAACAAATTGTACAAAACCATTTTTTTTAGGGACCACTTCACATTTGAAGTCACTTTAAGGGGTCTATATGGCAGAAAATGCCCAAAAGTGACACCATTCTAAAAACTGCACCCCTCAAGGTACTCAAAGCCACATTCAAGAAGTTTATTAACCCTTCAGGTGCTTCACAGGAGCTGAAGCAACTTGGAAGGAAAAAATGAACATTTAACTTTTTAGTCACAAAAATGATCTTTTACAAACAATTTTTTTATTTTAACAAGGGTAAAAGAAGAAAATGGACAGAAAAAGTTGTGCAATTTCTCCTGAGTACGCCGATACCCCATATGTGGGGGAAAACCACTGTCTGGGCGCCCGGCAGGGCTTGGAAGGGAAGGAGCGCCGTTTGACTTTTTCAAATCAAAATTGGCGGGAATTGAAATTGGACGCCATATCTAGCCATTTTTTTAGGGACCACCTCACATTTGAAGTCACTTTGACGGGTCTATATAGCAGAAAATACCAAAAAGTGACACCATTCTAAAAACTGCACCCCTCAAGGTACTCAAAACCACATTCAAGAAGTTTATTAACCCTTCAGGTGCTTCACAGGAGCTGAAGCAACGTGGAAGGAAAAAATTAATATTTAACTTTTTAGCCACAAAAATGTTGTGCAATTTCTCCTGAGTACGCCAATACCCTATATGTGGGGGAAAACCACTGTTTGGGCGCACGGCAGAGCTCGTAAGGGAAGGAGCGCCGTTTGACTTTTTCAAACTAAAATTGGCTGGAGTTGAGATTGGACGCCATGTTGTGTTTGGAGAGCCACTGATGCGCCTAAACAGTGGAAACCCCCCACAAGTGACACCATTTTGGAAACTAGACCCCCTAAGGAACTTATCTAGATCTGTGGTGAGCACTTTAAACCCCCAAGTGCATCACACAAATTTATAATGCCCGGGCATGAAAATAAAAAATCCTAATTTTTTCCCACAAAAGTAATATTTAACCCCTTCACCCCCAAGGGTGGTTTGCACGTTAATGACCGGGCCAATTTTTACAATTCTGACCACTGTCTCTTTATGAGGTTATAACTCTGGAACGCTTCAACGGATCTTCGCGATTCTGAGATTGTTTTCTCGTGACATATTGTACTTCACGTTAGAAGTATAATTTCTTCGATATAACTTGCGTTTATTTTTGAAAAAAACACAAATATGGCGAAAATTTTGAAAATTTTGCAATTTTCAAACTTTGAATTTTTTTTCCCTTAAAACAGAGAAATATGTCACACAAAATAGTTAAGAAATAACATTTCCCACATGTCTACTTTACATCAGCACAATTTTGGAACAAAATTTTTTTTTGTTCGGAAATTATAAGGGTTAAAAGTTGACCAGTGATTTCTCATTTTACAACAAAATTTACAAAGCCATTTTTTTAGGGACCACCTCACATTTGAAGTCACTTTGACGGGTCTATATAGCAGAAAATACCAAAAAGTGACACCATTCTAAAAACTGCACCCCTCAAGGTACTCAAAACCACATTCAAGAAGTTTATTAACCCTTCAGGTGCTTCACAGGAGCTGAAGCAACGTGGAAGGAAAAAATTAATATTTAACTTTTTTAGCCACAAAAATGTTGTGCAATTTCTCCTGAGTACGCCAATACCCTATATGTGGGGGAAAAACCACTGTTTGGGCGCACGGCAGAGCTCGTAAGGGAAGGAGCGCCGTTTGACTTTTTCAAACTAAAATTGGCTGGAGTTGAGATTGGACGCCATGTTGTGTTTGGAGAGCCACTGATGCGCCTAAACAGTGGAAACCCCCCACAAGTGACACCATTTTGGAAACTAGACCCCCTAAGGAACTTATCTAGATCTGTGGTGAGCACTTTAAACCCCCAAGTGCATCACACAAATTTATAATGCCCGGGCATGAAAATAAAAAATCCTAATTTTTTCCCACAAAAGTAATATTTAAACCCCTTCACCCCAAGGGTGGTTTGCACGTTAATGACCGGGCCAATTTTTACAATTCTGACACTGTCTCTTTATGAGGTTATAACTCTGGAACTGCTTCAACGGATCTTCGCGATTCTGAGATTGTTTTCTCGTGACATATTGTACTTCACGTTAGAAGTATAATTTCTTCGATATAACTTGCGTTTATTTTTGAAAAAACACAAATATGGCGAAATTGAAAATTTGCAATTTTCAAACTTTGAATTTTTTTTCCCTAAAACAGAGAAATATGTCACACAAAATAGTAGAAATAACATTTCCCACATTCTACTTTACACACACAATTTGGAACAAAATTTTTTTTCGGAAATTATAGGTTAAAGTTGACCATGATTCTCATTTTACAACAAAATTTACAAGCCATTTTTAGGACCACCTCACATTTGAAGTCACTTTGACGGGTCTATATAGCAGAAAATACCAAAAAGTGACACCATTCTAAAAACTGCACCCCTCAAGGTACTCAAAACCACATTCAAGAAGTTTATTAACCCTTCAGGTGCTTCACAGGAGCTGAAGCAACGTGGAAGGAAAAAATAAATATTTAACTTTTTAGCCACAAAAATGTTGTGCAATTTCTCCTGAGTATGCCAATACCCTATATGTGGGGGAAAACCACTGTTTGGGCGCACGGCAGAGCTCGTAAGGGAAGGAGCGCCGTTTGACTTTTTCAAACTAAAATTGGCTGGAGTTGAGATTGGACGCCATGTCGTGTTTGGAGAGCCACTGATGCGCCTAAACAGTGGAAACCCCCCACAAGTGACACCATTTTGGAAACTAGACCCCCTAAGGAACTTATCTAGATCTGTTGTGAGCACTTTGAGCCCCAAAGTGTTTCACAAAAGTTTATAATGCCTGGGTGTGAAAAAAAAAAAAAAATTTTCCACAAAAATGATTTTTTAGTCCCAAATTTTTGATTTTTCCCAAGGAAATTGGACCCCAAAAGTTGTTGTCCAATTTGTCCTGAGTACGCTGATACCCCATATGTGGGGGGGAAACTGTTTGGGCGCACGGCAGGGCTTGGAAAGGAAGCAGTAACGTTTTGGAATGCAAACATTGATGGGGGTCATGTTCCGTTTGTAGTGCCCCAGATGAGCCTAAACAGTGGAAACCCCCAACAAGTGACCCCATTTTGGAAGCTAGACCCCCTAAGGAACTTATCTAGATCTTTGGTGAGCACTTTGAACCCCCAAGTGCTTCACACAAGTTTATAATGCCCGGGCATGAAAATAAAAATCCTATTTTTTTCCCACAAAAATTATCTCTTAGTCACTAATTTTTTATTTTCCCATAGGTAACAGGAGAAATTGGACCTCAAAAGTTGTTGTCCAATTTGTCCTGAGTACGTTGATACCCCATATGTGGGGGGGAACCACTGTTTGGGCGCATGGCAGAGCTCGGAATGGAAGTAGACCATTTGACTGTTTCCAACCAAAATTGGCTGGAATTGAGATTGGACGCCATGTTGCATTTGGAGAGTCCCTGATGTGCCTAAACAGTGGAAACCCCCCACAAGTGACCCCATTTGGGAAACTAGACCCCCTAAGGAACTTATCTAGATCTTTGGTGAGCAATTTGAACCCCCAAGTGCTTCACACAAGTTTATAACGTAGAGCCGTAAAATTAAAAAATCATATTTTTTCCACAAAATTGATCTTTTCACCCCAATTTTTATTTTCCCAAGGGTAACAAGACTCCAAAAGTTATTGTGCAATTTGTCCTGAGTACGCTGATACCCGATATGTGGGGGTAAACCACTGTTTGGGTGCATGGCAGAGTTTGTGTCATGTGTGCATTGCCACGAAGATCGTCGCGGTTGCACATTTTGACTTCTCACAGCTGAGCTGCTGTTTCTTTGTGTTTGGCAGCTAGGGAGTTAATTCTGTCTGTGCTCGGTGCTGGGACTGGGTGCAGTTTCTCCCGGCTGCAATTGATTATTTGTTGATTGGTTGCCTTTAAATTCCTGGTTGTCTGCTTGGGGAGTTGCCAGTGAAACCTTCATGCAGACCACAGATAGGAATGAATCTGTATAGACTTTAGTTGTGAGCTCCTTAGTTGTTCTAAGCTCAACTTGGTTAGAGTTTATTTCCCAGACCATTTATGTTCCTTTGGTGTTTGAGTGTGTTTGCAAGCGAGTGTTATCCTGTCTGTCTTATATGTCTAATCTGTGTATTTAGCTAAGATCAGCCCATATCCCTTTGGTGGTAGTCAGGATCCTTCTTAGGACTGATTACAGGGTTCAGGGTCTGATAGGAGACAGGGTTAGGTTGGTGACTTGGACCTCTGAACCATTATCAGTACCTCCAAGGTGAGGGATTAGTTAGGACCCCAGTTTAGGGTCAGGTTAGATCCCGGTCCACCTCTTTCCTGTTTCAGCTCATCAAGTCCTCAAGATTAACCCTGGGTTCAGCAGATATCGTGTCAGGTAAATCTATTCTATACTTACATGCTGTTGTTGCTATACTAGTTGTTGTATAGAGTGTTGTTCCTGTATTAATAGTTTACTGACATTGTATACATATCATTAGACAGCGTGACATTTTCACTGGCCATTAAAATTATCTCCAGTTACCATGGATCCAGTAGCCCAGCTGGCTCTGCAGTTGCATGGATTATCCATGGAGCTGACGGACATTAAGTCCAAAGTTTTGTCTCCCCTGGAGCAAACCAGAGTTGAACCTAAGGTTGCTCTCCCGGACAGGTTCACTGGTGGGCGAGACAAATTTTTCACCTTCCGGGAGGCATGTAAATTGTATTTTCGGCTTCGGCCTCGATCATCAGGGAGTGAGGAGCAGAGAGTGGGAATTGTTATCTCACTTCTGCAAGGGGACCCTCAATCCTGGGCATTTTCCCTTCCTCCGGGATCCCCGGCTCTACTGTCTGTAGATCAATTTTTTACTGCCCTGGGATTGGTATATGATGACCCAGATCGGGTCTCTCTTGCTGAGACAAAATTACGTAAGATACAGCAGGGAGATCGTCCGGCAGAGGAATTTGCTTCTGAGTTTCGTAGATGGGCCACAGATACTCAATGGAATGACCCAGCTCTTAGGAGCCAGTTTTGTCATGGGCTTTCTGATAAATTAAAAGACGTTTTGGCTCAGTATGAGTCTCCTCCTTCTCTGGAGGCTGCTATGGCCTTAGCTATCCGTACTGATAGACGGCTTCGGAGAGGGGTGAGGTAACCCCACTCCCTGTTGTTTCTCCACCTACCACTAAAGTCCCATATGTTGAGGTTCCCCTTGTCTGTTCGGATGAGCCTATGCAGTTGGGAGGGACATCATTTCGTAGGAGGGGATTGGCGGTACGCCGCAGGACTAGAAGATGTTTTTTCTGCGGGAAAGAGGGACATTTTGTTGGAGAATGTCCATCCCGTGCCTTGTTGAGCCAAAAGTCGCCGGAAAACTGTTAATCCCAGGTTGTGTGGTGGACGACAACCTGGGAGTATGTATTTCATCCGCCAGTTCTTCTCAGTTCCTTGTACCAGTGGAGGTGGTAGTTGGTACGAGAGTGGAGAGATTGTCTGTTCTTCTTGATAGTGGTTCCGGGGCTAATCTGGTTGACGCTCAGTTTGCTCAGGCTCAAGGTATGCATCTGAGTGTATTGGTCAAACCGATCCCTATATTCTCCATTGACGCCAGGCCTCTCGGCCAAGGTAGCTTTGTTCATGAGGTTCATAACATTGACCTTCGGGTAGGGGCAATACATAGGGAACAATTATCTTGTTATGTGTTGGAGGGTCTACCTACTCCCATTGTGTTGGGACTTCCTTGGTTGGTTAAACATAACCCTGTGATTAATTGGCAGTCCAGAGAAATAAGCCAATGGGGTGAGTTTTGCAAAAGCAACTGCATGAACACAGTCATCAGTGCGGTCGTGCCTAGTACATTGCCTCCTTTTTTGGAGGATTTTGGGGATGTTTTCTCTGAGGAGGGGTGTCAGGAGTTGTCTCCTCATCGCGTGTATGACTGCTCTATTAATCTCCTTCCTGATGCTAAGTTGCCTAAAGCTAGGTTGTATAATCTTTCTGGTCCTGAGAGGCAGGCTATGAAAGATTATATTTCTGAAAGTCTGGCCAAAGGGCATATTAGACCTTCATCTTCCCCAGTAGCCGCGGGGTTCTTCTTTGTGAAGAAGAAAGATGGAGGCCTACGCCCTTGCTTGGATTTCCGCGAACTTAATCGGATTACTGTTCGAGATCCGTATCCACTCCCTCTTATTCCTGATCTCTTCAATCAAATTGTTGGCGCCAAATGGTTTTCTAAATTGGATCTCAGGGGGGCGTATAATCTGATTAGGATAAAAGAGGGGGATGAGTGGAAAACGGCGTTTAACACGCCGGAGGGACATTATGAGAACCTAGTCATGCCTTTTGGTCTGACTACTGCACCAGCAGTATTCCAACATTTTGTTAATGACATTTTTCGTCACCTTGTGGGGCTGTTTGTGGTTGTATATTTGGACGACATTTTAATTTACTCGCCAGATCTTGTGTCTCATCAGGAGCATGTGAGACAGGTGTTGCAGATCTTGCGAGACAATAAATTATACGCCAAACTGGAGAAGTGTGTATTTGCCGTACAGGAACTTCAGTTTTTGGGTTTTTTGGTGTCAGCCTCCGGTTTCCGTATGGACCCTGAAAAGGTGAGAGCAGTGCTTGAATGGGATCAGCCAGGGGATCTTAAGGCTCTGCAGCGTTTTTTGGGGTTTGCTAACTACTACCGGAAATTTATTTGTAATTTCTCATCTGTTGTCAAACCTCTCACTGACATGACAAGAAAAGGGACGGATTTTTCTAAATGGTCGGACAAAGCTTGCAAGCCTTTTCCTCTTTGAAGAAATGTTTTGCTTCGGCACCCGTTCTCATCCAACCAGATGCATCTCAGCCGTTCATTGTGGAGGTGGATGCGTCTGACGTAGGGGTGGGTGCTATATTGTCCCAGGGTCCGTCCCCTGGTAAATGGCATCCGTGCGCTTTCTTTTCTAAGAAATTGTCGTCCGCCGAAAGGAATTATGATATCGGCAATAGGGAACTTTTGGCCATTAAGTTAGCTTTTGAAGAATGGCGTCACTTTTTGGAGGGGCAGTCCACCCGGTTACCGTTATTACTGATCACAAGAACCTGTTGTATTTGGAATCCGCTAAGCGTCTGAATTCCAGACAAGCTCGATGGTCGTTGTTTTTTACCAGGTTTAATTTTGTCGTCACTTATCGCCCGGGGTCTAAGAATGTAAAGGCTGATGCCTTGTCTCGCAGTTTCCCAGGGGCCGGGAAAACGGATGACCCGAGTCCTATCCTTCAGGAGGGGGTGGTAGTGTCGGCTGTATTTTCTGAGCTTGAGGAGGAGGTGTTAGAGGCTCAGGGGGACGCCCCTGCAGGACCTCCAGGGAGACTGTTTGTCCCAAATCTGTTGAGACAAAAGGTTATTGAGGCACATCATAATTCTGCTCTAGCAGGACATCCAGGGAGTAAGGCTACTTTAGATCTCCTTTCTCGCCGGTTTTGGTGGCCTAATGCTAATAAAGATGTTATAACTTTTGTCGCGTCATGTGGGGTGTGTGCTCGCTCTAAAACCCCTCATACCCGTCCGTCTGGGACCCTTTTACCCTTGAAACTTCCGGAGCGTCCATGGACTCATTTATCTATGGACTTCATTACGGACCTTCCTCCGTCGTCAGGGAATACTGTCATACTGGTGGTTGTTGACAGGTTCAGTAAGATGGCACATTTCGTTGCTCTTCCTGCACTCCCTAATGCTAAAACTCTGGCGCAGGTGTTCATTAGGGAGATCGTTAGACTTCATGGGTTGCCTTCTGATGTGGTGTCAGATAGGGGTCTCAGTTTGTGTCCAAATTTTGGAGGGCATTTTGTTTACGTCGGGGGATGCAATTGTCATTTTCCTCGGCTTTTCATCCGCAGACCAATGGTCAGACAGAGCGTCTGAATCAGAGCTTAGAGACATATCTCCGGTGTTTTGTCTCAGAGAACCAAGAGGACTGGTCTTCTTTCTTGCCTCTGGCAGAGTTCGCTCTTAACAACAGGCGGAGCGAGTCCACTGGTAAGTCCCCGTTTTTTGGGGCATATGGTTTTCATCCTCAGTTTTGTACTTTCAATGGGGGGGGCCCTTCTGGGGTTCCTGAGGAGGAGCGTTTCTCGTCGTCACTTGCTTCTGTGTGGAGAGGTGTATTGAATAATGTGAGTGCGATGGGGAACCGTTACAAACGTATGGCTGATAGGAGGAGAGTTTCTGGTCCAGATCTGAATGTGAACGATCTGGTATGGTTGTCTACCAGGAATATAAAACTTAAAGTGCCCTCCTGGAAACTGGGTCCCAGATTCATCGGGCCGTACAGGATCAGTTCCATAATTAATCCTGTGGCATTTCGTCTGGACCTCCCTCCTACGTTTAAAATTCATAATGTGTTCCACAAGTCATTACTTAAAAGGTATGTGGCACCAGTCATACCGTCACCTCTACCTCCTCCTCCTGTGTTGGTCAGTGTAACTTGGAATTTCAAGTATCAAAGATCATTGACTCACGTCTGAATCGCCGGTCCCTTCAGTACTTGGTGCATTGGAAGGGGTATGGTCCAGAGGAGAGGACGTGGGTCCCTGCGTCTGATGTTAACGCAGATCGTTTGGTTCGGACCTTCCACAGAACTCACCCGGGCAGGCCTGGCCCTGAGGGTCCGGAGGCCCCTCGTAGAAGGGGGGGTACTGTCATGTGTGCATTGCCACGAAGATCGTCGCAGTTGCACATTTTGACTTCTCACAGCTGAGCTGCTGTTTCTTTGTGTTTGGCAGCTAGGGAGTTAATTCTGTCTGTGCTCGGTGCTGGGACTGGGTGCAGTTTCTCCCGGCTGCAATTGATTATTTGTTGATTGGTTGCCTTTAAATTCCTGGTTGTCTGCTTGGGGAGTTGCCAGTGAAACCTTCATGCAGACCACAGATAGGAATGAATCTGTATAGACTTTAGTTGTGAGCTCCTTAGTTGTTCTAAGCTCAACTTGGTTAGAGTTTATTTCCCAGACCATTTATGTTCCTTTGGTGTTTGAGTGTGTATGCAAGCGAGTGTTATCCTGTCTGTCTTATATGTCTAATCTGTGTATTTAGCTAAGATCAGCCCATATCCCTTTGGTGGTAGTCAGGATCCTTCTTAGGACTGATTACAGGGTTCAGGGTCTGATAGGAGACAGGGTTAGGTTGGTGACTTGGACCTCTGAACCATTATCAGTACCTCCAAGGTGAGGGATTAGTTAGGACCCCAGTTTAGGGTCAGGTTAGATCCCGGTCCACCTCTTTCCTGTTTCAGCTCATCAAGTCCTCAAGATTAACCCTGGGTTCAGCAGATATCGTGTCAGGTAAATCTATTCTATACTTACATGCTGTTGTTGCTATACTAGTTGTTGTATAGAGTGTTGTTCCTGTATTAATAGTTTACTGACATTGTATACATATCATTAGACAGCGTGACAGTTTGGAAGGGAAGGAGCGCCGTTTGACTTTTTCAACGCAGAATTGGCTGGATGCCATGTCGTGTTTGGAGAGCTCCTGATCTGCCTAAACAGTGGAAACCCCCCACAAATGACACCATTTTGGAAACTAGACCCCTCAAGGAACTTATCTAGATGTGTGGTGAGCACTTTGAACCCCAAAGTGCTTCACAGAAGTTTATAACGTACAGCCGTAAAATAAAAAATCTTTTTTTTTTTTTTACAAAAATGATTTTTTCGCACCCAATATTTTATTTTCACAAGGGTAACAGGAGAAATTGGACCCCAAAAGTTGTTGTCCAATTTGTCCTGAGTACGCTAATACCCAATATGTGGGAGTAAACTACTGTATGGGCGCACATCGGGGCTCGGAAGGGAAGTAGTGACGTTTTGGATTGCAGACTTTGATGGAATGGTCTGGGGGCGTCATGTCGCATTTGGAGAGCCCCTGATGTGCCTAAACAGTGGAAACCCCCCACAAGTGACCCCATTTTGGAAAATAGACCCCACAAGGAACTTATCTAGATGTGTGGTGAGCACTTTGAACCCCGAAGTGCTTCCCAGAAGTTTATAACGTACAGCCGTAAAAATAAAATCTCCTTTTTTTTTTTTACAAAAATGATTTTTTCGCCCCCAATATTTTATTTTCACAAGGTAACAGGAGAAATTGGACCCCAAAAGTTGTTGTCCAATTTGTCCTGAGTACGCTGATACCCAACATGTGTGAGAAAACGACTGTATGGGTGCACGTCTGGGCTCGGAAGGGAAGTAGTGACGTTTTGGATTGCAGACTTTGATGGAATGGTCTTGGGCGTCATGTCGCATTTGGAGAGACCCTGATGCGCCTAAACAGTGGAAACCCCCCACAAGTGACCCCATTTTGGAAAATAGACCCCACAAGGAACTTATCTAGAAGTATGTTGAGCACTTTGAACCCCTAAGTGCTTCACAGAAGTTTATAACGTACAGCTGTAAAAATAAAAAATCCTTTTTTTTTTTACAAAAATGATTTTTTCGCCCCCAATATTTTATTTTCACAAGGGTAACAGGAGAAATTGGACCCCAAAAGTTGTTGTCCAATTTGTCCTGAGTACGCTGATACCCAACATGTGTGAGAAAACGACTGTATGGGTGCACGTCTGGGCTCGGAAGGGAAGTAGTGACGTTTTGGATTGCAGACTTTGATGGAATGGTCTGGGGGCGTCATGTCGCATTTGGAGAGCCCCTGATGCGCCTAAACAGTGGAAACCCCCCACAAGTGACCCCATTTTGGAAAATAGACCCCACAAGGAACTTATCTAGAAGTGTGGTGAGCGCTATGAAGCCCCAAGTGCTTCACAGAAAATTTATAACATACAGCCGTAAAAACAAAAAAATCATTTTTTTTTTACAAAAATGATTTTGTCGCCCCCAGTTTTTTATTTTCCCAAGGGTAACAGAAGAAATAGGACAAATTGCACAATAACTCTTGGGGTACAGAGTACGCTGATACCCCATATGCGGGGTAAACTACTGTTTGGGCGCATGGCAGAGCTCAGAAGTGAAGGAGCACCGTTTGACTTTTTCAACGCAGAATTGGCGGGAATTGAGATCAGACGCCATGTCACATTTGGAGAGCCCCTGATGTGCCTAAACAGCAGAAGACCCCCCAATTCTAACTCCAACCCTAACCCCAACATACCCCTAACCCTAGTCCACCCTAACCACAAACCTAACCCTAACACCCTAACCTAATCCCTAACCATAACCCTAATACTAACTTTAGCGCCAATCCTAACCCTAACTTTAGCCGCAACACTAACCCTAATGGGAAAAATGGAAATAAATACATTTTTTTATTTTTTATTTTTCCCTAACTAAGGGGGTGATAAAGGGGGTTTGATTTACTATTTATAGCGGGTTTTTGTGATTGGCAGCTGTCACGCTAAAAGACGTTTTTTATTGCAAAAAGTAGTTTTTTGCATCACCACATTTTGAGAGCTATAATTTTTGCATATTTTGGCCCACAGAGTCATGTGAGGTCTTATTTTTTGCGGGACGAGGTGACGTTTTTATTGGTACCATTTTGAGCACGTGACATTTTTTGATCGCTTTTTATTTCGATTTTTGGGAGGTTAGAATGAACAAAAATCAGCAATTCATGAATTTCTTTTGGGGGAGGCGTTTATACCGTTCCGTGTGTGGTAAAATTGATAAAGCAGTTTTATTCTCGAGTCAGTACGATTATGGCGATACCTCATTTATATCATTTTTTTATGTTTTGGCGCTTTTATAGAATAAAAACAATTTTATATAAAAAATCATTATTTTTGCATCGCTTCATTCTGCGAGCTATAACTTTTTTATTTTTTCGCTGATGATGCTGTATGACAGCTCGTTTTTTGCGGGACAAGATGACATTTTCAGCGGTACCATGTTTATTTATATCTGTCTTTTTGATCGCGTGTTATTCCACTTTTTGTTCGGCGGTATGATGATAAAGCATTGATTTTTTGCTTAGTTTTTTTTTTTTTTTTAAGGGGTTCACTAAAGGGGTTAACTAGTGGGACAGTTTTATAGGGGGGGTCGTTACGGACGCGGCGATACCAAATATGTGTACTTTTATTGTTTTGTTTTTTTATTTACAGGAAGAAATGAATTTATTGGGGAATATTTTTTTTTTTTTTGATGATTTTTTTACCACTTTTTATTTCTATTTTTTTTACTTTTTTACTTTGTCCCAGGGTGGGACATCACAGTATTTTAGCAGATCGCTGGTGTGACAGTGTGCACAGCACTCTGTCACACCAGCGATCGCTCTGGCATCGCTGCAGGCTTCCTCTGCGCCTGCTCTCAGCAGGCACTGAGGAAGCCGCCTCCCTGCAGGACCACGGCGCCATCTTGGATCCGGGACCTGGAGGGAGGACGGACCCTCGGAACAGCGTGACACATCGCGCTGCTCTGAGGGTCTCAGGGGGGCGCGCAGGGAGCCCCCTGCCTGCGCGATCCTCCCCTGTGCCCCGGGCACACCGCGATCATGTTTGATCCGGTGTGCTAGGGGTTAATGTGCCGGGAGCGGTCCGTGACCGCTCCTGACACATAGTGCTGGGTGTCAGCTGTGATATACAGCTGACACCCGGCGGCGATCAGCTACGCTCCCCCCGGGAGCGCAGCTGATCGCCTATGACGTACTATTCCGTCCATGGGAATTAGGTCCAGGGTCACATGGACGGAATAGTACGTCTGATGGCAGAGAGGGGTTAAGTCACCAATTTTTTATTTTCCCAAGGGTAACATGAGAAATTGGACCATAAAAGTTGTTGTCCAATTTGTCCTGAGTACGCTGATACCCCATATGTGGGGGGAACCACTGTTTGGGCGCACGGCAGAGCTCGTAAGGGAAGGAGAGCCATTTGACTTTTTCAAACCAAAATTGGCTGGAATCGAGATTGGACGCCATGTCACATTTGGATAGCCCCTGATGTGCCTAAACAGTGGGAATCCCCCACAAGTGACCCCATTTTAAAAACTAGACCCCCTAAGGAACTTCTCTAGATCTAAAATCATATTTTTTCCACAAAAATGATCTTTTCACCCCAATTTTTATTTTCCCAAGGGTAACAAGACCTCAAAAGTTATTGTGCAATTTGTCCTGAGTACGCTGATACCCAATATGTGGGGGTAATCCACTGTTTGGGTGCATGGCAGAGCTCGGAAGGGAAGGAGCGCAGTTTGACTTTTCCAACGCAGAATTGGCTGTATGCCATGTCACGTTTGGAGAGCCCCTGATGTGCCTAAACAGTGGAAACCCCCCACAAGTGACACCATTTTGGAAACTTGACCCCTTAAGAAACTTATCTAGATCTGTTGGGAGCATGTTCAACCCCCAAATGTTTCACTAAAGTTTACAATGCCTGGGTGTGACAATAAAAAATAGAAAAAATTCCACAAAAAATGATTTTTTAGTCCCAAATTTTCCAATTTTTGATTTTTTCACAAGGAAATTGGACCCCAAAAATTGTTGTCCAATTTGTCCTGAGTACGCTGATACCCCATATGTGGGGGGAAATACTGTTTGGGCGCACGGCAGGGCTCAGAAAGGAAGTAATGACATTTTGGAATGCAGACTTTGATGGATGTCATGTTTAGTTTGCAGAGTCCCGGATGTGCCTAAACAGTGGAAACCCCCCACAAGTGACCCCATTTTGGAAACTAGACACCCTAAGGAACTTATTTAGATCTGTGGTGAGCACTTTGAACCCCCAAGTGCTTCACACAAGTTTATAATGCCTGGGCATGAAAATAAAAAATCCAATTTTTTCCCACAAAAATGATCTTTTAGTCACCAATTTTTTATTTTCCCAAGGGTAAGGGGAAAAATTGGACCCCAAAAGTTGTTTTCCAATTTGTACGGAGTACGCTGATACACTATATGTGGGAAAAACTACTGTGTGGGCGCACGTTAGGGATCGGAATAGAAGTAGTGACGTTTAGTAATGCAGACTTTGATGGAATGGTCTGCGGGTGTCATGTCGCGTTTGGAGAGCCCCTGATGTGCTTAAACAGTGGAAACCCCCACAAGTGACCCCATTTTGTAAACTAGACCCCCAAATGAACTTATCTAGATGTGTGGTGAGCGCTTTGAACCCCCAAGTGCTTCACAGAAGTTTATAACACCCGGATGTGAAAATAAAAAAATCATATTTTTTCCACAAACTGATTTAGTCCCCAGTTTTTTTATGTTGCCAAGGGTAACAGGAGAATTGGACCCAAAAAGTTGTTTCCGATTTGTCCTGAGTACGCTGATACCCTATATTGGGAGAAAACGACTGTATGGGCACACGTCGGGCTCGGAAGTGAAGTAGTGACGTTTTGCATTGCAGACTTCCATGAAATGGTCTGCGAGTGTCATGTCGCTATTGGAGAGCCCCTGATGTGCCTAAACAGTGGAAACCCCCCCAAGGGACCCATTTTGGAAACTAGACCCCAAAGGAACTTGTTTAGATGTGTGGTGAGAACTTTGAACCCCCAAGTGCTTCACAGAAGTTTATAACGTAGAGCCATAAAAATAATAAATCATTTTTTTCTACAAAAACGATATTTTCGCCCCCAATTTTTTATTTTCCCAAGGGTAACAGAAGAAATTGGACCCCAAGAGTTGTTGTGTAATTTGTCCTGAGTATGCTCATACCCCTATGGGGGTTTAAACTACTGTTTGTGTGCATGGCAGAGCTTAGAAGGGAAGGTGCACCGTTTGACTTTTTCAACCCCGAATTGGCTGGGAATTGAGATCAGACGCAATGTCACATTTGGAGAGCCCCTGATGTGCCTAAACAGTGGAAACCCCCCCAAATTCTAACTCCAACCCTAACCCCAACACACCCCTAACACTAATCCCAACCCTAATCATAACCCTAACCACAAAACCTAACCCTAACACACCCGTAACCCTAGTCCCAACCCTAACCCTAACTTTACCCCCAAACCCCTAACCCTTTTGGGGAAAAATGGAAATAAATACATTTTTTTAATTTTATTATTTTTCCCTAACTAAGGGGATGATAAAGGGGGGTTTGATTTACTATTTATAGCGGGTTTTATGATTGGCAGCTGTCACACCTAAAAGATGCTTTTTATTGCAAAAAGTAGTTTTTGCATCATCACATTTTGAGAGCTATAATTTTTCTATATTTTGGCCCACAGAGTCATGTGAGGTCTTTTTTTTTGCGGGCGAGGTGACGTTTTTATTGGTACCATTTTGGGCACATTACATTTTTTGATCGCTTTTTATTACGATTTTTGGAGGCAGAATGAACAGAAACCAGCAATTCATGAGTTTCTTTTGGGAGGGGCTTTTTATACCGTTCTGCGTGTGGTAAAAATTGATAATGCGGTTTTATTCTTCGGGTTAGTACGATTACGACGATACCTCATTTGTATTATTTTTATGTTTTGGCGCTTTTATACAATTAAAACTATTATATATAAAAAATATTATTTTTGCATCGCTTTATTCTGCGAGCTATAACTTTTTTAATTTTCGTTGATGATGCTGTATTGCGGCTCGTTTTTTTGCGGGACAAAATGACGTTTTCAGCAGTACCATGTTTGTTTATATCCGTCTTTTGATTGGTGTTATTCCACTTTTTGTTCGTCGGTATGATGATAAATCATTGTTTTTTAGACTTTTTTTTTTAATGGGTTCACTAAAGGGGTTATTAATGGGACAGTTTTATAGGGCGTGTCGTTACGGACGCGGCGATACTAATATGTGTACTTTTATTGTTGGTTTGTTTTTTTTTACATTAAAGAATGAATTTATTGGGGATATTTTTTTTTTTTCATTACTTAGGAATTTTTTTTTGCACTTATTTTTTTTACATTTTTACTTTGTCCCAGGGTGGGACATCACTGTGTAGGTCAGATCGCTGGTGGTGACAGTGTGCACAGCACTCTGTCACACCACGATCGCTCTGGCACTGCTGCAGGCTTCTCAGTGCCTGCTCTCAGCAGGACCCGGCGGCCATCTTGGATCCGGGGTTCTGCAGGGAGGAGAATCCCTCGGAACAGCGCGACACATCACGCTGTTCTGAGGGTCTCAGGGGAGCGCGCAGGGAGCCCCATCCCTGCGCGCTGCCCTCCTGTTGCCCCCGGTACACCACGATCATGTTTGATCGCGGTGTGCCAGGGGTTTAAAAGTGCCGGGAGCGGTCAGTGACTGCTCCTGGCACATAGGGCCGGGTGTCAGCTGTGATAATCAGCTGACACCCGGCGGTGATCAGCTGCGCTCACCCTCGGGAGCGCAGCTGATCGCCTTGGACGTACTTTTCCGTCCCTGGGAATTAAGTACCAGGTCACATGGACGGAATAGTACGTCCAATGGGATTAAGGGGTTAAATGAATATAAAATCAATTTTAATAAAGGTCCTTGTGAACAATCAGTTGATTTGGAATACAGCTCCATACAGTCCTATTCCACAAATGTTATAAGCCAGAATATGGTAAGAACCACTCAACCAAGTTAAGAGAAACAACAGCCTATCATTACTTTAAGACATAAAGGTCAGTAAATCCAAAAAATTGTTGGAATATTAAAGGTATCCTCAAGTGCAGGCATGAAAACCATCAAACACTATGATGAAATTGATTTAATTTCATTAGAGTTACCATCCTCAGAAACTGCAAAATTTACAGCACCTGAGATAATATCCCTCATAAATAGTAAGTACACAAACTTTAAGTTGATATTCCATCTGGTTTGCACTTAGTAGGACCATCATTTATGTTGCAAAAGAACAATGACCTAAAACAAACCTCAAACTATGTAAGGGCTATGTGACAAAGAAGAACAAGGATGGAGCCAATCGAGATGGTTTTGGGATGGGTTAGACCACAAAGTGAAGACAAAGCAGCCAGTAAGTGCTTAGCACTCTTAGAACTCCTTTACGACTTTGAAAAGTCATTCTAGTGACCATCGATGAAGTTGCTTGAGAGAATAATAGAATGGCAAAGGAGTGTAAAGTTGTCATCAGAGCTTGACTGATGTTGTTTGTATGTATTGTGTAGAGTGGCTCACTCAGCTGTTCAAAAGGTATGGGCAGGAACGGTTT
>JARQOD010000001.1:114222802-114253659 GCA_033576555.1 Oophaga sylvatica | reverse complement strand
CGACACAGCAGGCTACAAGGGAAACTGGAAAGAAGGATTCAGACCAGAACAATTGATCACCGGCAACCCTGATGGGAAAATGACTCCCTTATATAAGACCAATCAGTAACACCTGATTCCCAGTCCTCACAATCCTCACTAGTACCGCTTGTAACCACCAGAGGGAGCCTCTGCTCAGAACTCATCTCAAACCCATTCACAACAGTACCCCCCCCTTGAGGAGGGGTCACCGAACCCTCATTTGAGCAACCAGGTCGGTCAGGATGAGTTCTATGATACACACGGATAAGTCTCCTAGCATGGATGTCCGAAGCAAACACCCAAGAATTGTCTTCCTGACCATAACCTCTCCATTTAACCAAATACTGGAGTCTTCGTCTAGAAAAACGAGAATCCAATATTTTCTCAACCACATACTCCAGATTGCCCTCAACCAAAACAGGGTCAGGAGGCACAGCAGCAGGAACCACTGGCTCAACAAACCTCTTCAACAAGGACTTGTGGAACACGTTATGGATCTTAAATGTCCCTGGAAGAAGCAAACGAAAAGAAACAGGATTAATAATCTCCATGATCTTATAAGGTCCAATGAACCTAGGCTTAAATTTAGGAGATGCTACTCTCATAGGAATATTCTTTGAGGACAACCAGACCAAGTCCCCCACTTTAAACCGAGGACCATCAGTCCTATGCCGGTTAGCAAACCGCTGGGCCTTCTCCTGAGAGAGGGACAACCTCTCCACCACCTGGTCCCAAATCTGCTGCATACGCTCAACAACAGAGTCAACACCTGGACAGACAGAAGCCTCCGTCTGTCCTGAAGAAAATCGAGGGTGAAACCCAGAATTACAGAAAAACGGAGACATCAAAGTGGCAGAGCTAGCCCTATTATTAAGAGCAAACTCAGCCAAAGGCAAAAAAGAGACCCAGTCATCCTGATCAGCAGACACAAAGCATCTTAGATAAGTCTCCAATGTCTGGTTTGTTCTCTCAGTTTGACCATTGGTCTGAGGATGAAATGCCGAGGAGAAAGACAATTGAACACCCAGTTTAGAACAAAAAGTCCTCCAAAATCTGGAAACAAACTGGACTCCTCTGTCAGACACAATGTTCTCAGGAATGCCGTGTAAACGAACCACGTGCTGAAGGAACAACGGCACCAATTCAGAGGAGGAAGGCAACTTAGGTAATGGCACAAGATGTATCATTTTGGAAAACCTATCACAAATTACCCAGATGGTGGTCATTCTCTGAGAAACAGGAAGATCGGAAATGAAATCCATAGAGATATGGGTCCATGGTCTCTTGGGCACAGGCAATGGCATCAACAAACCACTAGAGCGAGAGCAAGGCTTGGAGCGAGAGCAAGTCCCGCAGGACTGCACAAATTCCCTGACATCGCGAGACAAGGTAGACCACCAAAAGGACCGACTAACCAAGTCTCTGGTACCAAAAATTCCGGGATGCCCAGCCAATGCGGAACAATGAATCTCAGACATCACACTCTTTTTCCATTGGTCCGGGACAAACAATTTTCCAACAGGGCAGCGCTCGGGCCTATCCTCCTGACACCCCTCCAGAGCAAGTCTCAAATTGGGCGAGATGGCGGAAAGAACTACACCCTCCTTCAAAATAACAGAGGGATCAGATAGCTCAGGAGAGTCCGCAAGGAAACTCCTCGAGAGGGCATCCGCCTTAACATTCTTAGTGCCAGGAAGAAAGGAAACCACAAAATTAAAACGTGTGAAAAACAAGGCCCACCTGGCCTGTCTAGGATTGAGTCGCTTGGCAGATTCCAGATAGACCAGATTCTTATGGTCCGTAAGGACCACCACCTGATGTTTGGCTCCCTCCAGCCAATGTCTCCACTCTTCAAAAGCCCACTTCATGGCCAATAACTCCCGATTACCCACGTCATAATTACGTTCAGTAGGAGAAAATTTTCGAGAGAAAAAGGCACAAGGGTTACTTTTAGAGGTCTCTGGATCTTTTTGGGACAAAACGGCACCTGCCCCAATTTCAGAGGCATCAACCTCCACCTGAAATGGCAGAGAAACATCAGGCTGCCGTAGAACAGGAGCAGAAGTGAATCTCTGCTTAAGTTCCTGAAACGCAGAGACTGCCTCAGGAGGCCAATTCACCACATCAGAACCCTTTCTGGTCAAATCAGTTAATGGTTTAACAATAACCGAGAAATTACCAATAAATTTACGATAAAAATTGGCAAAACCCAAAAATCTCTGAAGAGCCTTTAATGAAGTAGGTTGGACCCAATCACAGATGGCCTGAACCTTGACCGGGTCCATTTCAATAACAGATGGGGACAAAATGAATCCCAGAAATGAGATCTTCTGTACGCCAAAAAGACACTTTGATCCCTTCACATACAGAGCATTCTCTCTCAAAATCTGGAATACAGTTCGAACATGTTTCACATGAGAGTCCCAGTCATTAGAAAAAATCAAGATATCATCCAAATAAACAATCAGAAACTTGTCCACAAAATCCCTGAAAATGTCATTCATGAAGGACTGGAAGACGGAAGGAGCATTAGTGAGCCCAAAGGGCATCACAAGGTACTCAAAATGCCCTTCAGGGGTGTTAAATGCCGTCTTCCATTCATCCCCGTGCTTAATGCGAATAAGGTTATACGCCCCCCTGAGGTCAAGCTTGGTAAACCAAGTAGCGTTTTTCACCCTGGAAAACAGGTCAGAAATCAAGGGTAACGGGTATTGATATTTCACAGTAATATTGTTCAAGAGACGATAATCAATACACGGCCTTAATGAACCATCTTTTTTGGCCACAAAGAAAAAACCGGCACCTAAGGGTGAAGAGGATGTCTGATATGACCCTTCTCCAATGATTCCTTGATATAAGACCGCATAGCGTCATGTTCAGGTACAGACAAGTTAAAAAGGCGACCTTTAGGGAATTTACTACCTGGCACTAATTCAATAGCGCAGTCATAGCTCCTATGGGGAGGTAAGGATGCAGATTTACTTTCGCTAAACACATCAGAAAAATCAAACAAAAAGTCAGGAACATCCTCAGCCTGGGGGGAGGAAGAAAAAACAGGAGTGTTGGTATTAACACATTGGCAGCCCAACTGGTTACAGACACAGATTTCCAATCCAAAACAGGATTATGAGACTGTAACCAAGGGAAACCCAGCACTATAATGTCATGCAGATTATATAGAACCAAAAATTTGCAGCACTCCTGGTGATCAGGTTCAACCCTATTATCACCTGAGTAGAAATCTGGGGTTTATTCTCAGCCAAAGGGGTAGAATCGATCCCCAGTAAAGGAATAGACTTCTGTAGGGGTATCAAGGGAAACCCACAACGTTTAGCAAAATCATAATCCATCAGGTTAATAGCTGCTCCAGAATCAACGAAAGCCTGAGCAGAAAATGAGGACAGAGAGCATATCAGAGTGACAGTTAATAAAAACTTAGTCTGAACACTACCCAAGACAACTGAGCGTGCAAAATGTCTTCCCCGCTTAGGGCAGACTGAAATAGCATGAGAGGCATCACCACAGTAGAAACATAACCCATTGCGCTTTCGAAACTCATGACGCTGTGCCCCAGACACCACTCTATCACACTGCATGGATTCAGAAGCAGGCTCACAAGGCAACACCACTCCACGCATACTTCTCCGCTCACGCAAACGTCTGTCAATTTGAATCGCTAATGACATAGAATCATTGAGACCAGAGGGGACAGGGAATCCCACCATAACATCCTTTACATTATCCGACAGACCCTTCCGGAAAAGGGCCGCCAAAGCGTCGTCATTCCATTTGGTCAGGACTGCCCACCTACGGAATCTCTGACAGTATAACTCAGCGTCATCAAGCCCCTGATTTAATGCCAACAAGGCTTTTTCAGCTTGATCAGTGACATTAGGCTCATCGTACAATAACCCCAAAGCCTGAAAAAATGCATCAACATCACTCAAAACAGGATCCCCAGGTATCAGGGAAAAAGCCCAATCCTGAGGATCGCCGCGCAGGAGAGAGATGATAATTTGAACCTGCTGCGCTGCGTTTCCTGAGGACTTAGATTTTAAGGCAAGAAACAATTTACAATTATTTTTGAAATTCTGAAACTTAGCTCGATCCCCTAAAAACAAATCTGGCATGGGAATCCTAGGTTCCACAACAGGCAACCTAGCAAGATATGCAGCAATACTCTGAACCTCAGTGGCAAGCTGATCCACACGGCCAGACAACTGTGCAAACTCCATTGGGAGAAAAGATCCTCCCCAGCACCCAGAGATACAGAGGGAAAAAAAAAATAAAAAAAAAAAATGCAACAAACAGAAAAATATCTCTGACAACTTTTCTTCCTTCAAAATATTTTTTCCCTTCTGTGAGTACAATACAATTTTTTAGGCCGGTGATACTGTTATGTTTCGGTAGCTGAGGAGAGCAGGTAAAAAAGGAAATACACCAGAGCAGTTGGAATCTATGAGATTGCAGTACCCTGACTAACCACCGCAACTAGAGGCAGCCGTGGAGCGTTCCTACGTTGGTCCTAGACGCCTCGTCACAGCCTGAGAAACTAACTACACCTAAAGATAGAAATAGGAAAGCTATCTGCCCCGGAGCAGAACCCCAAAGATAATAGAAAGCCCCCAAACATGTAATGGCGGTTAGACAAGAGGAAATACTGACACAGAAAGAAAATAGTATGAGCAAACGCTGGGGCCCAAACTATCTAAATAGAAAAGGACAGGAAGGGTACTTACTGCAATCTCAGAAAACCCTGAAAAAACACCCAACTCTACTAATTTCAAAATCACCTGAGATCACACGACCTCTACCACCTAAATTAGTTCTCTGGTGTAAAAAAAAATCAAAACAGCAACCACTGAAAAAAAACTGGAAAAAGCAAAAGTACAAAACACAGTGGCTGGACTAAACTGAGAGGGCAAAAGCCCCCGGAGGGGACCCTGAAGGCCCCCACAGAAGTGCAGGACAAAATGCAAAAATATAGCAAAAACACAAAATAGGAAATTGTCTTATCTGATAGCAGGAGATGCAGACACGACACAGCAGGCTACAAGGGAAACTGGAAAGAAGGATTCAGACCAGAACAATTGATCACCGGCAACCCTGATGGGAAAATGACTCCCTTATATAAGACCAATCAGTAACACCTGATTCCCAGTCCTCACAATCCTCACTAGTACCGCTTGTAACCACCAGAGGGAGCCTCTGCTCAGAACTCATCTCAAACCCATTCACAACAGTGATGTCTGAGATTCATTGTTCCGCGTTGGCCGGTCATCCCGGAATTTTTGGTACCAGAGACTTGGTTAGTCGGTCCTTTTGGTGGCCTACCTTGTCTCGTGATGTCAGGGAATTTGTGCAGTCCTGCGGGACTTGCTCTCGCTCCAAGCCTTGCTCTCGCTCTAGTGGTTTGTTGATGCCATTGCCTGTGCCCAAGAGACCATGGACCCATATCTCTATGGATTTCATTTCCGACCTCCCTGTTTCTCAGAGAATGACCGTCATCTGGGTGATTTGTGATAGGTTTTCCAAGATGATACATCTTGTGCCATTACCTAAATTGCCTTCCTCTTCCGAATTGGTGCCTTTGTTCCTTCAGCACGTGGTTCGTTTACACGGCATTCCTGAGAACATTGTGTCTGACAGAGGAGTCCAGTTTGTTTCCAGATTTTGGAGGACCTTTTGTTCTAAGCTTGGTGTTCAGTTGTCTTTCTCCTCGGCGTTTCATCCTCAGACCAATGGTCAAACTGAGAGAACAAACCAGACATTGGAGACTTATCTAAGATGCTTTGTGTCTGCTGATCAGGATGACTGGGTCTCTTTTTGCCTTTGGCTGAGTTTGCTCTTAATAATAGGGCTAGCTCTGCCACTTTGATGTCTCCATTTTTCTGTAATTCTGGGTTTCACCCTCGATTTTCTTCAGGACAGACGGAGGCTTCTGCCTGTCCAGGTGTTGACTCTGTTGTGGAGCGTATGCAACAGATTTGGGACCAGGTAGTGGAGAGGTTGTCCCTCTCTCAGGAGAGGGCCCAGCGGTTTGCTAACCGGCATAGGACTGATGGTCCTCGGTTTAAAGTGGGGGACTTGGTCTGGTTGTCCTCAAAAAATATTCCTATGAGAGTGGCATCTCCTAAATTTAAGCCTAGGTTCATTGGACCTTATAAGATCATGGAGATTCTTAATCCTGTTTCTTTTCGTTTGCTTCTTCCAGGGACATTTAAGATCCATAACGTGTTCCACAAGTCCTTGTTGAAGAGGTTTGTTGAGCCAGTGGTTCCTACTGCTTTGCCTCCTGACCCTGTTCTGGTTGAGGGCAATATGGAGTTTGTGGTTGAGAAAATATAGAATTCTCGTTTTTCTAGACGGAAACTCCAATATTTGGTTAAGTGGAGAGGTTATGGTCAGGAAGACAATTCCTGGGTGTTTGCTTCGGACATCCATGCTAGGAGACTCATCCGTGCGTATCATAGAACTCATCCTGACCGACCTGGTTGCTCAAGTGAGGGTTCGTGACCCCTCCTCAAGGGGGGGGTACTGTTGTGAATGAACTTGAAATGAGTTCTGAGCAGAGGCTCCCTCTGGTGGTTACTAGCGGTACTGGACTGTCCAGTGAAGATTGTGAGGATTGGGAATCAGGTGTTACTGACTGGTCTTATTTAAGGGAGTCGCCTTCCCATCAGGGTTGCCGGTGATCAATTGTTCTGGTCTCAATCCTTGGTTCCTGTTTCCTTTGTAGCCTGCTGTGTCGTGTCTGCATCTCCTGCTAACAGATAAGACATTTTCTTCTTTTTGTTTTTGTGCTTGATTTTTGCATTTTGTCCTGCACTTCTGTGGGGGCCTTCAGGGTCCCCTCCGGGGGCTTTTGCCCTCTCAGTTTAGTTCAGCCACTGATGTTTTGTATATTTGCTTTTTCCAGTTTTTTCAGTGGCTGCTGTTTTGATTTTGTTACACCAGAGAACTAATTTAGGTGGTAGAGGTCTTGTGATCTCAGGTGTTTTTGAAATTAGTAGAGTTGGTGCTTTTCAGGGTTTTTTGGGATTGCAGTAAGTGCCCTTCCTATCCTTTTCTATTTAGATAGTTTGGGCCCCAACGTTTGCTCATACTATTTTCTGTCTGTGTCAGTATTTCTTCTTGTCTAACCGCCATTACATGTTTGGGGGCTTTCTATGTTCTTTGGGGATCTGCTCCGGGGCAGATAGCTTTCCTCTTTCTATCTTTAGGTATAGTTAGTTTCTCAGGCTGTGACGAGGCGTCTAGGACCAACGTAGGAACGCTCCACGGCTGCCTCTAGTTGTGGTGGTTAGTCAGGGTACTGCAATCTCATAGATTCCAACTGCTCTGGTGTATTGCCTTTTTTACCTGCACTCCTCAGCTACCAAATCATAACACCTCTGTACATCTTGAAAACTTGAAAACAGGTCTCGGTGATGCTAACCAGTTCACGGCACTGCTGTTTCTGGGCCGGGGATAGGGTCTTTGCCACTGTGACATCCTGAATCTTGGCCTCGGGATTTTCCTCCAGGCACGTAGCTTTCACCGGTTCCCTGTCTCGCCATGGCTTAAGCAGGTTGACGTGGTAGTTTTCTTTTCCCTGCCTGATGGACCTTGTAGGTGACATCGCCTAGCTTTTCGACCACTTCATATGGCCCCTGCCACTTGGCCAGAAATGTACTTGCAACAGTGGGAATATGCACTAACATCCAATCTCCAGGGTTAAACTGTGTCAGCCTTGCTGACCGATTGTAACTCTTGCCTGGGCCTCTTGTACCTGAAGGAGGCTCTCTTTCACCTTTGCAATCCTTTCCTGCATCTTGGCCACATGCTCGATGATGTTCCTATGGGGTGTAACCTCTATTTCCCTAGTATTCTTTGCAATATACAAAAGCCCTCGAGGGTGCCGGCTGTACAGTAGATCTAATGGAGAAAACCCCGTAGAGGCCTATGGAACTTCCCTAATGGACAATAGAAGATACAGGAGTACAGTAGGCAATCCCAGTCTTGGCCATCCTTCTCCACAACCTTCTTAAGCATTGACTTCAGGGTTTTGTTAAACCACTCTACAGGCCATCCATCTGCGGATGGTACATCAATGTCCTAAGTTGCATAATCTATAGTGCCTTACACAACTCTTTCATCTCTTCAGACATTAAAAGGAATTCCTCTGTTCATTAGGATCTCCTTTGGCAGGCCCATCTAGGAAAAAATATGGACTACTGTTAGGTGGATTCATAACTGGCTTAGTGATAGGACCCAAAAAGTGGTAGTAAATGGCTGCACATCCAGTTGGAAGAATGTATCAAGTGGGGTACCACAGGGCTCTGTCTTGGGCCCTGTATTGTTCAACATCTTTATCAATGATTTAGATGAAGGAATTGAGGGTAAACTGCTTAAATTTGCTGATGACACAAAGCTAAGGGGGATAGCTAATACTAGAGAAGAGAGAGAGGATTCAAAAGATATAAATAAACTGGAGCAGTGGGCAGCAACTAACAGAATGGTTTTTAACAGGGAAAAATGCAAAGTACTACATTTTGGAAATAAAGAAAAAAGCAGAATGGGAGGAATAGGGCTAAGGAACAGCACATGGACTTGGGTATACTAATAGATCACAGACTGAACATGAGTCAACAGTGTGATGCAGCAGCAAAAAAGGCAAATACAATTCTGGGATGTATTAACAGAAGCATACAGTCTAGATCACGTGAAGTCATTATTGCCCTCTACTCCTCTTTGGTCAGACCTCATCTGGAATACTGTGTCCAGTTTTGGGCACCACATTTTAAAAAATACATCAACAAACTGGAGCAAGTTCAGAGAAGAGCGACCAGAATTGTGTCCGGTCTGCAAACCATGTCCTATGAGGAATGGTTATAGGATTTGGGAATGTTTAGCTTGCAAAAAAGAAGACTGAGAGGAGACTTAATAGCTGTGTACAAATATCTCAAGGGCTGTCACATTGTAGAAGGATTATCTTTATTCTCATTTGCACACGGAAAGACTAGAAGCAATGGGATGAAACTGAATGGGAGGAGACACAGATTAGATATTAGAAAAAACTTTTTGACAGTTAGAGTGATTAATGAGTAGAACAGGCTGCCACGAGAGGTGGTGAGTTCTCCTTCAATGGAAGTCTTCAATGTTATGTTTCGGTAGTTGAGAAGAAAAAGCAAAAACAGTAATACACCAGAGAGGCTGGAACCTATTGGATTGCAGTAACCTGAACTAACCACACAACTAGAGGTAGCCGTGGAGCGTTCCTACGTTGATCCTAGACGCCTCGTCACAGCCTGAGAGATAACTACACCTAAAGGCAGAAAGAGGAAAGCTATCTGCCCCGGAGCAGATCCCCAAAGAAAATAGGAAGCCCCCAATCATGTAATGGCGGTTAGACAAGAAGAAGCACGGACACAGACAGAAAATAGAATGAGCAAACGGATACTCACTGCAATCCAAAAAAACCCTAAAAAATACCAACTCTTCTGATTGCAAAAACACCTGAGATCACACGATATCTACCACCTAAATCAGATCT
Source organism: Oophaga sylvatica (assembly GCA_033576555.1). NCBI lineage: Eukaryota > Metazoa > Chordata > Amphibia > Anura > Dendrobatidae > Oophaga > Oophaga sylvatica. The sequence goes on along the minus strand of JARQOD010000001.1, from coordinate 114,244,103 downwards.
CTGGTGTAACAAAACTAAGCCGCAGTCACTGAAAAAACAGGAAAAAGCAAATGAACAAATAACAGTGGCTTCAGATAAACTGAGAGGAGCACAGGCCCCCAGGAGGGGACCCGGCTGACCTCCACAGAAGTGCAGGGAACTATGCAAAAAGCAAGCACAAAAATAAAAGCAGAAAATATCTTATCTGAAAGCAGTAGATGCAGGCAAGACTCCAGCAAACTTCCAAACCAGGAAACACAATTGAGACAAGAACAATTGATCACCGGCGACCATCATGGGAGGGAACCTCCCTTATATCAGTCCAGTCCGTGATCCCAGATTGCCATTCCTCGCTGTGAGGTTCAGTACTGTCTGCAACCACCAGAGGGAGCCTCTGCTCAGAAACCATCTCCAGCACATTCATAACACTTCAAACAGAGGCTGGACAGACATCTGTCTGGGATGATTTAATGAATCCTGCTTTGAGCAGGGGGTAGGACCAGATGACCCAGGAGGTCCCTTCCAACTCTACCATTCTATGATTCTATGGACTAGCTGTAGGTCTATACTCCTGGAGGAGGAGTTTCTCAGTGGTACCACCTCCGGGTACCGTGTTGCGTAGTCCATGATCACCAGGAAATATTGGTGCCCACTGGCAGACTTAACCAGGGGTATGACAAGATCCATGGCAATGCAGTCAAATGGGACTTCTATAGTAGGCAATGGCTAGGGGACTACAGAAGTGAGAGACTGGAGCAGTTAGCTGGCAGGTAGGACAGGATCGGCAATAGTTAACAGTCTCTCAGTGACATGCAGGCCAGTAGAACCTTTGAAGTACCTACACATGGATTTTGTCTAAGCCCAGATCCCCACCCAGGACATGAGAATGGGCCAGGTCTAACAACCTATGCCTACAATGCCCTGGTACTAACAGTAGCTCTATTACCTCCCCCCTCAGTTTAGTAACCTGGTATAGCAAGTCCTCATTTACCGCAAAGTATGGGAACCCCTGGTGTTGGCCCCCAGATCTTGAGCAACCCCATTTAGAACAGTAACATTATCAAACGCCCCTTTTAATGTATGGTACTTCATTTAAGCAGTCTCAAACTTCCCCCAGAAACCCCCAGCTCAGGAATGTCGGCCTCCTGCGTCGCTGTCTCATCCAAGTCAACAGCAAGGACACACAGGGGGAACTCATTAACCTCTGACTGCGATGGAGACTCTTTAAGGTCAAACCTGCTCTTATTTGAGTAACTTGGCACTGCTGCCTTTTGCCTTAAGTCCAAGAATAAGTTAAATATATAATATATCGTGGCACTACTGTGATGGTACGCAAGTAGGTTCCCAAACCAATGTGCAATAAAGTAAAACTTGGCACTCAACATAATGAAGAAATCCAGAAGAAATTTTAATGCAGTCCGTTCAACATAACAAAAAATGTTTCGGTCCCACATGGACCTGCAGAAGAGAGGACATAGATGTGAGGACGTAGTTGCTTGTGCAAAACGCCTGAAACTGTGATATAAGACAAGTTGGAAGTGGAGTGGGCTAAGTGTCCTATGTACGGTCTCAGAGGACCAGTAACCAGTGGTGAGAGGTCGTTCCTGTGCCAACGCGGTATCCACCGCTTGTTGAATGGACTGCATTAAAAAAAATTCTGGATTTCTTCATTAAGTTGAGTGCCAAGTTTTACTTTATTTCAAGAAAAAGTTAAAGTCATGACCTATTATAACTGGGTTTAGCAGGTCTTTAACTACTCCAACCTCATGGGACTCCGTGCCACAGTTCATTTTTATGGTCACCCTTGCAACAGGGTAGTCTTTTGCATCCTCATGAATACAGCAAACGTCCTTGAGCTTTCTGGGGATCAACTGGTGAGGGAGTGTGGCCCTTACCAGGGTTACCAAACTCCCTGAGTTCAAGATTCCTGACACCAGTACCCCAATTATGGTCACTGAACATGACTGTGGCCCCTCGCCGGCCTGATAGTCTACACTGCAGGCCTGAAAGGCATAATACGGACAGCGCCTCGCTACGCTCCAGTCCAATGGATATGAGACAATGGACGGCTATGTGCCCAGGACAGTGACGCCTTTACAAATTAAGTGCTTCCGAGCGGCTAAGAACACAGTGACCTCTATAATCCTTAAATGGAAGAAGTTTGGTACCACCAGAAGTCTTCCTAGACCTGGCCGATCAGCCAAACTGAGCAATCATGGGAGAATAGCCTTGGTGAGAGAGGTAATAATAATGTATAATAATGAGAAATGACACAGGGAAAAAGTATTTAACACATTTACTGAAATGTAATAATTCATACAATAGCCTTTGTTGAAGATGACCGCTTCAAGATGCCTCCTACATGAAGAAACTATCATTGCTCAGGTGTGACTTTGACCCATTCTTCCACACAAACACTCTTCTCATTCTGAAGCTTCCGTGGGCTCCTTCAATGACCTCTGAACTTTAGTTTCTTCCATAGATTTTCTGTTGGATTCAGGTCAGGTGATTGGCTGGGCTATTCTAGCAAATTTATTTTCTTTCTCTGAAGCCAGTTTTCTTGGCTGTGTGTTTGGGATCATTGTCTTGCTGAAATGTCCTCCGTCATTTAATCTTCATCATCTTGGTAGATGGCATCAGATTTTTATCAAGAATGTCTCGGTACATTTGTCCGTTCATCTTTCCTTCAAAGATATGAAGTTTGCCAGTGCAGTATACTGAAAAACAGCTCCACACCATGATGTTCCCACCTCCAAACTTCACTGTTTGTATGGTGGTATGGTGTGTCCTTTGGCCTCTAAACATGGTGTGCATTATGGCATCCAAAGAGTTCAATTTTGATCGTGCATACAGGCCAGTGCATTACTTACTGTTTTCTTTGAAACAATTGTACCTGCTGATTCCATGTCTTTCTGCGGCTTTCCACAGGTCCTTGGCTCTTGAACAATTCTTCTGATAATTCTTTTCACTCCTCTGTCTGAAATCTTGCAGGGAGCACCTGGTCGAGGCCAATTTTTGGTGAAATTATGTTCTTTCCATTTCCAGATTATGGCCCGAACTGTCACGCTCGGACACGGGTATGTCCGGCAGACGACACAGCATACAAATACGACTGGATGAAAAAGGGAGAGGAAGGCCCTAACGGTTGGGAGCAAGGAATGGGACACCTCTTGACACCAACCTGTGCCTATCCCTAAACTCCCCTAATGCCCCATGTGGGTCCTTCCCTCCACAGCCGTCAAGTGTCTAGCCCCAGATTGTCACCTCAATATACCCTGGCTAGTGCACTGGCCGACAAGGACGCTAGCCTCACCACTGCAGATGGTAAAACACAGGGAAAGTGACAAACACAGGCCAGACAAAGAAAAAGGGAGAAATACTCAGCTTCAGGCTCTGCTGCTAAGCTCCAAAGCAGCAGAAATACGGTACCAGGAATCTGTACTCCCACAGCAGCAACACCACCAAAACAGGAGAGCTCCTCACCCCTAGATGGTCTGCATAGAAGTAACTCTATTACTGATGATCAGCTGATGGGTCATGTGACTATTTAAAGGAAAGTGGGAGTGGTTACCAACCAACTTCAGCTGACCAACCTAAAACAGCCAGCAAGAGACAGACATCAACTCTTGCTGGACCAAAAGAAAAAAACATTTAAATATCAGCAGAACCAGCGCTGCCACAAATCCCATAATGAATTGTGACGCCAACAGAACTCATTGGAACCTTCAGTAGTTTAGAAATTCTTCTGTAACCAATGCCGTCAGTATGTTATACAACAATAAGGTTGCATAAGTCTTGAGACAGTGCACTGATTTTACCAATCATGAGACGTTTCTTGTGTGGCACCTTGATAATGAGACACCTTTTTATAGGCCATCAGTTGAATAAGGTGATATTATTTTTAACTAAGTGTCAGGATTGCTTTCCAATTACTGATTGATTTCAGTTGTTGTGATGACTTTCCATAGCTTTTTGCACCTCTCTTTCTTCATGTGTTCAATACGTTTTCCTGTGTCATTTCTCATTATTACACATAACACTTGATTTATGAACACCTATGGTTTGATTTCTTTGTATGTGAGGATTGGATGAGTTGTTACTGATATCTGGTGAGAATTTTATATCAAGAGCACGTTTAGAAGTATATTTACTTAAAAAATTAGTGATATGTTCAATACTTATTTTACCCGCTGTATGTATGCATATAAACAGTGGATTTAAAAATCCTATTCGCCCCTATTACAATGCCAGGTTTTTCTCATATAAAAAGTCATACCAAGGAGAATCATTTAAAGAGGATCTGTCACCAGGTTTGTGCTACCTCATCTGAGAACAACATAATATGGAGGCAGGGACCCCGATTTCAGTGATGTATCACTTATTGGGCTGCTTGCTATTTTGTTTTGATAAAATCGCTGTATTATCTGCTTCAGATCTACCAGTTCTCTGAATGCTGAGCTCTGTATAACCCCGCCCACATCATTGATTGGCAAAAAGCTGCCAATCAGTGTTGGTCTTGTGTTATACAGATCTCATGAATATGCTTGACTATCTGGCTGCATGTTTACTAGTCCCAAATGATTATCTCCTGCTGATAAAGCCGTGATTTTATCAAAATTACAGCAAGCAGCCTTGTAAGTGACATATTGCTGGAATCAGAGTCTCTTCCCCTATTTTATGATGCTCTCAGATTTGTTGGTTAAAAACCTGGTGACAAATTCCCTTTAAGAATTTTCTCCACCTTTACCGTCACCCATATTATGTACAAATTCATTTAGAAAGAAACTTAAAGAAGCATTTCCATTAAAATTTTTATCCTCTTAATATATTGCAAGCATCATACTGTATAGCACTGTGCACTTACAATTGCTCATTTTGCCTTTCTACCCAGTTAATTCTTCTCTTCTTAATTTTAATGTGATTGCATAAATGTGAACACCCTCTTATAGTTTTGGATGTGGTTGTGTTTAGAATTAGTCAATCACATTTAAACTCATGTTACATAGTAGACAGTGTACAACTGCCATCATTACAGTGATTCTGATTAATCCCATATAAAACCTTGCTTTTCTAGTAGGATTTTTCAAATATTTTCTTAGTTTACAGCAAAAAAACATGGTCATAAAGCGGTGGTAATATGAACGTCTTTTTTTACAAAGAAAAATATCCAAGCCCACCAAAGGAACACCATTTCCAGCGTGAAGCATGGTGGAGGCGGCATTATGCTTTGGGGCCGATTTCAAGTAGCTGGAACTGGGGCTTTAGCCAAGGTGGAGGGAATTATAAACAGTTCTAACAATATAACAATTCTGCATCAAAATCTTCAGACCTCTGCTAAAAAGCTGAAGATAAATTTCCCCTTCCCAAACAACACTGACCCTAAGCATACCTCAAAACCAACAATTGGATGACAAGAAAATCAAAGTTTTAGAATGGTCAAGCCAGAGTCCAGACCTGAATCCAACTGAAGATCTATGTGTTGATTTGAAGAGGGCGCTGTACACAGGAGATGCCCTTGCAATCTGACAGATTTGGAGCGCTACTGAAAGGAAGAGGGGGAAAAGATTGCCAATTCTAGATGTGCCATGCTGATAAACTGCTACCCAAAAAGACTGAATGCTGCTGTAAAATTCCAAGGGTTCTTCAGCAAAGTACTAGTCTAAGTGTCCGTTTACATGGACCAACCAATGGCACTATATGACCACCAATCTGAAAACCTTTACGAATCGACGGTGGATTGAATGCCTGTTTACACGGGTAGACCAAACCAAAGGATGCACACTAAGCATCCTATACTAGAGCACTCAGTGTGCACAGGCTGCCATAGTTCTCAGCGATGCGATTCCTGTTTACACAGGATGATACACCATTAACAATGTTTTTTTTAAGCTACATAAAAGATAATTTCACCCGATGAATGAGCATTTTGCGTGTTCATCGGGTGATACACAGCCTGTTTACATTGCAAGATAATCATGAAACAAGCATTTTTAACAATGATTATCTTGCACCTTAAGGTTGTGCATATTTATGAAACCACATTATTTTAATTTATATTTTTCTTTTTCCTAAGAGAGTTGTTTATTTTTTCAATGCATTTGTCAGATTATGGGTTACATTACATGTCAAAAATATTCAGAAATTATTCTTCTTGGTATCATTTTTTACATGACAAATTTTAATAGGAGAAAAAAATGTTTATACAATTTTGTTCGTTGAGGTACAGTATGTTCCTGTCTCGTGTGCAAACAACTTCTGGACACTTAAACTAAAATAATAAAAGGCGTTGTTCCCTTTCAATCAAATTTATTCCCTGACTGCAGTTTGCTATTAAAAAAAAATTCACGCTGTACTAACCTTTCCTAGGTTAAACCGGCAAGTCTCCACCGCTGTTCCCACTTCCCAGTGTCTGGTATTGGCCTTTACTGATTGGCAGCTGCGCTGTCGATGTTATGTCAGTGCCGCAGCCCGTGTCAGACATTGTGAACAGTGGCAGAGACTCCTCATTGTACCTGGGAAAGGTGAGTACAGTGCGGTTTTGTTTTTTTCATTTTTTCCAGGGAAAAAAAATAATTCAATTAACAATCCCTTTAAAAAATCCCTTTAAATAAACACTCCCATGTATTTTTGTTATTAAATGTGTGTATATGTGCATGTAATTTAGTGTGAGTATATTTATATCCTCACCTACCGCTGCTTTTTTTGATGCCCAGCGCAGTTCTGCTTCACTCTCGAGTGACATCACCACAATTTTGACTAGCCGGCTCACCCTACACTCTAAGCGTGAGCCAGAAGTCTCTTTTACAATGAAAGCCTATGGTGCCTCCATAGGTCTCATGAAGATTGCAGCGTGACCCAGCCAGTCTGCAGAAGCGTGACGTCAATGAGAAGAAAAGAAAAATGGCGCTGGACAAAGGAGAGAACAGCAGTATCGGAGTATACTAATATACTCACACTACATTACATAAACTTATACACACATTTAATAAAAAAAAATATATACATGGGAGTGTTTCTTTAAGATTGGCCCACATTAAGCACAGGAGGGGAAAGCTAACCCTGTGGGATAATGTCCCACATTTAATAACACAGTCATTTAAAAATTCCTAAAAAAATTAACGTTGGAATGAATTGCGCCAAATGTACTAATAGATGTATTCCTATCAATAAATAAATTAATAAATTTGATCCATTTGCACTGTCTGAAAGTCAAGAAATGAAATTCATGACTGAACACTCAGATTTGTACCAGAATTTGTATCTGCCTTATAATATTTGTCCAAATCATAATCCACGTATACCATGCCAAATTTTCTAGGCACTTTACAAATCTGGTGAGTGAGAGAAAAGTAGCGTATTCTAATACAAATATGGCAAACAAGCACTAAGATTTATGAGTTTTACGGTACGATTTATGCCAAAAAAGGTGTGAATTGATAAATTAATGTAAGCCACTGTGTTTTTCTAGAGCGATAGCTAATATCACTGTGATAATAAATGAAATAGTCTGGTACTTTATCATCAGTTTGTAAGGTGATGGGAAGAAGAAGTCTCACCCCGTTGTCCCCTTCTAGCACTTGTGTTTGTTCACTTTTTGTTCTTTCAGAGTCGGTGCATCTCCTTGTTATCACATCACACTGTCTGCATTATTGTTTTGTTAGCTTTACATGGAAATCTGTTCATGCGCAAAGAGTGCCGTACCCCCACTGTCAAACAGGGTTTAACTGATATTAGGTCCTGGATGTGTTACACTTTTACAGTGCAAAAGAGTGAGTTGTGTGATAGATGGAAGCAGAGAGTATCATAGACCCTGCCATTCTTTCAGGAGGAGCGACAGGTTCCTAAGTTCTGATCCAAATCACAAAAAAGTGATTTTATTCTCCAGACTGTGGGTACTGTAATAGTGTCAGCAGCTGAGTGGTACAAGGTGGTGCCTGATGAAATGGAAGGAATGAGGAAGCAACAAAGCCAGTACTGGGGTAGAAACTAAAATAAGGCTGCATCGGCCATAGCAGGCTGGCAGATACCTATTAGGACTGTCAGGAACCAGGAAAAGCTGGGCCTGTTTTGTGACTGGGTATGGTGTGTTTGGTGGCTGAAACAAAATAAAAGTACAGGAGATGTCGCAAGATGGCTCCACACAAGTCACTAAGGGAAAAGCACAGCTCATCTGTAGATAGCAAGTTGTCTACTCAATTGCAATGTTTTAAATTATTACGTCTCCATATTAGAAGAAGCTGCAAGTAAATTCAAATATTTTTTTTAGAGTTTGTCAGTTGATCAGTATGTTATTGGGATTCAAGAAACCTTCGGCCACAAGGCAGTGCTGGGCTTCACCACCTCCTCCTGAAATTTCACCAGTTTAGCATGCTCACAATGAATTATATAAAACGGTAAGAAAAATAAATCCACCCTCACAAGACAATTTTACTGCCAGCCAGTTTCCTCAGTATTATTAGCCACAAGCATAGAGCCCATACATTGTCACACGGAGTGCCCACTGTATTACTGTTACACACCTATCCCGGGTCTGGGCTCTGTTCCTTTCACCACGGACAACTAAACTTTCTTGTGCTCCACATCAGGCTTTGCAAGTAGCCCAGCTTGCTCCCATGTGATCATCTACCTAGGAATATATAAGGTCTACCAAGACACCCACCTGTGTCTTGATATTAAGTCTCTTAATTTGTTGGTGCACCATGACCTGTTTGCCGTTTCCATTACCTTTTCTTCCTGTCTGCAGTTTCCAGGACGTCTCTGGTTTGCCTACAGCTTCCAGTGCCTTGTCTACTTGTTTTTGGTTTTCAGTACCTCAACTACTTTCTGTAGTCTGCAGAATGTCTCTTGTCTTATGCAGCTACCAAGACCTCTGACACCTGTCTGCGGTCTCCCTGGTATCTCTGATCTGCCTATGGCTTCCAATACCTCTCCTACATGTTTGTACTTTCCAGTACCTCAGCTACCTCTCCGCAGTCTCCAGGATGTCTCCTGCCTACCTGCGGCTTCCAGTACCTCTGCTACTTGTTTCCTGTGTGCTTCATCGACCTGATGCACCAATGTCCATAGCCCTTGTGCCCATCTGCATCTTGGGCTTTGAAGATCAATCTCTAGAGTGAGCCTAACAATTACACAACCATTAAAAACAAACAACAGAAAAAAAATGTTTCTTGGCAAGAATATTGAGGCAACACAGCAAGTGTGGAGTGTCCCACAATATTGTCTGTGAAGAGAAAATCATATACAGTATGGTATATAGTATATGCATAAGCAGATATACCATTGGTGCAACCTGTGCAGTGGCACAGGGGCTCACTAACACCTCCAAACCAGCACATAAAGTGGTGCATTATGATGAGCTATTGGAATGCAAAGGGCCCACATACTGTTCCTGCAAAACGGTCCCTCTTTTGTCTTCGTCCACCCTTAAGTACAGTATATGTCAGAAAATTCCAGTCCATGGGGGAACATACTAGTAGCATGTATATCCGTGTCTTACTAGGATAGTCACTTGATAGAATAATACCTGCTCTCTATTGCTGCTCGGAATTCCTGTTGGCTTATTATATTCTCTTGAATTTATCAATTTTCCTAAAAAGAAGAAAGTAACAATTTATTAGTCATGGCATGCTATGTTACGTAGATTTAGCTTACAGTCCTCATTTTTGGAATATCTGTCCTTCTGATTACACATTTTTCCAAAAATTCTCTGCCGATAATACAGATGGATACAGATGAGAGGATAAAATCTGCTCCTTAGGGGTCACATGTGGCCCGCACCCCTTAGATGAGAGGGAAAAACTTGCACACCAGGGGTCACATGTGGCCCGTGATAATGGTTTGTGGAGCTTTCAACCCAGAGGATAAAGACAAGTATATCTGTGTCCTAATAAAGAGGCACATCATTCTGAAGTGTAGAGAGGGGTGCAGTCATTAGATGGTGGCCCTGTTCTCCTGTCCTCCTTGCTAGAACATAGTTATCAGGGAAGGAAGATACATGTGAACACTCTCTTTGCTTTAATTCACCTTTTATATCATAGAGAAGAAGTTGGCAAGCAGGTGGCACCACTGGTGAGATAAATGTGTGGCTGACCCTGTTATCAGCATCATTGTGTTACCGTTACTGTTATTGGTGAACTATGGGGTTCTATCCATGTTCTATTTTAAAGTGGAGTTCTTGGGGGTTCTACATGCAGCAACCCCACCATCTAGCTGTTTGCAGGTCTCGTCATGGACAAAAGTAAACAATTTAAGGAGCCGGAACATCACAGCTCCTTATAATGTGTAGTGGCCATTTTTGGGTACTTCAAATCATGCTCCTAGTCACGTCATTGGTAGATGAGCTGCAATATCCAAGAAGGGCTAATACACAGAGTACAGAGAAGCGGTGACCCAGCTGCATGCATTTTGTTTAGTTTTGACCTCTGCGGGACCTGTAAACTGCTAAACGGTGTCATGCGCCACCATACCATAGTCTGTTTGGAATGATTTTTTAAAGGGATACTTTTTAGCAGAGACATTTATGGCACATCACTGATTGCCCCTTTGGCACTCAATAGAGGAGAAGTTATGTATGACTGTGTGCATACTGCTCTCTCCATTGTAGTGTATGAGAATTACAAAAGGTCAACTGTTTCCGTGTTTTCTCTATACGAAGGAATCTCTAAAGTGAAACTATCATTTCTTGGGGGTTGATGTTATATGATGTTGACATTCAATAAATCTCCAATATAGTTATACCTCTTTAAAGCACCATTCCGGCATTTTTTTTTTTAATTTCACCTCCGGAGTGGTATCATTAATGTCTGTTCCCTGCCTTTAGTAAAATACTGACCAGCCACCATCATCTGTTTTATTCCACCCATCTGTGACCGTAGCTCCTGACTACCCGGAGGTCAGAAGTAACAGTCACTAGTAGAGGAGAAATAGAGAGAGACAAGAACTGAACTTTGGAATTAAATTTGAGTCGGGTACCAGAGCCCGAACTTCCACGGGTCCGTTCATCCCTAGTCACAAGATCCCAGTGTAAGTATATGAGAACCTCGTTCTGGCCTTCTTTGGCTCTCATAGACTTATATTGAGAAGTGACCTACAGATCAACCAGCAAACACTGGAGTGATCACAACCTGAAGAAGACGACCGAACCAGTACCAAGAACAGAGCAATATGGCGGCTGTAGGGGCAAGAAACATGCATTATATTCCACTGCTGCGGTGAAATAAAAAAAAATACAAATGGTGCTTTCATTTATATTGCGGCACTTGGGAAGAATCATTCTAACAATATAGACCAGAAGAGATTGTGCATCCAAGATCTAGATTAATTCAATAGCCAATTTAAAACTCTTTTCGCTGTTCATTCGATTCTAATATTTATCCATTACTGAACGATAATGGTTTTGTCAAAAAATAGTTGGAAGAGAAATTTTTTTTACGCTAATTTTTAAGGGCAAAATCTTGTGCTTCATCATCAGAACTGACGGATTTTCAGTCTATACTGATATTTGTGTCCTTTCTAAACAAAATCCACAATGGAAGAATGATTAACCAGCATCCAGTGTAAAAAGCAGGTTTTTTTTTGTTTGTTTAACAAAAGACTATCACTTCCAAACAGAAGGCTGGTGTGTACAGGTGCAAACTAAGAGTAGCCATCTCCATATATAACAAACAGATAAACTTGCACTTTTGTAGTGATACAACATGTAAACATGAAATATATTAGTTTCCACCTGTACACACCAGCCTTCTGTTTGGAAGTTACTGTCAGTCTTTTGATATTTGTATATTAGTTCTCTGACCGAGCACTCCACCCATCAGCATGTGGCGGTTTTAATTGCAGCAGGGAAGTACCTACCCACAAATGCAGGCTTCCGCCTAGGAGAGGATTCACATTAGAAAGGTTCTCAGCAACCGGATATCGCCTTGTCATTGGCTGCTGGGCATGCATGAATTGGCCAAATTATGTGCTAATTTTTCTTATTATCTAGAGCAGTTATGCAATTCCAATTTCATATATTTCATGTTTACATGCTGTAGCACTACAGACTGCAACTTTATCTGTTTGCTATGTATAGAGATGGCTACTCTTAGTTTGTACCTGTACACACCAGCCTTCTGTTTGAAAGTGACAGTCAGTCTTTTGTTATTAGGGCGCAGTGACTGACAGCTCAGTCGTCCAATCTAGTACAGTGGTGTGCTGAGCTGTTAGTATTTTGATTGACAGCTCAGTCGTACAATCTAGTGCCGGGGTGTGCTGAGCTGTCGGTATAGATAGCTCAGAGGTCCAATCTGAGACTGGCAGATGCTGAACTTCCTTGAGGTGTTCCTTGTTGTAAGTGATTACCCAGCTACTTAGCTAAGCTGTCAGCCCCAGATCTCTGCCAATTGTAGCATTTCTTCGGTGATTTGCCTTGTATTTCTGTGCTCTGTTTATTGATCTATTGCTGCCTGACCTTGGACCTCTTTTGACCATCCGTTTGCCTAGCCAATCTGCTCTGATCGGCTGCCTTTCTGGTATTCTAACCTCAGACCGTTACCTGGCTATACCTTTGTCTTTTCCCTTTTGATTACTACGCGATCTCTTGGTATCTGACCCCAGAACGTTTGACTACCCTGCCTCACAGCTTGTCCGTGAGTAGTGACTAACGTCATAAAAAACTGTTATGACTTTTCCCCTTTTGAAATTAACATAGACATGACAGATCAGACTAGACTTGCTTTAAAGACCTGATTCCTTATAGCCCTAAAGTTTACAAAATGTCCTCTAGGGGGCTCAATATCCCAAAAACTAGAGATGTGACATTAGAACTTGTATCGGTTATAGATGCTTCATTGTGTAATAATAATTATTAATTATTATAGTGCCATTTATTCCATGACGCTTTACATGTGCAAAGGGGTATACATAATAAAAAACAAATACAATAATCTTAAACAATACAAGTTACGACTGGTACAGGAGGAGAGAAGACCCTGCCCGCGAGGCTGTTTAACTGTATATAGATTTTATAATGTTTTTTCCCAACCTACACACCTCTCAAATGCTTTCATTGCAGTCTATTTTACAAACTGCAGAATATGTAGATCATATAATTTCAGGATATAGAAAATTAACATAATTTTAAAACATTTAAATTTTGCTTTCTAAGACCCAGCTCATGTAGAGATAGAATGAGAAGAAGAAAAAAAACATACTCAAAAGTTGCCAAAAGGGCCAGGAAGTCAGACTGGAAGAGGTTTGCAAGTCGTGCTTCCACTGCAGTTAGCGTAGACGAGGGGCTAATAGCTCCTTCCCGATGAAATCTGCAATTGAAGAACAAAATAAATGGGGGAAGAATAACCAGAGATGGGTAAATTCAGCGGGATACATGTATGGAGCAGGAATGATAAACAGATAAAACTCATGTATAAGAAAATTGCCTACAAATAATTTCCCTTATATGCTTTTTGGCAACAGACATAAGAAATCCGTGTATAACAGTAATCTAAATCCGCAGTATTTGACATGATAATTAGTAGATTTTTGCTGCTATGCCGTAGTTACGTTATTCTAAAAAATCAAATATGAAATTCATCCAATATGGAAACTGCATTGATTCAATATGTAACTATGAAGTTCCTGTACATTAGAAATGCAGTGTGTAGTGCCACCCAATGGGCAAATGTGCAAATGCAGGACGTCATACAAATTTACCATAAAAAAACGGAGAAAACCATCACAGAACCCTCACATAATACATACTTCTGTTATATTTTCCCATTTATTAGTGTACTGATGAGCCTCAAAAAGAAAAATAAATCATTGATATTTGCATGTATTCTATTAAGTTAATACATTTATAAAAATTATCTAAAATGAACTCAATAGGTCAATTTAGTTTATGAAAAAAATATATTTTTTAAGATTCTGTTCTTATTTAACCTTTTTCTAATTTAAAAAGTATTGAGATTAAAAAATATCACAGCTATCTTTATTATGTGCAGGTGTTCTGTTTCTCTGTAACGGGTATAAAATACACGATTGTACAATATGTCCATAATGTATAAATTATCCATAGTGTGTGGAACATTGTCCTGCTGTCACACATGCAGCTAGTTCCTTATTGTTTTTTTCTACTATATTGAAAAGCATGGTCAACTATACTTTTCGATACAAGGGGATTCCACGAATTGCCCTTTTTTAACCATTATGTCATTGTGCAATATGTACAATGTTATAGTATATGGTGTGTAGCATGCGGGGCCATAAATATACACATCACTATATGTATGTGAAAAATGTTACATACATATATATCCATTATTAACTAAAAAATAGTAATATATTTTATTTTTTTACAATTTGTTTTAATAGTTTTTTTTATTTTACTTGGGGGGGATAATTTTTCTGGGGTTACTATTAACAGCATTTTTGGAGCTATATTTTACAGTTGCCACACGGACTATAGAGATCAATAGAAAGCAAAAGAATAGACTCAGTGACTTCTATAGAAAAGATTTCTAGGCATGCTCTGTGATCTGTGCAGAGAAGGAGGAAGAGGCGAGATGTGATCACCTATTGTGAATGATGGGTCCTGTGTTACCTCCCAACCGTCCCGGATTGACCGGGACAATCCCGATTCTGACCCTCCCACACTCTGTCCCGGTGGGACAGCATGTGTCCCGCAGTGAGAGGAGCCGCCACGCCCCCATGCACCCCTTCCTCGCTTTCCCAGCGCTCCACTACAGCTTCTGACAGCAGAGCAATAACTTTGCTGGCTGTCTTCTTATGTGCGAGCAGGACCTGTGATGAGGTCACAGGAAGGGAGGAGTTGGGTGTCACATGGGCAGGCTCCTCTGTGTGCAGGTTGGTTTCTGGCTCTCTGCTGTGCTGGTTGTCAGGTGCTCCACGAGGGTAAGTTTATGTGTGGGATCAGGAGGCATTTACAGTGTGGATGTAGCAGTGCTGTAGTTTGTGTGAGGTGTACAGAGCGGAGTCGTGTGTGTACGAGGTGTACGGAGCGGAGCCGTGTGTGAACGAGGTGTACGGAGCGGAGCCGTGTGTGTACGAGGTGTACGGACCGGAGTCGTGTGTGAACGAGGTGGCTGTAGCAGTGCTGTATGTGTACGGGGCGTATGAAACGGAGCCTTGTGTGTACGAAGTGTACGGAGCTGAGCCGTGTGTGTACGGGGTGTACAGAGTGGAGCCGCGTGTGTACGAAGTGTTCGGAGTGGAACCGCATGTGTACGAGGTGTATGGTGCAAAGCCGCATGTGTACAAGATTTACGGAGCATGGCTGCGTATGTACGAGGTTTACGGAGTGAAGCCGTGTGTGTACTGAGTGGAGCCGTGTGTGCGAGAGGTGTACGGAGCGGAACCGTGTGTGTATGAGGTGTGCGGAGCCATGTGTGTACAAGGTGTATAGTGGGGAGCATTCATACCTCCCAACTGTCCCAGATCCAGCGGGACAGTCCCAATTTTGAGAGTCTGCCCCGCTGTCCCGGCCGGGAGCTTACTGTTCCCCTGGACACAGGAGTACACGGCGGAGCCCCGAGGAGCACTTTAAAACTCGCACGTGACGTTCCACCGGAAGTGATGTGCTGGAAGCTGACCGGAAATTAGGTAATTTTAGGAGGAGATTGTGACGGAACCATGGAGGCACTTCAGGGAATACTTCAGATCCATTACCGTGTCCTCCTCCGACAGCGCGGACAGCGGGATAGCCTTGGAATCGGGGATCTCGGCCATGTGAGAGGATCATGATAAGTCCTGCATCGGGAGGCTCAGGTGGGCACTACAATGGGAGCCGGGCTGCTATAGTATCTTTATAGAATCTTTCTTTCTTTCTCTCTGTTCTTTCTTTCTCTCTCTCTCTGTTCTTTCTCGCTCTCTGTTCTTTCCTTCTCTCTTTCTGTTCTTTCTTTCTCTCTCTGTTCTTTCTTTCTCTCTCTCTCCTTTCTTTCTCTCTCTCCTTTCTTTCCTTCTCTGTTCTTTCTCTCTAATCCTTTTTTTCTTTCTCTCTCTGTTCTTTCTCTCTCTCTCTCCTTTCTTTCATTCTCTCTGTTCTTTCTCTCTAATCCTTTTTTTCTTTCTTTCTTTCTCTGTTCTTTTTCTTTCTTTCTCTCTCTGCTCTTTTTCTTTCCCCTCTTTCTTTCTCTCTGTTCTTTCTCTCTCTGTGTTCTTTTCTTCTTTCTTTCTTCCCTCTTTCTTTCTTTCTTGCTCTCTGTTCTCTTTCTTTCCCCTCTTTCTTTCTCTCTGTTCTTTCTTTCTTACTCTCTCTGTTCTTTCTTTCCCATCTTTCTTTCTTTCCCCTTTCTTTTTTTCTATCTCTGTGTTCTTTTGTTCTGTCCCCTTTCTTTCTCTCTCTGTTTCTTTCTCTCTCTGTTCTTTATTTCCCATATTTCTTTCTCTCTCTCTGTTCTTTCTTCCCCTCTTTCTTTTTCTGTTTCTTTCTTTCTTCTTTTTTACTCTCTGTTCTTTCTTTCCCATCTTTCTTTCTCTCTTTGTTCTTTCTTTCCCCTCTTTCTTTCTGTTTTATGTTTCACATCTCTTTCTTTCTCTCTCTGTTCTTTCTTTCCCCTCTTTCTTTTTTTTCTCTCTGTTTATTCTTTCTGTCCCCTCTTTCTTTCTGTTTCATTCTTTCTGTTTTTCTCTCTGTTCTTTCTTTCTTTCTCTCTCTCTCTCTCTGTTCTTTCTTTTCCTTCTTTCTTTCTCTCTCCCTCTCTGTTCTTTCTTTCCCCTCTTTTTCTTTCTCTCTCTCTGTTCTTTTTTTCTGTCCCCTCTTTCTTTCTCTCTGTTCTTTCTTTCCCCTCTTTATTTCTCTCTCCCTCTCTGTTCTTTCTTTCCCCTTTCTTTCTTTCTCCATCTCTGTTCTTTCTTTCCACTCTTTTTTTCTCTGTTCTTTTTTTCTGTCTCCTCTTTCTCTCTGTTCTTTCTTTTCTGTTCTTTCTTTCGTTCCCCTTTCTTTCTTTGTTTCTTACTTTCCGCTCTTTCTCTCCTCTCTTTCTTTCTCTCTGCTCTTTCTTTCTCTCTGCTTTTTCTTTCTCTCTGCTCTTTCTCTCTTTTCCTCAGTACTAGTCAGTGTGCCCACAGTACCAGCCACTGATCCCATAATGCCAGCCACTGTGCCCTCAGTACCAGTGTGATCAGCAGTGCTAAATGGGTGTGGTTGGGGTGTGGACAGGGTGTGATTAGTTGTGAAATGGGGTGTGGTCAGGGGCGTGGCCTAAAATTTGCCGCGGCGCGCTACGCGTGCCACAAACTTTGTCCCTCTTTACCATCTTCAAAAGTTGGGAGGTATCTTTCACTATAAGGCCGGGATCACACATGTGAGGAAAGTACTCGGGAGTGGAGCGAGCAGCTGCATAGAAATATATGCAGCCGCACACTCCACTCCCGAGTGCCGGCACCAGAGCTGGGATTTCACATGCGAGCATCGGACGATTTCCTCGCATGTGTGATCCCGGCCTAATCCTGCCAGTGATGAAAATGAAAAGTGACCTGTGCAGTATTTGGCATAGGGATTATTGCAAGATTTAAAGGATTTTTTTGAATATAGATTGTGATATGGAAAATAATAAAAATCATAAAAAAATTAAAAAATACATTTAAACAAAATGTGTAATTTTCCAGTTACATATTCCTTTTAGGATGATCACCAGAGACTACAAAGAATCACAATACGTCTGTAAATGATCAGCATGGTTACCTATGGTTTGGGTCAGAGAGTATCTTGTGTGTGATGCCTTTCTCACTGCGGTCTTGGAAATTTCTTAGTAGATCCATGTAACTGATGCCGGTAAGAGAGTTTTCAAGCCCACATCTTGCCAAGAACAGGTTAAAGTGTTCATCTTTTAGTTTTAGGTCAAACCTTTCCAATACTGTCAGAAAATCATCTTTCTCAACCTTAAGATGTAGAAAAAGGGCATCTAGCGTTGTGGATATTTCATATTATGTACATTAAAACAAACACAAGCAGAAAAATTAATCCTTCTATATTGTTCACAAACATTCTATAGATGTAGAATTTAATAAAAAGACAAAGTAGTTGTCACACATTCATAGGTCAGAGGCCTCAATCCATGATAGCTAAATTGATAACTAAACTGGATCCTGGGATTTTCCTTTTAAAAATATAAGAATGTACCATTAACTTAAAATATTTCTACAATGTTAAAGGGAATTTGTTAACAGACTATTGCTATAAAATCTGAGGACACCATGAGGCAGTGGCTGAGACACAAATTTCAGGGATGTGTCACTTATTAAGCAGTGTGCTATTGTTTCCATGCAATAAATGTTTTATCACCAGGAGATTATTACTGCCTGACCACACCCTCTTGTCTGATAAGCAGCTTACTGACTAACAACTTTTGGTGTGGGAAGGGTTAGCTTTCTCAGTTCTGCTACATCTAAAACTCTGATTGTGTCACAACTGCTGCACCCAGTAAACTAAGTGATACATTGCTAGAATCAGGGTCTCTTTTTCTACATCATGAAGCTCTCAGATGAGGTAGCAAAAACGTGGTGACAGATTCCCTTTAAGGTACTCCTTCATTTTGGAAAAATGTCGGACAGGTGCTTGTTTGGTCCACAGCTATCTCATGAACGCCCTCCCTCATATCAGTTCAATAGTGCATGCATTTTCAATGTAAGGAGAGAAGTAAGCTGCTGTTTGAAAATTATGTTGGTAACTTGTCTCCTAACAGTTCAAAAGGATCAGGTATTGAAATTTAATACGCCCAATTCTTTGTCTCCCTTGATGGATCAAAGGAGGCCCCATACACAATGCATGGTTGACGGTTCCTGTAAAAACATTTCACCAATGACCTCCCTGGTACTGCTATAGGGTGGGTTTACATAAATGCAGCTCCTTTCGGCCCTAAATGGCACATTTTTTAAAATTGTTATGTAACATACTGTATTTTACTGTAAGGCTATGCATCGAGTTTTGTGTCTGTACAGTGGGGCAAATAATTATTTGATCCCTTACTGATTTTGTAAGTTTGCCCACTGACAAAGACACAAACAGTCTATAATTTTAAGGGTAGGTTAATTTTAACATTGAGAAATAGAATATCAAAAATAAAATCCAGAAAATCACATTATATAAATTATATCAATGTATTTGCATTTTGCAGTGAGAAATAAGTATTTGATCCCTCTGCCAAGCAAGACTTAATACTTGGTGTCAAAACCCTTGTTGGCAAGCACAGCAGTCAGACATTTTTTGTAGTTGATGATGAGATTTGCGCACGTCAGGAGGAATTTTGGTGCACTCCTCTTTGCAGATCATCTCTAAATCATTAACATTTTGAGGCTGTCGCTTGGCAACTCAGAGCTTCAACTCCCTCCATAAGTTTTCTATGGGATTAAGGTCTGGAAACTGGCTAGGCCACTCCATGACCTTAATGTGCTTCTTTTTGAGCCACTCCTTTGTTGCCTTGGCTGTATGTTTAGAGAAACACCCTCAAAACATAATGTTTCCACCTCCATACTTGACAGTGGGGATGGTGTTCTTTGGATCATAGGCAGCATTTCTCTTCCTCCAAATACGGCGAGTTGAGTTAATGCCAAAGAGCTCAATTTTTGTCTCATCTGACCACAGCACTTTCTCCCAGTCACTCATAGAATCATCCAGGTGTTCATTGGCAACTTCAGACAGGCCTGCACATGTGCCTTCTTGAGCAGGGGGACCTTGCGGGCACAGCAGGATTTTAAACCTTTTACGGCATAATGTGTTACCAATGGTTTTCATGGTGACTGTGGTCCCAGCTGCCTTGAGATCATTAACAAGTTCACCCTGTGTAGTTTTAGGCTGATCTCTCACCTTCCTCATGATCAAGGATATCCAACGAGGTGAGATTTTGCATGGTGCCCAGATTAATGTCAATTGACAGTCATTTGTATTTCTTCCATTTTCTGTCCATTGCACCAACAGTTGTCTCCTTCTCACCCAGCTTCTTAATTATGGTTTTGTAGCCCATTCCAGTTTTGTGGAGGTCTATGATATTGTCCCTGACATCCTTATAAAGCTCTTTGGTCTTGGCCATGTTGTAGAGGTTAGAGTCTGACTGATTAATTGAGTCTGTGGACAGGAGTCTTTCATAAAGGTGACTATGTAAGACATCTGTCTTTAATGCAGGTAACGAGTTGATTAGGAGCATCCAACTGGTCTGTACGAGCCAGAACTCTTAATAGTTGGCAGGAAACTTATTTCTCACTGAAAAATGCAAATAAATTTACATAATTTATACATTGTGATTTTCTGGATTTTATTTTTGATATTCTATCTCTCAATGTTAAAATTAACCTAACCTTAAACTATAGACTGTTCATGTCTCTGTCAGTGGGCAAACTTACAAAATCATCAAGGGATCAAATACTTATTTCCCCACTGTACATACACTGCTCAAAAAATAAAGGGAACACTGAGGCTGTGGTTCCACGATCCGGAACCACAGCGCTTTGGACGGAGCGGAAAGTCCGCTCCGCCCAAAGCCTCGCCCCCTAGTGAACGCGCGGTCATTCCGGATGTGTTCATGGAACACATGTGGAATGACCGCAGGGCTACACAGGCCTGTGTTATTTCCCTTGCGGTGACGCTGTGTCGCCGCAAGCGAATAGGACATGCTGCGGTCTAAAAAGACGCGCAGCATGTCCGTTAACGCAGGTCTGCCGCCTGCGTGTTTTTAAGCATAGCGGAGACGGGATTTCTTGAAATCCCCTCCACTATGCTGTAACATCTGGACGCTGCGTGTTTGATGCTGCGCCAGCGCACAGCATCAAACACGCAGCAATTACTGAAGAATTCCGGATCGTGGAAACATACCCTTAAACAACAGAATATAACTCCAAGTAAATCAAACTTCTGTGAAATCAAACTGTCCACTTAGGAAGCAACACTGACTGACAATCATTTTCACATGCTGTTGTGCAAATGGAATAGACAACAGATGGAAATTATTGGCAATTATCAAGACACACTCAATAAAGGAGTGGTTCTGCAGGTGGGGACCACAGACCACATCTCAGTACCAATGCTTTCTGGCTGATGTTTTGGTCACTTTTGAATGTTGGTTGTGCTTTGACACTCATGGCAGCATGAGACGGACTCTACAACCCACACAAGTGGCTCAGGTAGTGCAACTCATCCAAGATGGCACATCAATGTGAGCTGTGGCAAGAAGGTTTCTGTGTCTGTCAGCATAGTGTCCAGAGGCTGGAGGCGCTAACAGGAGACAGGCCAGTACACCAGGAGATGTGGGGGGGCCATAGGAGGGCAACAATCCAGCAGCAGGACCGCTACCTCCACCTTTGTGCAAGGAGGAACAGGAGGAGCACTGCC
>JARQOD010000001.1:114118361-114222702 GCA_033576555.1 Oophaga sylvatica | reverse complement strand
GTCATGAAAACTTCTTGCTTTTCTTTGCCCGGGACCGCAATGGGGCTCCTGATGGACTGGGGCCGAGCTGCTGCATAAACTTTCAAATGTTTTATGTCTTTCCCCACAAGTTTTTAGTCTACCCAAAGAGGGGTAAATTTAAATGAATTTAAATGTACCACTTTATAAAAAAAAAAAATCCTGCGGGGAAACTTTTTGTACAATTAAAACTTAGCCTCTTCTGATTCGCTGATGTTCGGTTTTTTTTCCCTAAAATAATAATAAACCATAATCAAATTTCCAGGGGGAGCATTACCAAGGAAAAAAACCTTTAGAAATGAAGTCCACTAAAAACCTGGGGTTTAACACAAGCTAGACTAAAAGGGGGTTAACAGCTCCCATCATCACTTCGACCCCCAAAAATAAAATTCCCCAAACCCTTTAAGCAAAAAAAAACAAAAAGATCACACCGTGGAAATTTTTTTAATTTCGGAGTTTCCTGAAATTTTGTTAAAGGGGTAAAAAGAATGGCAGGGGGGGTGTGCTCATTTCCAAGGGTTTTGAATTCGCAAAGACGAGCACAAAAACCTTCTTAAATCACGAATTCCACAAGCAAAAACTAAAACTTCCCCTAACGGAAACACATCGGTGCTTCCAAAATTTTGAAATCATCAAAAATTAATTTTTTTCATTTTTTTTTAAAAAAAAATAAACCAAATTAAAGTCAAAAAAAAAAGGGGATCTATTTTAATGTTTATTTCGTTTGTTTAATTATGACTTCATCAATGAAAACCCCAAAATCAATCCTAAATTAAAATTAACAAAAACACCGTAAAGGCTTCCTAAGCCCTTAAAAAGGCCCTTATCTTTTCAGTAGGTCCAAAATTGGGAAGACTGTTACTGACAATATTCAAAGGGATCTTGAACCACCCCAAGGAGGTAAACCCAAAAAACATTGCTAAAAATTGCTGTTAAAAGGTGCTGTATCCAACATATTATGGGAAAATTGAGTGGGAAGAAAAATGTGATAGAAAAAGGTGCACAACAACCGGATAACCAGCCCCTTAAAGGGTGTTAAAAAAGGCCATTAAAAATTTTGGGGGGGATTCACAAGGGGTCATTGCTTTAAGAGCCAGAAAGGGACTCAAGGTCAAACCGGTGACTGCCCTTGCCCCCCGAAGAGGGGGGAAAAAACTTTGGGCCCCTTTTCCCCACCCCTTTTTTTGGCAGGGGTGACCGGGTTTAAAAAAAAAGGATCCGTACCGGGGGCTTTTTTTTTCCATTGACTTTCATTAGCGCCGATCGGCCTGATTTATTGCATGCACCGTTTTTTGGCCGGCCGGGGGAAAAAAATTTTTTTTCCCGGGGGGAAAAAGGCTTGGTTTTTTTTCCGCCGCCCAGTGCCAAGGGCGCCGCCCGAAACAATAAAAAGGGCCCCCAAAAGTTAAGGAAAAGTCCCGGACGGGGAAACAATTCATTATACCACTTTTCCATGTTGGGCTCCCTTTTTTTCTTTTTAAAAAGGGGGCCCCCAAAAAACACCTTCTTTTTTTTTTTTCCCCGGACCCCCTTATTTCCGGAACCTAAAAAAAAACGGTTTGAAGGGCCTTGGGGGGCCTGAAGTTCATCCCCGGCCTCACCGTAGTTTCACCCCAAACGCAAGCCCCTGAGGGAAAGGAACAATTAAAACCTCGGCCAATTACTTTTCTTTGTGATTTTACAAACATTTTTCCTTTTTTAAGAGGGGAAATTTTTTAAAAACCCAAACCCCAAAACCCCTTTCCTCCCGGCACTGCATCCATTTCGGTTACAATGGGCCCCTTTCCCCACTGTTAAAATACCAAAAAAAAACCTAAAAAAAAAGGGACACTTGGGGGAAAACCCCCCCCCCCCAAAAGAAAAGGGGGGTTTTAAGGGAAATGGGACACCAACCCAACAATGCAGACGAGCTGAAGGCTGCAAAGCAACCTGGACATCCATAACACCTCAGCAGTGCCACAGACTGATTGCCTCCATGCCACACCGCATTGATGCAGTAATTGATGCAAAGGAGCCCTAACCAAGTATTTTCTTAACATACATTTCAGGAGGCCAACATTTCGGATTTTAAAATAATTTTTCAAGCTGGTGTCATAAAGTATTCTAATACTGAGATAATGACTTTGGGGTTTTCATTGGCTGCAAGCCATAATCATT
Organism: Oophaga sylvatica; assembly: GCA_033576555.1. Taxonomy (NCBI): domain Eukaryota; kingdom Metazoa; phylum Chordata; class Amphibia; order Anura; family Dendrobatidae; genus Oophaga; species Oophaga sylvatica. The sequence continues at coordinate 114,220,527 of JARQOD010000001.1, read as the reverse complement.
TGAAATAGATCACTCTGTGTGTAATGACTCTATAATATAGGCGTTTCACTTTTTGTATTGAAGAATTGAAAAAAATTTACTTTTTGATGATATTCTAATTTGGTAAGAAGCACCTGTACCTCAGTGCAGCACAACAAACTTTGCCAGATTCACCAAATATCACATTGCAGCACTACAGACCTCCCCATCAGCACCGTATACTACTGCAGCAAATACCTACTGAAGGAAGCAAACCACTCAATACTTGCCAGCAGCACAAAGCAACAAAGTGCAGCACTAATACCTGCCAGTGGCACAAAGCAACAAAGTGCAGCACTAATACCTGCCAGCGACACAAAGTAACAAAGTGCAGCACTAATACCCGCCAGCGTCACAAAGCAACAAAGTGCAGCACCAATACCTGCCAGCAGCACAAAGTAACAAAGTGCAGCACTAATACCTGCCAGCAGCACAAAGTAACAAAGTGCCACACTAATACCTGCCAGCAGCACAAAGTAACAAAATGCAGCACTAATACCTGCCAGCGACACAAAGCAACAAAGTGCAGCACCAATACCTGCCAACAGCACAAAGTAACAAAGTGCAGCACCAATACCCGCCAGCAGCACAAAGTAACAAAGTGCAGCACTAATACCTGCCAGCGACACAAAGTAACAAAGTGCAGCACTAATACCTGCCAGCGTCACAAAGCAACAAAGTGCAGCACCAATACCTGGCAGCAGCACAAAGTAACAAAGTGCAGCACTAATACCTGCCAGCAGCACAAAGTAACAAAGTGCCACACTAATACCTGCCAGCAGCACAAAGTAACAAATGCAGCACTAATACCTGCCAGCGACACAAAGCAACAAAGTGCAGCACTAATACCTGCCAGCGGCACAAAGTAACAAAGTGCAGCACCAATACCTGCCAGCAGCACAAAGTAACAAAGTGCAGCACTAATACCTGCCAGCGACACAAAGTAACAAAGTGCAGCACTAATACCTGCCAGCATCACAAAGCAACAAAGTACAGCACCAATACCTGCCAGCAGCACAAAGTAACAAAGTGCAGCACTAATACCTGCCAGCAGCACAAAGTAACAAAGTGCCAGACTAATACCTGCCAGCAGCACAAAGTAACAAAATGCAGCACTAATACCTGCCAGCGACACAAAGCAACAAAGTGCAGCACTAATACCTGCCAGCGGCACAAAGTAACAAAGTGCAGCACCAATACCCGCCAGCAGCACAAAGTAACAAAGTGCAGCACTAATACCTGCCAGCGTCACAAAGTGCAGTACTAATACCTGCCAGCAGCACAAAGCAACAAAGTGCAGCACTAATACCTGCCAGCAGCACAAAGCAACAAAGTGCAGCACTAATAACTGCCAGCAGCACAAAGCAGCAAAGTGCCGCACTAATACCTGCCAGCAGCACAAAATAACAAAGTGCAGCACTAATACCTGCCAGCAGCACAAAGTAACAAAGTGCCACACTAATACCTGCCAGCAGCACAAAGTAACAAAATGCAGCACTAATACCTGCCAGCGACACAAAGCAACAAAGTGCAGCACTAATACCTGCCAGCGGCATAAAGTAACAAAGTGCAGCACCAATACCCGCCAGCAGCACAAAGTAACAAAGTGCAGCACTAATACCTGCCAGCGTCACAAAGTGCAGTACTAATACCTGCCAGCAGCACAAAGCAACAAAGTGCAGCACTAATACCTGCCAGCAGCACAAAGCAACAAAGTGCAGCACTAATAACTGCCAGCGGCACAAAGCAGCAAAGTGCCGCACTAATACCTGCCAGCAGCACAAATAACAAAGTGCAGCACTAATACCTGCCAGCGTCACAAAGCAACAAAGTGCAGCACTAATACCTGCCAGCAGCACAAAATAACAAAGTGCAGCACTTATACCTGCCAGAAGCACAAAGTAACAAAGTGCAGCACTAATACCTGCCAGTGGCACAAAGCAACAAAGTGCCACACTAATACCTGCCAGCGGCACAAAGCAACAAAATGCAGCACTAATACCTGCCAGCAGCACAAAGCAACAAAGTGCCGCACTGATACCTGCCAACGGCACAAAGCAACAAAGTGCCGTACTAATACCTGCCAGCAGCACCAAGTAACAAAATGCTGCACTAATACCTGCAAGTGACACAACGCAACAAAGTGCAGCACTTATACCTGCCAGCGGCACAAAGCAACAAAGTGCAGCACTAATACCTGCCAGCGTCACAAAGTGCAGCACTAATAACTGCCAGCAGCACAAAGTGCAGCACTAATACCTGCCGCCAGCAGCACAAAGCAACAAAGTGCAGCAGTAATACCTGCCAACGGCACAAAGCAACAAAGTGCTGTACTAATACCTGCCAGCAGCACAAAGCAACAAAGTGAAGCACTAATACCTGCCAGCGGCACAAAGCAGCAAAGTGCCGTACTAATACCTACCAGCAGCACAAAATAACAAACTGACGCATTAATACCTGCCAGTCTGCCAGTGGCACAAAACAACAAAGTGCCGCACTAATACCTGCCAGTAGTACCAAACAAGTTCCAGCATGTAGAACTAAGGCCAGTCTCACACATCCAGAAAAATCGGTATCGGAGATATCCGTGTGCGTGTGTCCGTGTAAAAACGAGTTATATCCGTGTGGCACACGTGTGCCGCATGTGTGCCGCATCAGGACCACACGGACAGCTACAGTAAGAGCTGTCCTCTGCCTGTGGTGCTGAAGCTGTTTGTCATTATTCTCACTGCTCTGCCGGCAACAGTGAGCAGGGAGAATCAATGGAAAACCTGACGTGGGGTCCCCCTTACGTTTTCAACCAACCCGGCAAAACTATACAGATGGGGCTGCTATTCTCAGGCTGGAAAGGGGCCATGATTATGGGCCTCCCCCAGCCTAAAAACAGCAGCCCCCAGCTGCGCAGAAAAGGCGCATCTATTAGATGCGCCTATTCTGGAGCTTTGTCGGGTTCTTCCCACTTGCCCTGTAGCAGTGGCAAGTGGGTTAATAAAGGGTTAATGCTACCTTGCTATTGTAAGGTGGCGTTAGGCCAGGCTTAGTAATGCATAGGTGTCAATAAGACACCTATTTATTACTAATCCCATAGTAAAGAAAAGGTTAAATAAACACACACTCATTAACAATAAAGTCTTTTAATGAATGAATACACTATAAAGGTTTTGCATCTTTATTATACTGCCATTCCTTAAGCGATGCCATCGATCTCCTGTAAAAAATATAAAATAAAAAAACAACAATATCCCATACCTGTCCGGCGATCAGTCAAGTCCCACGGCGTAAATCCATCTCAGGGGTTAATCAGTTTACAGCCGGAGCTCTGCTAATGCAGCCGCTCTGGCTGTAAAGCACTGGGGAATGACTGGTAAGCAGCGCGCAGAGAGTCAGTGACGTCACCGCTCTTCAGGCTGGAATCACACACAACTACAAAAAAACGGACCGTTTTAGTCGGTCGATTGTGGGATCAAAATGCAAACATCACACATCCTTCTGGCATCCGATTTTCCTTCAAAGATGCGATTTAGTCGCATGTATGTGTACCTTGTAACATCCGATTTTCATCCGACTTGCGAGAATTTCTCGCAGGCTTGCAAAACTGACATATAATGGATCCAAAAGAATAGTATTTAAATCACAAAATAAAGAATACATATATACACATAGAACACATATATATATTATGTCATTGTGACATGTGTATATATATATATATATATATATATATATTTATAGTTCCTAGACTTCTACATACTGTACTAGATGCTAATTCAATTGCCGGCTTTTGTGAAATCACAGAAGCCGACATGAAATGATACATTGTTTAGACACAGTTAACCATGTAATTTCATGTATTTTGATATATGTTTTGAACTTACAATTACATAAGTATATGTGTGCAAAATTTCACACCTGTAGGGGTTAATTAAAGGTGTAAATTCGTTGTAAAAAAAAAGGAATTTTATGCTACGAATTTACACCTTTAATTAACCCCTACAGGTGTGAAATTTTGCACACATATACTTATGTAATTGTAAGTTCAAAACATATATCAAAATACATGAAATTACATGGTTAACTGTGTCTAAACAATGTATCATTTCATGTCGGCTTCTGTGATTTCACAAAAGCCGGCAATTGAATTAGCAGCTAGTACAGTATGTAGAAATCTAGGAACTATAAATATATATATATATATACATGTCACAATGACATATATATATATATATATATATATATATTGTGAGACAGTGAAGGAATGTGTGTTGAATGGGGTGTACATTTCACCTAGGTATAAGGGAAATGTGTGGCTTTGTAAACCTAGTGGTAGAGAAAGGTCACTACACCTCACATTCAGCCCACACTTGCAGCTCAGGCCTGAAGCCATTCAGCTGCTAATTAGGAGACCAGAAGTAGGTGTCTGCAAACACAATCAGGGAGCTAGTTTAGTCTGGACACAGGAAGGTGTCCCGGCACAAGAAACAGTCTCCAAGAGTGTTAGAGCTGGCTTAGCCTGGACACAGGAAGGTGTCCCGGCACAAGAAACAGTCTCCAAGAGTGTTAGAGCTGGCTTAGCCTGGACACAGGAAGGTGTCCCGGCACGGAAGCAGTCTCCAGGAGTGGGAGCACGTTCGGTCTGGACACAGGAAGGTGTCCCGGCACAAGAAGCGTCTCCAGGAGTGTGAGCTATCCCAGTCTGGGTGCAGGAGGTACCCCGGACACAGGAGTAGTCTCAGTGAGAATCCGTGTGAATAGCGGCTGAATAGGAGTGGATCTCTCTCAAGTCTGGACGTTGGATGTGCCTTCAGACACAAGGAGGAGTATCTGTGAAACTCCATACTGGTAACATATATCATATGTGTTGTTTTGGGCCAGGCTGGTAGAGCCGGGACCCGGTTAGACAGGGCAATAGATCTATGTGTAATTAGTGGCTAGACAAGCCTAGGTTTTCTGTTTATGCTTTATTTTTATCTGTTTGCTGTGGACTTTAATAAAGCTGGTTGAGGCCAGTTTTACATCAGAACTGCTGTCTGAATGAACTGTTTTCGTGCCATTCTGTCTACCCAGACAGCGATCCTAGAGCTATATCCCCTGGAAATGTTACAATTGGTGGAGAATGCGGGCAGCGCAGGGGCTGATACAGTTAGTGCTGGAGTGTGCATGCAGCACAGTGGCTTGGAGACAGCAATAAAGGTGAAGTCTGTTGAAATAGCAGCAGAGAAAAAAAAAGTGTGTGTCAGCAGAAACGTCTGTTTGGAGCAGTCTTAAAGAGACAGGAGCCCTAATAGACTTTGCAAAGAAAAAAAAAAAAAAAAGTGTCTGCACAGCAGAGCTGAATTTTTCTATGGAAAAGACTGTAGAGTGTGTATGTCTTGAGTGAAGACTGCCGTTGTTAAGACAGAGAAGTCTGACAGCATGGATGACAGCATAGAGGCGCTGTTTGAACAAATGGCGCAAGTTAATGTGCAACATAAGACTACCGTGGATAAGTCCGGCAGTATGGAGGAGCTTGTTAAGAAACACATGCAGAGCATGCGGCAGGCCCAGCAGTGCTGGCAGCAGCAGCAAGAGTTTAATCGATTGCTGAGGGAGCTGATTGCAGCTCTCAGCACCTCGTACCTGAGTAATGTTGTAAAGGCACCTGCGTTGCCTGCAGTAAAGAAGCGGTTGGAGCCTGACGTCGGCCGTCGTGTCGGCATGGTTGAAGAGGTGATAGTGAACCGTTACACCCGAGCATGTCCTCCTGAGGTACAGCCAGAGGTCGGACAAGGAGACCACCAGGACGCCAATCGGCTGGTTAGCCTGATGGAGAAGGCCTTTGCCTGCAAAGACTGTCTCCGTGACCGCCGTCTGAGAGGTCGTCACTTCAGAGTTCCCGGACGCTGAACTCTCGCGGTAAGAGCGTTCTAGCTGTTGGGGACATGGGTATGCTGATAAGCGGGTTCAGGCCCGAGGGGACATATGGGAGGGGGATTGTGGTGGACAGTGTTGGAGATGTTGTGAAATTGCAGCCGGCTGTTCACTAGAGGGGGAGCCTATGTGCCGTGATGTTGGCAGGTCTCTCTCTCTCTGCGCAGAACCTGTGTGTGTGACCACCGCAGCCGAGGAGACTGGACCACAGGTGTCCCCGGTGTTTGTAAGTGACTGCCCAGCACAGGCCCTCTTAGACTCAGAGAGTCCAGTGACTTCCGTATATGACAACCTGATTGATAGGGACTTCATCCCTGATAAGCACCTGAGTGTGATGTGCATCCATGGAGACACCAAAGTCTACCCAGAGACTGCCATGGGCTTGGTCCCTAAACTCGGGGAGGTTTCATATGAAGTGGGGGTAGTGAAGAACCTGGTGCACCCCGTCATATTGGGTAATGACTTTCCCCGATCTAAGGATCTCTGGGGGAAAAATGTTTCTGATGGACAGTGTGATGAAGCTCCTACTGAGGGTGCGCAGTCCCGAGGGGCGGAACACAATGCTAGTGGGCCGTTAAACTTATATGATGATGATGATCATGATAATGATGACGACCATGATAATGCTGATGCTGATGCTGATAATGATAATGATGATGATCATGATAGTGATGATGATACTGATCATAGTCATGATAATGTTGTTGATAATAATGATGACTGTGATAGTGATGAAATTCCTTTGCAGGTGATGTTGGGAGACGAGGATGGTGGTTCTCGGGAGCCGAGTGTCCCTGACTTGCCTGTGTCCTGTGACAATTTTGGGAGTGAGCAGTGGCGAGACCCCACTCTTAAAACGGCACAGGAAAATATGATTGTTCTAAATGAGGTTTCCCAGGAGCCTGGCTCTGAGGAGAGGTTTCCTCATGCTGCCATGAACAATAGCCTATTGTATAGGGACACTGAGGTCCAGGGAGAGGTCGTGAGTCAGCTCCTAGTACCTGAACTATATAGAAGTATAGTGCTGGGGTTTTCACATAGTCACATACTTGAGGGACCAGATGGTGCAGTTAATGTTGTGGATGACATGTTAACTAAGGTTCCAGATCAGGATGTGAATGAGAATGAATTGTATACCCCTGAAAGTGAGAATGAGAATGAGAAAGTAGATGTGCTAAAGAAAGTTCAGGGGGAATTAGAGAAAGGTGAAAAACCCCCTTTACCTCCTGTGATAGTTGGTGACACATGGTCAGTGCACCAGGGACAGGAGGTACCTGAGTTTATGAAGAAGAGTCAGCAGAAGTGTTCTGAAGTGCCGGGTCGTACTTCTCTGGCCAGGCACTATATCGAAACTGAGCCCGGCCCTAAGGTCAAGATGAAACCGTGCAGGATACCCGAGGCCCGCAGAGAGTATAGGCCTGGGAGGGTACAGGGTAGTGCGGATGCTTCAGATGAAGAGAAAGTTGATGTTGGCTATGACTCAGGTGACGATACAAATGACAGTAGTGAAGATGAAGCTGATGAGGGCCATGACTGGTACAGAGTTCACTGTCTCTGTTGGATTGTTGACCAGCCCTCCGGTCTGGATGACCAGCCCTCCGGTCTGGAGAAGAGGGAGGGGATATGTGAGACAGTGAAGGAATGTGTGTTGAATGGGGTGTACATTTCACCTAGGTATAAGGGAAATGTGTGGCTTTGTAAACCTAGTGGTAGAGAAAGGTCACTACACCTCACATTCAGCCCACACTTGCAGCTCAGGCCTGAAGCCATTCAGCTGCTAATTAGGAGACCAGAAGTAGGTGTCTGCAAACACAATCAGGGAGCTAGTTTAGTCTGGACACAGGAAGGTGTCCCGGCACAAGAAACAGTCTCCAAGAGTGTTAGAGCTGGCTTAGCCTGGACACAGGAAGGTGTCCCGGCACAAGAAACAGTCTCCAAGAGTGTTAGAGCTGGCTTAGCCTGGACACAGGAAGGTGTCCCGGCACGGGAAGCAGTCTCCAGGAGTGGGAGCACGTTCAGTCTGGACACAGGAAGGTGTCCCGGCACAAGAAGCGTCTCCAGGAGTGTGAGCTATCTCAGTCTGGGTGCAGGAGGTACCCCGGACACAGGAGTAGTCTCAGTGAGAATCCGTGTGAATAGCGGCTGAATAGGAGTGGATCTCTCTCAAGTCTGGACGTTGGATGTGCCTTCAGACACAAGGAGGAGTATCTGTGAAACTCCATACTGGTAACAAATATCATATGTGTTGTTTTGGGCCAGGCTGGTAGAGCCGGGACCCGGTTAGACAGGGCAATAGATCTATGTGTAATTAGTGGCTAGACAAGCCTAGGTTTTCTGTTTATGCTTTATTTTTATCTGTTTGCTGTGGACTTTAATAAAGCTGGTTGAGGCCAGTTTTACATCAGAACTGCTGTCTGAATGAACTGTTTTCGTGCCATTCTGTCTACCCAGACAGCGATCCTAGAGCTATATCCCCTGGAAATGTTACAATATATATATATATATATAATGTATTCTATGTGTGTATATGTATTGATTCTATTCTTTATTAAAGCTGTCAGTGTGATTTTACAGTATAGCCGGGGATGAATTGCCGGCTTTTCTAAAGGACACAGGTGCGATTTAATCGCAAGTCACACGTGTGGTCCGTTTGTAATCCGATTTTTCATCGCTCCCATAGACTTGCATTGGCGATAGTCGACCCACAATCGGTGACAATCGCAGCATGCTGCGATTGCACTCGGACGTTTAAAACGGACCACAAAAAATCTGATACTGGGAGCTGCTCCATAGATTAACATAGGGCAGACTGCAATGCGATATTTCATCGTATTGCAGTCGTCCGATTTTGTCGCCAGTGTGACTCCAGCCTCACTGAGTCTGTGCGCGCTGCTCACATTCATTCCCCAGTGCTTTACAGCCAGAGCGGCTGCATTAGCAGAGCTCCGGCTGTAAACTGATTAACCCCTGAGATGGATTTATGTCGTGGGACTTGACTGATCGCCGGACAGGTATGGGATATTGTTGTTTTTTTATTTTATATTTTTTACAGGAGAACGAGGGCATCATAAAGGAATGGCAGTGTAATAAAGAATTAGAACCTGTGTAGTGTATTCATTCATTAAAAGACTTTATTGTTACTGAGTGTGTGTTTATTTAACCCTTTCTTTACTATAGGATTAGTAATGAATAGGTGTCTTACTGACACCTAAGTATTACTAAGCCAGGCTTAACGCTACCTTACAATAGCAAGGTGGCATTAACCCTTTATTAACCACACTTGCCGCCGCTACTGGGCAAGTGGGAAGAACCCGACAAAGCTCCAGAATAGGCACATCTAATAGATGCGTCTTTTCTGGGCAGCTGGGGGGCTGTTTTTAGGCTGGGGGGGCCCATAATCATGGCCCCTTACTACCCTGAGAATAGCAGCCCGCAGCTGTATAGTTTTGCCGGGTTGGTTGAAAACCTATGGGAGACACCACGTCGGGTTTTTATTGATTCTCCCTGCTCGCTGTTGCCGGCAGAGCAGGGAGAATAATAACGGAGCTTCAGCACCACAGGCAGAGGACAGCTCTTACTGTAGCTGTCAGTGCTGTCCGTGTGCACGGAGGACTGTGTGAACAGTTCTCCGTGTGCACGTGTACAGCACGTTTTGCAGTCCGTGCGCTCCCACGAACACTGACATGTCTCCGTGTTTTCCACACGGACACACGGTCCGTGAAAACACGCTGATATGTGCAGAGACACATTGATTTTAATGTGTCTACGTGTGTCAGTGTCTCCGGTACGTGAGGAAACTGTCACTACACGTACCGGAGCCACTGACGTGTGAAACCGGCCTAAATGCTTCCCCAGCAGCCCTGAATAAATACCACAGTGCAGCACAACATACCTCCACAGCAGCGCCAAACAAATATCACAGTAAAGAACTAAATACCACTGCCCACTGCACCCAACAAATACCACTGCGGAGGAGAACCTCTAGCACTTGATAGCCATTTGGTGGTGTAAATGACTGCACAGGACTCCTATCTCCGGAAAAACATTATTCTCAAACAATCATTAGTGCCAGGGAAAAAAAACATGTTTTTATACAGTACAGACCAAAAGTTTGGACACACCTTCTCATTCAAAGATTTTTCTGTATTTTCATGACTACGAAAATTGTATATTCACACTGAAGGCATCAAAACTATGAATTAACACATGTGGAATTATATACTCAACAAAATAGTGTGTAACAACTGAAAATATGTCTTATACTCTAGGTTCTTCAAAGTAGCCACCATTTGCTTTGATTACTGCTTTGCACACTCTTGGCATTCTCTTGATGAGCTTTAAGAGGTAGTCACCAAAAATGGTTTTCACTTCACGGGTGTGCCCTGTCAGGTTTAATAAGTGGGATTTCTGGCCTTATAAATAGGTTGGGACCATCAGTTGTGTTGTCTGGTGGATACACAGCTGATAGTCCTACTGAATAGACTGTTAGAATTTGTATTATGGCAAGAAAAAAGCAGCTAAGAAAAACGAGTGGCCATCATTACTTTAAGAAATGAAGGTCAGTCAGTCCGAAAAATTGGGAAAACTTTGAAAGTGTCCTCAAGTGCAGTTGCAAAAACCATCAAGCGCTACAAAGAAACCGGCTCACATGAGGACCGCCCCAGGAAAGGAAGACCAAGAGTCACCTCTGCTTCTGAGGATAAGTTTATCCGAGTCACCAGCCTCAGAAATTGCAGTTTAACAGCAACTCAGATTAGATACCAGGTCAATGCCACACAGAGTTCTAGCAGCAGACACATCTCTTCAACAACTGTTAAGAGGAGACTTTGTGCAGCAGGCCTTCATGGTAAAATAGCTGCTAGGAAACCACTGTTAAGGACAGGCAACAAGCAAAAGAGACTTGTTTGGGCTAAAGAACACAAGGAATGGACATTAGACCAGTGGAAATCTGTGCTTTGGTCTGATGAGTCCAAATTTGAGATCTTTGGTTCCAACCACCGTGTCTTTGTGCGACGCAGAAAAGGTGAACGAATGGACTCTACATGCCTGGTTCCCACCGTGAAGCATGGAGGAGGTGGTGTGATGATGTGGGGGTGCTTTGCTGGTGACAGTGTTGGGGATTTATTCAAATTGAAGGCATACTGAACCAGCATGGCTACCACAGCATCTTGCAGCGGCATGCTATTCCATCCGGTATGCGTTTAGTTGGACCATCATTTATTTTTCAACAGGACAATGACCCCAAACACACCTCCAGGCTGTGTAAGGGCTATTTGACCAAGAAGGAGAGTGATGGGTGCTACGCCAGATGACCTGGCCTCCACAGTCACCAGACCTGAACCCAATCGAGATGGTTTGGGGTGAGATGGACCACAGAGTGAAGGCAAAAGGGCCAACAAGTGCTAAGCATCTCTGGGAACTCCTTCAAGACTGTTGGAAGACCATTTCCGGTGACTACCTCTTGAAGCTCATAAAATGAATGCCAAGAGTGTGCAAAGCAGTAATCAAAGCAAAAGGTGGCTACTTTGAAGAACCTAGAATATAAGACATATTTTCAGTTGTTTCACTCTTTTTTGTTAAGTGTAATGTATAATTCCACATGTGTTAATTCATAGTTTTGATGCCTTCAGTGTGAATGTACAATTTTCATAGTCATGAAAATACAGAAAAATCTTTGAATGAGAAGGTGTGTCCAAACTTTTGGTCTGTACTGTATATTATTTAAAATTCTGTTTACAGTAGGCATTATAATAGCTATATACATCCCTAGCTAATGCTATTAACATAAGCAAACAATGCCGCCAAGGGAGCACAATGTATTTTACACACTTTCAAAAGACACAAATCCAATCTGTACATTGCAGCCGTTACTGAATTATTGATATATTTGCCTCTTGGTGCATATCTTATTCATTGTTGGAACTTTTGAAACAAGCTAGTCTAAATCCTGGCAAGAAAGCAGAATAATAAATAAATAAATAAGAATGACAATAATTAACAAGTAGCAAACAATGGGGGATTTTATATTTTTAATAATAGGTCACATACCTTAAAATAAGTTGTTGGAATGGTCGGGAACTTATTGGTCTTCCAAGAAATTTTGATAACATTATAAGCAGAACATCCCTGTAATAAAGCAAATACCACATTGGTCATCGACTGTGCGCAGTGACAGGAAACATTGTAAATGCTATATACAGCAGTCTCCATGTCGGAGGGAAGAAGAGGAGCACACTGCTCAGCAGTAGTTATGGGGAAGCATAAAAAAGCACTGTGTAATCATATCTAAGTCCCCCATACATCAAGAGACCTTTGACCCTCCAGAAAGGCATATGTGAGTTGGCTGGGTTCACTTAGCGTTCAATGATTATGTTGATGGCAGGCTTTCTCACTGATCCCTCTGCATCGCGTATGATTGTAAAGCACATGAATACAGAGGAAGCGCACTGTTGGAGCAGACATCGCTTCAGTTCATGAAAGTCTTTTTCCTGCCTCTTTGCAGTGCTTCACTGTCTATCACTATCGCTATCACACTGTTCTCTGCTCTGATCGGTGTGAGAAGACTCTAATTAGAACAGAGACCAGAAATAATGAAGTGGAGAGCAGGGGAGACTCATAATGAAGTGAAATTAAGACTCCGGCAGCAACACTGTTGGTAGCGGATTATTCAGGATACTCTCCAAGCATGTGACAACAGAGAACTTTATTCAAGAACAAATAGGAACAATATATGATAAGCTTAATAGATCAGGAATACATCATTTGTGTGTCTCTATCTACAGCATCTGCTGCAGGCTGCTTCTCTCATACACAAACACAGGAAAACAGGAAATACAGTCACATGCTCTTCCTGTGTGAGCCTCTGGGAGTTTTTTTTAACTTTATGAACAGCATACAAATCTAGCAACTAAACACTCATAGACAGAAATGGAGTTGTTGCACCAAACATACTCCAACACCCCCACTCAACAACTACCTATCCTGTAAGTCCCATTGCAGTTCTGAAGTTCACAAACTTGGCTCTTGATAATTTTTTTGTCATACCATCAGCTATCATCTTGTCAGACTCACAATAAACAAACTCGAGTACAAGTTCCACTAAGTCACGTAAGTGGTGATGTTTTACATCAATGTGCTTAGTCCTTGCACTAATCTCACTGCTGGCAAGTTTAATGTATCCTTGGTTGTCCTCATAGATAACTGTTGGTTGAGCTAATGGCTTGCCGAAATCTTCCAAAAGATGTTTCAACCAAATTACTTCTTGACTTGCATAAGCAGCAGACATATATTCTGCTTCTGTAGAAGATAATGTGACTGACACTTGTTTTCTGCTGGACCAAGAAACTGAATTTTCTCCTTACTTGAACAAGTAACCACTTGTTGATTTCTGATCACTTGAATCTCCAGCCCAATCTGCATCCACATAACCTCCACGTGAGATCTCCTGACGCAGATATCTTAAGATTTAGCCTTTGAGTTTCTTTAAGATATTGAAGAATTCTCTTAATTGCATTTCAGTCTCTTTGGCGTGGTTGGCTTACACGTCAGCAGAGAATTCCGACTGTGGCTGTGATATCTGGACGAGTTATGGTTGCTATGTACAGAAGCGCCCCCACTGCTTGTCTGTAACTCTCATTGCTGGGTAGCAGATCTTCTTCTCCTTCCAACTTTAAATAGTACGGATCCATTGGTGTTGACATACCTTTGGCTTCTGACATTTCAAACTGGCTTAATATTGCGGAAATTTTAGAACTTTGGTTGAGAAGAAAACATCCATCTTCCTCCCTCTTGATTTGGATTCCCAAATAATATGTCACATTTCTAAGGTCCTTAGTCTCAAAGTACTGGTTGAGAATTTCACCTAGCTTTGCAATTTCTTTTTTATCTTGATGAGACATGATTACATGGTCTACATATAGGAGAACATATAACCTATACAAGGCTCACACTTATATAGTAGAGATACAGCAGTATGTATCAAAAGTGCCTAAGTAAATAAACTCAGTGCAAAACATATATCAGCTCCCCCGGAAGAAGGCATAGCGCCGAAACGCGCGTAGGGGAGAGTGGCACCACTGGGTCTCAGGTATGTGTTCGACCATGGCTATATTGTGACTATATGCTATCAGATGGCGTACAGCTGCTGTTGTGTTTTGCATTACTATTTGCCTTGTCCTTGGGTTTAAGACTTTATAAACGGTCTCCTAATACGGACTTATAGCACATTACTATCATGGTCCTTTTTATCCTATATGTATAGAATGTACTAGCATATGATTGTAACTACACCTGTGTACCTGTGTGGTTCCACTCCAATTTTGGGTTACCACTGTCATATTTCTTGTCTCTCCCATTTTAAATTATTCAATAAAATATTTTGTAATTTTATAATATACTCCTTGTGTGCAAGTTTCTTTTGGCTGAGCTGATATAGGAGAACATACATCCACTCCTTCTCTACATTTTTCATATACAAACATGGATCAGCTTGAGATAGTTTAAATCCTTCATCCATCAAAACTTTGTTCATTTTCGAGTTCTAAGCTCTTGCCGACTGCTTAAGTCCAAAGAGAGAATTTTGCACTTTACAAACAAGGTGCTCTTCACCCTTTATAATATATTCCTCGGGTTGGCTCATGTACAACTCTTCTTCAATGTCACCATGTAGGAAGGTTGTTTTGATGTCAAAATGTCTCACTGTCATCTGTTGAACGGCAGCTACAGACATTAAAGTTCTGAATGTGGTTTGCTTCTCAACTGGAGAAAATGTAGCATCATAATCATCATCATACTTTTGCGAGTACCCTTTTGCAACCAATCTTGCCTTGAACCATTGAACTTTACCTTCTGAGTCATATTTGCTTTTGAAGACCCACTTACATCCAATAGCTCTTTTTCCTTGTGGTAACTCAGTAAGTTCCCAAGTCTGGAATTGGTGAAGGGACTCCATCTCTTTATTAGCAGTATTTATCCACTTCTGCTTCTCGTGGATAGGCAGTTTTTGCATCTCTTGCCATGACTGTGGCTCTGGTTCAGAAAGTGTTCTGAACATATAAGAAAGGCATCTAGCTGGGATACCTTTGTTTGGCCTTTCTGATCTCCCGACTGGAAGTTGACTTGATTCTTCTGTGTCTTCCTTGGTGGCTTCAGAGCTTATCTACACTTAATTGTTTTCCTTTTTGGTGTCTGGGTTTGGTGATTGAGATTCTTGTTCTTGCTTCTTAGATTGAATAACTGGTGTAACTTCATGCAATTTGAGCAATACAGAGTTTTCATCAATCACTACATCTCTGCTGATTGTTATTGTGTTGGTCTCTGGGTGCAGGATTCTGTATCCCTTTTGAATTTCGCTATAGCCCACCAGGACTCCTTGCTTTGCATGTGATTCCTACTTGGAAAGTTTTTCTTTAGGAACATACACAAACGTTTTGCTTCCAAATATCCTGAGGTGCTTCTGATTAGACTTCTTGCAGTTCCATAGCTCATATGGAGTTTTATTTGTGGCTTTACCTGGCAGTCTGTTTTGAAGATAGCACGCTGTCATGATGGCGTCACCCCAATACATTGTAGTTAGATTCGCATCAAACAACATACTTCTTCCACTTTCACAAAGAGTACGTTATTTCTCTCTGCAATGCCATTTTGTTCTGGGTTGTTTGGAATGGTAGTCTGGAAAATGATTCCATTCTTTTTCAAAATAGTTTGCACCTTACCCCTTGTATATTTGGTTCCGTTATCTGCACACAGGGCTTTTGGCATTCTTCCAAATTTGTTAAACACTACAGCAAGATATTCTTTAAGTTTCTGTGGAACTTCATTGTTACTGTGAAACAGGTAGGCGACTGTATATCTGGAGTAGTCATCAATAAATGTGAGAAAATATCTCTTCTTGCTCGGAGTTTGAACACTAATTGATCCACATACATCTGTATGTATCAGATCCAGGAGCTGTGTAGATCTAGTGGTGCTTATTTTAGGAAAGGATTTTCCTTTTAAGACAGCTAGTAAACTTCATCATTTGACTGGTTGATTTCAATACCATTTACAAGTTGAGCTAGCTTCCTTACTGCTTCTGGGTCTCTGTGCCCAAGAATTCTGTGCCATACATGGATACAGTACTTATGCAGATCTTGTCTAGCACTGTATACTCTTTCTTTGCACTTTAACTGATAAAGTTCATCTTGGATTTTTCCTTCTGCAAGAGTGTGACCCTTCTTTGAGATGATGCAGCTGTTAGCTCTAAAACTAACTACATTCCCCTTTTGTGTGTGCTTCTTTACTGACAGAAGATTGCTTTCAAGGCTGGGAACATAGAGAACATCCTTTATTGGGACCTTTCTGCTTTGTGCTGAGGAAACTGGACAGTGGAGGATGCCGTCTCCTACTCCTTCTGAAGTCATATAGTGACCATTAGCTAAGATGACCTTTTCTGATTTGCTTTCATTAAGGTCAATGAAGAAATCCTTGTTATTTGTCATATGGCTGCTTGCACCAGAATCTATACACCATATATGCTTTGCAGATGGGCTTGTACTGGCATTAGATGCAGCTTCGGCACATGCAGAATCTTCCTTTATAGCTATTTTAACTGTTTCATGACTGTTCTGCTTTTTAAGCTGACTCATTCTTGCTTTCCAAATTCTGCAGTCTGCTTTAAGGTGGACAGGCTTTGTACAGGCAAAACATTCATGAGTTTCTCTTAGATTACTCTTATATTTAGGGAAATCCTGTGTCTTTAATGCTGTTTCTGGTCTGGATTCATTACTGCTGCTTACATGCTACATTTTTCTCTTGAATTCATCCACAAGTTTGCCTTTAACATACTTTAGTGTCAGCTCATCATCTGGCCATGCATCTAGTGCAGTCACAAGTGTGTCATAACTCTCTGAAAGACCACTTAATAGAAGTGCAGCAACATGAAAATCTTTAATTTCTTATCCAATACTCCTCAGAGGCTCCACAATCTCTAAGGTGTTCCTTATATAGTCCTGCATATTCTGTCCATCACTTAGCTTAGACTGATACAGCTTTCTCATGAGATAAAGCTCATTGCTGAGATTTGATCTTTCATGCACTTTCTGTAACTCATCCCACATCTCATTTGCAGTTGCACACTTGCATATATACACAATCTGATTATCACCTACACTGAGGGAGATAGTGTTTTGTGCTTTCTGATCCTTCTCTAGCCAATCATCTGGTAATGGATGAGGCACTTGTTTCTGAGTATATTTCCATGTACCTTCTCTTATGAGCAGCATCTTCACCTTGAATTTCCAGGACTGGTAGTTCTGGTTAATGAGGCTTGGCACTGAGAACTTGACAGGATTGCTGCTAGTGGACATCTTCTCTGTTGCTCTGTGCTGCTTTTGCTCTAGGCTTCTGTTGCTGTGTTACTCTGGGGTTCTGTGTCGCTCTGGGCACATAACCTGTTGGCAGCGGATTATTCAGGATACTCTCCAAGCGTGTGACAACTGAGCTTCTTTATTCAGGAACAAACAGGAACAATATATGATAAGCTTAATAGATCAAGAATAAATAATTTGTGTGTCTCTATCTGTGCAGTATCTACAGCAGGCTGCTTCTTCATACACAGACACAGGAAAACAGGAAATATAGTCACATGCTCTCCCTGTGTGAGCCTCTGTGAGTTTGTTTTTTTAACTTTATAAACAGCATACAAATCTAGAAACTGAACACTCATAGACAGGAATGGAGTTGTTGCACCACACATATTCCAACAAACACGGACATTATCTGTCACGGCACAGCCCTGAATATGCTCTCTCTGTTCTCAGCAGCGAGATCGGAGCAGATAGAACACTTCTGTGCTGAGGAGTGATGTAGCATCGCTAGGAATGTTGGGAGCTGATGGCGACTTTCAGCAGATAGTCGGATTTGCCTACCAAGCCCTTCACACGGTATGCAAATGTCTTTACCTAGTGAATTTTTAATCCACTATATTTAGAAAAATAATATGGGTAATATATTAAAAATATAAAAAAATAATAATACAGTGGGTATAGAAAATATTCAGACCCCTTTATATTTTTCACTTTGTTTCATTGCAGCCATTTGGTAAATTCAAAAAAGTTCATTTTTTTTCTCATTAATGTACACTCTGCACCTCATCTTGACTGAAAAAAAACAGAAATATAGAAATTAATTTATTAACCCCTTTCTGCCATCAGTCGTACTATTCCGTCCATGTGACCTGGGACTTAATTCCCATGGACGGAATAGTACATCATACGCGATCAACTGCGCTCACTGGGGGGAGCGCATCTGATCGCGGCCGGGTGTAGCTGATTATCACAGCTGACACCCGGCACTATGTGCCAGGAGCAGTCACGGACCGATCCGGCACATTAACCCCTGGCCACTGCGATCAAACATGATCGCAGTGTAATGGGGGCACAGGGAAGCATTGTGCAGGGAGGGGGCTCCCTGCGTGCTTCCCTGAGATTCTCAGAACAGCACGATGTGATCGCGCTGTTCTGAGGGCTTCCTCCCTGCAGGACCCCGGATCAAAGATGGCCATGGGGCCCTTCCTGGTCCTGCAGGGAGGCGGCTTCCTCAGTGCCTGCTGAGAGCAGGCGCTGAGAAAGCCTGCAGCAGTACCTGTCACATCGCCGATCTGACAGAGTTCTATGCGGTGTCAGATCGCCGATCGGCGATCTGACCTTATACAGTACAGTCATGGCCAAAAGTTTTGAGAATGACACAAATATTATATTTTCACATGATCTGCTGCCCTCTGGTTTCTCTGTGTGTTTGACAGATGTTTTTATCACAGACAGAAATATATAATTGCAAACATATGAGTAACAAAAGCTTATATTGACAGTTAGAATGAGTTAATGCAGCAAGTCAATATTTGCAGTGTTGACCCTTCTTCTTCTGGACCTCTTCAATTCTCCCTGGCATGCTCTCAATCAACTTCTGGACCAAATCCTGACTGATAGCAATCCATTCTTGCACAATCAATGCTTTCATTTGGTCAGAATTTTTAGGTTTTTGTTTGTCCACCCGTCTCTTGATGATTGACCACAAGTTCTCAATGGGATTAAGATCTGGGGAGTTTCCAGGCCATGGACCCAAAATCTCTATGTTTTGTTCCCTGAGCCATTTAGTTATCACCTTTGCTTTATGGCAAGGTGCTTTATCATGCTGGAAAAGGCATTGTTGATCGCCAAACTGCTCTTGGAGGGTTGGGAGAAGTTACTCTTGGAGGACATTCTGGTACCATTCTTTATTCATGGCTGTGTTTTTAGGCAAGACTGTGAGAGAGCCGATTCCCTTGGCTGAGAAGCAACCCCACACATGAATGGTTTCAGGATGCTTAACAGTTGGCATGAGACAAGACTGGTGGTAGCGCTCACCTTGTCTTCTCCAAATGAGGCGTTTTCCTGATGTCCCAAACAATCGAAAAGGGGATTCATCAGAGAAAATAACTTTACCCCAGTCCTCAGCAGTCCACTGCCTGTACCTTTTGCAGAATATCAGTCTGTCCATGATGTTTTTTCTGGAGAGAAGTGGCTTCTTTGCTGCCCTCCTTGAGACCAGGCCTTGCTCCAAGAGTCTCCGCCTCACAGTGCATGCAGATGCACTCACACCTGCCTGCTGCCATTCCTGAGCAAGCTCTGCACTGCTGGTAGCCCGATCCCGCAGCTGAAACACTTTTAAGAGACGGTCCTGGCGCTTGCTGGTCTTTCTTGGGCGCCCTGGAGCCTTTTTGGCAACAATGGGACCTCTCTCCTTGAAGTTCTTGATGATGCGATAGATTGTTGACTGAGGTGCAATCTTTCTAGCTGCGATACTCTTCCCTGTTAGGCCATTTTTGTGCATTGCAATGATGACTGCACGTGTTTCTTTAGAGATAACCATGGTTAACAGAAGAGAAGCAATGATGCCAAGCACCAGCCTCCATTTAAAGTGTCCAGTGGTGTCATTCTTACTTAACCTCTTCACCCCCAAGGGTGGTTTGCACGTTAATGACCGGGCCAATTTTTACAATTCTGACCACTGTCTCTTTATGAGGTTATAACTCTGGAACGCTTCAACGGATCTTCGCGATTCTGAGAACGTTTTCTCATGACATATTGTACTTCATGCTAGTGGTAAAATTTCTTCGATATAACTTGCGTTTATTTTTGAAAAAAAACGCAAATATGGCGAAAATTTTTAAAAATTTTGCAATTTTCAAATTTTGAATTTTTATTCCCTTAAAACAGAGAAATATATCACACAAAATAGTTAATAAATAACATTTCCCACATGTCTACATTACATCAGCACAATTTTGGAACCAAAATTTTTTTTTATTAGGAAGTTATAAGGGTTAAAAGTTGACCAGCGATTTCTCATTTTTACAACAAAATTTACAAAGCCATTTTTTTTAGGGACCACCTCACATTTGAAGTCACTTTGAGGGGTCTATATGGCAGAAAATACCCAAAAGTGACACCATTCTAAAAACTGCACCCCTCAAGGTACTCAAAACCACATTCAAGAAGTTTATTAACCCTTCAGGTGCTTCACAGTAACTAAAGCAACGTGGAAGGAAAAAATGAATATTTTACTTTTTAGCCACAAAAATGATCTTTTACAAACTTTTTTTTTATTTTCACAAGGGTAAAAGGAGAAAATGGACAGATATGGTTGTTATGCAATTTCTCCTGAGTACGCCAATACCCCATATGTGGGGGAAAACCACTGTTTGGGCACACGGCAGAGCTCGTAAGGGAAGGAGCGACGTTTGACTTTTTCAAACTAAAATTGGCTGGAATTTAGATTGGATGCCATGTCGCGTTTGGAGAGCCCCTGATGCGCCTAAACAGTGGAAACCCCCCACAAGTGACACCATTTTGGAAACTAGACCCCCTAAGGTACTGATCTAGATCTGTTGTGAGCACTTTGAACCCTCAAGTGTTTCACAAAAGTTTATAAAGCCTGGGTGTGAAAAAAAAAAAAAAATCAATTTTCCACAAAAATGATTTTTTAGTCCCAAATTTTTGAATTTTCCCAAGGAAATTGGACCCCAAAAGTTGTTGTCCAATTTGTCCTGAGTACGCTGATACCCCATATGTGGGGAGAAATACTGTTTGGGTGCACAGCAGGGCTCGGAAAGGAAGTAATGACGTTTTGGAATGCAAACTTTGATGGGTGTCATGTTCAGTTTGCAGTGCCCCAGATGAGCCTAAACAGTGGAAACCCCCCACAAGTGACCCCATTTTGGAAACTAGACCCCCTAAGGAACTTATCTAGATCTTTGGTGAGCACTTTGAACCCCCAAGTGCTTCACACAAGTTTATAATGCCCGGGCATGAAAATAAAAAATCCTATTTTTTTCCCACAAAAATTATCTTTTAGTCACTAATTTTTTATTTTCCCCAGGGTAACAGGAAAAATTGGACCACATAAGTTGTTGTACAATTTGTCCTGAGTACGCTGATACCCCATATGTGGGGGGGAACCACTGTTTGGGCGCACGGCAGAGCTCGGAATGGAAGGAGCACCATTTGACTTTTTCCAACCAAAATTGGCTGGAATTGAGTTTGGATGCCATGTTGCATTTGGAGAGCCCCTGATGTGCCTAAACAGTGGAAACCCCCCACAAATGACCCCATTTGGGAAACTAGACCCCTAAGGAACTTATCTAGATTTTTGATGAGCAATTTGAACCCCCAAGTGCTTCCACAAGTTTATAACGTAGAGCCGTAAAATTTAAAAATCATATTTTTTCCACAAAAATGATCTTTTCACCCCAATTTTTATTTTTCCAAGGGTAACAAGACTCCAAAAGTTATTGTGCAATTTGTCCTGAGTGCGCTGATACCCCATATGTGGGGGTAAACCACTGTTTGGGTGCATGGCAGAGTTTGGAAGGGAAGGAGCGCCGTCTGACTTTTTCAACGCAGAATTGGCTGGACGCCATGTCGTGTTTGGAGAGCTCCTGATCGGCCTAAACAGTGGAAACCCCCATAAATGACACCATTTTGGAAACTAGACCCCTCAAGGAACTTATCTAGATGTGTGGTGAGAACTTTGAACCCCAGGTGTTTCAATAAGTTTATAAGTACAGCCGTAAAATAAAAAATCTTTTTTTTTTTTTTACAAAAATTGATTTTTTCGCCCAATATTTTTATTTTCACAGGGTAACAGAAGAAATTGGAATGCAAAAGTTGTTGTCCAATTTGTCCTGAGTACACTGATACCGAATATGTGGGCGAAAACTACTGTATGGGCACGTCGGGTCGGAAGGAAGAGTGACGTTTTGGATTGCAGACTTTGATGGAATGGTTTGGGGGCGTCATGTCACATTTGGAGAGCCCTGATGCCCTAAACAGTGGAAACCCCCCACAATGACCCCATTTGGCAAATAGACCCCACAAGGAACTTATCTAGATTGTGGTGAGCATTTGAACCCCGAAGTGCTTCACAGAAGTTTATAACGCACAGCCGTAAAATAAAAAATCCTTTTTTTTTCACAAAAATGATTTTTCGCCCCCAATTTTTATTTTCACAAGGGTAACAGGAGAAATTGGACCCAAAAGTTGTTGTCCAATTTGTCCTGAGTACGCTGATACCCAATATGTGGGAGAAAACTACTGTATGGGCGCACGTCAGGGCTCGGAAGGGAAGTAGTGCGTTTTGGGATTGCAGATTTGATGGAATGGTCTGGTGCGTCATGTCGCATTTGGAGAGCCCTGATGCGCCTAAACAGTGGAAACCCCCACAAAGTGACCCATTTTGGAAAATAGACCCCACAGGAACTTATCTAGATGTGTGGTGAGCACTTTGAACCCCGAAGTGCTTCACAGAAGTTTATAACGCACAGCCGTAAAAATAAAAAATCTTTTTTTTTTTTTTGCAAAAATGATTTTTTCGCCCCAATATTTTTATTTTACAAGGGTAACAGAGAAATTGGACCCAAAAGTTGTTGCCAATTTGTCCTGAGTACGCTGATACCAATATGTGGGGAAAACTACTGTATGGGTACACGTTGGGGCTCGGATGGGAAGTAGTGACGTTTTGGATTGCAGACTTTGATGGAATGGTCTGGGGGCGTCATGTCGCATTTGGAGAGCCCCTGATGCCCTAAACAGTGGAAATCCCCAACAAGTGACCCCATTTTGGAAAATAGACCCCACAAGGAACTTATCTAGATGTGTGGTGAGCACTTTGAACCCCGAAGTGCTTCACAGAAGTTTATAACGCACAGCCGTAAAAATAAAAAATCCTTTTTTTTTTACAAAAATGATTTTTTCGCCCCCAATATTTTATTTTCACAAGGGTAACAGGAGAAATTGGACCCAAAAGTTGTTGTCCAATTTGTCCTGAGTACGCTGATACCCAATATGTGGGAGAAAACTACTGTATGGGCGCACGTCAGGGCTCGGAAGGGAAGTAGTGACGTTTTGGATTGCAGACTTTGATGGAATGGTCTGGGTGCGTCATGTCGCATTTGGAGAGCCCCTGATGCGCCTAAACAGTGGAAACCCCCCACAAGTGACCCCATTTTGGAAAATAGACCCCACAAGGAACTTATCTAGATGTGTGGTGAGCACTTTGAACCCCGAAGTGCTTCACAGAAGTTTATAACGCACAGCCGTAAAAATAAAAAATCTTTTTTTTTTTTTTGCAAAAATGATTTTTTCGCCCCAATATTTTATTTTTACAAGGGTAACAGGAGAAATTGGACCCCAAAAGTTGTTGCCCAATTTGTCCTGAGTACGCTGATACCCAATATGTGGGAGAAAACTACTGTATGGGTACACGTTGGGGCTCGGAAGGGAAGTAGTGACATTTTGGATTGCAGACTTTGATGGAATGGTCTGGGGGCGTCATGTCGCATTTGGAGAGCCCCTGATGCGCCTAAACAGTGGAAATCCCCAACAAGTGACCCCATTTTGGAAAATAGACCCCACAAGGAACTTATCTAGGTGTGTGGTGAGCGCTATGAAGCCCCAAGTGCTTCACAGAAGTTTATAATGTACAGCCATAAAAACAAAAAAATATTTTTTTTTGTACAAAAATGATATTTTCGCCCCCAGTTTTTTATTTTCCCAAGGGTAACAGAAGAAATAGGACAAATTGCACAATAACTCTTGGGGTCCAGAGTACGCTGATACCCCATATGTGGGGATAAAACTACTGTTTGGACGCATGGCAGAGCTCAGAAGTGAAGGAGCACCGTTTGACTTTTTCAACGCAGAATTGGCTGGAATTGAGATCAGACGCCATGTCACATTTGGAGAGCCCCTGATGTGCCTAAACAGCGGAAACCCCCAATTCTAACTCCAACCCTAACCCCAACACACCCCTAACCCTAGTCCCAACCCTAACCACAAACCTAACCCTAACACACCCCTAATCCCAACCCTAACCCTAATCCTAACTTTAGCGCCAACCCTAACCCTAACTTTAGCCGCAACCCTAACCTTAACCCTAATGGGAAAATGGAAATAAATACATTTTTTTAATTTTATTATTTTTCCCTAACTAAGGGGGTGATAAAGGGGGGTTTGATTTACTATTTATAGCGGGTTTTTATGATTGGCAGCTGTCACGCTAAAAGACGCTTTTTATTGCAAAAATAGTTTTTTGCATCGCCACATTTTGAGAGCTATAATTTTTGCATATTTTGGCCCACAGAGTCATGTGAGGTCTTATTTTTTGCGGTACGAGTTGACGTTTTTATTTATACCATTTTTGAGCAGGTGACATTTTTTGATCGCTTTTTATTTCGATTTTTGGGAGGTTAGAATGAACAAAAATCAACAATTCATGAATTTCTTTTGGGGGAGGCGTTTTTATTGTTCCGCGTGTGGTAAAATTGATAAAGCAGTTTTATTCTTCGGGTCAGTACGATTATGGCGATACCTCATTTATATCATTTTTTTATGTTTTGGCGCTTTTATAGAATAAAAACAATTTTATATAAAAAATAATTATTTTTGCATCGCTTTATTCTGCGAGCTATAACTTTTTTATTTTTTCGCTGATGATGCTGTATGGTGGCTCGTTTTTTGCGGGACAAGATGACGTTTTCAGCGGTACCATGTTTATTTATATCAGTCTTTTTGATCGCGCGTTATTCCACTTTTTGTTCGGCAGTATGATGATAAAGCATTGATTTTTTGCTTCGTTTTTTTTTTTTTTTTAAGGGGTTCACTAAAGGGGTTAACTAGTGGGACAGTTTTATAGGGGGGGTCGTTACGGACGCGGCGATACCAAATATGTGTACTTTTATTGTTTTGTTTTTTTTATTTACAGGAAGAAATGAATTTATTGGGGAATATTTTTTTTTTTTTTTTTTTATTTTGGATTTTTTTTTATAACATGTTTATTTTTATTTTTTTAACTTTTTTACTTTGTCCCAGGGTGGGACATCACTGTATTTTATCAAATCGCTGGTGTGACAGTGTGCACAGCACTCTGTCACACCAGCGATCGCTCAGGCATAGCTGCAGGCTTCTCAGTGCCTGCTCTCAGCAGGCACTGAGGAAGCCGCCTCCCTCCAGGACCCCGGCGCCATCTTGGATCCGGGTCCTGGGAGGGAGTAAGCCCTCAGAACAGCGCGATCACATCGCGCTGGTCTGAGGGTCTCAGGGGGGCGCGCAGGGAGCCCCCACCCTGCGCGATCCTCCCCTGTGCCCCCAGTACACCGCGATCATGTTTGATCGCGGTGTGCTAGGGTTAATGTGCCGGGAGCGGTCCGTGACCGCTCCTGACACACAGTCACAGGTGTCAGCTGTGATAATCAGCTGACACCCGGCGGCGATTAGCTGCGCTCCCCTCAGGAGCGCAGCTGATCGCCTATGACTTACTATCCCGTCCATGGGCAGAATGGCACGGGTTTTATGGACGGGATAGTACGTCTAATGTCAGAGAGGGGTTAATCATGACAGATTGATCCCCAGCCATGTCCTCATCAACACCCACACCTGTGTTAATGGAGCAATCACTGAAAAGAGGTTAGCTGGTCCTTTTAAGGCAGGGCTGCAATGATGTTGAAATGTGTTTTGGGGGATAAAGTTCATTTTCTTGCCAAATATTGACTATGCAAGTAATTGCTGTTAAGCTGATCACTCTTTATAACATTCTGGAGTATATGCAAATTGCCATTAGAAAAAGTGAAGCAGTAGACTTTGTAAAAATTAATATTTGTGTCATTCTCAAAACTTTTGGCCATGACTGTAATGTCCCACCCTGGGAGAAAGTAAAAAAGTTAAAAAATAAAAATAACGTGTAAAAAAAATTCCTAAATAAAGAAAAAAAAAATATTCCCCAATAAATTCATTTCTTTATGTAAATGAAAAAAACAAAACAATAAAAGTACACATATTTAGTATCGCCGCGTCCGTAACGACCCGCCCTATAAAGCTGTCTCAGTAGTTAACCCCTGTAGTGAACCCTCAAAAAGACAGCTATAAATAAACATGGAATTATTTGCCCCAACACGTCCGGCTATCAACCACACTCGGATCCTTCAGACGGAACCTGGAAACCCATCTCTTCAGGAAAGCTTACAGCCTGTACTGACCCTGCTACCTCCACACCACTACTGGAGCTACCACCTCACCATCACTGGAGCTGCTGCAACCCCAGCCTACTGTCTCCTTCCCCACCATCCTGTAGAATGTAAGCCCGTAAGGGCAGGGTCCTCTCTCCCCTCTATATCAGTCTGTAACTGTTAGTTTGTCTACTGTAAGTGATATCTGTAATTTGTATGAACCCCTTCTCATGTACAGCACCATGGAATCAATGGTGCTATATAAATAAATAATAATAATAATAAGTTAGGGTTAGAGTTGGGGCTAAAGTAAGGGTTAGGGTTGAGATTAGGGTTAGGGATGTGTTGTGGTTAGGGTTGGAGTTAGAATTGGGAGGTTTCCACTGTTTAGGCACATCAGGGGCTCTCCAAACGTGACATGGCGTCTGATCTCAATTCCAGCCAATTCAGCGTTGAAAGAGTCAAACGGTGCTCCTTCCCTTCTGAGCTCTGCCATGCGCCCAAACAGTAGTTTACCCCCATATATGGGGTATCAGCGTACTCAGGACAGATTTCACAATAACTCTTGGGGTCAAATTTCTTCTGTTACCCTTAGGAAAATAAAAAATTGGGGGCGAAATTATAATTTTTGTGGAAAAAAATATGATTTTTTTATTTTTATGGCTCTACGTTATAAACTTCTTTGAAGCACTTGGGGATGCAAAGTTCTCACCACACATCTAGATAAGTTCCTTTGGGGTCTAGTTTCCAAAATGAGGTCTCTTGTGGAGGGGTTCCACTATTTAGGCACATCAGGGGCTCTCCAAACGCATGACACCTGCAGACCATTCCATCAAAGTCTGCATTACTAAACATCACTACTTCTATTCCGAGTCCCGACGTGTGCCCACACAGTAGTTTTCTCCCACATATGGGGTATCAGCGTACTCAGGACAAATTGGACAACAACTTTTATGGTCCAATTTCTCATGTTACCCTTGGGAAAATAAAAAAATGGTGACTAAAAGATCATTTTTGTGGGAAAAAAATAGGCTTTTTTATTTTCATGCCCGGGCATTATAAACTTGTGTGAAGCACTTTGGGGTTCAAAGTGCTCACCACACATCTAGATAAGTTCCTTTGGGGGTCTAGTTCTTCTGGACCTCTTCAATTCTCCCTGGCATGCTCTCAATCAACTTCTGGACCAAATCCTGACTGATAGCAGTCCATTCTTGCACAATCAATGCTTTCATTTGGTCAGAATTTTTAGGTTTTTGTTTGTCCACCCGTCTCTTGATGATTGACCACAAGTTCTCAATGGGATTAAGATCTGGGGAGTTTCCAGGCCATGGACCCAAAATCTCTATGTTTTGCTCCCTGAGCCATTTAGTTATCACATTTGCTTTATGGCAAGGTGCTTTATCATGCTGGAAAAGGCATTGTTGATCGCCAAACTGCTCTTGGAGGGTTGGGAGAAGTTACTCTTGGAGGACATTCTGGTATCATTCTTTATTCATGGCTGTGTTTTTAGGCAAGACTGTGAGAGAGCCGATTCCCTTGGCTGAGAAGCAACCCCACACATGAATGGTTTTAGGATGCTTAACAGTTGGCATGAGACAAGACTGGTGGTAGCGCTCACCTTGTCTTCTCCGAATGAGGCGTTTTCCTGATGTCCCAAACAATCGAAAAGGGGATTCATCAGAGAAAATAACTTTACCCCAGTCCTCAGCAGTCCACTGCCTGTACCTTTTGCAGAATATCAGTCTGTCCATGATGTTTTTTCTGGAGAGAAGTGGCTTCTTTGCTGCCCTCCTTGAGACCAGGCCTTGCTCCAAGAGTCTCCGCCTCACAGTGCATGCAGATGCACTCACACCTGCCTGCTGCCATTCCTGAGCAAGCTCTGCACTGCTGGTAGCCCAATGTCACGACGTATAACAGATATATTCTATGATAGTAACATATATCTAATGTGACAACATTCTATATTTCATATAATAGAAAATATCAACATGTATACATAGTATCTGCCAGCAATGTCTTACCTGACATAATATCCTATGTATTGTGGGTCTATACTCTGTACGTGTCACGCTGTCTCAGGATAGAGGTGGACCGGGTCTATGCTGACCCTGAACTGGGGTCCTGACTAGTCCCTCTACCTGGAGGTACTGTTAATGGTACAGAGGTCCAGGCCGCCAGCGTAACCCTGTCTCCTGTAGATCCTGACCACTGTAATCTAGTCCTGAGAAGGACCCTGATTACCACCACAGGGAATGGGCAGGTCACAGCTTACACACAGTCTAAGACAAACGAGACAGACAAGGGGTAAAGAAAACACTGCCTTGCATACAAAACTTCCACTACAGAGGAACACAAAGGTTAAGGAGATAAACAATAAGCGAGGAGAGGAAAAACCACAACAGGCACTCTTAGCTTAAGTCTTCTCAGAAACGATCCGCTCTGCTGGTCTGAATGAATGCTTTCACCGACAACTTCCCAGCAGACCAGCAGGTTATGAAGGAAGCTAATTAACAAAACATCAATCGCAGCTGGGCGAGGTGTCACGCGGTCTTATGATATGTGTACGATGTCAGTAAACTATTCTTAAAAGAACAACACTCTATACAAACTATAGATTAGCAACATCAGCATGTAAATATAGAATAGATTTACCTGACACGATATCCGTTGAACTCAGGGTTAATCTTGAGGACTTGATACACTGTCACAGGAAAGAGGAGGACCGGGGGTCTAACCTGACCCTAAACTGGGGTCCTAACTAATCCCTCACCTTGGAGGTACTGATAATGGTTCAGAGGTCCAAGTCTCCAGCCTAACCCTGTCTCCTATCAGTCCCTGAACCTGTAATCAGTCCTAAGAAGATTCTGATTACCACCAAAGGGATATGGGCTGATCTCTGCTAAATACACAGATTAGACATATAAGACAGACTGGAGAAAACACAGACTTGCATACACACTCAAACACAGAAGGAACATAAATGATCTGGGATATTAAACTCTAAGCAAGGTGAGCTTAAAACAACTAAGGAGCTCTTTAACTTAAGTCTATACAGATACAATCCTATCTGTGGTCTGCATGAAGAATTTCACTGGCAACTCCCAACACAGACAACCAGAGATTTAAAGGAAACCAATCAACAAATAATTAATTGCAGACGGGAGAAACTGCACCCAGTCCCAGAACTGAGCACAGACAGAATTAACTCCCTAACTGCCAAACACAAAGAAACAGCAACTCAGCTGTGAGAAGTCAGAATGTGCAACCGCGACGATCTTCGTGGCGATGCACACATGACACGAGGCTGGTCAGTCCAGCACCGAGAGAGAAAGAATTAACTCCTCAGTGCCGAAAAACACCCAGCACCAGAAACTCAGCTGTGCGAAGTCAGGGTGTGCAATCGCGACAATCTTCGCCGCGACACACCCGTGACACCCGATCCCGCAGCTGAAACACTTTTAAGAGACGGTCCTGGCGCTTGCTGGTCTTTCTTGCGCGCCCTGGAGCCTTTTTGGCAACAATGGGACCTCTCTCCTTGAAGTTCTTGATGATGCGATAGATTGTTGACTGAGGTGCAATCTTTCTAGCTGCGATACTCTTCCCTGTTAGGCCATTTTTGTGCATTGCAATGATGACTGCATGTGTTTCTTTAGAGATAACCATGGTTAACAGAAGAGAAGCAATGATGCCAAGCATCAGCCTCCATTTAAAGTGTCCAGTGGTGTCATTCTTACTTAATCATGACAGATTGATCCCCAGCCATGTCCTCATCAACACCCACACCTGTGTTAATGGAGCAATCACTGAAAAGAGGTTAGCTGGTCCTTTTAAGGCAGGGCTGCAATGATGTTGAAATGTGTTTTGGGGGATAAAGTTCATTTTCTTGCCAAATATTGACTTTGCAAGTAATTGCTGTTAAGCTGATCACTCTTTATAACATTCTGGAGTATATGCAAATTGCCATTAGAAAAAAGTGAAGCAGTAGACTTTGTAAAAATTAATATTTGTGTCATTCTCAAAACTTTTGGCCATAACTGTAATGTCCCACCCTGGGACAAAGTAAAAAAGTTAAAAAATAAAAATAACGTGTAAAAAAAATTCCTAAATAAAGAAAAAAAAATATTCCCCAATAAATTCATTTCTTTATGTAAATGAAAAAAACAAAACAATAAAAGTACACATATTTAGTATCGCTGCGTCCGTAACGACCTGCCCTATAAAGCTGTCTCAGTAGTTAACCCTTGTAGTGAACCCCTCAAAAAGACGGCTATAAATAAACATGGAATTATTTGCCCCAACACGTCCGGCTATCAACCACACTCGGATCCTTCAGACGGAACCTGGAAACCCATCTCTTCAGGAAAGCTTACAGCCTGTACTGACCCTGCTACCTCCACACCACTACTGGAGCTACCACCTCACCATCACTGGAGCTGCTGCAACCCCCAGCCTACTGTCTCCTTCCCCACCATCCTGTAGAATGTAAGCCCGTAAGGGCAGGGTCCTCTCTCCCCTCTATATCAGTCTGTAACTGTTAGTTTGTCTACTGTAAGTGATATCTGTAATTTGTATGAACCCCTTCTCATGTACAGCACCATGGAATCAATGGTGCTATATAAATAAATAATAATAATAATAATAAGTTAGGGTTAGAGTTGGGGCTAAAGTAAGGGTTAGGGTTGAGATTAGGGTTAGGGATGTGTTGTGGTTAGGGTTGGAGTTAGAATTGGGAGGTTTCCACTGTTTAGGCACATCAGGGGCTCTCCAAACGTGACATGGCGTCTGATCTCAATTCCAGCCAATTCAGCGTTGAAAGAGTCAAACGGTGCTCCTTCCCTTCTGAGCTCTGCCATGCGCCCAAACAGTAGTTTACCCCCATATATGGGGTATCAGCGTACTCAGGACAGATTGCACAATAACTCTTGGGGTCAAATTTCTTCTGTTACCCTTAGGAAAATAAAAAATTGGGGGCGAAAATATAATTTTTGTGGAAAAAAATATGATTTTTTTATTTTTATGGCTCTACGTTATAAACTTCTTTGAAGCACTTGGGGATGCAAAGTTCTCACCACACATCTAGATAAGTTCCTTTGGGGGTCTAGTTTCCAAAATGAGGTCTCTTGTGGGGGGTTCCACTGTTTAGGCACATCAGGGGCTCTCCAAATGCATGACACCTGCAGACCATTCCATCAAAGTCTGCATTACTAAACATCACTACTTCTATTCCGAGTCCCGACGTGTGCCCACACAGTAGTTTTCTCCCACATATGGGGTATCAGCGTACTCAGGACAAATTGGACAACAACTTTTATGGTCCAATTTCTCATGTTACCCTTGGGAAAATAAAAAATTGGTGACTAAAAGATCATTTTTGTGGGAAAAAAATAGGCTTTTTTATTTTCATGCCCGGGCATTATAAACTTGTGTGAAGCACTTTGGGGTTCAAAGTGCTCACCACACATCTAGATAAGTTCCTTTGGGGGTCTAGTTTCCAAAATGGGTTCACTTGTGGGGGGTTTCCACTGTTTAATCACATCAGGGGCTCTCCAAACGCAACATGACACCCGCAGACCATTCCATCAAAGTCTGCATTACTAAACGTCACTACTTCTATTCCGAGCTCCAACGTGTGCCCACACAGTAGTTTTCTCCCATATATAGGGTATCAGCGTACCCATAACAAATTGGACAACAACTTTTGGGGTCCAATTTCTCCCGTTACCCTTGGGAAAATAAAAAATTGGTGACTAAAAGATCATTTTTGTGGGAAAAAAATAGGATTTTTTATTTTCATGCCCGGGCATTATAAACTTGTGTGAAACACTCACTACAGATCTAGATAAGTTCCTTAGAGGGTCTAGTTTCCAAAATGGGGTCACTTGTGGGGGGTTTACACTGCTTAGGCATATCAGGGGCCCCTGACGAAGGAATAACCTTTCCGAAACGCGCGTCGGGGCGCGTTCTAGGCGGCCTGGTCTCCACATGCTGTCTCCTCCCTCGGTATTCTCAGGTAGTATGCTTGTCTTTCATGGTTGATTGGTCGCTTTGGCAGTCACGGTGTTGACGCTTACCTAAGCATATTCTGTCTATTATATTACTGTGGTGTGTACTTTTTATTATTTTTTCTTTTGGTTGGCAACATTGATTTTATAATTTTATAATTATTATTTGTTTGCACATATATCCTTTCGTTCCACACCATATGTTTATTGTGGCATACTTATTATATAGGGCACCTCACATGGGACATACATAAATATAATTTTGTGGACACATTATTATATTCAGTTTTTCGCAATTTTCTTCATTGTCATATATTATTTTTATTTTTTAGTTTCTTGTTTGCAGTAATACACATACACTTTCACGGATTAGTGTCCTTTAGCATACTTTACGTAATATTGCATTATTTGCCTGATATATTTATATCATATACTGAGGTATTAGAGTATATTGTGTGGGGCCAGGCCTCCCTTTTTATCTTAATTGATGCTTGTGCTATTATTGTATATGTATATTTAATAAAATTCTATATTTTACTCCCACTGCCTGGGTGAAGTCTTTTCTTCCATTTCCCCCTGTTCCTTTTGCACTGAGGTGTTTCCGTCTTCTCATTTGGCTGGTTTCGCCATCCACCTTTTTTTGTTTTGAGATTTAATTGATCGGTGTGGTTTTTTTGTCTATAATTTTATATTATTTGTTTCATTATACATTTCCACACTGCATTATATTTCAATTCATTTTGGTTTTATTATATCAGGGGCTCTGCAAACTGAACATGACACCCATCAAAGTCTGCTTTCCAAAATGTCATTACTTCCTTTCCGAGCCTGCCATGCGCCCAAACAGTATTTCTCCCCCCACATATGGAGTATCAGCGTACTCAGGACAAATTGGACAACAACTTTTGGGGTCCAATTTCCTTGGGAAAAATAAAAAATTGGAAAATTGGGGACTAAAATATCAGTTTTGTGGAAATTTTTTTTCTTTTTTTCACACCCAGGCATTATAAACTTTAGTGAAACACTTTGGGGTTGAAAGTGCTCACAACAGATCTAGATAAGTTCCTTAGGGGGTCTAGTTTCCAAAATGGTGCCACTTGTGGGGGGTTTTCACTGTTTAGGCACATCAGGTGCTCTCCAAACGCAAAATGGCATACAGCCAATTCTGCGTTGAAAAAGTCAAACTGTGCTCCTTCCCTTCCGAGATCTGCCATGCACCCAAACAGTGGTTTACCCCCACATATTGGGTATCAGCGTACTCAGGACAAATTGCACAATAACTTTTGAGGTCTTGTTACCCTTGGGAAAATAAAAATTGGGGTGAAAAGATCATTTTTGTGGAAAAAAGATGATTTTTTTAATTTTACAGCTCTACGTTATAAACTTGTGTGAAGCACTTGGGGGTTCAAAGTGCTCATCACAGATCTAGATAAGTTCCTTAGGGGGCCTAGTTTCTAAAATGGGGTTACTTGTGGGGGTTTCCCACTGTTTGGGCACATCCGGGGCTATCCAAATGCGACATGGCGTCCAATCTCGATTCCAGCCAATTTTGGTTTGAAAAAGTCAAATGGCGCTCTTTCCCTTCCGAGCTCTGCCGTGCACCCAAACAGTGGTTCCCCCCCACATATGGGGTATCTGCTTACTCAGGACAAATTGGACAACAACTTTTATGGTCCAATTTCTCATGTTACCCTTGGAAAAATAAAAAAATGGTGACTTAAATATAATTTTTGTGGGAAAAAAATAGGATTTCTTATTTTCATGCCGGGCATTATAAACTTCTGTGAAGCACTTGGGGGTTCCAAGTGCTCACCACAGATCTAGATAAGTTCCTTAGGGAGTCTAGTTTCCAAAATGGGGTCACTTGTGGGGGGTTTCCACTGTTTAGGCACATCAGGAACTCTGCAAACTGAACATGACACCCATCAAAGTTTGCATTCCAAAACGTCATTACTTCCTTTCCGAGCCCTGCTGTGCACCCAAACAGTATTTCTCCCCCACATATGGGGTATCAGCGTACTCAGGACAAATTGGAAAACAACTTTTGGGGTCCAATTTCCATGGGAAAAATAAAAAATTTTTTTTGACATCCAGGCATTCTAAACTTTCGTGAAACACTTGGGGGTTCAAAGTGCTCACAACAGATCTAGATAGGTTCCTTAGGGGGTCTAGTTTCTAAAATAGTGTCACTTGTGGGGGGTTTCCACTGTTTAGGCACATCAGGGGCTCTCCAAACGGACATGGTGTCCAATCTCAATTCCAGCCAATTGTGGTTTGAAAAAGTCAAATGGTGCTTCTTCCCTACCGAGTCCTTCCGTGCGTCCAGACAGTGATTTTCCCCCACATATGGGGTATTGGCGTACTCAGGAGAAATTTCACAACAACTTTTTCTGTCCATTTTCTCCTTTTACTCTTGTTAAAATAAAAAAATTGTTTGTAAAGGATCATTTTTGTAACTAAAATGTTAAATGTTCATTTTTTCCTTCCAAGTTGCTTCAGCTCCTGTGAAGCACCTGAAGGGTTAATAAACTTCTTGAATGTGGTTTTGAGCACCTTGAGGGGTGCAGTTTTTAGAATGGTGTCACTTTTGGGTATTTTCTGCCATATAGACCCCTCAAAGTGACTTCAAATGTGAGGTGGTCCCTAAAAATATGGTTTTGTACAATTTGTTGTAAAAATGAGAAATCGCTGGTCAACTTTTAACCCTTATAACTTCGTAGCAAAAAAAAATTTTGGTTCCAAAATTGTGCTGATGCAAAGTAGATATGTGGGAAATGTTATTTAGTAACTAATTTCTGTTACATATTTCTCTGTTTTAAGGGAATAAAAATTAAAAGTTTGAAAATAGCAACATTTTCCAAATTTTCGCCATATTTCCATTTTTTCATGAATAACCACGTTATATAAAATAAATTTTACCACTATCATGAAGTACAATATGTCACTAGAAAACATTCTCAGAATCGCTACGATTTGTTGAAGCTTTCCAGAGTTATAAACACATAAAGAGACAGTGGTCAGAATTGTTAAAATTGGCCCGGTGATTAACGTGCAAACCACCCTTGGGGGTTAAGGGGTTAAAAAAGAAAAACTGAAATATCACATGGCCATTAGTATTCAGACCCTTTGCTCAGACACTCACATTTAAGTCACATGCTGTCCATTTCCTTGTGATCCTCCTTGAGATGGTTCTACTCCTTCATTTGAGTCCAGCTGTGTTTAATTAAATTGATAGGACTTGATTTGTAAAGGCACACACCTGTGTATATAAGACCTCACAGCTCACAGTGCATGTCAGACCAAATGAGAATCATGAGGTCAAAGGAACTGGCCAAGGAGCGCAGAGACAGAATTGTGGCAAGACACACATCTGGTCAAGGTTGCAAAAGAATTTCTGCAGTACTCAAGGTTCCTAAGAGCACAGTGGCCTCCATAATCCTTAAATGAAAGAAGTTTGTGACTACCAGAAGTTTTCCTAGACCTGGCCGTCCAGCCAAACTGAGCAATCGTGGGAAAAAAGCCTTCGTGAGAGAGGTAAAGAAGAACCCCAAGATCACTGTCGCTGAGCTCCACAGATGCAGTAGGGCGATGGGAGAAAGTTCCACAAAGTCAGCTATCACTGCAGCCCTCCACCAGTCAGGCCTTTATGGCAGAGTGGCCAGACAGAAGCCTCTCCTCAGTGCAAGACATATGAAAGCCCGCATAGAGTTTGCTAAAAACTCATGAAGGACTCCAAGACTATGAGAAATAAGATTCTCTGGTCTGATGAGATGAAGATAGAACTTTTTGGTGATAATTCTAAGCGATATGTGTGGAGAAAACCAAGTATTGCTCATCACCTGCCCAATACAATCCCAACAGTGAAACATGGTGGTGGCAGCATCATGCTATGGGGGTGTATTTCAGCTGCAGGGACAGGACGACTGGTTGCAATTGAAGGAAACATGAAACCGAGATATCCTGGATGAAAACCTCTTCCAGAATGCTCTAGACCTCAGACTTGGCTGAAGGTTAACCTTCCAACAAGACAATGACCCTAAGCACACGGCTAAAATAACAAAGGAGTGGATTCAGAACAACTCTGTGACTATTCTTGACTGGCCCAGCTAGAGCCCTGACCTAAACCCAATTGAGCATCTCTGGAGAGACCTGAAAATGTTTGTCCACCAACATTCACCATCCAACTGACAGAACTGGAGAGGATCTCAAGGAAGAATGGCAGAGGATCCTCAAATCCAGGTGTGAAAAACTTGTTGCATCATTCCCAAGAAGACTCACGGCTGTACTAGGTCAAAAAGGTGCTTCTACTCAGTACTGAGCAAAGGGTCTGAATGTGATATTTAAACTTTTCTTTTTTAATAAATTTGCAAAAATTTCTACATTTCTGTTTTTTTTCAGTCAAAATGGGGTGCAGAGTGTACATTAATGAGAAAAAAATGAACTTTTTTGAATTTACCAAATGGCTGCAATGAAACAAAGAGTGAAAAATTTAAAGGGGTCTGAATACTTTCCGTACCTACTGTAAAAGAGGGGTAATTTTTGACGATAGGTATTAAGAGTAAGATCCCACGATGAGTATTTGGTTAATTTTCTCATATGTAAAAAAAAAACAGCCAGCAACTTTAACCCCTTAACGACCAAGCCATTTTGTAGGTTAATGACCAGGCCTATTTTTACAATTCTGACCACTGTCTCTTTATGTGCTTATAACTCTGGAACGCTTCAACGGATATTGGCGATTCTGAGAATGTTTTCTCATGACATATTGTACTTCATGATAGTGGTAAAATTTCTTTGATATAACTTGCGTTTATTTATGAAAAAAATGGAAATATGGAGAAAATTTTGCAAATTTTGCAATTTTCAAACTTTTAATTTTTATGCCCTTACATCAGAGAGATATGTCACAAAAATAGTTAATAAATAACATTTTCTACATGTCTACTTTACATCAGCCCAATTTTGTAACAAAAATTTTTTTTGTTAGGAAGTTATAAGTGTTAAAAGTTGACCAGCGATTTCTCATTTTTCCAACAAAATTTACAAAACCATTTTTTTTAGGGACCACCTCATATTTGAAGTGAATTTGAGGGGTCAATATGACAGAAATACCCAAAAGTGACACCATTCTAAAAACTGCACCCCTCAAGGTGTTCAAAGCCACATTCAAGAAGTTTATTAACCCTTTAGGTACTTCACAAGAATTGAAGCAATGTGGAAGGAAAAAATGAACATTTAACTTTTTTTCCCCAAAATTTTTCTTTCTACACAATTTTTTAAATTTTGTCAAGGGTATCAGGAGAAAATGAACCACAATATTTGTTGCACAATTTCTCCTGAGTACACTGATACCCCATGTGTGGGGGAAAACCAATCTTTAGGCGCACGGCAGTGCTCAGAAGGGAAGGAGCATCATTAGAGATTTTGAATGTCAAATTGGCTGGAATCGAGAGCGGACACCATGTCACGTTTGGAGAGCCCTTGATGTACCTAAACAGTGGAAACCCCCCACAAGTAACCCCATTTTGGAAACTAGACCCCCCAAGGAACTTATCTAAATGTGTGGTGAGCACTTTGAACCCCCAAGGCCTTCACAGAAGGTTATAACGTAGAGCCGTAAAATTAAAAAATCATATTTTTTCCACAAAAATGATCTTTTCACCCCCAATTTTTATTTTTCAAAGGATAAAAGGATCCCAAAAGTTATTGTGCAATTTGTCCTGAGTACGCTGATACCCCATATGTGGGGGTAAACCACTATTTGGGCGCATGGCAGAGCTCGGAAGGGAAGCAGCGCCATTTGACTTTTTTGGCTGGAATTGAGATTGGACGCCATGTCGCATTTGGAGAGTCCCTGATGTGCCTAAACAGTGGAAACCCCCCACAAGTGACCCCATTTTGGAAACTAGACCCCCAAGGAACTTATCTAAATGTGTGGTGAGCACTTTGAACCCTCAAGGGCTTCACAGAAGGTTATAACGTAGAGCCCTAAAATTAAAAAATCATATTTTTCCACAAAAATTATCTTTTCATCCCCAATTTTTATTTTCCAAAGGATAAAAGGACCCCAAAAGTTATTGTGCAATTTGTCCTGAGTATGCTGATACCTCATATGTGGTGGTAAACCTGTCACGGGTGTGTCGCTGCGAAGATCGTCGCGATTGCACACCCTGACTTCTCACAGCTGAGTTTCTGGTGCTGGGTGTTTTTCGGCAGAGAGGGAGTTAATTCTTCCTCTCTCTGTGCTGGACTAGACCAGCCTCGCTCAGCTGCAATTAATGTTGTGGTAATTGGTTTCCTTCAAATACCTGCCTGTCTGCTGGGGAAGTGTCGGTGAAAGCATTCATGCAGACCAGCAGAGCGGATCGTTGTATGGTGAAGGCTGAAGTTAAGAGTACCTGTGTGGTCTTTTTTCCCCTCCTCGCTTTATCATTTATCTCCGTACCCGTTGGTGTCCCCTCTGTTTTCTGTGGTATTACTTTTGTATGCAAGGTGGATTTTAGTTTACCCCTTGTACTGTCTCGTTCGTTTATTACTGTGTTTAGGCATATACCTACCAGTCCCCGGTGTTGTGATCAGGGTTCTTCTCAGGACTGGATCACTGAGGTTCAGGGATCCTCAGGAGGTAGGGATTACGCTGGTGGCCTGGACCTCTGTACCATCAACAGTACCTCCAGGTAGAGGGATTAGTCAGGACCCCAGCTTAGGGTAGCATAGACCCAGACCTCCTGTATGCAGTAATAGCGTGACATTTTCACCGACCTTTCTAAAGATTTTCTCCAGTCACCATGGATCCAGTAGTAAGTCTAGCTCGGCAGTTGCAGAGTTTGTCCATGGAGCTGGCGGACGTTAAGTCCAAGGTTTTGTACCCCCCGGAGCAGGCCGGACCTGAACCTAAAGTAGCTCTCCCTGACAGATTCACTGGGGGGCGGGACAAGTTTTTTGCTTTCCGGGAGGCATGTAAATTGTACTTTCGGCTGTGACCTCGGTCATCTGGGAGTGAGGAGCAAAGGGTGGGGATTGTCATCTCGCTCCTACAGGGAGACCCCAATCCTGGGGGTTCGCTCTTCCCCCGAGCTCCCCAGCTCTCCAGTCAGTGGATGGGTTTTTTACGGCTCTGGGTCTTGTGTATGATGACCCGGATCGGGTCTCCCTTGCTGAATCTAAGTTACGTAGGATCCATCAGGGAGATCGTCCGGCAGAGGAATTCTGTTCGGAGTTCCGTAGGTGGGCCACGGACACCCAGTGGAATGACCCGGCTCTTAGGAGCCAGTTTTGTCAAGGTTTATCTGACAAATTAAAGGATGTGCTGGCACAGTATGACCCTCCCACGTCACTGGAAGCCGCTATGGCCCTTGCTATTCGTATTGACAGACGTCTTCGGGAGAGGTGCGGGGTAACCTTGCCCCCTGTGATGACTCCACCTTCCTCAAGGGTCCCTTATATGGAGCTTCCCCTGGCCAGTCCAGAGGAGCCTATGCAATTAGGAGGGACATCATTCCGGGGGAGGGGATCGGTGGGGCGCCACAAAACAGGAGGTTGTTTCTTCTGTGGAAAAAAGGGACATTTTATTAGGGGGTGTCCATCCCGTCCTTTGCAGAGTGAGAAGTCGCCGGAAAACTATTGATCCCAGATTGTGTGGTGGACGGCAATCTGGGAGTAAGTATTTCGTCCCTAAGTTCGTCTCAGTTTCTCGTACCGGCGGAGGTGGTGGTGGGTGCGAGAACTGAGAGGATATATGTTCTTCTGGATAGTGGGTCCGGGGCTAACCTGGTGGATGCTCACTTTGCCCGGGTTCAAGGTATGCGATTGAGTGTGTTGACTAAACCCGTCCCCATATTCTCGATCGACGCCAGACCTATCGGTCAGGGAAGTTTTTTGCAAGCAGTGCATAACATAGATCTTCAAGTGGGGGCGTTACATAAAGAACTGTTGTCTTGTTATGTGTTGGAGGGTCTTCCCACTCCTATAGTGCTGGGCCTTCCTTGGTTAACTAAGCATAACCCGGTTATTGATTGGCAATCCAGAGAGATAAGCCAATGGAGTGAATTCTGTAATAAAAACTGCATGAATACGGTCATTGGGGCGGTCGCTCCTAGGGCCTTACCTCCATTTCTGGTGGACTTTGAGGATGTATTCTCGGAGAAAGGGTGTCAAGAACTACCTCCTCATCGCGAGTATGACTGTTCTGTTAACTTGCTCCCTGGGGCCAAGTTACCGAAATCTAGGTTGTATAACCTTTCTGGTCCTGAGAGACAGGCCATGAAGGATTATATTTCAGAGAGTCTGGCTAAGGGGCATATTAGACCTTCATCTTCCCCGGTGGCCGCGGGGTTCTTCTTTGTGAAAAAAAAGATGGAGGCCTACGCCCTTGCCTGGATTTCCGTGAGCTTAATCGGATTACGGTCCGAGATCCGTATCCGCTCCCACTTATTCCCGATCTCTTCAATCAGATCGTGGGTGCCAAATGGTTCTCTAAGTTGGATCTCAGGGGGACGTACAATCTGATTAGGATGAAGGAGGGGGATGAGTGTAAGACGGCGTTTAACACTCCGGAGGGGCATTATGAGAACCTTGTCATGCCATTTGGTCTGAGTATTGCCCCGGCGGTGTTTCAACACTTTGTAAATGACATCTTTCGTCATCTAATGGGACAGTTTGTGGTCATATATCTGGATGATATCTTAATTTACTCGCCGGATCTTGTGTCTCATCAGGAGCATGTTAGGCAGGTGTTACAGATCTTGCGGGATAATAAACTGTACGCCAAATGGGAGAAGTGTGTGTTCGCCGTACAGGAACTTCAGTTTTTAGGGTTCCTGGTGTCAGCAACCGGTTTTCGTATGGACCCTGGGAAAGTGCGGGCAGTTCTTGAGTGGGATCTGCCAGAGGATCTTAAGGCATTACAACGTTTCCTGGGGTTTGCTAACTACTACCGGAAGTTCATTCGTAATTTTTCGTCCATAGTTAAACCTCTCACAGACATGACTAAAAAAGGGACGGATTTTTCAAAGTGGTCTGACAAGGCTTGTCAAGCGTTTTCCTCTTTGAAAAAATGTTTTGCTTCAGCACCCATGCTTATTCAACCTGATGCGTCACAGCCGTTCATTGTTGAGGTGGACGCTTCCGAGGTAGGGGTGGGAGCAGTATTGTCACAAGGTTCGTCCCCTGGTAAATGGCATCCGTGCGCCTTCTTCTCTAAAAAATTGTCGTCCGCTGAGAGGAATTATGATGTCGGCAATAGGGAACTCTTGGCCATTAAGTTGGCTTTTGAGGAGTGGCGTCATTTTTTGGAGGGGGCAGTCCACCCGGTCACCGTCATTACCGATCACAAAAACCTGCTATATTTAGAGTCCGCTAAACGTCTGAATCCCAGACAAGCTAGGTGGTCGTTGTTTTTTACCAGGTTTAATTTTGTCATCACATATCGTCCTGGCTCAAAAAATGTTAAGGCGGATGCCTTATCTCGCTGTTTCCAGGGGCTGGGAATACGGAGGACCCGGTTCCGGTCCTTCAGGAGGGGGTGGTGGTGTCGGCAGTATGCTCTGAGCTTGAGGAGGAGGTATTGGAGGCTCAGGGGGACGCCCCTGTAGGACCTCCAGGGAGACTGTTTGTTCCAAATCAGTTGCGACAAAAGGTGATCGAGGCACACCATAATTCAGCTTTGGCAGGACACCCAGGGAGTAAAGCAACTGAGGATCTCCTCTCGCGCCGGTTTTGGTGGCCTAACTTACATAGGGAGGTGGTAACTTTTGTCGCGTCCTGCGAGGTTTGTGCGCGCTCTAAGACCCCACATACCCGTCCGTCGGGGACCCTCTTACCTTTGAAGATCCCGGAGCGTCCGTGGACTCATCTGTCTATGGACTTCATTACGGACCTCCCGCCATCTTCGGGTAAAACAGTCATACTCGTTGTAGTGGACAGGTTCAGCAAGATGGCACATTTTATCGCTCTTCCTGCTCTTCCTAATGCTAAAACTCTTGCGCAGGTGTTTATTGGGGAGATTGTAAGGCTTCACAGGGTACCCTCGATGTGGTGTCGGATCGGGGGTCTCAGTTTGTGTCCAAATTCTGGAAAGCATTTTGTACACGGCGGGGGATGCAGTTGTCATTTTCATCGGCTTTTCACCCGCAGACCAATGGTCAGACAGAGCGTCTGAACCAGAGCTTGGAGACATATCTCTGGTGTTTTGTGTCAGAGAACCAGGAGGACTGGGCTTCTTTCTTGCCTCTGGCGGAATTTGCTCTAAATAATAGGCGGAGCGAGTCCACTGGTAAGTCCCCGTTTTTTGGGGCATATGGTTTTCACCCCCAGTTTTGTACTTTCAATAGGGGGGGCTCTTCTGGGGTTCCTGAGGAGGAACAATTTTCATCGTCACTTGCTTCAGTGTGGAGAGGGGTGCTGAATAATCTGAGTACTATGGGGAACCGATACAAACGTATGGCTGATAGGAGGAGAGTGTCTGGTCCGGACCTAAGTGTGAATGATCTGGTATGGTTGTCTACCAAAAATATAAAACTTAAGGTTCCCTCCTGGAAACTGGGTCCCAGGTTCATCGGGCCATACAAGATCAGTGCTATAATTAAT
The DNA here is from genome assembly GCA_033576555.1 of Oophaga sylvatica. Taxonomy (NCBI): domain Eukaryota; kingdom Metazoa; phylum Chordata; class Amphibia; order Anura; family Dendrobatidae; genus Oophaga; species Oophaga sylvatica. The sequence goes on along the minus strand of JARQOD010000001.1, from coordinate 114,177,495 downwards.
CCGGTTGCATTCCGTCTTGACTCCCTCCTACATTTAAAATTCATAATGTGTTCCACAGATCGTTGCTTAAGAGGTATGTGGCGCCGGTGATACCTTCACCTTTACCTCCTCCTCCTGTGGTGGTCAATGGTAACTTGGAGTTCCAGGTGTCGAGAGTCATCGATTCACGTCTGAATCGCCGGTCCCTTCAGTACCTTGTTCATTGGAGGGGGTATGGTCCTGAGGAGAGGACGTGGGTTTCTGCGTTGGATATTAACGCAGACCGATTGGTTCGGGCCTTCCACACTACTCACCCAGATAAACCCGGCCCTGAGGGTCCGGAGGCCCCTCGTAGAAGGGGGGGTACTGTCACGGGTGTGTCGCTGCGAAGATCGTCGCGATTGCACACCCTGACTTCTCACAGCTGAGTTTCTGGTGCTGGGTGTTTTTCGGCAGAGAGGGAGTTAATTCTTCCTCTCTCTGTGCTGGACTAACCAGCCTCGTTCAGCTGCAATTAATGTTGTGGTAATTGGTTTCCTTCAAATACCTGCCTGTCTGCTGGGGAAGTGTCGGTGAAAGCATTCATGCAGACCAGCAGAGCGGATCGTTGTATGGTGAAGGCTGAAGTTAAGAGTACCTGTGTGGTCTTTTTTCCCCTCCTCGCTTTATCATTTATCTCCGTACCCGTTGGTGTCCCCTCTGTTTTCTGTGGTATTACTTTTGTATGCAAGGTGGATTTTAGTTTACCCCTTGTACTGTCTCGTTCGTTTATTACTGTGTTTAGGCATATACCTACCAGTCCCCGGTGTTGTGATCAGGGTTCTTCTCAGGACTGGATCACTGAGGTTCAGGGATCCTCAGGAGGTAGGGATTACGCTGGCGGCCTGGACCTCTGTACCATCAACAGTACCTCCAGGTAGAGGGATTAGTCAGGACCCCAGCTTAGGGTCAGCATAGACCCCAGACCTCCTGTATGCAGTAATAGCGTGACAAAACCACTGTGATCGCCTTACTGCGATCTGTGGGAGGCAGAATGAACAAATCCACGAAAGGTGAAGAATTGGTTTTATTTTTTACGCCGTTACTCGTGCGGTATTAGTGATTAGGCGACTTTATTTTTCGGATCGGTGCGATTACAGCGATACCAGATTTATACCCTTTTTTCATGTTTAGCTTCTGTCACACACTTAAAGACGCTTTTTTTGGAAGAATTTTTTGTAAGACATTTTTGCATTGCCGTATTTTGAGAGCTATAATTTTCCATATTTCGGCCGACAGAGTTATCTGTGGGCTTATTTTTTGCAGGACGAGCTGACGTTTTTATTGGTACCATATTCGGGCACATAACATTTTTTGATCGCTTCCTATTCTGATTTTTGTGGAAGCAGAATGAACAAAAACCAGCAATTCAGGAATTGTTTTTTTTTTTTTTTTTACTCCGTTCCGCGTGTGGTAAAATTGATAAAGCAGCTTTATTCTTCGGGTCACTACGATTACAGTGATACCTCATTTACATATTTTTTTATGTTTTGGCGTTTTTTACACAATAAAAAATATTATAGAAAAAATAATTAATTTTGCATCAGTTTATTCCGCGAGCTATAACTTTTTTATTTTTTCGCTGATGATGCTGTATAGTGGCTTGTTTTTTTGCGGGACAAGATGACGTTTTCAGCGGTACCATGTTTATTTATATCCGTCTTTTTGATTGCGTGTTATTGCACTTTTTCCAAGCAGTATGATGATACCGCTTGGAAAAAGTATAATTTACTTTTTTGTGTTTTTTTTTTTTTTACGGCTTTCACTGAAGGGGTTAACTAGGGTTACGCTTTTATAGATGGGATTTTTACGGACGCGGCGATACCAAACGTGCATTTTTTTGTTTTTTTTATTACATAAAAATGTGAATTTTTTAGGGGAATTTTTTAAACATTTTTTAAAAAAATGCTTTTTTTTACCTTGTCCCTTTATGGGACTTTCAATTTTTTACTTTTGATTGCAGGTACAATGCATTGCAATGCTCGCTAGGGTCCTGCAGGGATTAGATTCCTGCTCGGCGCTATGTAGGGACGTTTAGGGAAGACAGGGTGATTTTAGATCTGCCTAGGATTCTCCACTCCCCCCCCTTCCCTAGTGTTTGGGTTCCCCCATCCTTATTCACGTTGTTGTGCACTTACATATCCTTCACTCAGCATGACAAACGGCTCGCATCATTCTCCCCTGCTCTGCCGGCGATCAGTGCGAGCAGGGGAGAATGATGAGACTTGTGTTCAAGTGACAACAATGAGAGCAGGCAGTGGCTGATGGGACTATTACTCCCATCAGCCTACACCTGCTGCCACTAATAGTGACAGCAGGTGGCAGCTGATGGGAGTATTCAACACTTGCCGCTTGTGGTATGCATAAAGTAAAAAATCTGGCATGGGTTCCCCTGTATTTTCCAGGCAAAATTCACAGCTGGGGGCTTCAGCCCTCAGGTTCAGCAAGGGTGGTTATCAAGAACAGAGGGGTCCCCACGCTGTTTTTTTAAATTATTGATTGCCATAGAGCAGGGGAGAATAATTAGAGCAGTCTTCAGCACCTGGCACCGGAGAACAGCGCTAACTGTATTGCTGCTTCTCAGCCGCCGGATGATATCCCAGTGTGCCATCCGTGTGATGGACGTTTGTGGCCCGTGCTGCAGGTAAAAAACGGACATGTCTATGTGTGGGTCACACAGACACACGGTCTGTGGAAACACACTGAAGTGCACAGCAACATAGATTTCAATGTGTCTACGTGTGTGTCACAACACGTATTGGACACACTGACGTGTGAAAGAGGCCTAAATATGCATTTCATTTGCAGATTTTCCCCATAGACCTAAATGAAATTAAGAAAATCCAGAGATAAAAATGTATGTGTGTTTTTATTGCGTTATCACAGCAGGAACACAATAAAAACACATATAATCCACACATGACTTTATCAATAAAGTTTTATCAAAGCCAAGTAACACGAAGTGTCCAAAACAAAGCAGTTTTATTTAAAACTCGAGAAACCAAAAGGAGCCAAATATACAGCTGAAAAAAACATGGTAAAAACACATCTCAAAAAAACTATGAAAAAACGCAAGTAACCTAAGTTAGTTAATTGGTGCAGAAATGCTGCAAAATATCTGCCACATCAGAAACTCCCCAAACACTCATTGTGGGACCTTGGCCTAACAGTTCATCTATTCATATAATATATCTGATATACTGTAGAAAGATCTATAGTCACCAACCTGTTTACTTGCCCTTTCCCCTCAGGATCATTGTTCTTAAACAGTTGTTTCAGACTGAAATGTCCACCAGATCTTAACTTTTCTTGCAACATATGTTCCAGCTGAAGCAAACAATAATGTCATTTAAGAAAGTGAAGTGACAGTATATTAGACGATAAAGTATATAAACATAGACAAACTGACACAATAGCAATCATCAATATGGAATTAAAGGGAATTAAAAGGAGTCTGTGACCTCAAAAACACTATTTAATCTAACCCCATGGTTAAAGCACCACATCAACGTTTTTTTTTTATTTCAGCGCTGGAGCAGTGCTACTAACATAAGGTCCTGCTGCACCTAATGTCTACTGACACTCGCTGTCTTCTGCTCTTCCCAGCACAACTCTGGTCTTTTTTATTTAATGTATTGGAAAAGATTGTTAGAACATTATACCAGGACATGGAATGGGGAGCATTTAACAAGGAAGGGGCCCAGGGTGGAACATTATATGGGGCCCAGGATGCTGAGCATGTTACAAGGAAGGGGGCCAGGATGAGCAGCATTACATAAGAAAGGGGCCCAGGATGGGGAGCATTATACAAGGAAGGGGCCCAGGATGCTGAGCATTTTACAAGAAAGAGGCCCAAGATGAGCAGCATTATACAAGAAAGGCACCCAGGATGAGAATTGTACAAAGAATGGGCCCAGGATACGGGGCATTATACAAGAAAGGGGCCCAGAATAGGGGGCATTATACAAAGAAGGGGCCTAGGATGGGGGGCATTATATCAGGATGGGGGGCATTATACAAGGTATACAAGGAAGTAGCCCAGGATGGAGGACATTACACCAGGAAGGTGGACAGGATAGGGGTCATTATATTAGAATGGGGCACAGGATGGGGTTCACTATACTAGAAAGGGGCCCATGATAGGGAACATTATACCAGGAAACTGCCCATGATAGGGGACATTATACCAGGAAGAGGGACATTATAGCAGAAAGAGGTCCAGGACAAATTATATTATAATAGGAAGGGGCACAGGATGGGTGACATTATACCAGGAAGGGGCCTAGAATGAAAGACATTATTACAGGAAAGAGGCCACGATGGAGGACATTATTGCATAGAGGGTGAATATTCATGTTATTATAGGATCTACAATGCTTCAAGGACCCATACATCTGACCAACATGCAGGTGGGAACCCAGGTCCAAATTTTCCACTGGTGCCCATTTGACTCTATTTATGCCACTGAATATTAGAACCACTCCAGCACTGGAATAGAAAAAAAAAAACACTTGAGTGGTGCTTTATATAGGCAACAGCCCCTTTAAACACCGACCTACATGTCATACCTGTAGTGTAATAAGCATCCCTTTTGATGTGCATACAGAGAAGTTTGTTTGATATACAAATCGGGGTGTCTGGTGCACCCTTAGCATGGTCAAAAGCACTTAGTGCACTGGTACGCCCCTCAGCTGCCATGCCTGGCTGACTCCCCTTATGTTGGTTGACAGTGCTCACTTGGCCAAAGTGATGGGTGCCTGAAAAGAAAGTGTGGTATTCCTGTGCCTGTTCTTCTGGTGCTGAGTGAAGTGGTTGTTATGTGGTAGTAGATCTGTTTCAGTGGACCAGTATTCCTTTCAGCACTGTGGGTTCCCAGTTACACCTTGCATTAACTGTTATGTGCTTACACTAAGGACTGACAATGTGCTTTGCACTTTACTGCCATCTCCTGGCTAATGTATGCGTATGAGAGTGAGGTATTCATTATCTCCTCAGCAGAAGCTTCTTCTAGAAGCTGCAGAAACATGGGAAGAATCTCCGAGCTCAGCACTGACACGTGAAGGCTAGAACACACAAGTCCAGTCTGGTCCTGGCTTTGCCAGAGGAGAGGAAACTTGGTCTTCCTCACAAGCAAACACTACTACAACCAGAATCTAATTCCAGTCTGTGCTGAGGGGACATCATTCTACACTTAGTCATTGCTGGAAGTGTTGGCACCCTTGAAATTGTTCCAGAAAATGAAGTATTTCTCCCAGAAAATTATTGCAATTACACGTTTAGTTATACACGCTTACTTCCTTTGTGTGTATTGGAACAACACATAAAAAATCAAAAGGCAAATTGAACATAATTTCACATGAAACCCCAAAAATAGGCAGGCCAACAATGTTGGCTCCCTCAACTTAATATTTGGTTGCACACCCTTTGGAATAAATACCTGCAATCAATTGCTTCCTATAACCTTCGACAAGCTTCTTACACCTCTCAACTAGAATTTTGGACCACTCTTCTTTTGCAGATTTCTTCAAGTCTCTAATACTTGCCTTCTCCCAACAGCAATTTTTCAAGGGTGCCAACACTTTCGGCCATGACTGTAGTCCCCTCCACAAAGGAGTAAAGCTTTCCATAGTCAGGAGGGACAGGGATAAACAACGGCCCTCTTAAATTACTGTTCCCTTTATGCAGGAACCAGCGCCATGTGACTTCCATCCCACAAACTTTGTCTATCTCACAAACTTTGTCTATCTCACTGCTTGCAATAAGGAACGGTATGGCCAAAAATGTGAGTTACTTAATACTTCTAGTTTTATGCCACAATGAGCCAATTGTGTTTTCCATAAATAGTAAGTGGAGCGAACTCTAGTCGCCGTGAGAGGCCCAAAACTTGGTTACTTATCATAAGGAGATGAAACCTCCTATCATATGCAAAATAATAAATGTATCCTACTCTGTGAACTGCATCCACTGTGCCTTTAAGATATACAGTAATCTGTTATTTGCAGTAACTGAGATTTTTTCTTAGTAAAGAGGTGTTAAGTTTGCAGGGTTAGACGTGTATCCAGAGGCTTCAATTGTACTAAACACCACGAGGGCCCCAACACCTGCATCATGACCACCTTTATAGCAATGCCCCTGGGTGTCATAGTGTCACGCTGTATAGCAGATATATATATATATATGTATGTGATGACAGTAATCTATATCAAAAGGGCAACATACTATATAACATGCGCATAGATATATGATAACATAGAATTACCTGACAGAATGTCCAGTGGGTCAATACGGAATCCGTTATACGCTGTCTCCGGCTAGAGGGTGACCGGGGTCTATGCTGACCCTAAACTGGGGTCCTAACTAATCCCTCTACCTGGAGGTACTGTTAAAGGTACAGAGGTCCAGGCCACCAGCGTAAACCCTGTCTCCTATCAATCCCTGCCAACTGTAATCTAGTCCTAAGAAGGACCCTGATTACCACCAAAGGGAATGAACAGGTAACGGTTAATGAACAGAAAGACATACAAGAAAGACAAGAAATAAAGTAAATAAAGTCTTACATACAACACTCACACACAGTAGGAACACCTAAGGTCTCAGAGATAAACTATAAGCTATAAGAGTAAAAACAACTAAGGAGCTCTTAGCTTAAGTATTCTCAGAACCGATCCAGTCTGCTAGACTACATGAATGCTTTCACCGGCATCTAACAAGCAGACTGGCAGGTATATGAAGGAATCTAATTAGAACATAATCAAAAGCAGCCGGGCGAGGCTGGACCTAGTCTTAGCAAAGAGCTAGGTAAAATTAACTCCCTCATTACCAAACACAAAGAAACAGCAACTCAGCTGTGAGAAGTCAGAGTGTGTAATCGCGACGATCCTCGTGGCGATACACCCATGACAGTACCCCCCCCTCTACGAGGGGACTCCGGACCCTCAGGGCCAGGTCTGCCCGGGTGAGTTGTGTGAAAGGTCCGAACCAATCGATCTGCGTTAACATCAGACGCAGGGACCCACGTCCTCTCCACAGGACCATACCCCCTCCAATGAACCAAGTACTGAAGGGATCGGCAACTGAGACGTGAGTCAATGATTTTCGACCCATGAAATTCCACGTTATCATTGACCACCACTGAAGGAGGAGGTAGAGGTGACGGTATGACTGGTGCCACATACTTTTTAAGTAATGACTTGTGAAACACATTATGAATTTTAAACGTAGGAGGGAGGTCCAGACGAAATGCCACAGGATTAATTATGGAACTGATTCCTGTACGGCCCGATGAATCTGGGACCCAACCTCCAGGAGGAAACTTTAAGTTTTATATTCCTGGTAGACAACCAAACCAGATCGTTCACCTTCAGATCTAGACCAGAAACTCTCCCCCTATCAGCCATCCGTTTGTAACGGTTCCCCGTAACCTTCAGTCTTAACCGATCTGGAACTATCAGTCTCCCTGGAAGTCCCACAGGGGCGTCCCCCTGAGCCCCCAATACCTCCCCCTCAAGCTCAGAGCATACAGCTGACACTACAACTCCCTCCTGAGGAATAGGAACCGGATCATCCATCTTCCCGGCCCTTGGGAAAGTACGAGATAAGGCATCAGAAGCAACTTTATTGAGCAGTCATATGCGCGATGAGGAGGTAACTCTTTACACCCCTCCTCTGAGAACATCTCCCCAAAGTCCTCCAGAAAAGGAGACAAAGTCCTAGGCACAACCGCACCGATGACCGTGCTCATGCAGTTATTCCTGCAAAATTCACCCCACTGGCTTATCTTTCCGGATTGCCAATCAATCACTGGGTTATGTTTAGCCAACCAAGGAAGTCCCAACACAATAGGAGTAGGTAGACCCTCCAACACATAACAAGACAATTGCTCTTTATGTATTGCCCCTACTCGAAGATCTATGTTATGAACAGCTTGTACCAAGCTACCTTGACCGAGAGGTCTAGAATCAATAGAGACTATAGGGACCGGTTTGGCCAATACACTCAGTTGCATACCATGCACTTGGGCAAACCGAGCGTCCACCAGATTAGCCCCGGACCCACTATCAAGAAAAACAGAAATCCTCTCAGTTCTAGTACCAATCACCACCTCCGCAGGCACGAGAAACTGAGAGGGATTTGGGGACGAAATACACACTCCCAGGTTAACTCCTTTGCTCAAAGAGGCCCGGGATGGACACCCCCCAACAAAATGTCCCTCTCTCCCGCAAAAGAAACACCTTCTAGTCTTGCGGTGCACCGCCGATTCCCTCCTACAAAAAGATGTCCCTCCCAACTGCATGGGTTCCTCAGAACAGACCAGGGGAACCTCAGTATAAGGGACTTTAGTAGTAGGTGGAGTCATCACGGGAGGCGGAGTTACCTCGCGTCTTCCCCGAATTCGTCTATCAATGCGAATAGCGAGGGCCATAGCAGCCTCCAGTGATGGAGGAGAATCATACTGAGCCAACACATCTTTTAATTTGTCAGACAACCCTTGACAAAACTGGCTCCTAAGAGCTGGGTCATTCCACCGAGTATCTGTTGCCCATCTACGAACTCAGAAGAATATTCCTCCGCTGGACGATTTCCTTGCCGTATTTTACGTAACTTTGTTTCAGCAAGGGAAACTCGATCCGGATCATCATATACCAGACCCAGGGCAGTAAAAAATCGATCCACTGACTGGAGATCTGGGGAGCCTGGAGGAATAGAGAACGCCCAAGATTGAGGGTCCCCTTGTAAGAGCAAGATAACAATTCCCACCCTCTGCTCTTCACTCCCAGATGACCGAGGCCGCAGCCGAAAGTACAATTTACATGCCTCCCGGAAAGTAAAAAATTTGTCCCGCCCACCAGTGAACCTGTCCGGGAGAGCAACCTTAGGTTCAGATCTGGTTTGCTCCGGGGGGGACAAAACCTTGGACTTAATGTCTGCCAACTCCATGGACAACCCCTGCAACTGCCGGGCCAGCTGGGCTACTGGATCCATGACAGCTGGGGAGAATCTTTAGTATGGCCGGTGAAAATGTCACGCTGTATAGCAGATATATATATATATATATATGTATGTGATGACAGTAATCTATATCAAAAGGGCAACATACTATATAACATGCGCATAGATATATGATAACATAGAATTACCTGACAGAATGTCCAGTGGGTCAATACGGAATCCGTTATACGCTGTCTCCGGCTAGAGGGTGACCGGGGTCTATGCTGACCCTAAACTGGGGTCCTAACTAATCCCTCTACCTGGAGGTACTGTTAAAGGTACAGAGGTCCAGGCCACCAGCGTAAACCCTGTCTCCTATCAATCCCTGCCAACTGTAATCTAGTCCTAAGAAGGACCCTGATTACCACCAAAGGGAATGAACAGGTAACGGTTAATGAACAGAAAGACATACAAGAAAGACAAGAAATAAAGTAAATAAAGTCTTACATACAACACTCACACACAGTAGGAACACCTAAGGTCTCAGAGATAAACTATAAGCTATAAGAGTAAAAACAACTAAGGAGCTCTTAGCTTAAGTATTCTCAGAACCGATCCAGTCTGCTAGACTACATGAATGCTTTCACCGGCATCTAACAAGCAGACTGGCAGGTATATGAAGGAATCTAATTAGAACATAATCAAAAGCAGCCGGGCGAGGCTGGACCTAGTCTTAGCAAAGAGCTAGGTAAAATTAACTCCCTCATTACCAAACACAAAGAAACAGCAACTCAGCTGTGAGAAGTCAGAGTGTGTAATCCGACGATCCTCGTGGCGATACACCCATGACACATAGTCTGTGTCCACAAATGCAACTTCCCACTACTGGCAGTAGTTCGGCCATGAGGGACGTGTTTAGGGGTCCAACACTCCATTCCAGTTACCATGACACAACCACCTGCCAGTGGAACTACATATGCCAGCTGACCCCTCTGCAATATCTGGAACTTTTCCATGGTACAAGATAAAAACTTTAGGATATGAACACACACTGTTACTGCAGGAGAAATCGCAGTATTTTCTCGCCTCTGCTGCAGTTGTGTATATTTGTTTGCCGAAACTTTCTTTTCAGGCAGTGTTCGCTCTGGTTAAGGGAGTGCTGTCAATCTACACAGGAGGAGGCGGCCAGGCATGGTAATTGAAGAGTGAATGGTGCTCCGAGCATTTGTGAATAGTCTGAAAATCCCAGCACAATGAGGCTGGGTTCACATAGCGTTTGCCACTAAGGTCCGTGGCTGTCACGAGTGGGTCACTTCTTCCTGGGACATCTGGGGTTAGGCGATCACTACGTATTGTGAATCGCAGATCTTCTGTGTTTGTGTTTCATATTAAATGGATTTAATTTCCTTTGGTGCTGAAGACATTAACGACCCTTTCTATGCTGATTAGAAACTTGCAGCTCCATCTCACAGCTGTTCCTGCCCTGGGCATTTCCTCTTCCTATAAAATCTGGCCAGACCTTCCCTTCTTTGCCAGTGAAAGTTTTACTTCCTAGTTCCTTGGAGTCGCTGTGCTGAGTTGTAGGTCGTTGTTGCTGCTGGAGATTGTACATGCTGTTTTTCGGTGTATGCTTTCCTCATTGTCCTATTCCCATTTGGTTTGTACACTCCTACCCTTCCCTATATATCTCTCTACCTTTGGGTGAGTGTTTTGTATATTAGTTGCTTTCTGCTATCCTTGTTTGTTTTACGTCTTTATACACTAGCATTTCTGCCCAAGGCCTCCTGGGGAGAGGGAGGGGACATCTTAGGGTATACCAGGAGAACAGTAAGGCTGGTGGCCCAAACCGCCTCACCTTTAGAGGTATTTTTGGGATCAGGGATAGTTAGCGTCCCAGCCCTATTTACGTACAGTCACAGTGTGATTGTGTCTCCATCAGGGCTTTCTGTCATGCATAATTTTTGCCCAAATACGCATATTGGAACCAGGCAGCAAAATGTAGTTGACTACGTCTTGCTGCCTGTTTACAGTAGGTGTACAAAGCTGAAAATGATGCACGAAAGAGCACAATTCTGCATTATTATTGTCAAGGGCCCTGCCGGGGCATACGCACAAACATTATTTTGTGAGGGGTCAAACAAAAGCCAAAACGAAGGTCTTGAGAAAATGCTAAATGAGCATAGCCTCATGCAGATGTGGAGCATGTATGACTCTTGAATGCTTTTGATAGTTACGGTAGTGAATACAGTAAACAGATAATATTTTAATATTTCCACCAAAAAGTTTTCTTCGAAGGAATCTGTGACAATATATACAAAAGGTTTTACATATATATACAGTACAGACCAAAAGTTTGGACACACCTTATCATTCAACGATTTTTCTGTATTTTCATGACTATGAAAATTGTAGAATCACACTGAAGGCATCAAAACTATGAATTAACACATGTGGAATTATACATTACACTTTACAAAAAAGTGTGAAACAACTGAAAATATGTCTTATATTCTAGGTTCTTCAAAGTAGCCACCCAAAAGAACACAGACATTGGACAGAGGAATATTGGCTTTTGTTTTGCCAATCTGCCCTGAAGGCCAGCATCCCCAAATCGCCTCTTCACTGTAGATGTTGACACTGGCGTTTAATGTGTACTGTTTAATGAAGCTGCCAGTTGAGGACCTGTGAGGCGTCAATTTTTCAAACTAAAGACTCTAATGTACTTGTCTTGTTGCTCAGTTGTGCAGCGGGGCCTCCCACTTGTCTTTCTTCTCTGGTTAGAGCTTGTTTGTGCACTCCTCTAAAGGGAGTACTACACACCATTGTATGAATTCTTCAGTTTCTTGGTAATTTTTCGCATGGAATAGCCTTCATTTCTAAGAACAAGAATAGACTGTCGAGTTTCACAAGAAAGTTATTTTTTTTTGGCCATTTTGAGAGTTTAATGGAACCAACAAATGTAATGCTCCAGATTCTCAACAAGCTCAAAGGAAGGTTAGGTTTATAGCTTCTCTAATCAACCAAACGGTTTTCAGCTGTGTTAACATACTTGCACAAGGGTTTTAAAGGGTATTTTAACCATCTATTAGCCTTCTTACACAGTTAGCGAACACAAAATACCATAAGTACACTGGAGTGATGGTTGTTGGAAATGGGCCTCTATACACCTATGAAGATATTGCATTACAAACTAGACGTTTGCCGCTAGAATAGTCATTTACCACATTAACACTGTATAGAGTGTATTTCTGAATCATTTAATGTTAGCTTCATTGGAAAAAAACTGCTTTTCTTTCAAAAATAAGGAAATTTCTAAGTGACCCTAAACTTTTGACCGGTAGTGTATATATATATATATATATATTTATATATCCCATATCTCTATAGTTAGCTTGGTTCTGCTCCCATATCTCTGTAGTAAGCTCTGTTCTGCTCCCATATTTCTGGAGTAAGCTCAGTTCTGCTCCGAATCTCTGTAGGAAGCTCGGTTCTGCTCCATACCACTGTAGGAAGCTTGGTTCTGCCCTAATATCTCTGTAGTAAGCTCCGTTCTGCTCCCATATCTCTGGATTATTCTCCGTTCTGATCCATATCTCTGTAGTAAGCTCGGTTCTGCTCCCATATCTTAGAAGTAAGCTTGGTTCTACTCCCATATTTCTGTAGTAAGCTTTATTCTGCTCCCTTATCTCTGTAGTAAGCTCGGTGCTGCTTCCTTTTTATCTGTAGTAAGCTCTGTTCTGCTCCCATATCTCTGGAGTAAGCTCTGTTCTGCTCTCATATCTCTGGAGTAAGCTCTGTTCAGCTCCAATATTTCTGGAGTAAGCTCAGTTCTGCTCCGAATCTCTGTAGGAAGCTCGGTTCTGCTCCCATACCACTGTAGGAAGCTCGGTTCTGCTCTAATATCTCTGTAGTAAGCTCCGTTCTGCTCCCATATCTCTGGAGTATTCTCCGTTCTGATCCATATCTCTGTAGTAAGCTCGGTTCTGCTCCCATATCTTAGAAGTAAGCTTGGTTCTACTCCCATATCTCTGCAGTAAGCTTTATTCTGCTCCCTTATCTCTGTAGTAAGCTCTGTCCTGCTCCCTTTTCTCTGTAGTAAGCTCGGTTCTGCTCCCATATTTCTGTAGTAAGCTCCGTTCTGCTCCCAAATCTCTGGAGTAAGCTCCGTTCTGCTCCAAAATCTCTGGAGTAAGCTCGGGTCTGCTCTCATATCTCTGCAGTAAGCTCGGTTCTGCTCCCATATCTCTGGAGTATTCTCCGTTCTGATCCATATCTCTGTAGTAAGCTCGGTTCTACTCCCATATCTCTGCAGTAAGCTTTATTCTGCTCCCTTATCTCTGTAGTAAGCTCTGTCCTGCTCCCTTTTCTCTGTAGTAAGCTCGGTTCTGCTCCCATATTTCTGTAGTAAGCTCCGTTCTGCTCCCAAATCTCTGGAGTAAGCTCCGTTCTGCTCCAAAATCTCTGGAGTAAGCTCGGTTCTGCTCTCATATCTCTGCAGTAAGCTCTGTTCTGCTCCCATATTTCTGGAGTAAGCTCAGTTCTGCTCCGAATCTCTGTAGGAAGCTCGGTTCTGCTCCATACCACTGTAGGAAGCTTGGTTCTGCCCTAATATCTCTGTAGTAAGCTCCGTTCTGCTCCCATATCTCTGGATTATTCTCCGTTCTGATCCATATCTCTGTAGTAAGCTCGGTTCTGCTCCCATATCTTAGAAGTAAGCTTGGTTCTACTCCCATATCTCTGTAGTAAGCTTTATTCTGCTCCCTTATCTCTGTAGTAAGCTCGGTGCTGCTTCCTTTTTATCTGTAGTAAGCTCTGTTCTGCTCCCATATCTCTGGAGTAAGCTCTGTTCTGCTCTCATATCTCTGGAGTAAGCTCTGTTCAGCTCCAATATTTCTGGAGTAAGCTCAGTTCTGCTCCGAATCTCTGTAGGAAGCTCGGTTCTGCTCCCATACCACTGTAGGAAGCTCGGTTCTGCTCTAATATCTCTGTAGTAAGCTCCGTTCTGCTCCCATATCTCTGGAGTATTCTCCGTTCTGATCCATATCTCTGTAGTAAGCTCGGTTCTGCTCCCATATCTTAGAAGTAAGCTTGGTTCTACTCCCATATCTCTGCAGTAAGCTTTATTCTGCTCCCTTATCTCTGTAGTAAGCTCTGTCCTGCTCCCTTTTCTCTGTAGTAAGCTCGGTTCTGCTCCCATATTTCTGTAGTAAGCTCCGTTCTGCTCCCAAATCTCTGGAGTAAGCTCCGTTCTGCTCCAAAATCTCTGGAGTAAGCTCGGTTCTGCTCTCATATCTCTGTAGTAAGCTCGGTTCTGTTCCCATATCTCTGGAGTAAGCTCGGTTCTACTTACCAGAGTATTTTTAAAGCCTGTTATCTCTGCTGCTTTAATGCAATGGACAGAGATAAGCAGGGAAAAGGAGGGCCACCGCAACTCGAGGGCCACTGCCTTGTGATTGCCCCCCAGGCTGAAAAGTGCCAGCCAGCCCCTGCTTCTTGGACTGTGTTCAGTGTGGGCTGCTGTGCTGGACTTGAGCGGAACTTTTCACCCCTAAAGGTACATCTAGTAACCTTCTCCTGTTAATGCTCCATCTGCATATTGCTGGACTTCTACGTTAAGTGCTGTGCGCACTGATGCTCATATTATTGCTGGACTCCTATGATAAGTGCTGTGCATACACTTGCTCATATTATTGGTGGACTCCTACATTAAGTGCTATGTGCACTCTTGCTCATATTATTGCTGGGCTCCTACATTAAGTGCTATGTGCACTCTTGCTCATATTATTGCTGGACTCCTACATTAAGTGCTATGTGCACTCTTGCTCATATTATTGCTGGACTTCTACATTAAGTGCTGTGTGCACTTGTGTAGCCCAGCTGTGACTGGAGCCACATGTTACCCTGGAGGATGCACGGAAAGGTAAATCCACGATAACCCATTGCACACAACATTTCACATTTTTCCCTGGTACCACCAGAGGGAGCTCTTGAAATGACAGCAGTGAGATAAGGCAGTCTAGCTGCGAGTTAGCTAGTCGTTGGTTTTACCTCAGAACAGCAGAACACCTCAGAGAGTGAGAGGAGAGAGACATTCCTGTCAGAGGAGACGGAAGAAAACAAGCTAGTTACCTCAGACATGCTGAGAGGGAACTCTAGCCAGAAAGAAAACTTATCTGAAAGCCTGAGGACTTCAGCAAACACTCAGCTTATATAGTGGAGTCCAGTGTAGTGGAAAGGATTGCCACTTGGTCTGTTCAAGGTTGAGTCCACTGAGAGTCCAACAGTGAGCTGTTTCAGAAAGTAAGCGTGCCGACGCTTGGAGAGCGGTGAAGAGAAGGAAGCTGATATCTACTGCTGCTTGTGTGTCGACCCGCCACCACAATTGTGGATTACCAGGGCAATGGGGTACTCAGAGCCGAGCCCATGGAAGTCTATGGGGTTTGTCACAGGTAGCGGTGGCTCGGTCTGTGGCCCTGGCGGTCTGGCGTATGTTGGGGATATATTTACAGGGGATAGATTTATATACAGTTCGTGACGCCACCTGTAGTCTTCTGGTAATTTGTACCAGCGCTGCTGTAGATCTCTGAGGGGATGGTGATGCAGCTAGATGTCAGGTCCCCTACAGGTGGGACTGGTCCCTCAAAGTCTATGAAGTTAGTGAAGTCGGGTGCAGATAAATAACACAATCTCACACGGTCAGCGTCTTTCCATACCTTTACTTGTAAGATGTTCAGGCAGGTCCCAGGGAGGCTGATCCAAGGAGAATGTATTTTGAGATAGCAGCTGGACAAGTTAGGGGCCTCCTTTACTTTCAACACGATGAGTACAACCAGCCTGAAGCGTAGTTCCCTCTATAACTCCAGCTATTCCATAGCTGTACTGCCCAGTCAGTTTTGTGGTAGGAGCCTTCCTGTGAGAGAGCTGAATTCCTATCTTGCTGATCAGGCTCAAAGTCTTCACTCCCCCTGACCCCAGTTACGTACCGACTATTTGGGGCTGTTTGCCGCGACCTAAGGTCCGGTAAATCTCTGGTTTTTTACCACTATGCTTGAAGCTAATAGTGATCCTTCGGTCCCCAGTGACCGGTTACAATGTGCAGGACTTCTTCAATCCAAAAGCACTTTTCAAATAATCTTTCCACTGTGCCTTTCGCCTTGTCCTCGCTGGTAGCATAAACACTCACACTTGCAAAAAGTCATGTAATCACTCCCTTCTTCTCTTCCTTTAGAGTTAGTTCCAGACTCTCAGTTATCCACTAGGCAGGAGCACGTCTCTGAACCTTTCACTGTCCTTGAGACAGGTGACTGAAGTAATTCTGTACTAAGCTCTTCTTTCTTAATCAGTGTCTTCAAGTGAGGTACAGCTCTGACCAGGCTGAGGTGATCTATATCTCGCCCTTACTGGCCTCCACTTGCTGAACTGCTGCAGAACCAGGCTGGACTGCTTCCTCCCTCCAAGTCCCAGCTAGACTCCACACGTCTGCTCTGTCCGAAGACAGGAAACTGACTACTCTTATCACTCAACCAATACACCCTGACCACTCCCTCACAAGTGACTACACTACCCTAAGGGTGTGTATAGTGTATGTTGAGTGAATGGGTATTGAGCATTAAACTGCTATCTCTCCAAACATTCTCCAGGGTACTGCGTGTGCCTAACACCAGGGCTACACACTTGTGCTTATGATAGTGGTAAGAGTAGGACGACAGGCCAGTGGAAAAGGGAAAGAGAGTGACCGAGGTCAACCAGCATTAATAGCTTACCTCGACTCTGCAAAACCGGACACTGGGTCCGCGCTTACCAGCATCTGCACGACTGGTAGAAGACACCGGAGACCCTGCTGGACTACAGGTCACAGAGGGGCCCTTCAGTGCTGATACGTAACCGGGGTTAGGAAGAACAAGAGTCTAGCAGGGCCCTGCATATAGAGACTAGTTCTGTCCAAAAGAAGGCTCCACCACAAGATCAGCCAGGCGTAGCAAAGAGAACGGAGTTAAACTTTGTTTCATGCAAGTTAGAAACTCACACACATATAGACATAAGGAGGCCTTACACCTACTCAGTGGATTATTGGACGTGCATCCTCCACCCTGACGGCCTCACGGGACGTGCCTGCAACTTCATCACCAGTAAAGGTACAGAAAGAGACTGTCTTGTGTGTGTCTGCATTATTGCTCCTTCACCCCTACCCCGCCATATACCTCGAGGGATCAGTCTCGCCTGTGGGAGACTTAACACCTTGCTGCCCAGTAACAACCCCTCGGAGGATTCACCCTGCAGCGCTGGTCACCCTGACCAGGAACCACAGGTGGCGTCACGAACATTTCTATCATCCCCTGTAAATATCCCCCTTTTAGTGAGTGCCCAGGGCAACGGTCCGAGCTGCGCTACCCGTGACATTCCCCAGTGAAGTGAACGGGCTCGGTGCCGAGTACCCCACAGCCCTGTTACGTGCGACTCATCTAACTTGGCGTCACAAACAGGATAAGAAGCTCGCTATATGTGAGTCCTGTGTGCCTAAGTGGACTGTTTTTGTGCAAGAGACTGTGTTACTGTTGTTGTGATTTTTGGCGCTAATTGTCTGCCATTGCCCGCCAAAGTACAGCGCTACAGCGCAAAGAGAAGGGGCGTACCTGCAGAAAGCGCGCGGAGTCCCGGACACGCCCCCAACGCTGACGCGGCGGCAGGTCCTGTGGAGAGTTTCAGTGATCGCTCTGACGTCAGAGCACCGGCGACGCAGGTCCTTCCACATCGCTGTGCCTGGCAGAGCTGCTGCCTTCAGGAGAAGGTAGGCCACACTTAACTAGGGGGGCACAGACATGTTGCAGCCACATGCTAACAGCGCGGCCCAGGGCGACCGCTCCGGTGACTTACCCGCCGGTGCTGCCGCGCCGGATGGAAACGCTGGCCCCTCACCAGGTCCGGTGGCCCCGATAGTAACGCTGACACTCCCATAACTGCATGGAGCAAAGTGGCTCCCTCAGTATAGCGGTAAGCCGGATACCCTGTCAGGGTTCAAGCGCAAAATATGCAGCATAATGGACATGTACCCTATGACAGAGAAACAAAGAGCTGCAGTGGTAGTAGGACAATTGACTGGTGCTGCAGAGAGGGAAGTAGAGACTTGGACAGCTGCAGACCAGGAATCAGTGCTTTCAATTTTCTTAAAGCTGCAGACTATTTTTGAGGACCGCACTGAAACAGATCTCCGGATGAGGTTTTACCAATGCTCCCAGAGACCGGATGACAGTATTAGGGACTACGCCTGCCGACTACAGGGGGCCCTGCGAGCTCTCAAACAGGTCAACCCTATAAGTGCCATTAATGAAAGCAAAATGTTGAAGGAACAATTTGTACGGGGACTGAGGTCCCAAGCTGAAAGCAGAACTGTGCACTGGTGGTCCTTGGATCATCCTGACGCTACCTTTGATGCCCTAAAAGATATGGCTATAAAAGGACTGCGACCCCTGGAGAAGCCCGAGGTGGCAACCCAGTGTCACCCGGGTGAAGCCACTCTAAAGCCGGCAGCACCCACCTTTTCCCCGCTGGAGGTGGAAGCCAAAACGCAGGTAGCGCCCCCTACTGAGTTGGACTGTCTGCGCTCAGAAGTGCGCCAGCTGACTAAAAACCTGGCCGCTGTAATGAGTGCCCTGCAACTGCGGAAGGAGGAAGGAGGAAAGATCCTGCTAGCTGACTGCCCAGAGGATGTCCCTTGGATGAACCGAAGGAAAAGAAGGACATCGCCCCACCGGAGGAGGACAACGCCACCCCCAGGAGCGACCCCTGATCAGCACCATCCTCGCCGAGAGATCATCTGCTACCGTTGCAACAGAGAAGGTCATCTAGACCGACAGTGTCATTTAAGCGAGCAGATCCTGGGTCCGAGGGCCAACACCCAGGAATAGACTCTTCAGGCCCCTCAGACTGGAACCGCAGGTTTGTGGGAGGAAGACCCTACCTGTCCATCATCCTGGACGGGATCGCAATCCCTGCCCTGCTGGACACTGGATCTCAGGTGACCATCATACCTGATGTCCTGTATAATAAGTTTTGGTCCATGGACAGTCTCCAGCCCCCGAGTCCTGACTTTGCTGTGTATGCCTCTAATGGTCTCCCTGTTGATATACTCGGAGCCAAAAACGTGGATGTAAAGGTGTGCAGAGTGGAGCTGAAGGACCAGGGACTCTTAGTAGTAAAGACTGTAAATGAGGAAAATGGCTTAAAAGTGGTTTTAGGTACAAACTTTATTAGTAACTGTCTGGGAGAAGTTGTGTTTTTGCTCCAACAGCTCGCCGAAGTTGCCAGGCCAAAGCAAAAGGGAGTGATCCAGAGGGAGAACCGGGCCCTGATGTGCCAGCAGCAAGCGAAGCTGACAGATGGTGAAATTGGTAATGTACGGGTGACAGACCCGAATCCCATTGTGATACCCCCAATGAGTGAAATGCTTATATGGTGTAGAGCAGCAATAGGTCTGAGAGGACAGAACTACCAAGCAGTAGTGGAGCCCCATTGCTCAGAGCACAGACCTACACTCTTGACTGCTAGAGGGGTAGTGGAAGTACGAAATGGGAGGGTACCAGTACGTCTTCTTAACTGGGGAGAAGATGAAGTGAATTTGCCACGTTATGCCACTGTTGCTAAATTACATACTGTAGATAACAACTCCATTCTCACAACAGAGTCCTTAGCCTCCCGCCAACCAGCGGAGGATAATGACCCAGCAACCCAGGTGGAGGATTGGTGTCAGCAGCTCCATGTTGGGACAGACACCACTCCAGCCCACCAGAAACAGGGAGTACTACGAGTGGTACAGGAGTACACGCAGGTATTTAGCAAACACCCACTTGACTTTGGGACAATTAAGGGAGTACAGCATCATATCCCTACAGGCAGTCATCCTCCCATCAAAGAGCGGTATAGGCCTATACCTCCAGCACACTACCAGAAAGCTAAGGAAATGTTGCGTGACAAGAAGGAAGCAGGGGTAATAAGGGATAGTTGTAGTCCCTGGGCAGCACCTCTAGTCCTAGTCAGGAAAAAGGACGAAAGCATGAGAATGTGTGTAGATTACAGACAAGTGAATCGCATTACACATAAAGATGCATACCCTTTACCACGCATTGAGGAATCCTTAGCTGCCTTAAAAACTGCTAACTACTTTTCCACCCTTGACCTCACTAGTGGGTACTGGCAAGTAGCTGTGGCTGAGGAGGATCGGGAGAAAACGGCTTTCACCACCCCAATGGGACTCTGTGAGTTTGACAGGATGCCGTTTGGGCTCAGCAGTGCCCGGGAACGTTCCAGAGAGTGATGGAGAGTTGCCTGGGACATCTCAACTTTGAAACCGTGTTGCTGTACCTGGACGACGTAATTGTGTACTCCAAGACGTATGAGGATCATCTGAAGCACCTGGCAGAGGTATTCGAGTCACTGTCCAAGTATGGGATGAAACTGAAGCCTTCAAAGTGCCATCTGCTCAAACAAAAGGTACAGTACTTGGGACATATTGTCAGCTCAGAAGGAGTAGCGCCAGACCCCGAGAAGGTCACTGCCATCCAGAAATGGCCAGAACCAAGGAATCTCAAGGAGGTGCGCCAGTTCCTGGGACTGACAGGTTACTACCGGAGGTTTGTAAAGGACTACACCAAGAAAGCAGCGCCTCTGCAGGACCTCCTGGTAGGACAACCCCTCAAGAGCAGAAATCCTCCATTCCACTGGGGTAAAGAACAAGCTGAGGCATTCAAAGAGATGAAAGAGATCCTGACAGGCGATGAAATCTTAGCCTACCTGACTACAGCCAGCCGTTCCTGCTGTACACTGATGCCAGCAACGAGGGATTGGGAGCTGTCCTCAGTCAGAAGCAAAATGGCCTGGAGAAAGTCACCTCATATGCAAGCAGGAAGCTCCGGCCGACCGAGAGAAACCCAGAGAACTATAGCAGCTTCAAGTTGGAGTTCCTGGCGCTGGTCTGGGCCATTACAGAAAGATTCAAGCATTACTTAGCCTCCAGCAAGTTCACTGCTTACACGGACAATAACCCCTTGACACATCTTGAAACAGCCAAGCTGGGAGCCATGGATCAACGTTGGATGGCTCGGCTGTCGAACTATCAATTTACCATCAAGTACAGAGCGGGCCGTAAGAATGCCAACGCTGATGCCTTGTCCAGAATGCCGCATGAGTCCGACACGGAAGAGGAATCGGATGACCTAGAAGAGATTGAGCTACCTGCATTCCACAGAAATGGGATGATCCACGAGCAACGAGCCTACAGGAGGCAGCGTGGTAAGACGTTAAACCCTTTACCTCACCACAGCTGGAAGGAGACCCAGAACAGTGACCCGGTTGTCAGCCACATCAAGGAACTGATAACTCAGGAAGGTTCCTCCTTGGAGAAGGATGCGTCTCAACAAGCAAAGCAGCTGTGGAATGAGAGAAGCCGGCTGTTCATCTACCGAGAGAAGCTGTGCCGAAGGTACGTCAACCCAAGAACCCATGAGATGGTATGGCAGATAGTAGTCCCCAGAACGGACATCCAGATGGTGTTGGAAGCCTACCA
Organism: Oophaga sylvatica; assembly: GCA_033576555.1. Taxonomy (NCBI): domain Eukaryota; kingdom Metazoa; phylum Chordata; class Amphibia; order Anura; family Dendrobatidae; genus Oophaga; species Oophaga sylvatica. The sequence goes on along the minus strand of JARQOD010000001.1, from coordinate 114,155,990 downwards.
CGATCGAGCGGGGCACTTTGGCTGGAAGAAGCTGGAAACCCTGTTAAAGTGTCGTTTCTACTGGGTGGGAATGCGCAGTTCCATCGAGAAATGGTGTAAAAACTGTGCGTCCTGTAGCCTCCGAAGAAAAGACTACAGCAGCCAGAAAGCACCCCTGCAACCCATCAAGATGACTCATCCCTTGGAGATCGTGGCCTTGGACCATGTCAAGTTGTCACCCAGCAGGTCAGGATACTCGTATGCCCTGACGATGGTGGATCACTACTCCAGGTTCCTGGTGGTTGCCCCTGTCAAAGATCTGACAGCTGAAACAGCAGCAAAGACGTTTCAAGCGTATTTCTGCAGACCCCATGAATATCCAGAGCAAGTGTTAATCGACCAGGGTCCTGCTTTTGAAGCCGAATTGTTTAAAGAGTTCTGTCACTTGTACGGGTGTAAGAAGATAAGAACCACACCGTACCACCCCCAAACCAATGGTCTCTGTGAGAAGATGAATCACATAGTCATTGATCTGCTGAAGACGGTACCACTTGAGGAGAGGAATCGGTGGCCAGACTTACTACCTGACCTGGTAGATCTGTACAATCACATACCAGTGAGTTCCACCAACTGCACTCCAGCCTACCTTATGCGAGCAAGACCAGGAAAGCTGCCCATGGATTTGGAACTTGGTGTTGTAGAACCAGAAGCTGATGTTACTAGTGAAGATTGGGACACGAACCGACAGGAACAGTACAGGAGGGTACAAGCCTGCGTGGAAGATAGTCTCAATAAAGTAAGGGAAAAGCAAGAGGAGAACTACAACAAAAGTGCGCCAGCTAAGCCTTTTATGCCTGGAGAAATTGTGCTAAAAAGGAAAAGAAGAATGCACAAATTGGATGATCAGTGGGAAAAAGAGCCATATGTCGTGCAAAGTTCCAAGTTTGACAACAGGAAAACCTGTATAATTAGCAAAGATGGAGGAAAGACGACCACCACGGTATCCAGAGACCACCTAAAACTGTGTCCAGACATGTTAAAACTTCACGAGGAAGAACTTGTTATGGAAAAAGAGAAATCAGATGAAGTCATACACACAGACCTAGGAGATTTTCCTGCAGATTGGCCTTGTATCGGAGATGCTGTGATTATTCCAGTACTTCAATTTTACCAACCACAAGAAGCGCTTCAACGTCCAGTTGAACCAGTTGCAACAGCAGAATAAATAGTTCAAGAGGAACCTGCTCCTGTAGCATCTCCAGAAGTAGTATCTCAAAGAATGGAATCTCAAAATGTGGAACCTTCAGATGTTGGGTCTCAGGAAGAAGAATCCCCTGGCGGAACAGAACTGCATCGCCCAGTCGCTAGTATGCTTGCCAGATCCCTAGAGAGGTGGAGGCGGATTTACAGTTTGCCGGCACGCAGTACAGACAGGCTAGATGCTACTATACCTGACACCACACCACGTAGGAGTAGAGAATGACGTGCACTCAGCTTAATAAATAAGGTGCCGGTGTAATGGACCCAAAGCCCTTAATACTAAAGATAATAAGTACACCGCACTCTATAAGGAAGGTATGATATTGAGTCAAATAATATTTATTGGTAAACTGACTATGGCAACAAATTAGGACAAAAAGAAAAGAGCGAATTAACGTTTCGGCTACACTTTAGCCTTTCTCAAAACGTCGCTGTGAAAACAAAAATACAACGTAAGTATCCCCCAAAACAAAAGTGATAAATTTACATAATGTGTAATAAAACAATAATGCCCTATATTCCTATTAAGGACACACTGAATATACATTATATACATAGTTTGCAACCAAAGTATATATGAACTGATGTAAGAGATAGGTTGATGCATAACACAGGTTATTGGAACATAATGAGTTTATCATATGCATACATAATTACCTCAAGAATAGTCCAGTGCCAGAAAGTATGAGCAAAGAAAAAGAAGGCCAAGGTGAAGTCCTTATCTGGCTATAATGATAAGATACTGAGTCAATAAACAGCTAAATAATAAGAGGGTATACCAAGATGTAACATTTACCCAGAGAATACGGATGTCACTATGTGAAGAGGCAGCTCCCTGTTTTGGGATCGTCTGCAGGCGCTATGGAAGATGATAATGACCCCAATGAGTAATATGCCGCTTAATGTTATAGGATCGATCAGCAGAAGCAATTACCTGAATGTAGACTCAATGCGTGTGGCAGCGCTCCCGCGCTGTGCCATGTGTATGCGCGCTGTGAGAGTGACTGGGGACGCTTGTTTATGTCAGCTGGTACTTGCCAGAGCGGAAGTGCGTGGTACTGACCGGAAGTGACGTCGCGCAACCCTCCGTGTATACTGCGCATGCGTGAGTCTCCGTTCAAGTAACGGGTTAGCGCTGATGTTACATAATCCGGAGTCATGTGACAGTGATACCATAGCAACTAGGTAAATAAGCTGTGTGAGCGCCGTATCTCAGTCATAAGTAAGAGATTCCAAACAGAAATAGCTAATAAGCCATAAACAGTAAGGGGGTATGGTATAAGTGAAATAAGCTAGAAAAAGGCACTGGATAGAGGTTAAAAATTATATAGACTTAGCAGACAAGTTAGAACAGATAAAAGGACCATATATACAGCACAACAAGATATTGGTATACGGCAAAAAGTTCACAGTAAAATAAAGGCTATATAAAGCAATAACAATAGAGATCGATACAAGGGGGTAAGTATACAACTCACCTACTGTCAAGATATTTTAACGGGTCTGTAAATAATACAAAGAAATTAATGAGGCATTATAAAGACCAATCAATTTCCCTTTTCAGGCCTTTAGGGGCCAAAGTGTCTAACTTATGGATCCAATAGGATTCTCGAGCTTTAAGTAGACCGACATGATTACCTCCCCTTCTCGGTCGGGGACATGTTCTATTATCTGATATTTGAGCTGTGCCACTGTATGCCTCATCTTTGAAAAGTGGTCCGGTAATGGTAGCCAATTTTTTCCACACCTGATCGTGGACTTATGGCTAGCTATCCTATCCTTAATATGTTGGGTGGTTTCTCCCACATACAATAAACCACAGGGACATTTAACCATGTATACGACAAAATTTGAATTACGTGTAAAGAAGCCCCGGATGGGATAGCTTTTGCCAGTCCTAGGGTGAGTGATATTATCCGATTTGATGATATTGGAACAGGAAGCACAATTCAAGCAGGGAAAAGTGCCATTTCTTCTTGGGGCAAGTAGTGTCTGCGTGTTAACAGGGCGAAGGCCCCCCATATCGGCCCTGACCAGTTTGTCTTTGATGTTAGCGGGTCTTCTTGTGTACATAAGTGTTGGTTCTTTAAATGAATCTATGTCTGGATAAGAGCGAGTTAATAAAGGCCAGTGTCTCCTAATCACCGAGTAAATTTTGGGCATTAAAGGGTGAAAAGTATGCACGAATGGAATTCTTGTTGTGTTTTTAGACCTAAAGAGCGGAGACCGAGGTGTTAATGCCAGTGTCTTCTCCTTAGTCAGTAGTGACTGTGGATAGCCCCTCTCCAGAAATTTCTGAGTCATGGTGTCAAGTCTCTCTGTTAGGATATTGGGATCTGATACGATCCGTGTGACTCTTTTGTATTGTGAGCGGGGTAGACTTTCACGGTGTATTTGGGATGACAACTGTTGTAATGCAGTAAGCTGTTGGTGTCAGTAGGTTTTCGATAAAGGTCTGTGGATAGGTTCCCAGATGCATCCTTATGGACCATGGTGTCCAAGAAGGGGACTTCTGTCATGCTATAGTGCATGGTAAATTGTAGTTCCGGAAGAATAGAATTGAGAAAGCAGTGGAATGCATGAAGAGCGGTAGGAGTACCCGTCCAAATAAGAAAAATATCATCGATGTAGCGGTGATACTCTAAAGCATAACTTGAAAAAAGCTCATTAGTATAAATGTGCGAGACCTCCATTGTACCACTCTGGCGGAGTATCACAGACAGAACAAGATTCCTAGGGGCTTAGATGCAACCTTCGTCCTACCTTGTTCTCAGATAACCCTGATTACTGTGATAAATATAAAAAAATACTGAATAAGTGCTCGTTAGACATCATTATCCTAACTATAATTATCTCCAAAAGGCTATATCAGATATTAAACTTAATATCCAAGCCATAGAAACTCAGCTTTCAACCACCTTAACGTCCTCTGATTGGGCAACTCTTAAGATAAAAACAGAGAGGTCACTGGCGGAGCATCTTAAGACACTACAGGAGAGGAAGAGAAGCAAATTCCAGCGGGATTCGGAGGATTATTCCAATAATCAGGTCTATAGATGGGCGGATTCCTTCACGCCCTCCAACACCTGGCGTCGACCACGCCCTCCACGCAGAGACGGTTCCTTCAGCTCGGGAAGCGACTCTTCCACAGGACGGAATCGTTTTTTATCCAGGGACCACAGGAGAGGGCCCCCAAACTTAGAGCAACCAGACGAGCCAGGAGAAAGGATGACCACCCGGTCACAGGTGAGACAAAAAACATAGTGATCAATATCTCGGACCACCTCTTGTCTCCTATGGAACTTTTGGTTTTACAAAAGGGACTCTCCTTTTGCCCTACTCCTCCCTGGGACTCTTTTCAACTCAAAAAGGATCTGGAACGTTTCTACCGGTCCATCAGACTGAAAACGCATTTTGGACTATTACCTAATCCCAGCAGTGACCCTTCAACAACGACGGCACCCGATTTATCAATCAGTGACTTTGGTTTGTTTAACAAAAGTAATTTTTGTCCTCCTCACACATACCATGCTGCTGAGGCCTTTATCTCACTTGTAGATCGTGAAATTGGGGTAATCACACACCAACAACGTCTTGGCCTGTTTCCAGTACACTCGAATATTTCTCCAAATGAGAAACAAGAACTTTTTTCGTTGCAGAATAATGAAGGGATTATTATAAAACCGGCAGATAAAGGGGGTGCAATAGTGGTGATGAACCGCTATCAATATATCGATGAGGTGAAACGCCAACTGTCTGATGTCAATACCTATGGCGTCCTTTCATATGACCCAGTCTTTGACATCAGGAGAAAGATTCAATCCATAATTGAACCACACCTAGCACGCCATACAATTGATAAAAAGACTGCCACCTTTTTGAACAATCCACACCCCATTACTCCGGTTTTCTATGTGTTACCAAAAATACACAAGTCACTGAACAATCCCCCAGGTAGACCTATAGTAGCATCGACAGACTCTATTCTGTCCCCATTATCGATGTTTCTAGAAAAAATCTTGACACCCCTTATTAAGTCTACCAGAGCTTTTTTACTGGATACAGGGCATTTTTTGAGCATTATTCGGCAACTCAATACTATACCAGCCGATAGTATCTTGGTAACCTTGGATGTAAATAGTCTTTACACCTCTATTCAACATGAACATGGCATTGAGGCTACCAAATACCTTCTAAACCTTTCTGACATGACTACCAACTCAGTCCAATTGAGCTTAGATCTGCTACGTCTGGTACTATACGAGAATTATTTCTTGTATGAGGACACATTCTATATCCAGAAACAAGGCACCGCGATGGGTTCCAACGTAGCGCCCGCCTATGCTAACGCATTTATGAACTTCTTTGAGGTCTCGCACATTTATACTAATGAGCTTTTTTCAAGTTATGCTTTAGAGTATCACTGCTACATCGATGATATTTTTCTTATTTGGACGGGTACTCCTACCGCTCTTCATGCATTCCACTGCTTTCTCAATTCTATTCTTCCGGAACTACAATTTACCATGCACTATAGCATGACAGAAGTCCCCTTCTTGGACACCATGGTCCATAAGGATGCATCTGGGAACCTATCCACAGACCTTTATCGAAAACCTACTGACACCAACAGCTTACTGCATTACAACAGTTGTCATCCCAAATACACCCGTGAAAGTCTACCCCGCTCACAATACAAAAGAGTCACACGGATCGTATCAGATCCCAATATCCTAACAGAGAGACTTGACACCATGACTCAGAAATTTCTGGAGAGGGGCTATCCACAGTCACTACTGACTAAGGAAAAGACACTGGCATTAACACCTCGTCTCCGCTCTTTAGGTCTAAAAACACAACAAGAATTCCATTCGTGCATACTTTTCACCCTTTAATGCCCAAAATTTACTCGGTGATTAGGAGACACTGGCCTTTATTAACTCGCTCTTATCCAGACATAGATTCATTTAAAGAACCAACACTTATGTGCACAAGAAGACCCGCTAACATCAAAGACAAACTGGTCAGGGGCCTTCGCCCTGTTAACACGCAGACACCACTTGCCCCAAGAAGAAACGGCACTTTTCCCTGCTTGAATTGTGCTTCCTGTTCCAATATCATCAAATCGGATAATATCACTCACCCTAGGACTGGCAAAAGCTATCCCATCCGGGGCTTCTTTACATGTAATTCAAATTTTGTCGTATACATGGTTAAATGTCCCTGTGGTTTATTGTATGTGGGAGAAACCACCCAACATATTAAGGATAGGATAGCTAGCCATAAGTCCACGATCAGGTGTGGAAAAAATTGGCTACCATTACCGGACCACTTTTCAAAGATGAGGCATACAGTGGCACAGCTCAAATATCAGATAATAGAACATGTCCCCCGACCGAGAAGGGGAGGTAATCATGTCGGTCTACTTAAAGCTCGAGAATCCTATTGGATCCATAAGTTAGACACTTTGGCCCCTAAAGGCCTGAATAGGGAAATTGATTGGTCTTTATAATGCCTCATTAATTTCTTTGTATTATTTACAGACCCGTTAAAATATCTTGACAGTAGGTGAGTTGTATACTTACCCCCTAGTATCGATCTCTATTGTTATTGCTTTATATAGCCTTTATTTTACTGTGAACTTTTTGCCGTATACCAATATCTTGTTGTGCTGTATATATGGTCCTTTTATCTGTTCTAACTTGTCTGCTAAGTCTATATAATTTTTAACCTCTATCCAGTGCCTTTTTCTAGCTTATTTCACTTATACCATACCCCCTTACTGTTTATGGCTTATTAGCTATTTCTGTTTGGAATCTCTTACTTATGACTGAGATACGGCGCTCACACAGCTTATTTACCTAGTTGCTATGGTATCACTGTCACATGACTCCGGATTATGTAACATCAGCGCTAACCCGTTACTTGAACGGAGACTCACGCATGCGCAGTATACACGGAGGGTTGCGCGACGTCACTTCCGGTCAGTACCACGCACTTCCGCTCTGGCAAGTACCAGCTGACATAAACAAGCGTCCCCAGTCACTCTCACAGCGCGCATACACATGGCACAGCGCGGGAGCGCTGCCACACGCATTGAGTCTACATTCAGGTAATTGCTTCTGCTGATCGATCCTATAACATTAAGCGGCATATTACTCATTGGGGTCATTATCATCTTCCATAGCGCCTGCAGACGATCCCAAAACAGGGAGCTGCCTCTTCACATAGTGACATCCGTATTCTCTGGGTAAATGTTACATCTTGGTATACCATCTTATTATTTAGCTGTTTATTGACTCAGTATCTTATCATTATAGCCAGATAAGGACTTCACCTTGGCCTTCTTTTTCTTTGCTCATACTTTCTGGCACTGGACTATTCTTGAGGTAATTATGTATGCATATGATAAACTCATTATGTTCCAATAATCTGTGTTATGCATCAACCTATCTCTTACATCAGTTCATATATACTTTGGTTGCAAACTATGTATATAATGTATATTCAGTGTGTCCTTAATAGGAATATAGGGCATTATTGTTTTATTACACATTATGTAAATTTATCACTTTTGTTTTGGGGGATACTTACGTTGTATTTTTGTTTTCACAGCGACGTTTTGAGAAAGGCTAAAGTGTAGCCGAAACGTTAATTCGCTCTTTTCTTTTTGTCCTAATTTGTTGCCATAGTCAGTTTACCAATAAATATTATTTGACTCAATATCATACCTTCCTTATAGAGTGCGGTGTACTTATTATCTTTACCACACCACGTAGGTCAGTACGCACAACGAAGGGAAGGTTACCTGTTAGGTACCAAGAGTAGGCCTAGCAAATCAATTCAGTAAACCAATATCCAAGTGTAAAAATTTAAATAAGATGGTGTAAATATTTGTATATATGTTACTTGTATTATGAAACGTTTGAAGTGTCCTTACCTCCCGCAAGGAAGAGTTATAATTATGTTTATTTGTTAATGTTATAAAAATTGTTTTCTTTTTCAGCCCGGGAGTGCTGATATTAACTGGGGGGGGATGTGTAGCCCAGCTGTGACTGGAGCCACATGTTACCCTGGAGGATGCACGGAAAGGTAAATCCACGATAACCCATTGCACACAACATTTCACATTTTTCCCTGGTACCACCAGAGGGAGCTCTTGAAATGACAGCAGTGAGATAAGGCAGTCTAGCTGCGAGTTAGCCAGTCGTTGGTTTTACCTCAGAACAGCAGAACACCTCAGAGAGTGAGAGGAGAGAGACATTCCTGTCAGAGGAGACGGAAGAAAACGAGCTAGTTACCTCAGACATGCTGAGAGGGAACTCTAGCCAGAAAGAAAGACTTATCTGAAAGCCTGAGGACTTCAGCAAACACTCAGCTTATATAGTGGAGTCCAGTGTAGTGGAAAGGATTGCCACGTGGTCTGGTCAAGGTTGAGTCCACTGAGATTCCAACAGTGAGCTGTTTCAGAAAGTAAGCGTGCCGACGCTTGGAGAGCGGTGAAGAGAAGGAAGCTGATATCTACTGCTGCTTGTGCTTATGATAGTGGTGAGAGTAGGACGACAGGCAAGTGGAAAAGGGAAAGAGAGTGACCGAGGTCAACCAGCATTAATAGCTTACCTCGACTCTGCACCACCGGACACCGGGTCCGCGCTTACCAGCATCTGCACGACTGGTAGAAGACACCGGAGACCCTGCTGGACTACAGGTCACAGAGGGGCCCTTCAGTGCTAATACGTAACCGGGGTCAGGAAGAACAAGAGTCTAGCAGGGCCCTGCATATAGAGACTAGTTCTGTCCAAAAGAAGGCTCCACCACAAGATCAGCCGGGCGTAGCAAAGAGAACGGAGTTAAACTTTGTTTCATGCAAGTTAGAAACTCACACACATATAGACGTAAGGAGGCCTTACACCTACTCAGTGGATTATTGGACGTGCATCCTCCACCCTGACGGCCTCCCGGGACGTGCCTGCAACTTCATCACCAGTAAAGGTACAGAAAGAGACTGTCTTGTGTGTGTCTGCATTATTGCTCCTTCACCCCTACCCCGCCATATACCTTGAGGGATCAGTCTCGCCTGTGGGAGACTTAACACCTTGCTGCCCAGTAACAACCCCTCGGAGGATTCACCCTGCAGCGCTGGTCACCCTGACCAGGAACCACAGGTGGCGTCACGAACATTTCTATCGTCCCCTGTAAATATCCCCCTTTTAGTGAGCGCCCAGGGCAACGGACCGAGCTGCGCTACCCGTGACATTCCCAGTGAAGTGAACGGGCTCGGTGCCGAGTACCCCACAGCCCTGTTACATGCGACTCACACTCTTGCTCATATTATTTTTGGACTTCTACATTAAGTGCTGTGCGCACTCTTGCTCAAATTATTGCTGGACTCCTAAGTTAAGTGCTGTGTGCACTCTTGCTCATATTATTGCTGGACTCCTAGTTAAGTGCCGTACTTTCTCTCCCTTCATATTACTGCTGGACTTGTGCGTATTAGTGGTCGCACCCCGCTATTCAGTTTGCTGTTCATTTCTATATTGTGCTGTGCACTTTGTTACTATTGCAGGAAGATCTCTGTTTGGTTTAATTCCTTATTTTGTTAAATACATTTATTTGTCTCAGCTTTGGTCTCAGTTTGGTTTTATCCTACGCAATTAGATTCCATAGCATCCTTATAATTATTACAGAAGGGCAGAAAGCTGCACAGAAGCAAGGACAGAGGCAATCTGAGCACACCCGAGATTCTATAAATGGAGCCTGACATCTCCCCAGGATACCCAGAAATTCCAGGAGAGTCAGTAAAAATTGGTCACTTTTTTGTCCTGTCCATTAAAAAAATGTGAAGTTTCCTTGATTTTTTCGAAGCTGAAGAAAATTCTACAATTTATTTTGACTATAATTATCATCATTTCACAGTTCACAGTGACTGCAGTTCATGTCTTTATATCATAATTAGTGTTGAGCATTCCGATACCGCAAGTATCGGGTATCGGCCGATATTCGCGTTATCGGAATTCCGATACTTAATTCCGATACTTTTTCCATATCGTATACCGGAATCGGAAGTTCCCATAATTCTTTGAGAGGCAATGTGATTTTAGTCAGCCAATGAGGAATCCTACGAAGTGTGGGCACATCCTGTAATGCTGCGGTCATCTTAACTAATGGCATGGCTGTGATTGGCTGCTGAAATGATGTCAGAATGCACTATAAAAGGCGCCGCTGCCATTTTAGCGTCACTGTGCTGTGAACTCAGTAAGGGACAGAACGCTACTCTGCTAACTCTGAGGGACAGTTAGATATTGCGATTTTGTGTACTACTGTGCTTGAGGCAGGCTAGTTTACCAACCGCTGTGTAAAGCTTCATTTTGCCAGTGTTGTTTTAACAGCTCTGTGCAAGGTGTGTGTGTGACAGTGCAGGTGACGCTGCAGTTTGCTCTGCATCCACCGCTGTTTGTAGGCATCTGCACGTGTCACTTTTTTTTTTATTTTTTTTTATTTTATTTAGTGGAATTGGTGCAGCTCCATTATATTAGAAAAAAATCAAATCTATTAGTGTGACGTGCTTCCATCCGTATACAATACATTGGTTGCAAACACTATAGAACTACACAAAGGAGCTTTTCACAGATAGTGAATAGTTGTGTTTCAGTGTTCACTGCAGTCTGTGAGGTTTTGATTTTTTGAGTGCAGATCACGCTCCAGTTAGTTCTTCAACCACTGCCGGTTGTAGTCTGCTGAGCGTGTGTCACTGCCTCATCCTTCACATTTTTCTCTAATTGGTGCTGCTCCATTTTAGTGGAAAAAAATCTAATCTATTAGTGTGACGCGCTTCCATCCGTATACAATACATTGGTTGCAAACACTATAGAACTACACAAAGGAGCTTTTCACAGATAGTGAATAGTTGTGTTTCAGTGTTCACTGTAGTCTGTGAGCTTTTCATTTTGTGAGTGCAGATTACGCTCCAGTTTGTACTTCAACCACTGCCGGTTGTAGTCTGCTGAGCGTGTGTCACTGCCTCATCCTTCACATTTTTCTCTAATTGGTGCTGCTCCATTTTAGTGGAAAAAAATCTAATCTATTAGTGTGACGCGCTTCCATCCGTATACAATACATTGGTTGCAAACACTATAGAACTACACAAAGGAGCTTTTCACAGATAGTGAATAGTTGTGTTTCAGTGTTCACTGTAGTCTGTGAGCTTTTCATTTTGTGAGTGCAGATTACGCTCCAGTTTGTACTTCAACCACTGCCGGTTGTAGTCTGCTGAGCGTGTGTCACTGCCTCATCCTTCACATTTTTCTCTAATTGGTGCTGCTCCATTTTAGTGGAAAAAAATCTAATCTATTAGTGTGACGCGCTTCCATCCGTATACAATACATTGGTTGCAAACACTATAGAACTACACAAAGGAGCTTTTCACAGATAGTGAATAGTTGTGTTTCAGTGTTCACTGTAGTCTGTGAGCTTTTCATTTTGTGAGTGCAGATTACGCTCCAGTTTGTACTTCAACCACTGCCGGTTGTAGTCTGCTGAGCGTGTGTCACTGCCTCATCCTTCACATTTTTCTCTAATTGGTGCTGCTCCATTTTAGTGGAAAAAAATCTAATCTATTAGTGTGACGCGCTTCCATCCGTATACAATACATTGGTTGCAAACACTATAGAACTACACAAAGGAGCTTTTCACAGATAGTGAATAGTTGTGTTTCAGTGTTCACTGTAGTCTGTGAGCTTTTCATTTTGTGAGTGCAGATTACGCTCCAGTTTGTACTTCAACCACTGCCGGTTGTAGTCTGCTGAGCGTGTGTCACTGCCTCATCCTTCACATTTTTCTCTAATTGGTGCTGCTCCATTTTAGTGGAAAAAAATCTAATCTATTAGTGTGACGCGCTTCCATCCGTATACAATACATTGGTTGCAAACACTATAGAACTACACAAAGGAGCTTTTCACAGATAGTGAATAGTTGTGTTTCAGTGTTCACTGTAGTCTGTGAGCTTTTCATTTTGTGAGTGCAGATTACGCTCCAGTTTGTACTTCAACCACTGCCGGTTGTAGTCTGCTGAGCGTGTGTCACTGCCTCATCCTTCACATTTTTCTCTAATTGGTGCTGCTCCATTTTAGTGGAAAAAAATCTAATCTATTAGTGTGACGCGCTTCCATCCGTATACAATACATTGGTTGCAAACACTATAGAACTACACAAAGGGGCCTTTCACAGATACTGAACAGTTGTCTGCAGGGTTCACTGTAGTCTGTGAGGAATAACCACACTTAGGCCTTAACTTTTCTGACTTTCTTTATCAATCTACCAAGATGAAGAAGTCAGTGAGTAAGGCACGTGGTCGTGGTCGAGGCCGTGGATTTGCAGCAGGGAGAGGACGTGGGGATTCTGTGGCTGCTGCCGCACCCAGTGACACAGCATCCACCAGTTTTCCCCGTGAGCGTTCCTTTATGCGCACTTTTGTAGGAGCTCAGCGTACCCCCCTGCTGCGTGAAGAACAAATTGAAGCCGTTGTTGGTTGGATGGAAGCCAATGCATCGACTTCAATACCTTCCACCTCCTCTCAGGACCACAGCACTGTTGAACAACCATCAGTCTCTTCACCGCCTGCCAAATTGCCCAGGCAGTCAGAGAGCTCTGTACAGGAGCCAGCTGAGTCTCTGCTTCTGTTCTCAGAATCTGTTGGCTTGGAAACAGGGGCCCAGCCAAGCAGCATTCTGGAATGTGAAGAAGAGGCAGTATGCAGTGATGCGCAACAGCTGTGTCTCTCTGAATCTGAAGAGGCGGGTGAGCCAGTGCCGATGGTCAGCACACCGCAGAACGCATCTGATGATGATGAGACTCAGTTGCCAGTTTCTGTTGAGCATGGTGCTGGCCAGACCACCCAACAACAGCAGGTGTTGGAAGAGGGTAGTGGTGGAGATGATGAGGTCCAAGACCCAACATGGCGTGAGGAACAGGAAGGTGGTGGGAGCAGCTCTGAGGAAGAGATTGCACCAACGGTCCAAACAGTAGGGAGAGGTAGGCTGCAGACTCGCTTGCCTGTAGCCTCCAGTTTGGCACCCGTTCGGAGCAGTTCTCTTACAACAGCCAAACCGGGCGCTCCCAGGACTTGCTCTGCGTGGTCCTTTTTTGATACAGTTGCAGATGATATTTGCTATGTCAAATGCAAGCTGTGTAATCAAAAAATTAAAAGAGGTAAAAGTGTCAGTAACCTTAATACAACAAATATGTGGAAACATGTGCGGTCAAAGCACTTTGTTGAGTTACAAAGACACACTGGAGATGTAGGCCAACCTACAGCAGCACCTACATCTTCAGCTCCTGTTGGAGCCTCTTCCTCCAGTTCACACACAGCTGGTAAGGCTTCCTCAAAGGATCGCCATGGAAGAACCTCTGTCACTGTTGTCCAGAGACACAGTGTTATTCCACCCACAGGTGCAAGTTCCCTGTCATCCTCACACACCCAGGCCACAAAACAGCCATCGGTAGCACAGGCATGGGATAAAAGACGGCCATACTCGGCAAACCATCCACGAGCACAGGCTCTGAATGCTGTCATTGCAAAACTCCTGTCCCTTGAAATGCTGTCATTCAGGCTGGTGGAGACTGACAGTTTCCGTGAATTAATGGCATTGGCAGTCCCACAATACAATGTGCCCAGCCGATTTTATTTCAGCAGGCAAGCCGTCCCTGGTCTGCAAAAGCATGTTGAGGCAAAAATTAAACATGCGCTACTAAACGCCGTCAGTAGCAAGGTCCACCTGACCACCGATGCGTGGACCAGTACCCATGGCCAGGGACGATACCTTTCACTCACTGCCCATTGGGTGAATGTTGTGGAGCCGGGTACAGATCTTGCGAGTGGCGCTGTACGTGTTCTGCCAACTCCAAGGATTGCCGGAATCAAGTCTGTCCACATTGACTCCTCCTCCTACTCCAGTTCCTCAGAATCATCGCTGCAGGAGCCGTCACGGTCTACCTCCACATGGACCCGTGGACGCTTACCTGATGCGACCGATATGAGCACAGCCGTGGCCAAACGGCAACAGGCCGTTCTGAAATTAATTCCCATGGGGAATCGAAGCCACACAGCGCAGGAGGTCTGGAATGCCATCAAGCAGGAGAGCGACGTGTGGTTTTTGCCAGCGAATCTCCAGCCAGGCTTGGTAGTGTGTGACAATGGCCGAAATCTGGTGGCAGCTCTGGGCCTTGGCAACCTCACTCACATACCATATCTGGCACATGTGCTCAACTTGGTCGTGCAGAGTTTTTTGAGGGACTATCCGGATCTTGATGCACTGCTGCACAAGGTCCGCCTAGAGTGCGCTCACTTGCGACGTTCCAGCATGGCCAGATCGCGCATTGCAGCTCTGCAACGCAGATTGCGCCTTCCTGAACATCGCATCATATGTGACGTATCCACCAGGTGGAATTCAACGTTACATATGTTGGAGCGGTTGTGTGAGCAGCAGCCAGCAGTTATGGAGTATCAGCTGCATCAGGCGCAATCAACACGCAATTTGCGCCGTCCACACTTCACCATTAATGAGTGGGCCACTATGAAGGACATGTGCCACGTTTTGCGTGCGTTTGATGAGTCAACGCGGATGGCGAGTGCAGATGATGCACTAGTCAGCCTGACTGTCCCCCTTATCTGCCTGCTTCAAAAAACACTGCAAGCAATAAGGGATGAGGTTTTGGAAGAGGTGGAGGATGAGGAGTCACAAATTCCATCACCTTCTGGAAAGTCAGCGCAACGTGGTTCCTCACAAAGGGCTGGGCAGGGCTCACTTTGTGAGGAGGATGAGGAGGAGGAGTCAATGGAGGAGGAAGACATCGCTCCAGAGGGAGGTACACAACGCTCTAGTCAGTATGTAGAGCGAGGGTGGGGTGATGCAGAGCAGGCAGAGATAACGCCTCTTGCAGAGGACAGCGTTTCTTTGCCAGTTGGGAGTCTGCAGCATATGGTTGATTTCATGCTGCAGTGCCTAAGAAACGACCGCCGCATCGCCCACATTCTCACGACGTCTGATTATTGGGTGTACACCCTCCTAGACCCTCGCTACCGGGACAACGTCAAAAGCCTCATCACACCGTTGAACGGGAGCGTAAAATGCGGGAGTACCAAGACACACTGGTGCAATCCCTAATGTTCTACCTTACTGCCGAGAGCACTGCTGCTGCTACTGCTTTACAAAGCAGCTCTGTGCGTCGAGGCAGTGTAGAGAGCTCTGCAACAAGAGGGAGCACACGCAGTGCCTCTGCACAGGGAAAGACCAGTATGTTCAAAATGTGGCAAAGTTTTGTGGCAGCGCCACAAATGTCTACACCATCCGAGAGGGCTCCAGTCAGCGGGAGGCAACGTATCCGTCAGATGGTGACAGACTACTTGGCTTTGCCTCTCAGTGTACTCCCAGATGGCTCTTCCCCATTCAAGTTTTGGGTCTCTAAGCTGGATACATGGCCAGAGCTTAGCCAGTATGCATTGGAGGTGCTGGCTTGCCCTGCTGCCAGTGTATTATCGGAGCGCGTCTTTAGTGCTGCAGGTGGTGTACTAACAGACCGTCGCATGCGACTATCCTCCGATAATGTAGACCGGCTTACTTTTCTGAAAATGAACAAGGCATGGATCTCGCCAGAATTTGTCTGTCCGTTTTCAGATTAAATAACTGGTTCGCAACGTTATCCATGTCTCCTGTTATGTTCATCTTTCTACCACCTGAACTCTACTCCCTGGGCTCCAACACTGCCAGTTGCTGCTCAGAAGTGTCGTGTCCACAGAACAAAACACAAGCTCTACTGTTAGTGGGGTTCAGTAACGCCAGCTGTTCCCTGCTGTGTCAACGGCAAGAAGTGTCCTGTTCCCGACACATGGACAGAAAAACACATGACCAACATGCTCCAAATAGGGAAGAGCCGTCACCCTGCTTGTTATGCTGAAAACATGAAATTGTGAAGTTTTGCAGGCCTAGAATGATAAATTTTTAAGAAAAATATGGACAAATAATAATTTGTCATCACAGCGCATATCTGCACATGTCTATTAGAAATGGTAACAAAAAATAAAACATAGTCTACTCTTCACATTTTTAAATTAATGCATAAAAGTACATTTCAGACTTATGAATTAATGCTTTTAAAGGAACTTTATCTGTACCTGTAAGATAATGCACTCAATGGATGTACGAATCATTACATCCTCATCATCATCATCACGAGTTTTATTTATGACAGACATTATAAAATACACATACTGATGCCAACTGTAACTTCAAACACCATATATGAAATGGCCAGCATGTAAACATGGTAATAATGTCCAATAATAAATTATTACATCTAGAAAGTGCATCATGCATACTGACAATAGGTACTTATACCTGCAAGTGCTGTTGAAACAACCACAAGAGATATAAATTAATACTGGTATATAGGTATCACAGTGCA
The DNA here is from genome assembly GCA_033576555.1 of Oophaga sylvatica. Lineage (NCBI taxonomy): Eukaryota > Metazoa > Chordata > Amphibia > Anura > Dendrobatidae > Oophaga > Oophaga sylvatica. The sequence goes on along the minus strand of JARQOD010000001.1, from coordinate 114,139,292 downwards.
TAGTTACTCATGGACAATGTTGATGTAATACTGTATCTCAATTAAGTCAGCGTCAACCATTAGGCTTGTTAGTCTTGTACATTGTTAAAGAGGGAACGTAATTTTTTGGTTTGTCATAGGTGTAGTATTACACATTAAATTATTACTGCTGTATTTTTTTTTGCGTCCCTAGTGCGCAATAACGCAGCCTAACCTCACATTTGATAGTCAGCTAATTGCCACACGCTACCCTACCCTACGCGTGACAGTAGGAAGGTAGTGTTGACGGATAAAGCTTTGCGCAAACAGACATTCTTTTACCTCTTCAACACTCTACAAGCAAAAAATGCATGATTTCAGCCGCAGACTTTATTGACGTACAGTATAACATCGGCATTACCCATCAGAGGCTGTCCACTGTGTGATACAGACATAGAATATACCTTTGCTATCCGTAGCCTTTGTTTCACCTACACTTGCAGGCACACACTTAAATTGTGACAAACAATGCCTAATGTTTTTTTTAAATGGTTATTTTTTATTGTACATTATTGTGTCATCAATCACATTGATGAGTCCATGCTGGACATGTCATACATGCTATAGAAAGTTACGATTTTATGAACTTAAATAATTAAATTGTCTGTGACTGTCACATAAAATTTGCGATGATGATGATGAGTGACTATTACAAAATCCATTGTCTTCACTATGTTATAGTTTAACATTGCGTTCCTTAAGCATTATTCATAAAAAAAAAAATGTACTTTTATTCTTAAATTTACAACACTATATTTTGTTACCAATTTTTTGGGTGTTGTGTTGTTCCATTTATTTTTGGCATGTGCATATATGCGTTTATATTTGTATTTTCTTTATTTTTCCTTCTTGAAATTAGAAAACATGTGTATCTTTGTACCGTGTTAGCCAGTAGATAGAAAAATATTTAGACTTCAGAGTCAGCAGTGGTTCATACCTTTTTATGGATAACTGAAAAGATGGAAACAAATTGCAAGCTTTCAAGGCTACTCACGTCTCTTCATCAGGGAAAGACTAACTAAAAAAATTAAGCATCACATATTTCTATACACAACAGGACACAGGAATATTGCAATAGGTAAGACAAGTAAGTGACGTGTATCAGAACTGTCATTATCTCACAGGGATGAACATAAATATTCGAACAGTTCCTAGATAAGGATAGAAAGTTTGATTGCCCTCTCATTGGCGTATTTTTTGGGGTTTTCATGACCCTGGAAGGGCATAGACGCAGATTCCTTAATTGATATAGAATGACATAAATCCATGTGATCTATTCATTCCATCACTAACAGTGTCAAAGGTCATGATGAGCTTATATTCTGAAACCTTTGTACGTTTCTCATATTTGAAGTTATATTTTAATAACAGTAATTCCATATCCATGATGCTATGACCGGGCATACAAAAGTCTTTTGCCACAGCTAAATTCATTAATTTATCTGTGATTGTGTGGCGCTGATAATTCATCCTTGTTCTCCTTTTTGTTGCCGGTCTCCCCTCACTTGTCCCTCCCTCACTTGTCTTAGCTATTCCTGTGTCCTGTTGTGTGTAGAAATATGTGATTCTTCATTTTTGGCTTTACTCTTAGCCTGATGAAGACACCTGAGTAGTCTCGAAAGCTTTGAATTTGTTACCATATTTTCAGTTAGCCATTAAACGTTATCAACCACAGAGGACTGTCAAGTATAAATATTTTTCTATTCTTGTAATTGAAATTTATCATTTTATTGTTGTAGTAAAACTTCATTTATTCTTGTTTGAAGTACATACATTTGCAATGGCCACGTAACAAGGCAATAACTCAATATTTTATGCCTACACCCTCCTTGACCCTGGGCTCCAACACCGCCAGTTGTTGCTTGGAAGTGCTGTTAGCACAGTCTACACTTGCTCCTGTGTTACTGGGGTTCAGTAATGTCAGCTGTTCCCCTGCTGTGTGAACGGCAAACAGTCCTGCTGCCTCCACCATGTTCTCTTCTCATCCCTGGGTTACAACACCGCCAGTTGTTTCTCGGAAGTGCTGTTAGCACAGTCTACACTTGCTCCTGTGTTACTGGGGTTCAGTAATGTCAGCTGTTCCCCTGCTGTGTGTACGGCAAACAGTCCTGCTGCCTCCACCATGTTCTCTTCTCATCCCTGGGTTACAACACCGCCAGTTGTTTCTCGGAAGTGCTGTTAGCACAGTCTACACTTGCTCCTGTGTTACTGGGGTTCAGTAATGTCAGCTGTTCCCCTGCTGTGTGTACGGCAAACAGTCCTGCTGCCTCCACCATGTTCTCTTCTCATCCCTGGGTTACAACACCGCCAGTTGTTTCTCGGAAGTGCTGTTAGCACAGTCTACACTTGCTCCTGTGTTACTGGGGTTCAGTAATGTCAGCTGTTCCCCTGCTGTGTGAACGGCAAATAGTCCTGCTGCCTCCACCCTGTTCTCTTCTCATCCTGGGTTACAACACCGCCAGTTGTTTCTCGGAAGTGCTGTTAGCACAGTTAACACTTGCTCCCGTGTTACTGGGGTTCAGTAATGTCAGCTGTTCCCCTGCTGTGTGAACGGCAAACAGTCCTGCTGCCTCAACTTTAATTTCCATGGGTACCTTCTGCTACCCATCCGGGTTCCAGTACCGTCAGCTGGTTCTCCGCAGTGCCTTTGGCGTAGGTGCCTCCATGTCGGTATCCGAGTTCCAGCAACGTCTGCTGGTCCTTGGTAGTGCTTTGGAGCACAGGTACCTCCTGCTTAGTAACCGTGTCCCAGTAACGTCAGCTGGTCCTCGGTTGTGCCATTGGCTCTTTTCCTTCTGCTGACCCTCCGGGTTCCAGCACAGTCAGCTGGTCCTCGTTACTTTCATTGGCTCTTGTACCTTCTGCTACTCATCCGGGTTCCAGTACCGTCAGCTGGTTCTCCGCAGTGCCTTTGGCCTAGGTGCCTCCATGTCGGTATCCGAGTTCCAGCAACGTCTGCTGGTCCTTGGTAGTGCTTTGGAGCACAGGTACCTCCTGCTTAGTAACCGTGTCCCAGTAACGTCAGCTGGTCCTCGGTTGTGCCATTGGCTCTTTTCCTTCTGCTGACCCTCCGGGTTCCAGCACAGTCAGCTGGTCCTCGTTACTTTCATTGGCTCTTGTACCTTCTGCTACTCATCCGGGTTCCAGTACCGTCAGCTGGTTCTCCGCAGTGCCTTTGGCCTAGGTGCCTCCATGTCGGTATCCGAGTTCCAGCAACGTCTGCTGGTCCTTGGTAGTGCTTTGGAGCACAGGTACCTCCTGCTTAGTAACCGTGTCCCAGTAACGTCAGCTGGTCCTCGGTTGTGCCATTGGCTCTTTTCCTTCTGCTGACCCTCCGGGTTCCAGCACAGTCAGCTGGTCCTCGTTACTTCCATTGGCTTTTGTACCATCACCAACAGGACAAAGAAGGTTAAGACAAACTACAAGATACAGAACAAGAGACAGAAGAACAATAAGCAGAAGATCAAAAAGCAGAAGAACATTAAGTATAAGACCAAAATGAAGAGCAAAATATATGCTCTAAATTCTAAGCAGAAGAAGACTAAGCAGTGTATGGGGGTGAGTCCGTTCCTCCTCGTGTGCCCCTGGAAAATGCCTGATGCTGCTGCAGGCTAAACTGAACGCGGACAAATACTGTTGTAATTAAAATCTTTCGTGACAGCAAGAACGGAAGGATGAAAATTCAGAGTTTTACAGATTACAAGTACAGGAATGTCTGTCACAAATAAGAATATGATGAAAAGGATGAATAGGAAGAAGATGAAGAAGTAGAATATGAAGAATAATAACTGTTTAATAAGAACAATATAAGTAATGTTAACAAAAAGATGAATAGCAAGAAGTTTTAGAAGATTAATAAGGTGAAGATGAAGAATAATTTGATGAGAAAGATGATGCTGCTGAAAATTATGAAGGAGAAAGTGTGTGAAAAGTTAAAAAGGTGAAGACCATGGAAGTTGTGAAACAGACATATTTGACAAAATAGAAAAAAGGTTAACAACATTGTCAATTTGTTCGTCAATCCGAACGTATTTCCTAAAAAAAAATAAATAATGCTATTCCATTGGATTGGGTCAAACATCTATGCCTTTAATGTCTCCTCAACCTCCCCCAATACATTCTACATTACTCTTTCTTGTTTTCCTTCATGTACAATTAACCAACAAGGCAAGAATGGGTTTTTTTTAATTTCGATATTTTGTTCCCATAGACTTACATGGGACTTCCGGTATCGGTATCGGGTATCGCCGATATTTTAGTGATATCGGCGATACCATTACGATTCCGATACTTTAGGATATCGGAAAGTATCGCTCAACTCTAATCATAATTATAGGCTGTGGACATGGATCACTGATAATCTTAAAGGGATTTTCCACTAGTAGAACAACCTGTTCTTGAACTAAATGTTTGGCCCGATAAACTGAAAAAGTCTATACTCACCTCCTTTGCTGGCACCATTCCAGCAATGTTAGCCCTCACAGTCCCGGAGCTCTCGTGCAGTGTTGTGACACTTGATTCCCAGCGCTCAATCAGAGCTGGCGTCACTGTCCCCGCATTCGTACCGATTGAAAATGAATGGGAAGTCAAGGATCAGCTGCAGCCCGGACTTCCTCTTTATGTTCAATCCAAACGAAGATGGAGACAGTGATACCAACGCTGATTGGGCGCCTGGCACCACGTTTCACAACGCTACATGAGGGCTCCAGGACCGCGAGTGATGACACTGCTGGAATGGCGCCAGAATGGGAGGTGAGTATAGGTTTTTTAGTTTATTGGGGCCAAAACATTTAGTTTAAGAAGGGCTTGTCTCAGTAGTGGACAACCCCTTTAATGATTTATTCTGGTTTTACAATGTATCCTTAAAAAATATTGTCTGTCTGTGATTTTTGATAAGCTATCTAGAAAAAAATACAGTCAAGTTGACAGCCCTAGGTCACACATGCAGAGAGGGTTTACATTCAGAGGTGTCCCTAAGCATTATAATAAGCACCGGAGACAGAGTCTTGGGAAGATCGCTGTCCCGCCCAGAGATCTTATCACTTCAATCACATGTAAGAACAATTTAGATTTCTCTGCAATAAGTTAACAGTTTCTTCAACTTTCTAGGACTTGAATGCACATTAGAAGTGTTGATCCTTCTTACAGATCCAATTCAACAGCAGTCAAAAGCATATTGCATTTTACCTCATCCACTTCAAGTCTGAGCTGAGTTCCAGGCCGAGAAGCAAAAGTAGACGTGCTGGTTGCAGTGCTCACTCTACTTTCAGTACGACTCCCGATATCGGCCCTTTGACCTGTGTATAGAGAAAAAAAATGTCAGCTCAGGACAATGTAATGATTATCAGCTGTAGTTTTCATGCTTCATCCATGTACCCGGTTCTGCAGGATGTTCTAAATATTCTGAGGCAGAACAAGTACCATTGCACGCAATGTCGGACATTGGGCCCACCAGAGGACTTGATTCTGAGGGCCCGCCTTTCACTTATACAAAACCAATGCAGTATCATTAAAGGGGTTTTTCAGATCAGGGTTAACTTTTGTCAGACACTCTATCTCATGGTCAGTGTTGGATTGGGCCACCGCAGTACCGAAGAATCCTCCAGTAGACCCTGGCCTCTCTTTCAGGGCCGTCCATAGCGGTTGAACTAGCGGCCTATGGGAACCCTGAGTTGGGGCAACGAATTTCCAAACAGTATCTGTCTTTCACCCACTCGGCATCTGGTTTTTAATGGTATTTACGATAGCCGAAAGCTCTCTCCTACACTATTCAACTTGTGCATCCAAGACTGAACGCATTTGATGTGATGAAGTCAACAGATTGCATCAGCATTGCTGAGCCTCAGACCACATGCCGATGAGATTTAAGCAGCGTGCTGTGGGAACATGGCTAGGTAAGTAGGGTTTTTCTTTAATTATTTTAAAAGTCATTACTTGTACGTGAGATGTTGGGCCTCATAACTGTATATAGGGTATCTGTGTGGTCCCATATCATATACATGGTAGCTGTGGGAGACCCATACTGTAGGAGCTGTGTTGGTCCAATATTGTATATAGGCGAGCTATGGAGTCTCATCCTGTATATAGGGGAGCTGTATGGACCATCATACTGTATATAGTATAAGCAGTGTAAGGGCCTACACTGTATATAGGAGAGCTGTAAGGGCATATATTGTTTATAGGAAAGATAAATATGTATAATTTTTCCTATATTTTCTCCTATAGCCCCTTCATCACTGGGTTTTTTTTGCTTTTTTTATTCTTCTATCGACATACCTGAATGGGCTGTTTTTGTGGAATGAGGTATAGTATTGGATAATATCATATAATGTATTGCAAAGCAAGAAAAAAATTCCAAGCCTGATGAAATTGTGCAGTAAAAATGAACTGGCCTTATGATGCTCTAGGTTAGCATGATTAGAGTGCTACCAAATATATAAGGTTATATATACAGTATCGTATACACACGTGGTCAAAATTGTTGGTACCCATCGTTTAATAACAGAAAAACCCACAATTGTCACAGAAATAACTTGAATCTGACAAAAGTAATAATAAATCAAAAACATTGCTTTTCAACCATGCTTCCACAGAATTTAAAAAAAATAAAACTCATGAAATAGGCCTGGACAGAAATGATGATACCCTGAAAATAATGTGACAAAAGGGACATGTTAAATCAAGGTGTGTCCACTAATTAGCATCACAGGTGTCTATAATCTTGGAATCAGTGAGCGTCCTGTATGGAGGGCTACAGATACTCACTGTGCTGTTCGGTGACATGGTGTGTATCACACTCAACATGGACCAGAGGAAGTGAAGGAAAGAGTCGTCTCAGGAGATTAAAAAGAAAATTATAGACAAACATGTTGAAGGTAAAAGTTATAAGACCGTCTCCAAGCAGCTTGATGTTCCTGTGACTACAGTTGCACATATTATTCAGAAATTTAAGCTCCATAGGACTGTAACCAACCTCCTTGTAGATGGCCGCAGGAGTAAAATTGATGACAAAACAAAGAAACGGATAATACGAATGGTAACAAAAGAGCCCAGAAATACTTCTAAGCAGATAAAAGGTTAACTTTAAGCTCAAGGAACATGGGCGTACCCTGGATCAAAACTAGGGGGGGGGCAAGCCAATGTCACATCTTAGGGTGAGTTTCCACGATCAGTATTCCATCAGGAATTGCTGGTGTTTGGCGCTGTGCGTTGGCGCAGCGCCAAACACGCAGCGTCCAGATGTTACAGCATAGTGGAGGGGATTTCAAGAAATCCCGTCTCCACTATGCGTAACAACATGCAGGCGGAAGACCTGTGTATCCGGACATGCTGCGTGTCTTTTCAGACCGCAGCATGTCCTAGCGTATTGCGGCGACGCTGCATCGCCGCAACGGAATTTAACACAGGGCTATGTAGCCCTGCGTTCTTTCGGAGGTGTTCCGGAGGTGTCCTGAACACCTCCGGAAAGAACGCGTGTCAGAAAGGGGGCGGGGCTTAGGACGGAGCGGAATTTCCGCTCCGTCAAATGCGCTGTGTTTCCTGACCATGGAAACACAGCCTTATACAGGTTACATCATATACACTGTACATTATACTGCATATTAGGTATGGAGCATTAGAACTGTTGTATATTGTATAATACAGCAGTGTATGCGACACTACGCTGTATATACCATATATTATACATGGCACACTCACCTCTATACAAAGAATAAGAGGCATTATAACCTGTATATGAGAAGTATAATACAGCAGTGTATATAAACTCTATATACCGCACACGATGTGTATGACCCTGTATACACCATATACTACATCTTATTTTGAAGTAAAAAAAAAACAAAACAGGAACAAATACAATACTTAAAATAAAGAACAAGTAAAGTTAAAATTCAACAAACTTACTGGTATTTCAATGGGAACTATGGGCCTGCTTTTGGCTAATGAGATGGTCAATGTTCGGTTCTATATTTGTCACAAGTGAAGCAATTTTTCTCTTTCTAGGGATTCCAAATTGCTATTAGTAAAATACCAATATATATACAGCGCTACAAAAACAATATACCAGCAATAAAACTGCTCATCACTGCAGCCTTGCCAATCCATATCATTTCATCCTCATCAGTGCACATATTGGCGCAACTCCGCTTTTAGCTCAGGCTCAGACTGGTGTGGTGCGAGAGTCCCTAATAGGCAGGTAAATGTCCCCAATAGGCAGCATATGTTCTCAATAGGCAGCATAGGTCCCCAATAGACAGCATATGTCCCCAATAGGCAGCATATGTCCCAATAGGCAGCATAGTCCCCAATAGGCAGCATATGTCCTCAATAGACAGCATATGTCCTCAATAGGCAGCATAGTCCCCAATAGGCAGCATATGTCCTCAATAGACAGCATAAGTCCCCAATAGGCAGCATAGGTCCCCAATACGCAGCATAGGTCCCCAATAGGCAGCATAGGTCCCCAATAGCCAGCATAGGTCCCCAATAGGAAGGTAAATGTCCCAATAGGCAGCATAGGTCCCCAATACGCAGCATATGTCCTCAATAGGCAGCGTAATCCCCCATAAGCAGCATAATCCCCAATAGCCATCATAATACCCCAATAGCCAGCATAATCCCCCATAGCCAGCATAATCCCCCAATAGCCAGCATAATCCCCCATAGGAAGCATAATCCCCCATAGGCAGCATAGTCCCCAATAGCCAGCATAATCCTCCATAAGCAGCATAGTCCCCAATAGCCAGCATAATCCCCCAATAGCCAGCATAATCCCCCATAGCCAGCATAATCCCCCAATAGCCAGCATAATCCCCCATAGGCAGCATATGTTCTCAATAGGCAGCATAGGTCCCCAATAGACAGCATATGTCCCCAATAGGCAGCATATGTCCCAATAGGCAGCATAGTCCCCAATAGGCAGCATATGTCCTCAATAGACAGCATATGTCCTCAATAGGCAGCATAGTCCCCAATAGGCAGCATATGTCCTCAATAGACAGCATAGTCCCACACATAGCCATAGAGTCCCAATAGCAGCATAGGTCCCCAATAGGCAGCATAGGTCCCCAATACCAGCATAGGTCCCCAATAGGCAGCATAGGTCCCCAATAGCCAGCATAGGTCCCCAATAGGAAGGTAATGTCCCAATAGGCAGCATAGGTCCCCAATACGCAGCATATGTCCTCAATAGGCAGCGTAATCCCCATAAGCCAGCATAATCCCAATAGCCATCATAATCCCCCAATAGCCAGCATAATCCCCCATAGCAGCATACCCATACCACCCCAATAGCCAGCATAATCCCCATAAAGCATATCCCCATAGCCAGCATAATCCCCAATAGCCAGCATAATCCTCCATAATCAGCATAATCCCCCATAGCCAGCATAATCCCCCATAGCCAGCATAATCCCCCATAGGCAGCATAATCCCCCCATAGCCAGCATAATCCCCCATAGGCAGCATAATCCCCCATAGGCAGCATAATCCCCCATAGGCAGCATAATCCCCCCATAGCCAGCATAATCCCCCCATAGTCAGCATAATCCCCCCATAGCCAGCATAATCCCCCATAGGCAGCATAATTCCCCATATGCAGCATAATCCCCCATAGGCAGCATAATCCCCCCATAGCCAGTATAATCCCCCAATAGCCAGCATAATCCCCCATAGCCAGCATAATCCCCCATAGGCAGCATAATCCCCCATAGGCAGCATAATCCCCCAATAGCCAGCATAATCCCCCAATAGCCAACATAATCCCCCATAGGCAGCATAATCCCACAATAGCCAGCATAATCCCCCCATAGCCATCATAATCCCCCCATAGGCAGCATAATCCCCCCATAGCCAGCATAATCCCCCAATAGCCAGCATAATCCCCCATAGGCAGCATAATCCCACAATAGCCAGCATAATCCCCCCATAGCCAGCATAATCCCCCCATAGCCAGCATAATCCCCCATAGGCCGGGCCCGGCATAAAAAAAAAATGCCAGTACTCACCTATCTCCCCCGCTGCTCTGAAGAAGCGTGCTCTGGACTCCGTCTTCTCCTGGCACAGGCGGCGTGACGTCATCAGGGCGCGCAGGCGGCGTGATGACGATTACGTCGCTTGTGCTGCATATGGAAGGCCGCCACATTCCGCCCACGATTAAAGGGCCCGCCGGCACTTTTGATGACACTTTTGATGACTTTTTTCACTGTGCGCCTCTGCTTCTTCTCTGCCCCCCCTGCCCCACGGTGGGTACGCCCATGTCAAGGAACATCAGTGTCAGATCGCACCATCCGCCATTGTATGAGCCAAAGTGGACTTCATGGGAGACAACCATTGCTGAAAAAAAATCATAAAAAAGCCAGACTGGAAGTTGCCAAACTACATGTTGACAAGCCACAAAGCTTCTGGGAGAATGTCCTATGGACAAATGAGACAAAAATGGAACTTTTTGGCAAGGCACATCAGCTCTATGTTCACAGTCAGAAAAATGAAGCATATCAAGAAAAGAACACTGTGCCTACTGTGAAACATGGAGGAGTCTCTGTTATGTTCTGGGGCTGCTTTGCTGCTTCTGGCAAAGGGTATCTAGAATCTGTGCAGGGTACAATGGAATCTCAAGACTATCAAGGGATTCTAGAGAGAAATCTGCTGCCCAGTGTCAGAAAGCTTGGTCTCAGTCGCAAGTCTTGTGTCTCACAACACGATAATGACCCAAAACACACAGCTGAAAACAACCAAGAATGGCTAAGAGGAAAACATTGTCTATTCTGAAATGGCCTTCTATGAGCTTTGACCTAAATCCTATTGAGCATCTTTGGAAAGAGCTGAAACATGCTGTCTGGAAAAGGCAACCTTCAAACACAAGACGACTGGATCAGTTTGCTTTTGAGGAGTGGGCCAAAATACCTGTCGAGAGCTGCAGAAGTCTCATTGACAGTTACAGGAATCGTTTGATTGCAGTGATTGCCTCAAAAGGTTGTGCATCAAATATTAAATTAAGGGTACTATCATTTCTGTCCAGGCTTATTTCATGAGTTTATTTTTAAAAAATTCTGTGGAAGCATGGTTGAAAAGCAATGTCTGACTTTCATTTGTTCATTATCATAGATTTTTTAGTTATTATTACTTTTGTCAGATTCAAGATATTTCTGTGACCGTTGTGGGATTTTCTGTCATTAAACGAGGGGTACCAACAATTTTGACCACTTGTGTATATGTGCCTGCAGGTCTTTGAAATGTTAAAAACAAACAAACAGCAACTGAAAACCACCGCAGTGAAGGCCTGGCAGAGCATCAAACAGGAGGAAACAAACCGTCTGGTGATGTCCATGAGTTCAAGACTTTAGGCAGTCATTGCCAACAAAGGGTTTTCAACCAAGTACTAGAAATGAACATTTTATTTACAATTATTTAATCTGTCCAATTACTTTTGGTCCCTTTAAAAACAGGGTGGCACATGTTAAGGAGCTGAAACTCCTAAACCCTTCATCCAATTTTAATGTGGATACCCTCAAATGAAAGCTGAAAGTCTGAACTTCAACTGCATCTGAATTGTTTTGTTTAAAATTCATTGTGGTAATGTCTAGAACCAAAATTAGATAAATGTTGTCTCTGTCCAAATATATATGGACCTAACTGTATACATGAGGTATCACTGTAATCGTACTGACCCGAAGAATAAAAATACCTTATCAATTTAACCACACGGTGAAAAAAAAAACTGTTCCTAAAATGCTGGTGTTTGTTCATTCTGCCTCTTCCAAAAAACAAGCCCTCACATGACTCAGCAGAAAATGTGGAAAAATTATAGCTATCAAAATATGGTGATGCAAAAACTAGTTTTTTTGGGGAAAAAGAGTCTTTTACTGTGTGGCAGCAGTCAAACATAAAAAAATAACATAAATCTTGTATCACCGTAATCGCACCGAACTGAAGAATAACGTTGTCTAATCACTTATACCGCACAAGGAACGGCGTAAAAATATAATTAAAACCAGTTCTTCACCTGATGTTGATTTTTTCATTCTGCTTCCCAAAAATTGCAGTGAGGCTTGGCTCACATTTTACCTGCGCTCTGTGCTGAGCCCTTACACCTTTCCAGGTTTCCGTGTAAATCTCTGAACTATGTGATTCAGACGGAACCCCCGGCAGAAGATTGCCTATTATGAGGCAGATGGAGGCACTGTGGATGCCGTCTGGCCTATGATCAGGCGGCGTACGTCTTTTATGTGTGCATAAAAGTTCTGATGGCCACAGTTTGCGCAGATCTGAAAAGAAGGACAACATTGATGAGAGGCTACATGTAGTCCAGAGTAACTCGGCTGGCTCATTCTAGTGAATGGATACCTCTGGGGTTTCATCTGAATCACGTCATTTGGAGATTTAGATGTTAGGGAGAGTGACATACCAGCTCTGGCATGCCAAGGTATGGAGGCTTATTCGGCGTGCAATGCTCCTCTGGGAAATTTAATATGCAAATTGTCTCTTCAGAGAGAAAAAGGACTTAAATTCTATAGTGCCACCTATTGGAAGCAGCAATCCTATAAGCCACTATCGAACCTTTAACGAGCCTTGAAATTTCTCAGAGGAACATTGCACAGCGAATAAGCCTCCTTACACTGGCACGCCAAAACAAATGTTTTGTGGTAGAAATGTAATTATTTTTTGTTCACTGTCCAATGGTATAAAAATTATGTGACACACCTGTAGTGTCAAAATGATTGCTGCAACTATAGATGAATTCATTGAGAGGTGTAGTTTGTAAAACGAGGTCACTTATGGGGGGTTCTGCTGGTCTGGCACCTCAGGGTCTTTCCCAGAGGGTCACGGAACCCGCAAACCATAACAGTAAAATTTGCACTAAATTATGGTGCTCTTTCCCTTCTGAGCTTTGACGCACTCAGGAGAAATTGCAAAAAAAGTAAGAGGTTCATTTTTCCTATTAGCACATATAAAAATTAAAACTTTTGGGCTAAAACAACATTTTAGCAGTAAAAATGTAATTATTCTTTCTTCACTGCCCAATGGTATACATTTCTGTGAGGCACATGTGGTGTCAACATGCTCACTGCACCCCTAGATGAATTTATTGGGAGGTGTTTGTAAATTGATGTCACTTATGGGGAGTTTCTGCTGTTCTGGCACCTCAGGGACTCTGCAAATGTGACATTGCACCCACAAACCATTTCAGCAATATCTGAACTTCCCTTCTGGGCTTTGCGCTGTTCCGCAAAAGTTGTTTTAGACCACATATGGGGTACTCAGGAGAAATTGCACATCAAATTGTATGATGTAATTTCTCCTGTTACTCTTGTGAAAATAATAAAAAAAATGGGGATAAAAGAAAATTTTTGAGGGAAAAATTTGATTTTTTATTTTCAACATTATAAACTTCTGTGAAGCACCCAGGAGTTCATATCTAGATATATTTATTGAGTGGTCTAGTCTCCAAAATAGTGTCACTTGTGGGTGTTTACACTGTTTAGGCACATCACGGGCTCTCCAAACGTGACATGGCGTCCACTGATGATTCCAGACAATTTAGCATTCAAGAATTCAAATGGCACTCTTTACCTTCCGAGTCCTGCCATGCGCCCAAACAGGAGATTTCCCCCACATATGGGAACACCAGGATTGGCAAATTCGCCAATGGCGTCCTGTGCTCTTCACAGGTGAAAGCAGGTTCACATTGAGCACATGTGACAGACATGACAGAGTCTGTAGACGCCATGGAGAGGGATCTGCTGGCTGCAACATCTTTCAGCATGACCGGTTTGGCAGTGGGTCAGTAATGGTGTGGGATGGCATTTCTTTGGAGGGCCGCACAGCCCTCCATGTGCTCGCCAGAGGTAGCCTGACTGCCATTAGGTACCGAGATGAGATCCTCAGACCCCTTGTGAGACCATATGCTGGTGCGGTTGGAGCCCTGGGTTCCTCCTAATGCAGGACAATGCCAGACCTCATGTGGCTGGAGTGTGTCAGCAGTTCCTGCAAGATGAAGGCATTGAAGCTATGGACTGGCCTGCCCGTTCCCCAGACCTGAATCCGATTGAGCACATCTGGGACATCATGTCTCGCTCCATCCACCAACGTCAAGTGGCACCACAGACTGTCCAGGAGTTGGCGAATGCATTAGCCTAGGTCAGGGAGGATATCCCTCAGGAGACCATCCACCGCCTCATCAAGAGCATGCCCAGGCGTTGTAGGGAGGTCATACAGGCACAGGGAGGTCATACACACTACTGAGCATCATTTTGACTTGTTTTAAGGACATTACATTCCATTTTAATTTTGTGGGTGACTCCAAATCCAGGCCTCTATTGATGATTTTTGTGTGATTTTGTTGTCAGCATATTCAACTTTGTACAGAACAAAGTATTCAATGAGACTATTTCATTCATTAAGATCAAGGATGTGTCATTTGAGTGTTTCCTTTATTTTTTTGAGCAGTGTATATGATGTGTCATAAACACTACATTAATATCATAGAATCATAGAATCATAGAATGGTAGAGTTGGAAGGGACCTCCTGGGCCATCTGATCCAACCCCCTGCTCAAAGCAGGATTCTCTAAATCATCCCAGACAGATGTCTGTCCAGCCTCTGTTTGAAGACTTCCATTGAAGGAGAACTTACCACCTCTCGTGGCAGCCTGTTCCACTCCTTGATCACCCTAACTGTCAAAAAGTTTTTTCTAATATCTAATCTGTGTCTCCTCCCATTCAGTTTCATCCCATTGCTTCTAGTCTTTCCTTGTGCAAATGAGAATAAAGATGATCCTTCTACAATGTGACAGCCTTTGAGATATTTGTACACAGCTATTAAGTCTCCTCTCAGTCTTCTTTTTTGCAAGCTAAACATTCCCAAATCCTGCAACCGTTCCTCATAGGACATGGTTTGCAGACCGGTCACCATTCTTGTGGCTCTTCTTTGAACTTGCTCCAGTTTGTTGATGTCTTTTTTAAAATGTGGTGCCCAAAACTGGACACAGTATTCCAGATGAGGTCAGACCAAAGAGGAGTAGAGGGCAATAATGATCTCACGTGATCTAGACTGTATGCTTCTGTTGATACATCCTAGAATTGTATTTGCCTTTTTTGCTGCTGCATCACACTGTTGACTCATGTTCAGTCTGTGATCAATTAGTATACCCAAGTCTTTTTCACATGTGCTGTTACTTAGCCCTATTCCTCCCATTTTGTATATGCTTTTTTCATTTTTATTGCCCAGATGTAGTACTTTGCATTTTTCCCTGTTAAAAACCATTCTGTTAGTTGCTGCCCACTGCTCCAGTTTATTTATATCTTTTTGAATCCTCTCTCTCTCTTCTCTAGTATTAGCTACCCCTCCTAGCTTTGTGTCATCAGCAAATTTGATCAGTTTACCCTCAATTCCTTCATCTAAATCATTGATAAAGATGTTGAACAATACAGGGCCCAAAACAGAGCCTTGTGGTACCCCACTTGAGACATTCTTCCAACTGGATGTGCAGCCATTTACGACCACTCTTTGAGTCCGATCACTAAGCCAGTTATGAATCCACCTAACAGTTGCCTTGTCCATTCCATACTTAGTCATTTTTTCAATAAGGATTGTGTGAGATACTTTGTCAAATGCTTGCTGAAGTCAAGATATACTATATCTACAGCATTTCCCTGATCCACCCAGTCAGTGATTCTGTCATAGAAGGAAATTAAGTTAGTCTGACATGACTTATTAGTTACAAACCCATGCTGGCTCTGTTTAATTAATATGGTAAGAGACGCCATTCACACATGTCCCAGATAGGAAAAAACGCCTCATGTTATGTTTCGGTAACTGAGGAGAGCAAACAAAAACGGCAATACCCCAGAGAGGTTGGAATCTAATGGATTGCAGTACCCTGACTAACCACCACAACTAAAGGTAGCCGTGGAGCGTTCCTACGTTGGTCCTAGACGCCTCGTCACAGCCTGAGAAACTAACTACACCTAAAGGTAGAAAGAGGAAAGCTAACTGCCCCAGAGCAGATCCCAAAAGAACATAGGAAGCCCCCAAACATGTAATGGCTGTTAGACAAGAGGAAATACAGACACAGACAGAAAATAGTATGAGCAAACGCTGGGGCCCAATCTGCCTAGACAGAAAAGGACAGAAAAGATACTCACTGCAATCCACAAAAACCCTAAAAAATGCCAACGCTACTAATTGCAAAACAACTGAGATCACACGACCTCTACCACCTAAATCAGTTCTCTGGTGTAACAAAACCAAGCAGCAGACACAGAAAATACTGGAAAAGGCAAATGAAAAAATAACAGAGGCTAAAGTGGAACTGAGAGGAGCCCAAGCCCCCTGAGGAACTTGGATAACCTCACAGAAATGCAGAGAAATATGCAAAAGGTAAGCACAAAAACAAAAACAGGAAAATATCTTATCTGAAAGCAGAAGAAGAGGCAAGACTCAGCAAGCTTCCAAGTGAACCAGGAACCACAGTAGAGACAAGAACAATTGATCACCGGCAACCATGATGGGAGGGAACCTGGGAGGGAACCTCCCTTATATCAAGCCAGTCTGTAACCCCTGATTGCCAATCCTCATTGAATGTTTCAGTACTGTTTGTAACCACCAGAGGGAGCTTCTGCTCAGAATTAATTTCCAAAACATTCACAACAGCCTCAAATGTAACAACAAATAAACTGGTAATCTGTTACGATACAAGATATCAAAGCATTAGCATATAAGCAAAAGAAAAAGAAAAAGTGCTGAGTATATGACCTAATTAGGTGGTGCCGTTCCCCCAACACGCGTTTTGCGTACAGCTTCTTCATGGGTATATATCAGCACTATGCTGACTATTTTTGAGACGTATTTTGTTATGTACAAGCCTTATATTTAAAGATCTTCTATCTACCTCAGCAATTTGAATTCTTTGCATTATAGATATATTGACCTGCATATACTATATTTTTTTTGCCATTTTTTATTGCTATCTCACTACTACTTTACCTGATTGTCATATTTGGAATTTTATGCCTCTTTTGGGATTTATGCAAGAGTATATTGTACTCTGATCGGTTAAGGCATATCCTGACTTGCACTTACAACTGCAATCTGCATTAAGAATTTTTTATTTGTGTACTTTACATCTACTGGCTTTTATACATTAATCAATAACTGCTTTAATATATTAAATCCAATTTGCTTGCTACTTAAATTTAGCCAGTAATAATTTAGGTTGCTGTTGGAATAAAGGTATTTCATCTGAGATTACATATTTTTGGCTGTGATATAGCTATTAGATTTTGATAGATAGGCTCTATATGACTATATTGGTGAAATTAGATATTGGTATATCACCTGATTAGGGGGTCATTTGTTGTATTTGTATCTCCATTTTTAATCTTTGAATTTTGTAATAAAGATGATTTAATTGTATTTACTTGGCTATAGCTTCCTTTTTCTGTTGGGATTTGTGCTAATTCTGGGAAGTGCCTAAATTTAAGCCGTTTATGTGTAGGTTTACATTTTACAGTCCATTTTATTCTGTTGCCCTTGCAAAAATAAAATAAATTTGAGTCGTAAAGTAAAAAAAATTAAAATTTCCATTAATTCCTGAGAAGCACCTGATGGGTTAATAAAATTCTTGATTTTGGATTTGAGTACATTAAGGGTGAGGATTTTAGAATGGTGTCAATTTAGGGTATTTTCTGTCATATAGGCCCCTTAAAGTCACTTCAGATATGATGTGGTACTTAAAACAATGTGACACATGACATTCTGTTCTGTAGCTGCAGGACCCATCGGGCGCATTGCGCATGGGCTGAGAGCGCCAGTGTAATTGGTCCATAGAGACCATGTGACTGGTTACCAGGGCTATTTGAAGGTCCTTTGGTGACACTTGATCATATCCCCTTAAGAAAGCGGAGCCTAGAACCCACGAAACGCGTGGGTCTTCATCCGGTCCTTGTCCTCTACACCATTGGTAAGCTCTGCCATCCAATGTTACTTTATATTGTGTTACTAGCTGTTGCATGCTCTTGTTGGACAGGTTTCACCTGAGCTTACCTCTTGGTTTATTGTCTTTTACATCTCGTTACCTGTTACATCTAGAGGGTGACTTTGGTTTATCTGTAGTGTCTTGGTGTCTTGTAATTTTCATGTATATTTTCTACTTTTTGATATTGAATAAAGTTTATACTGGATTCTACTTTATCTCACCTGTGGCTCCTATTTCTCCTGTTGTTCTTATGACTCTTGGAGTTGGTGCTATTTTTTACGGGGTGGGCCATGGTTCATGTCGCCACCCTGGCATTTGATATGCAGCTGGGATTTTTGCAGCTACTTAAAACAATGGTTTAGTAAATTTGGTTGGAAAAATGAGAAATTGCTGGTCAACTTTTAACCCTTCTAACTTCCAAACAAAAAATAATTATGTTTCAAAAATTGTGTAGATGGAAAGTGGACCGGTGGTAAATGTTATTTATTTATTTTTATTTTTTTGTAAATGTTATTTATTAACTATTTTGTGTGACATAACATTCTGGTTTTAGGGCATAAAAATTAAAAGTTTGCAAATTTCAAAATTTTAAAAACTTTCACCAAATTTCTGATTTTTTTACAAATAAATTCAAGTCATATTGAACAAATTTTAACACTATCATGAAGTACAATATGTCAAGAAAAAGCATTCTCAGGATCAATGAGATCCTTTGAAGCGTTCCATGGATATTGACCCCATCCCAGACTAATAACACCAACCCTAAGCCACCCCAGAACTGGCACATCCATTAGATACACCAATTCTGGCGCTTAGCCTTGGCTTTTCACTCTTGCCCTAGCGAGTTGGCAAGTGGGGTAATGGTTTTGGAGTTTATGTCAGTTTTGTAATGTCAGCTGATATCAAGCCCAGGGGTTAGTTATGGAAAGGTGTCTATAAGGCTACTTTCACACATCCATTTTTTCCAATCCGGCATAATCCGTCCAAGTTGCAAAAAGACGGATCCTGTTCAGATTGGGAAAAACTGATGCGACGGATGACGCTTTTATCCGGATCCGTCGAGAGAGAGAAAGAGAGAGAGACCTTGATTTTGTCTGTCCAGGCATGCGCAGAGGAAGAAAACGGAGTCCGGTGGCCGGATCAGTCCTTTGCCTGATCCGGCATCCATAGACTTCTATTGTATCAACAAGCCTGATGCGCCGCCTCAGGCGCTGTCCGGTTTTTCCGACGGAAACAAAAAACGTTCCTGGACATGTCTTGTCCGGCCACCAGAGTTGAAATTTATGCGGATCCGGCAAAAACCGGACGAAACGGAAAGACATGTGGCACGATCCGGCGCCAATGCATGTCAATGAGAAAAAAACTGATCCGGCGGTGAAAAAAAAGGATCCGTTTTTAAAAAAAAAAAAAAAAAACGGATCGCGCCTGACGGTGAAAAACGGATGTGTGAAAGTAGCCTAAGACACCCCCATTACTAACCCCATACATTTAAAGCAAAAAACACACAGAGAAAAGTAAAAATATTCCAAAAGGGTCTGCCGTAAATCCAACCCACATCCCACGATAATCCCCAACTCTGCTACATCCGGATGGTGTGTTGAGCGTTGACATTAGCGTGAAAATGCGCCTACAGTGACAAGTGGTTACGTCACTTAGGTTATCGCAGTTCATAGCCAATGAACTGCGGTAACCTTACTGGCACCACAGGTCGCAGTCTGAGACATTTCTCACGCTGCGAGCATTGACATCAGTAAGGTTAACGCAGTTCATAGAGCTTACCGTGGGAACCGCTGTCTCTGACTTGCCGTAACTATCATTACGTCAACGCTCGTCACTGCAGCCAGGTTCTTACGATACTCTCCCTGTGTTCCGGCTGGCGTGGGGAGCGGTTACGTTACTGTTGTCACCACTCACCACAACATCCGGATATAGCAGAGTTGGGGATTGTAGTGAGATTTCTTTATTATGGAATTACAGGGGACAGGTGAGTATAACTTTGATTTCTATTGGAATAAATGGCTTAAGGAGGGTCAGGAAGTGTTTTTTCAATTAAAGGACTTTTCTCAGCGTGTCTTTATTACTTTTGACCACAAGGTTAGTAATGGAGGTGTCTGATAGACACCTCTCCATTACTAACCCCTGGGTTTGATGTCAGCAGACAAAAAAAAGCAGACATCACACCCAAAGCAGCGAAAACGCTGCAAAAACGCTTACCCAACGCAACTCATTATATCCTATGGGATTCCGCAATGCTGTGCAGATGCTTCGTGTTTTTCCGCGGCCAAATCGCATCGCGGAAAAAAACGCAGCATGTTCATTCTTTTTCCGAAATCGCGGCGATTCCGCCACCATAGGAATGCATTGAACTGCTTACTTTCCGCAGGTGGCTATGCCCACCATGCGCAAAGTAAGCGGTTCATGTGTGGATGGTACCCAGGGTCTGGAGGAGTATATATACGCCTGAGGAGAAGCATCTCATCAGAGGAAATGGTAGAACCACTAGAAGATTAGAGAAGGGCAAATGTTGTCCCTATGTTTTAAAAAGGAAAGAAGATGGAGCCAGGAAATTACAGGCCAGTGAGCCTTACTTCTATACCAGGAAAGATCTTTGAACAAATTATTAAATAGCATGTATGTAAGTACTAGGATAAGAATACAGTAATTAACCAGAGACAGCATGGGTTTGTAGCAAACAAGTCATGCCAGATTAATCTAATTTCCTTGATTTCCACAAATCATTGTTTTTTCGGTTTTGTTTTCACAGAGTTCATTGAAAATTACTTGGCAGCATGATTCTCCTGGTCAGTAAAATTATTGTGATGCCAAACATATAATTCTCTTTTACTATTTTAGGGGCTTTAAAAAATTCTGAACTTTCTAAAAAAATTTGTTTTTGTGTTACCATTTTCTGAGACCTGTAACTTTGTTTTTCTCTG
>JARQOD010000001.1:114059627-114118261 GCA_033576555.1 Oophaga sylvatica | reverse complement strand
CTCCCCCCCCCAACCCCCCCACATGCCTCATCTGCAACCTCTCTTAACCTCAGACCCCCCCACAAAAATATAACGAAAGCCGCTCATCTCCTTCCCACGTTTTCCCCTTTTCTTGCTTCTTCTCACGCTGGGGCAACCCCCCAAATCCGGGCCCCCCTTCCCCATAATCCCAAACCCTCACCCCTAACTTTCACAGTAAGAAAAACTACCCAACCCCACAAAAAACCTGGCCACTGCCCCCCTCCCCCAGCTTCCTCTCTCGGGAGCACTCTGGAACACCGCCCTTCTGCAACAAGCCCCACGGACCCCCCATCCTTTACCCCTGCAACCTCCCTTCCTACCCTCACTAACCGGGCGACGCCCCTGACACTCTCCTCGCTGACGATTAGGGTGGACCCCACTTCACCCACTCCTCCCCCTTGGCAACAGACATGGTGGAGGCGTGGTTTCCTTCCCCTTAATAACGCTCCTTCAACCCTATCCAACCCCCCCCCCTCATCCTCCCTTCCTTTTTGAGGCCCACCGGTCCGTCTACTCTCCCCAAAACTCCAAATGGCCTAAATTTACCGACCACCAGGCTCACCACGCCTTCATTACCAATTCTCCAGTGGCTTTTTCACTTCTCTGCTCTGACCCCCACCTCTCAGGGGGTACTTATATCCCTACGACCCTGCCACCACAGCCCCCAAACCCCTGTCACTTATTTTCCCCTTTGGACTTACCATCCCCCCCACCCACACATACGGACACATTAGACCCTCTTCACCCCCTCTGTTTCCCACTAATTTCACAACCCTTCCCTCCCCTTCTGACCTCACCTATCACCTTCTCTCCCTGTCCTCTTCCCCCCCCTTGTTCACCCAAAGGCAATCCTCCAAGCCTCGACACCTAACATTCACAGCTCTCAGATTCTTTCTACCTCTGTCCTCCAATTTTCACCCAGACACAAAGCGCCACTGCTTTCTATAACACCCCCCTCACATCCCCATAGATCAGTCGCCCCTCCACGCCGGGAAAAGTGCGACAATCAATAGCAACCCCGGCACAAAAATCTCACCAAAAAAACTTCGAAAACACCAGGGCTGCGGAGCGGCATTGGAAGAAAACACGCCTGCCAGACGACTTCACTGCTTTCAAACAAGCTACACTTGCCTTCAAAATAGCCCTCACCTCTGCTAAACAGACCTATTTCGCAAACCTTGTATCTTCATTATCCTACAACCCAAAACAACTGTTCAGCACATTCAACTCTCTCCTCCGCCCACCACTGCCACCTCCAACTCCCCTCATCTCTGCCGAGGACTTTGCCACCTACTTCAAAAATAAGATCGACCAAACAAGCCAAGGCAACCTGTCAGGAGCACCGCACTACACATGCTCACTGAGCCAGTGCACGTGTCGTGAATAAAGCAAACTGCTCGAGGATACCTGAGGAGCGGGACAGCAGTATGAATGATGTGTACTACAGACTAACAGGACCTGCAGCATGTGACTGCTAGGGGCGTGGCCTAAGCTCCAGAGATCTAGGAGCTGAAGGAAAACTCCTAGCAGGGTAACGACGGGATAAAGTTACCGAGGGGCAAAGACAGGGACGAAAACCAGGACAGGCCGAGATCAGAGCACAAGATAGCACGACAGTACCAAAGGGTTAGACAGAACGGATAGTCAGGACGTAGCAATAGATCAGTAAACCAGAGCGGGCAATAGACAGTACAATAGGGACAAAACTGTAACGGAGTATCGATAGCCAAGCCAGGAGGTCAGAACCGGAGAAGACAATATTAGCAAAACGTGAGACAGAGAGCAGAGTGAGCAAACAGACCGGGTCATACAAGGAAATCAAACAAGCAGAGCAGTATACACGCAAACCAGGGGGTCAGACACACAGTGAAAACAACAGTATAGCTGACAGAGAATCTTCCTCTGGACTGGGTATAAATACCCTCCCAGATCCAAAGGGAGGCCAGCAAAAGTTAACCCTGAGTGGACAGGACATTAACCATGTCCTATACTATGCCAGGAGGCCAGCAAAAGTTAACCCAGAATGGACAGGACATTAACCATGTCCTATACCATGACAGTACCCCCCCTTAATGGGGGGCCACTGGACCCCCAGACCTCTCAGGATATCTGGCATGAAAAGCCTGTACCAGTCGATCGGCATGTACCGAACTGGCCGGAACCCATGACCGATCTTCAATGGAGTATCCCTTCCAATGAATAAGGTACTGAAGTCTCCGGCGCACCCACCGCGAATCAATGATGTGCCCTTCCTCGTACTCCAGTTGACCCTCTACCAACACTGGTGGAACCACGGATGAGAGATCTTCTCTAACCGTCCCCACAGGTTTTAATAGGGACCTGTGGAAGACGTTAGATATTTTGAAGGAGGTGGGCAACTGAAGCCTGTACGCCACTGGATTGATCACCTCTACAATCTTGTATGGGCCAATAAATTTGGGGCCCAGCTTCATAGAGGGTATCTTAAGTTTGATGTTACGGGTGGACAACCAGACCTTTTCCCCCACTGTCAACGCAGGACCCAACCCCCTCCTCCTGTCCGCAAAATGCTTGTACTTCTTCTGGGCTTTGGAGATGTTCCCCTGCACCTCCCTCCAAAGGTTTTTTAACTGTTGAACCATCCCCTCGGCACCAGGACAACCAGAATCCATACGGGAAAATTCCCCAAACTGCAGAACAAACCCATAATTGACCTGAAAAGGAGACTTTCCGGTAGACTGATTGATACGACAGTTGAACGCAAATTCTGCCATGGGTAAAACCTCACACCAATCTTCCTGTCTAGAGGAGGCCAGGCATCTCAGAATCTGCGTTCAGTCTGTCCGTTGGATTCCGGGTGAAGGCAGAGGAGAATGATAATGTGACCCCCAACTTCTTACAGAACGCTCTCCAAAACCTGGCCACAAACTGCACACCCCTGTCCGACACCACATTCACAGGCACTCCATGCAACCGAACTATGTGCTGTATAAACAAGCGGGCCAAGGTTTCAGCAGACGGCAACGCGGGTAACGGCACAAAGTGGGCTTGCTTAGAAAATCTATCAACCACTACCCATACCACTGAATTGCCCTTGGATGAGGGAAGATTAGTGATAAAGTCCATGGACAGGTGTGTCCATGGTTTATCCAGAATTGGTAAAGGCACCAATTCCCCGGCCGGCCGGACCTGAGAGCTTTTAGAGCGAGCGCACACCCCACAAGTATTAACAAAATTTTTTATATCAGTACCCATAGAGGGCCACAAAAAACCTCTAGCCACTGCCCCCCGGGTAGCTGCAATACCAGGGTGTGCACTTAACACAGAATCATGAAATTCTTGCAGGAGTGTGAGACGGAGCTGTTCGGGTACGAACAATTTACCTGGGGTTTATTCCTGGGAGCTTGTGCTTGTGCTTCCAGAATCTCTCTCTGTAACTCAGAGGAGATTTCGGCTACAACCACTCCCGGTTGAAGAATGGAGGAAGGAGGTTCTGGAGGGGACACAGAATCAAAACTTCGGGATAAGGCATCTGCCTTTACATTTTTAGACCCTGGTCGGAATGTGATGGTAAAATGAAAGCGAGAAAAAAAAAGTGCCCACCGAGCCTGTCTGGGGGTCAATCTCTTAGCGGACTCGATATAGGCCAGGTTCTTATGATCAGTGATGACCGTAATGGGATGAGCGGCCCCCTCCAAAAAATGCCTCCATTCTTCGAAGGCCAGTTTGACAGCTAACAATTCCCTGTTGCCGACATCATAGTTTCTCTCTGCCGAATAGAACTTTTTAGAGAAAAAGGCACAGGGTTTAAGATTAGTCAGGGTAGAGGGCCCTGGGACAACACTGCCCCCACCCCCACTTCCGAAGCGTCGACCTCCACGATAAAAGGTCTTGACGAATCGGGTTGTACCAACACAGGGGCTGAAGTAAAGCATTTCTTCAATGTAAGGAAGGAATTTTTTGCGGCCACGGACCAATTTTTTACCTCTGCCCTCTTAAGAGTGAAGTCCGTCAAAGGTTTCACTACCTGTGAAAACCCTTTAATGAACTTCCTATAATAGTTAGCGAAGCCCAAAAATCGTTGCAACCCCTTCAGATCATGAGGCTGCACCCAATCTGTAATGGCCTGAACCTTCCCTGGATCCATGCGGAATCCCTCCCCGGATACAATTACACCCAGAAAAGACAGTTCTTGCATAAAAAATAAACACTTCTCCAGCTTAGCATACAGATGGTTCTCCCGGAGTCTCATAAGAACCGCACGTAAATGATGTAAGTGTGACTGACTGTCTTCTGAGTATATCAGAATGTCATCCAGGTAAATGACTACATAACGTCCAATTAAATCAGAAAAAACAACATTGATGAAGTTCTGAAAAACAGCAGGGGCATTAGTGAGACCGAAGGGCATAACCAGGTTTTCAAATAGCCCCTCAGTTGTCAGGAATGCTGTTTTCCATTCGTCCCCCTCCCGGATCCTTATAAGGTTATAAGCCCCTCATAGATCGAGCTTAGAAAACCATTTGGCCCCCGTGAGTTGATTGCATAGATCGGGAATCAACGGAGAGGGTACGTGTTCTTAACGGTAATTTTGTTCAGTTCCCGAAAGTCGAGACACGGTCGCAACCCACCATCTTTTTTCTTTACAAAGAAAAACCCCGCTGCCACGGGTGACACCGAGGGCCGAATATGCCCTTTGCGAAGGCTTTCTTTGATGTACTCTTTCATGGCTGGCGCTCAGATCCGGACAAATTAAACAAACGAGCCTTGGGTAATTTGGCTCCAGGTAACAAATCAATGGCGCAATCATAGGGTCTATGTGGTGGGAGCGCCTCAGCCTCACTTTCGGAAAATACGTCTTCAAAGTCTTTCAGGTACTCCGGAATACCCTCCAGACTGACAGACGACACAGATACAGATTTTATCGGCTTGACAAGAGAAACGGAGTTACAACACAGACCATTATTATTACATCCCCATCGGGTGATCTCCCCTTTTGCCCAGTCAATGAGAGGATTGTGGCGTTGCAGCCAGGGCATCCCCAATACCAGTCCTGCAGGCAGATTATTCAGAATAAAGCAACTTAATTTTTCCACGTGAGTGGAACCCACTTTCATAGAAAAAACTTCAGACATAAAACAAATTCCATCCCGGGCAAGAGGGGATGAATCCACCGCCACAATTTTAACAGGATCTTTCAACCTGACTGTCCCTATCTTATTAAGAGTCACAAATTGGGCATCAATCAGATTAATGGAGGAACCACAGTCAACAAAGGCGGTGGTTATAACAGAACCGCCAGCAAGTTCCAATTCAACCTGGAGCACCATTTTAGCAAGCGAAAAAAAATGTACCTGGGAGTCTGGGCAACCTCCACGATTGTCACCCAGACTCAGTCGTTTTCCTGACGTTTTTACAGAAGAAGGGCAGGAAGGACAGTCCCTTTTCCAATGTCCAGAGGCTCCACAGTAAAAGCATAGACGGTTGTCTTTACGGTGTCTTCTCTCTCGTTCCTTTCCTGAGACAGCCTCCATCTCCATGGGCTCAGATGCGGGTGCGGTGTAACACAATTTGGAGTACAAGGGAGTCTCTTGTTGCATCATTCCCCTAGCACGGAGTCTCCGGTCCATACGGACCACCTGCATCATGGCGTCCTCCAGAGTATCGGGAGGAGGATGTAATGCCAGAGCGTCCTGCAGACGGTCAGATAGGCCCCTGCGGAACAACCCCCTCAGGGCGGCATCATTCCAGGATACTTCCGCGGTCCAACATCTGAACTCTGAGCAGAACCATTCAGCAGAGTTCCTCCCCTGTGTCACACTCATCACCATATCCTCAGCCAGACGCACTCTATCAGGCTCGTCATAAATGTGCCCCAGATCCTCAAAGAACAGGTTCACAGACATACGTTCAGGAGCAGAGGAAGAGAGAGAGAAAGCCCATGCTTGCGGAGCCCCCCTTAATAAGGACATTACGATCCCCACCCTCTGCCTTTCATTTCCAGAGGTCCGGGGACGCAATTCAAAGAACAACTTGCATCCCTCCTTAAAAACCCTAAACTATTTTTTATCTCCAGAAAAATTGTCGGGTAATTTTACTGGGGATCGGGGTCCGCAAGAGATACATAAGTGGGGCCCCCCTCCTGGAACCCCGACGGAACAGACCCCATTAGAGCATCTGCCACATCTCTCTGTACCTGTTGATGCGACTGAACCAGATTTTGCTGCTCCATAGACAGCTTCTGCATAAGCTGGGAGAGCTCATTAACCTGCTCAGTGAGAGCCCGTACCGGATCCATAATGTGCTAACACCCCACCACCAGGGAAAGACTGTAATGTTCAGCTATTATGTCAGGAGCACCATACTGCACATGCTCACTGAGCCAGTGCACGTGTCGTGAATAAAGCAAACTGCTCGAGGATACCTGAGGAGCGGGACAGCAGTAATGAATGATGTGTACTACAGACTAACAGGACCTGCAGCATGTGACTGCTGGGGGCGTGGCCTAAGCTCCAGAGATCTAGGAGCTGAAGGAAAACTCCTAGCAGGGTAACGACGGGATAAAGTTACCAAGGGGCAAAGACAGGGACGAAAACCAGGACAGGCCGAGATCAGAGCACAAGATAGCACGACAGTACCAAAGGGTTAGACAGAACGGATAGTCAGGACGTAGCAATAGATCAGTAAACCAGAGCGGGCAATAGACAGTACAATAGGGACAAAACTGTAACGGAGTATCGATAGCCAAGCCAGGAGGTCAGAACTGGAGAAGACAATATTAGCAAAACGTGAGACAGAGAGCAGAGTGAGGAGACAGAGAGCAGAGTGAGCAAACAGACCGGGTCATACACGGAAATCAAACAAGCAGAGCAGTATACATGCAAACCAGGGGGTCAGACACACAGTGAAAACAACAGTATAGCTGACTGAGAATCTTCCTCTGGACTGGGTATAAATACCCTCCCAGATCCAAAGGGAGGCCAGCAAAAGTTAACCCTGAGTGGACAGGACATTAACCATGTCCTATATTATGCCAGGAGGCCAGCAAAAGTTAACCCAGAATGGACAGGACATTAATCATGTCCTATACCATGACAAAACCTTTACTGTTCCACCACCCCAACCACTCCATATACCAGACCTCTGTCCTTCCCTACTAGCCTCCCTCTTCTACATCCTTGAAGGAGAGCTTACTCATCTGCTTTTCAAATCACACCTCACCACCTTTGCACTTGACCCCATCCCTTCCCACCTGCTCCCCAACCTCACTAACATGCTCATCCCAGCCCTAACCCATCTCTTCAACCTATCGCTATCTTCTGGTACCTTTCCCTCTGCCTTCAAACATGCCACCATCACACCCATCCTCAAAAAAACAAACCTTGACCCAACTGCTATGCCCAGCTATCGCCCACTATCATTGCTCCCGTTTGCTTCCAAACTCCTTGAGCAGCATGTCCACGCTCAACTCTCCTCCCACCTCTCATCTAACTCTCTCCTCGACAACCTCCAATCTGGCTTCCGCCCCCACCACTCCACTGAAACTGCCCTGACCAAAATTACTAAAGACTTACTCACAGCCAAAGCTAACAGACAGTTCTCCATCCTCTTCCTCCTTGACCTGTCCTCTGCCTTTGACACAGTCGACCACTGCCTACTGCTACAGATTCTTTCTTCCCATGGCATCAAAGACCTTCCCCTGTCCTGGATCGCCACTTACCTTTCCGACCGCACATTTAGCGTCTCCCACTCTACCTCCTCATCCCGCCCTCTGTCTGTTGGAGTCCCTCAAGGCTCTGTCCTGGGGCCCCTACTTTTTTTCATCTATACCCTTGACCTAGGACAACTCATAAAGTCCCATGGCTTCCAGTACCACCTCTATGCGGACGATACTCAGATCTACCTCTCTGGTCCAGATGTCACCTCTCTGCTGTCCAGAATCCCGGAGTGTCTATCAGCCATATCCTCCTTCTTCACCTCTCGTTTCTTAAAACTCAATGTAGACAAAACCGAACTCATCATCTTTCCTCCATCTCACGTATCTTCCCTACCCGATCTATCTATTATGGTAAATGGCATCAAGATCTCTCCCGCACCTGAAATCCGCTGCCTCGGAGTAACTCTCGACTCTGCCCTGTCCTTCAAACCACACATCCAAACTCTTGCCACCTCCTGTCGCCTCCAACTTAAAAACATTTCCAGAATCCGTCCCTTCCTCAGCCCTCAATCTACTAAAACTCTTGTGCATGCCCTCATCATCTCCCGCCTTGATTACTGCAACACCCTCCCCGTCAACTCTCTTGCACCACTCCAATCTGTCCTCAATTCTGCTGCCCGACTAATCCACCTCTCCCCTCGCTACTCCCCTGCTTCTCCCCTCTACAAATCCCTCCACTGGCTCCTAATTCCCCAACGAATCCAGTTCAAACTACTAACACTGACCTACAAAGCCGTCCACAACCTGTCTCCTCCCTATATCTCTGAACTAATCTCCCAATATCTTCCTTCACGTAATCTTCGATCCTCCCAAGACCTCCTACTATCCTCCACACTTATTCGTTCCTCACACAACCGCCTCCAAGATTTCTCACGAATATCCTCCATCCTCTGGAATTCCACGCCTCAACATGTACGATTATCCACGATCGTTCAGACGGAACCTGAAAACCCATCTCTTCAGGAAAGCCTACAGCCTGCAATAACCATTCCGCCTCGCCGCCACCACCTGAGCTGCCGCCTCGCCGCCACCACCCTAGCTGCCGCCACGCCGCCACCACCAGAGCTGCCACATCGCCGCCACCACCAGAGCTGCCGCACCCCCGACCTTCTGTTTCTTCCCCATTATCCCGTAGAATGTAAGTCCGCAAGGACAAGGTCCTCTCCCCTCTGTACCAGTCTGTCATTGTAAATTTGTTTACTGTAAACAATATCTATAACTTTGTATGTAACCCCTTCTCATGTACAGCACCATGGAATTAATGGCGCTATATAAATAACAATAATAATAATCATTCATATTCTCTGAAAAAAGACCAAGAAAGCAAAAATTCTGTAAACTTTTGAGCACAGCTGTATTTACCCTATGCAGTCCAATAGCTCATCATAATGCACAATTCCACCTGCTTTGTACATGGAAACGGGTCCCCTAACCTCATGGGCCCCTGTGCGGCTGCACAGGTTGCACCAATGATATGTCCACCCCTGATCCAAGCTGTGGTAAAAAGGAAAAACTCTTCAGAATTGCAAACTGTGACACAGCAGAGGGAACACATTTTATTTAAGCATTTATAGAAATGTTACAGTAAAAATAAAACTTCCTATAGTAATTATAGGCCAGTCCCTTACCGCCGAAGCTAGTTTTGGCGTTCCTGGACCAGGTCAAATTTTTCAAATCATATACGTGTCATTTTGTGTGGTAATAACTATCAAATGCTCTTTCTGATCTCAGTGATTCTGAGACTTTTATATACATTATACTTTATGTTAGTTGTAAATTAAAGTTGACAGAATTTACGTTTATTTCTGAAAATAATCTGCAGTTTGACAAACATTTTTAAAAACTATCAATTTTTTAAATATTTTTTGCCATTAAAACAGATTGTCAAAAAACAAATATAGGCAAGAAATAACATTTACTACATGTCCTTTTATTTTACCTTGTAAGTATGTTAGAAGAGTTAAATGTTTAGCAGCAATTTTTCAACAAAATGTACAAAACCTATACTTTTAGTGACTTCTTCACTTTTGAAGTGACGTTCAAGGGTCTATATGTAAAAGAAGTGATCCAATTGTAAAAACTATTCCTCATAAAGAATTAATTGCCTCATTAGGGAAGTTTACTTTAATTCCTGTGAAGAACCTCATGAATTCACAAAGTTAAATGAATAAAATGAAAAATAACAGTAATTTTATCCTAATTTTTTCATTTTCATAGGGGGTAACAGGAGAAAATAGACCACACTACTTGTAACGCAATTTCTCCTGAGTACAGATGAGTGGACTGCAGTTTAGGGTTCGCACTGGACACCTAGTGTGTGATGCTCTAATCCAAACACGGCTTCTCCGTTTTCAAGTTCGGATGCTGAATAAAGTTTGTTGAAAGGCTACAGCGCAGCTGAGGGGGATACAAAGGACACAGACAATACACTTCCCAACGAGGACAGCTTGTTGTTGCATCTGTGCAGCCTGGCACACATGAGTGAATACATTCTGCTGTGCCTGCGCAACAACCGCCGAGTTGCCCAGATTGTTAACAGTGCTGATTACTGGGTGGCCACCCTGCTGGATCTCCGCTACAAGAACAACGGGCCATCCTTATGTCTGTCACTGGAGTGTGATCGGAAAACGCGGGAATGCAAGCTCACGCTGGTAGATGCACTTCTGATGGCTTTCCCACTTGACAGCGGGAGCTCAGTGGAAGCACAAGGCAGAGGAGGAAGTCCATTCACTTAATCAAAAATTATTGAGGGAAAGAGAATCAGTTGTGCACATAAATTTCCCTTAAAAATTAAATCTTTATTAAATCTATTAACAAACACCAAACCCAGTGTATGTGGTTTCTTAAAAAACTAATAAACCAAAAAAATAGATCAATGATATTCAGACCAATCCTTCCTATCAAGACCCTACTCACCCTTCCTTGCCGTGGAGGTTGGCACCCTAAGAAAATGATTTTTTGGCGCCCCCACTCAACGTTGACTATCCCTTTCTTCCCTGATAATGCCCTAATAATATAGGTGGGAAAACAATATAGTGAAGGGGAGAGATGAAAAGGAATAGATCCTTATACTCTATTTGATTATATTAGCATACAGGTCTGACAGTAGAATCAAAAAAAGTAAATCTCACATCGAAAATGATGTAACATGCTGAAAATGATTGGAACAATGTCCATTCCACATATTATGATAATGCATTAGTATCTGGGGCTAACTTATACTTTTTCCACACTCCCACACTCCCACTCCCACACTCTTTTAACCATCTAGATGTAGTAGTAATTATTGAGAGCAGCATTTGTGGGGTTAAACAACTATAGTCGATACCAGCACTGATTGTGGTTGATGCAGCAAGTTTTCAGCTATAGTGTACAACCGACAGCTGCTGAATTGTCGCCCGTCGGGGGATGCTAGTCTCATATATTGCAGGTCAGTAAAAAGATGTATTGGTGGTTACTAAGCGGTTAAGACACATAGGTATAAAGTACATGAAGAGTGAAACAAGAACTCCATTGTACCACTCCGCAACAGAATCAATAGACATGTACAACAGATAGTACAGGAATTGTGCATCTGTTAGAAGCGATTGGAATCAAACCTGCATATACCAGGATAATGAACTGCTAGTGGGGCCATGTTGGCGAACAAGAGTTATGGAGGACAAACAAACCCAAGCATATTCTGCTGGAGACATGCACCTTGTAAATTGTTCAGTTTGTTCTTCCCACTAAAGCAGTACAATACATGTGGAGGTTTTCTACGCTGAGACTTTCTTTTGTAAACCCTGCTGGAACGATTTACCATGAGGCAGATGGAGTCACTTTGGACACGGTATGGTTTCACGTCTTTTTAATGGTGCACAAAAGTGTGGTTGACTGCACTTTTATGCATGCAAAAAATGCAAGACACTATTGTAACATTGTCCTGGGACACATAACATTGTTGCTTACTATCTATTAAGATTTTTGAGACAGAAAGAACAAAAAAACAGCAATTATTTAATTGTTTGTTTTTGTGTTTAAGCCATTCACCTTGCAATAAAAGTGATAAGACAAGTTGGGTCTTCAGTTCAGTACGATTACTGCGGTAACAAATTTACGTAGTTTTCTTTTTTGTTTTGCTACTTTTGCACAATAAATATAATTAAAAAATATATAATGTTTTGCATCGATATAGTTTGAAAGGTATAACTTTTTCTTATTTTTTTGCCATCAGAGCTGAGTGGGGGCTTGTTTTTTGCAAGATGAACCAACATTTTCAATGATACCCTTTTTCTTTACATACAACTTTTTTATTGTGTTTTATTCCATGTGTTGTGTGACAATACAATGTAAACACTGCATTTTTTTAGGTGTTTTTCATTCTTTATGGTGGTCACTAGAGTTGAGCGAAACAGGTCGGTCAGATTAAAAAATCACCGACTTTCGCCAAAGTCTGGTTTCGCCGAGCGAAACCTGACCATAGCATGGGGTCGGCTATGCGGTCATCGACCTGAGCACCAAAGTCGGTTTTCCCATAATGCTTGCAGGCACCTTTTCTCAGCCAATGAGCAAGGACGCACACTGTGGGCAACGAGATGACATGGGCAGCGGCCACCAGCATCTTAAAGAAAGGCAGTGCAGTGATGGGCTTGCTTTGTGTGGCATCACAGTGGCTATAAAAGCCCTGACCTCCGACCGCCATTTTACTTCTGCCGCTCTTAGTGTGTGGCCCAGCTGCGCAAGGCACACATGTCTCCTGGAAAATGCACAGATAAGGTAATTGAAAAGCCTGATATTCATTCACACACATTTCCCAACACTGCCACTAGAGGCATTTCAGACTATTTAGGTTAGTGTGACGTAGCAGTAGTCAGATTAGTTTCCTGTCTCAGGACAGAACGGATGAGTGTCTGGTCTTGGAGGGAGAGGAGATAAGACTGAGATCTGACAGAGCTCCTGTGGCTCACCATTACCGAAGTGGAGGCTAGTACGAGTGGACAAGGGAATCACTCTAGCCTAGTCAGAGCTGAAACTGAAGCAAGTGAAACAGTTACCTCAGGATAAGCTGTCTGTGTTCTCTAGAAAGTGGAAAGTGACTCTCGGAGCTACAGCGTGTATACAGTCTGACGAATCGTCCTGTGAGCTGCTCTGGACAGAGTCTGGAAGGAAAGAAGGAAGGGAACTACTGCAGTTATAACAACGAGGCAACTGAGGACAGGTCAGTGAGCACTGGAAGGAAAGCTGACATCTACTACCACTGCTACATGTGCTTATGTTAAGGGCAAGAGCAGGGCGACAGGCGAGTGGTAAAAGAAGGACAAGTGACCTAGGTGACAGATCACCTTCACTTAGTTATCCGGACACCGGGGTCCGAAGTGTTGCTAGAACTTCACGTCTAGTAATAAGATACACCGGAGGCCTTGCTGGACTTCAAGTCGCAGAAGGTAGCCCTAAGTGCCGATACGTAACTGGAGTCAGGGAGAACAGGGACTTTGAGCGGGACGCTGCAAAAGTAAGGACTTCGTTCTTGCCAACATCTGATTATCAGAGACAGAGAAGGCTCTACCACAATGTCGACCGGGCGTAGCTGTTGCATTAAGAGTTAAACTTGACTTTATGCAAGTTAGGACTCACATACACATTAAGGAGAAAGGAGGCCTTAAACCTGCTCAGCAATTCCCCGAATGTGCATTCTCCAACCTGACCAGCTTCCCGGGACATACCTGCAACATCTACAAGTAAAGGTATGGAAAGAGACTGCATTGTGTGTGACTGACTTCTTATCTGCACCTTGCAACACCATAGACTTGGAGGGAACAGTCCCACCTGTGGGGGACTTAACATCTAGCTGCTTAATAACATCCCCTCAGAAGATTCACCCTGCAGCACTGGTCTATCTGATCAGAAACCACAGGTGGCGTCACGAACTATCTTTATAATCCCCTGTAAATACCCCCCTTTGCATGACCGCCCAGGGCTACGGACCGAGTCCTGCTGCCAGTGACAGACCCATAGACTTCCATGGTCTCGGTGCCGAGTACCCATAACCCTGGTACACACATGTGGTGCGCGTCATCTTTGGCGTCACGAACAGGATAAGAAGCTTACTGGATGTGAGTCCTGTGTGCTTTGAATTGGACTGTTTTGTGCAGAAAAGACTGTGTGCAGCTTTTGTGATTTTTGGCGCCATTTTCCGCCATTTTACCGCCATATTCGCGCCCTGAGGCGCTGGTGAAGAAGGTGGGCGTGCATTCGTGGGCGTACCCCCCCGTGGCGCAAAAGTGATGGGAACCTTATCCAAATGCTATTATAATACCAGAGCCTGCCCTACAGCAAGAGAGATCCGCCTCCTCTTCATCCTCTATGCCAAGAAGAGGAAGCGCAAATCCCGCCTCCACGGAAGAGACCAGATTGTTCCAGATGAAAAACACAGTCTGGCCTGGAGTGAGATGGCGGAAGGACAGGAGGTGCTGTGTGGAGGAGCGGCGGCGCGCAGGCCCCGTTCCCCAGGAAAGCTACTGCCTGTACCGGAGCCGTCCCCAGTCAGGGACGCAGACCCAAGAATGCAGAGAGTGAAGAAGGTGGATGCGGTGCTGGAAGATGTGGCCCGCCACCGCAAAGAAGTGGAGGAGATGGAGAAAAGCTGGCGTGCCCTAAAACAGCGGCTGCTGTGGGACGCAACGCTCTCCCCTCCAGAAGCGCAACCATTACCTGTGACCCCACTGCAAGCGGCTGATGAGGAACCGGATGTCGGCCCCGAAAGAGCTGATCCCGACTCCACCGATGATGCGGCGGGAGAGAAGGAGGCTGAGGAGGCCCTGCTCGTTCCGGAGTGCCAGCCAGGCCAGGAGGCCGCAGCGGAATGCAGTCCCCAAGGAGGGACGCCGGAGGAGACCCAACTGTCAGCGATAGAAAACGACTGGGAGCAGCGACAGCAGCAGGTTAGTGCGTCTCCAACTGAGCCACTGCGTGCACCTGCGTCTTATTCTGCAACGCTGCAGAGCACAGCGACTTCTTCTGAGCCAAATCTGTATTTAGAAGAGGCACCTGTTAGGCCTCCAGGAAGTCGCAAAGCAAATCGCAAAATTGTAACAAGGACTGTGGCCACTCAAACACAGATTGCAGGCCATGACATGTTAGTGATGCGCTCCAAATCGCACCGCGTGCTTCCAGCCCCAGGAGTGGAAGACGTCACTACTATCTACAAAGAAGAAAGCCAGTAGGACCCAGACAGGGTTTACTGCCACTGTGTAAAGTTTGAAGGAGTTTTATGAAGAATTTGCACTTTATTGAGAAATGTTTGATAATATGTCTGATGATGTTTATCTACTCTGCATATTTAAAGTAGAATACCCCAGTTGGGTAAAGTGAGTTATTGAAATGTGATTTTACTTGAAATGTGTTCACATGCAAAGGACTGCGTGGCTGTGGACTGTGCCAGCCCAAAAACTTTATTGTAAATAGTTCGCACTTCGGTGCCCCATCTTGGTTTTACATAAAGCCTTAACTACCTCTGAAGAAAAACCCGTATGGTGTGGCCTTGAGTGAGGTCTGTAGCAATAGAGTCCTGCAGCCCACCCAGGACCCACGTGGGAGGTTTTTGGTGCGGGTCCTCCACAAGAATCTTGTCTTATACTGTATATATTTATTGAAAAGTATTTTTGATATTTTTCTAATGTCCATTGTACAAAATGTAACGTTAAAGAGTCCTTACCTCCCGCAAGGGATGAGTTTAAATTGTTGATGTTATATGCAAAACAAAAATGTTTTTCTTTTCTATTTCAGCTCGGGAGTGCTGAGTTTAACTAGGGGGGATGTGTGGCCCAGCTGCGCAAGGCACACATGTCTCCTGGAAAATGCACAGATAAGGTAATTGAAAAGCCTGATATTCATTCACACACATTTCCCAACACTGCCACTAGAGGCATTTCAGACTATTTAGGTTAGTGTGACGTAGCAGTAGTCAGATTAGTTTCCTGTCTCAGAACAGAACGGATGAGTGTCTGGTCTTGGAGGGAGAGGAGATAAGACTGAGATCTGATAGAGCTCCTGTGGCTCACCATTACCGAAGTGGAGGCTAGTACGAGTGGACAAGGGAATCACTCTAGCCTAGTCAGAGCTGCAACTGAAGCAAGTGAAACAGTTACCTCAGGATAAGCTGTCTGTGTTCTCTAGAAAGTGGAAAGTGACTCTCGGAGCTACAGCGTGTATACAGTCTGACGAATCGTCCTGTGAGCTGCTCTGGACAGAGTCTGGAAGGAAAGAAGGAAGGGAACTACTGCAGTTATAACAACGAGGCAACTGAGGACAGGTCAGTGAGCACTGGAAGGAAAGCTGACATCTACTACCACTGCTACATGTGCTTATGTTAAGGGCAAGAGCAGGGCGACAGGCGAGTGGTAAAAGAAGGACAAGTGACCTAGGTGACAGATCACCTTCACTTAGTTATCCGGACACCGGGGTCCGAAGTGTTGCTAGAACTTCACGTCTAGTAATAAGATACACCGGAGGCCTTGCTGGACTTCAAGTCGCAGAAGGTAGCCCTAAGTGCCGATACGTAACTGGAGTCAGGGAGAACAGGGACTTTGAGCGGGACGCTGCAAAAGTAAGGACTTCGTTCTTGCCAACATCTGATTATCAGAGACAGAGAAGGCTCTACACAATGTCGACCGGGCGTAGCTGTTGCATTAAGAGTTAAACTTGACTTTATGCAAGTTAGGACTCACATACACATTAAGGAGAAAGGAGGCCTTAAACCTGCTCAGCAATTCCCCGAATGTGCATTCTCCAACCTGACCAGCTTCCCGGGACATACCTGCAACATCTACAAGTAAAGGTATGGAAAGAGACTGCATTGTGTGTGACTGACTTCTTATCTGCACCTTGCAACACCATAGACTTGGAGGGAACAGTCCCACCTGTGGGGGACTTAACATCTAGCTGCTTAATAACATCCCCTCAGAAGATTCACCCTGCAGCGCTGGTCTATCTGATCAGAAACCACAGGTGGCGTCACGAACTATCTTTATAATCCCCTGTAAATACCCCCCTTTGCATGACCGCCCAGGGCTACGGACCGAGTCCTGCTGCCAGTGACATCCCCATAGACTTCCATGGGCTCGGTGCCGAGTACCCCATAACCCTGGTACACACATGTGGTGCGCGTCATTAGCATAGGGAGAGGTTGCTGCCGCTGTTTCTCAGTAGGGAGAGAGTTAGGCAAGAAAGAAAAGTGATTCTGTGCTTGTGCTGATAGCAATTGTGCTGTAAGTTAGTGTGCAGTGACAGGGGAGGATTTTCTTGTGTGCAGCAGCGCTGGTTAATAGGCTGCCTGCTAGCTGTATTGCTGTGTGTATACTGCTGTGCAGACTGCTTTTTACACAGCACTAATACTTTAATTCTTTTTTTCTGCACAGTTACCGAGCGTTCATCTTTTCCCACACCGTATAGAGCTGTACGCTCCTCACACAGTACCGTGTACCGGCTGGTATCACGGACAAATACATGCTGACTATCTGTGTGTGACTCCGGAAATATATACGGAGATTTACAATTTTTTCAC
This sequence comes from Oophaga sylvatica, assembly GCA_033576555.1. NCBI lineage: Eukaryota > Metazoa > Chordata > Amphibia > Anura > Dendrobatidae > Oophaga > Oophaga sylvatica. Next base: position 114,101,000 of record JARQOD010000001.1, on the reverse strand, counting down.
TATACTATATACACCTGGTATCTGGTGATACAGTACCCTTTTTCTGCTTTTTATATTCTGGTCTAATCCATACTGAGCCTGTGAGAGTCTGTGTGTGACTCCGGAAATATATACGGAGATTTAAAATTACCCCAACACTGTATACAGCTGTACGCTTCTGATACATTACACTTTTTCTGCTTTTTATATTCTGGTCTAATCCATACTGAGACTGTGAGCGTCTGTGTGTTACTCCGGAAATATATACGGAGATTTACATTTACCCCTACACTGTATATGCCTGGTATCTTCTGATACATTACTGTCATGTCGCCGTTGGATTCAGTGGCGGGTGTTCCTGCCTCGGCCGCTCCTTCGGCTGGTGGTACCGGTGATAGGAGTGCGGTATCCTCATATGGTTCCACTACTTTGACGCCGGCCTCTGTCGCTGCGCATCGCCATGTTTCGCCTGTGGGTAATGTTGGTGACAGAGAGGGGGTCCCTGCGCAGGCGTCTGGTGGGCGTAGGCTTCGCTCTTCTGTCAGAGGTGAAGTGGTTGGTGTCAGTTATGCATCACCATCTGGCCTGCTTCTGGGGGCGGTCCAGATGAGGTCATCAGACTGTGAGCCTGTGAGAGGTAGCCATGCCCTTCAAATGCTTTGGAGCCTGGCTTGTAGGCCGCCAGATATAGTCTAGGTTTCCGCAGTGTGCTAGTTTGTTTTGCTATTGTATTTCTGACCTTTGCCTGGATTTCTGACTGTTCTACTGCCTGCCAATTTTGTACCTCTGCTGCCCGCCTGGTTTTAACTTTAACTTTAGCCTGAATTTCTGACCCTTCTACTGCCTGCCGATTTTGTACCTTTGCTCCCTCCTGGTTTTGACCCTTGGACTTCTGACTACGCATTTGGTCTCGCTTTTTATTCCCTTCCTAGCGTCCTTCTTACTCCGGTCCACTGCTCTCATAGGCAGCTACCCCCTGGGCTTCGCTATTATTCCAGATCCCTGTATAGGGGTAAAGGGTCTCGGGGTTTCTCGGGGTGCTGTCTTACCTGCAGTTCAGACCTGCAGTGGGCGGACATCACAATTACCCTTTTTCTGCTTTTTATATTCTGGTGCAATCCATACTGAGCCTGTGAGAGTCTGTGTCTCACTCTGGAAATATATATGGAGATTTACAATTACCCCTAGACTGTATACAGTTGTATTCTTCTGATACATTACCCTTTTCTGCTTTTTATATTCTGGTCTAATCCATAATGAGCCTGTGAGCGTCTGTGTGTTACACCTGAAATATATACAGAGATTTAAAATTACCCCAACACTGTATACAGCTGTACGCTTGTGATACAGTACCCTTTTTTCTGCTTTTTATATTCTGGTGTAATCCATACTGAGCCTGTGAGAGTCTGTGTCAGACTCTGGAAATATATACGGAGATTTAAAATTACCCCAACACTGCATACAGCTGTACGCTTCTGATACGTTACCCTTTTTCTGCTTTTTGTATTCTGGTCTAATCCATACTGAGCCTGTGAGCGTCTGTGTGTTACTCTGGAAATATATACGGAGATTTACAATTACCCCTACACTGTACACGCCTGGTATCTTCGGATAAATTACCCTTTTTCTACTTTTTATATTCTGGTGTAATCCATACTGAGCCTGTGAGCGTCTTTGTCTGACTCTGGAAATATATACGGAGATTTACAATTATCCCTAGACTGTATACAGCTGTACGCTTCTGATACAGTACCATATATCTACTGGTATTTTGGGTACATTTTCCCAAACATGAGGAAGTATGGTGGAAGAGGCCGTGGACATGGGTGGGGGGGGCAGCTGGTACTGATGGTGGTGGTGGTGCATCTGCTGGTAGTGCCAAAAGCACAATAGCACCTAAGGCAGGAGGTGTTGAGCCTGCGTCATCATCTGACTCCAGAAGGTCTGGAAGGCTCCCTTTTCTGGGAGTAGGTAAACCGCTTTTAAAGCCGGAGCATCAGGAACAGGTTTTGTCTTACATTGCCAAAACAGCCTCCAGCTCTATCGTCTCCTCTTCTGAAGTTTCAAAAAATGCAAGCACTGAGTCATCAGTGCAGGCTCCTGGTCAGGAACAATACTTTTCCTTGTGTCCTTCACCCCCACCAAAAGTGAAGGATGCGGCAGGCCACACTTCAGATTACTCCATGGAGCTCTTTTCACATACCATGCCTGGGTTATCAAGTCAAATCCTGAATTCCCCAGTCCAACATGAATCTGACATGGAGTGCACTGATGCACAGCCACTGCTAGATGATTATGCTGGTACATTCACCCAGAGCACTATATTGCCAGTGTCAGAATCTGACCCTGATGAAACTCAGGTGCCCCTTCCCGCATACTATACCACCTTACACGGTGACACAGAGGAAGGTGCAGATGAAATTGAAGAGGATGTGATGGATGACCCAGTTGTTGACCCAGATTGGCATCCATTGGAGGAAGAGGGTGCCGCTGGCAATAGCTCAGAAGAGGAGAAGGATCCGCAGCAGGCATCGACGTCGCAGCAGCGGTTATCTGGCAGGCCCGTAGCAGTCCAAAAACGTGTTAAAAAAAAAAAGATGTGCAGGACAGCTTGGCCAGACGATCAAAATTTATACTGTGTGGCCCAGCGGCGCTTGGTACACATGTTCCCTGGAGTATGCACAGAAAGGTAATTACGAAAACCTGATATTCATTCACATCCACATTTCCCCAGGAGCCACCAGAGGGAGCCCTATAGATTCAGGTATATAGGAGTGTGGAGAGACGCAGCACTAGGCATTCTAGCCAGACAGTCATTCTAGTTGTTGGTTGTACCTCAGACAGATCAGATCTCCTCAGAACACCCGAGAGAGAGGATTCCTGTCAGAGCTTAGTGATTCCAGCCAGAGGGCTTTTCTAGTCAGAGCTTGGTCTGAGCTGTGCGAGTTCAGACGTGTGGTGATTCCTGTCAGATGAGACAGAGGAAAGAAGGCAAACTGTTATCTCAGAACAGTCTGACTGTTAGTTCCCAATGAATGTGGAAAGTGACTCTCGGAGCGAGCGTGAATTCAGTCTGACGGAAGGTCCTGAGAGCTGCTCTGGACAGAGTCTATGAAGGAAAAGAAGGAAGGGGACTACAGTTATCATAACATCGAGTTGACTGAGAAACTATCAGTGAGCTGTGGAAGGAAGGAAGCTGATGACTTGACTACACCTACTGTTACCCGTGCTTATGTTAAGGGTGTGAGTAGGGCGACAGGTGAGTGGTGACAAAAGGAAAGAGTGACAGAGGTGATATAACAACGTTAGCTGCCTCCACTCTGCACAACCGGACACCGGGTCCGAAGCTTGCTAGAACCTTCACGGCTAGTGGGAGAAAACCGGAATCCCTGCTGGACTTCAGGTCGCAGAGGGGCCCTATTGTGCTGATACGTAACCAGGGTCAGGGAGAACAGGAGTCGGGCCTGATCAGCCATAGACTTAGTTCTTGCCAAAAGAAGGCTCCACCACAATGTCGGCCGGGCGTAGCTGTTATACACAGAGTTGAACTTAGCTATATGCAGGTTGGAAACTCACACATAAAGAAGTAAGGAGGCCTTAAACCTACTCAGTGATTACCTGGATGTGCATCCTCCACCCTGAGCAGCTTCCCGGGACATACCTGCAAATACCACCAGTAAAGGTATGGAAAGAGACTGACTTGTGTGTGTCTGCCTTATTGCCTGCACCCTGCACCGCCATTTACCCTGAGGGATCCAGTCTCGCCTGTGGGGGACTTAACATCTTGCTGCCCAATAACAACCCCTCAGAGGATTCACCCTGCAGCGCTGGTCACCCTGATCAGAAACCACAGGTGGCGTCATGAACAATTACTACAATCCCCAGTAAAAATCCCCCTTTGAATGAGCGCCCAGGGCAACGGACCGAGCTGCGCTACCCGTGACCTATTCCCCATTGAAGTTAACGGGCTCGGTGCCGAGTACCCCATAACCCTGGTGTTGTGTGACTCAATACCATAGTAGGAAGAGTGCAGTGTGGCACTTTTTTGACCAAAATCCTATTGATGAGGCAAAGGTTATCTGTAAGAAGTGCGGAAGGACCTTTAGCCGAGGGAAAAATATCCGAAATTTGAATACCAGTTGCATGCTTAGACATTTAATCAACACACACTTGAAAACGTGGACGGACTACAAAACCTCAGGTAGCACATGTGCACCTGCTCCGACTGAAGGTAGCCAGCAACGCTCCATCGCTTCCCCCAATGTAAGCCCACCGGTTAGCACATCAAGAGCAAGAAATGTTGAGGTGTCGTCACAAGGTCAAAGCAGTCAGGGAATCACAATGTTTTTGCAACAAAAGACTGAATCTAGGCCATCACCACCACCACCATCACCATCACCAACCCCCTCTCAGTCCGTCATGTCCACCGCTAGTTCACCCATATGCAGCTCTCAAGTCCAGCTCACCCTAGCAGACACTGAGTAGGACAAGAAAGTACTCATCCTCTTATCCTCGTACACTGGCTTTTAATGTCTACATTGCCAAACTGATCTCATTAGAGATGATGCCCTTCCGTTTGGTTGAAAGCGCTGCGTTCCGAGAGCTCATGGTCTACGCTGTCCCACGTTATGACCTACCAAGTCGGCACTTCTTTTCTAGAAAAGCCATCCCTGCCCTCCACCTGCATGTGAAAAACCGCATTGTCCATGCACTCAAACAATCAGTGAGTAGAAAGGTGCACCTCACATCAGATGCATGGGCCAGTAGGCATGGCCAGGGCCGTTACGTGTCCATCACTACGCACTGGGTTAATGTGGTGGATGCAGGGTCCACAGGAGACAGCGGCGGTGGGACAGTGCTGCCTAGCCCACGGTTGGCTGTTCGACCCTCCTCCTCCAGAAGCGAAAGCTCATCGACAGAGCGCTGTCGCATGAGCACTCCATCCGCAGCTGCCAGTGCTGCACACAAGGTGTCCCACTATCGAACAACTAGTGGTAAGTGTCAGCAGGCTGTTTTAAAGATGATGTCTTTGGGCGACAACAGACACACCGCGGAGGTACTGGCAGACTACTTGCAGTGAGAAACTGAGTCATGGCTGGGCAGTCTACATACTGCGCCAGGCAAGGTAGTCAGTGATAACGTACGTAATTTTGTGGTGGCCATAGCCCTAGCAAAACTCAGACACATTCCTTGCCTGGCTCACACCTTGAACCTGGTGGTGCAGTGCTTCATAAATAATTATCCAGAGTTAACAGCCCTGTTCCACAAGGTGCGAAGACTGTGCTCTCACATCCGTCACTCGCCCATAGACTCCAGTCGTATGCAGAGGCTGCAGCGATCGCTCCACCTCCCCATGCACCGCCTAATCATAGACGTTGCAACAAGGTGGAACTCCACCATGCACATGGTTGAGAGGCTGTGCGAACAGAGGCAGGCTGTAATGCAATTGTGGGAGGATACATGGGCAGGCAGTTTGAGGGCAGACATGGAGTTGTCGGGTGTGCAGTGGACAAAGCTGAAAGACCTCTGTAAAGTCCTTCAGTGTTTTGAGGAATGCACATGGCTAGTAAGCGCAGACGACGCCATCATAAGCATGAGCAACCCACTTATGCGTCTGCTCATGCAAACTTTGATGCACATTAAGGATCAGGCGTCTGCAGCGGAGGAGGAAAAGGAGGAGGATGAGGAAAGTCTTGATGACAGTCAGCCATTAACTACTCAGGGAACTGTCCTGGAAGAGGTGGAGGAAGAAGAGGAGGAGGAGGATGAGGGGGATGATTATTTTGGGAAGGAGGATGCTTCTCAGGGGGAAAGAGAAAATGTTGGCTTGCCAAGGTCAGGTACAGGGTTTGTGCATGACTGGAGGGATGTGGATTTGGCAGAAAGTGCTCCTCCACCTACCACTGTCAGTGCATCATTGACACCTGGAACATTGGCCCACATATGTAATTATGTCTTGCGGATCCTAAAACGGGACCCCCGCATTGCCAAAATTATGAAGGATGACGACTACTGGTTGGCCAGCATCCTCGATCCACGCTGTAAAGGCAAATTACAGAACATCATGTCACAAGAGAACCTAGAGATAATATTGGCGAACAAACAAGCAACTCTGGTAAACCGTTTGTTAGAGGCATTCCCAGCACCAGGGTCAGACTGGCCCACCGGAGAACCGGAGGATTCTCTGGTGGGCCCTGGCACCAGCTGGCATACAGGGGCCAGTTGCCTAGGGCCCCCGCAGCTCCAGGGGCCCCCAGCCAGTGGCGTGTCGCTAATAGCGGCACACCACGCAGCTGCTATGGGGGCCCGTCCCAGCGGAGCAGCAGCGGGTGACTGGATGCAGGAGCCCCTGTCCCCGCTGCTAAAGAGAAATGAATATTCACTGCTTCCCATGCCCCCAAGGCGTGGAGAGGGGTGAATATCATTTCACTTTAGCCGCTAAACTTTAGCGGCTAACATTGCCCAGTGCAGTGCCCACTATCAGGGCTGGGGACCAGGGCCCCCCGCTACCCCCGGTCCCCCCCAGTCTCCCAGGGGCTCCCAGCAGAGGCAACCGCAATGCGGCAGTGCAATGGGTGGCATTTGGCCACACATCAATCCTACAGCATTGTCATCATCACACTGTGACCGAGATGTTCTTCTGTTCCCACAGGTATGAACTGCAAAATTTCCCCAGCTTTCCAGTGTTCCTGAATGCCCCCTGTGTATTGCTTTGTTTCATGGTATGAACTGCAAAATTTCCCCAGCTTTCCAGTGTTCCTGAATGCCCCCTGTGTATTGCTTTGTTTCATGGTATGAACTGCAAAATTTCCCCAGCTTTCCAGTGTTCCTGAATGCCCCCTGTGTATTGCTTTGTTTCATGGTATGAACTGCAAAATGTCCCCAGCTTTCCAGTGTTCCTGAATGCCCCTGTGTATTGCTTTGTTTCATGGTATGAACTGCAAAATTTCCCCATTTCCAGTGTTCCTGAATGCCCCTGTGTATTGCTTTGTTTCATGGTATGAACTGCAAAATTTCCCCAGCTTTCCAGTGTTCCTGAATGCCCCCTGTGTATTGCTTTGTTTCATGGTATGATTTGCTCACCCATCTTCTTGTATACATAATTGTACTTCATTCTTGTTATCTTCACCACACATCTGAGTGGTCTGTGTAACCCCTACCCCGTTTAATGGCCTGTCCTTAACTCTGTACATCTGGCCTGGGCAGTCCCAGCCCACTTCCCAATCACACCTGATTGCCCTTAGCTGCTTATTTATTCAGTGCAATGGGTCTGCTCCAGACTTCAGTCTGCTCCACATATTTCAAATCCCATATTTCAAATTACAGATTTCTAATTACACTACTGTGAATTAGAGTAGAATTCGACTGGAATTTGGCTGCAAGGTTATAAAACCACTATGTTTCATTTTCTTATCACTTTCACCCCCATCCTCCTTTCTTTCTTCCTATCCCCTGTAATCCCCCCACCTAGTAAGGAATTAGTCATTTCCCCCTCCATTCTCCCCAGCCATCTCACCTTTCCCTCAGAACTGTTCCTCCACATACAATCCTTTTTACCAAGACACACACGGCCACACCATGGCTTATCCTGCTCCCACCTTCTAACGCTCTGTCTGCTACTCCTCATCGCTGGCGATGTATCCCCAAATCCTGGCCCTCCTCAACACATCCCCACACTCATTTCTAACACCCTGCCACGATCTTCTACACGTTTTTGCAACCCTGTCAACCTCATACCTATCCATCCACACCCCCCTCCCCCAGTCCCCTACCCGGAGCACTATGGAACGCACGCTCCGTCTGCAATAAACTGTCATTTATCCACGACTTCTTTATCACCAACAAACTCTCCTTCCTTGCCATCACTGAAACCTGGCTCACTCCCTCTGACACAGCCTCTCCAGCTGCGCTTTCCTATGGCGGATTTCATCTTTCTCACACCCCTCGCCCCAGCAACAAACGTGGTGGAGGAGTTGGCTTACTCCTGTCTGATACCTGCTCCTTTACTCCTATTCAAATTCCACCCTCCGCTGCTATTCCCTCGTTCGAAGTGCACTCCGTCCGCATCTATTCCCCCTCCAACCTCCAGCTGGCTGTCATCTACCGCCCCCCGGAACTTGCCATCTCCACCTTTCTCGACCACTTCACCACCTGGCTACTCCATTTCCTCTCTGCTGACATCCCCACCATCATCATGGGCGATTTCAACATCCCCATTGACACTTCCACCCCGGCGGCCTCTAAACTTCTTTCGCTCACGGCTTCCCTCGGCCTCACTCAATGGTCCTCTGCGGCCACTCACAAAGGCGGTCACACGCTGGACCTTATCTTCACCCGCCTCTGTTCCCTCACCAATCTCACTAACTCCCCACTCCCCCTGTCTGACCACAACCTACTGACATTCTCTTCCCTCTCCTCTGTTAGTACGCATCCCCCACTCCACAAACTCACCCACCCTCGCAGAAATCTCAAACACCTCAATTTACAATCGCTCTCTGAGTCCCTCCTCCCTCTCACAGACATAGCCTCACTTAATGACACAGATGCTGCTGCCACATTTTATAACACCACAATAAAAACCACACTTGATTCGGCCGCCCCCCCTCACGCAGAGCAAAACTCGTACAATCAACAGGCAGCCCTGGCTGACCGGCCTGACCACAGAACTGAGATGGGCTTCCAGGGTTATCGAGCGGAGATGGAAGAGAACCCATTCTACCGAGCACCTCAATGCATACAAGCAGTCCCTCGCCAGCTTCAAGTCCACGCTCTCTGCCGCAAAACAAACTTACTTCGCATCTCTCATATCCTCTCTGTCTCACAACCCTAAACAGCTCTTCAACACTTTCAATTCTCTACTCCATCCCACAGCACCTCCTCCCTCTCCTCTCATTTCTGCCGAAGACTTTGCCTCCTTCTTTAAGCAAAAGATTGATACTATCAGAGAAGGCTTTGGCCCGCAGTCCCCAATGCCCTCTTAGCCACTCAGCCCTGTTCTTCCAAAACCAGCTTCACCACCATGACAGAAGATCAGCTCTCCACTCTCCTGTCAAGATCACACCTCACCACTTGCGCACTTGACCCACTCTCGTCCCACCTCATCCCTAACTTTGCCACAGTCTTCATCCCTACTCTCACACACCTCTTCAACCTTTCACTTACAAATGGTGTCTTTCCTTCATCCTTCAAACATGCTTCAATCACACCCATCCTCAAAAAGCCCTCCCTCGACCCATCCTCTGCGTCTAGCTATCGCCCGATATCTCTTCTCCCCTATGCCTCAAAACTACTGGAACAACATGTATATCTTGAACTGTCCTCCCACCTTTCCTCCTGTTCCCTCTTTGACCGGTTACAATCCGGCTTTCGACTGCATCACTCAACTGAAACTGCCCTAACTAAAGTCACTAACGATCTGCTAACCGCCAAGAGCAAGCGACACTACTCTGTCCTCCTTCTCCTGGACCTGTCTTCTGCCTTTGACACTGTGGACCATTCCCTCCTGCTACAGATTCTCTCATCTCTTGGCATCACAGACCTGGCCCTATCCTGGATCTCATCATACCTAACAGACCGAACATTTAGTGTCTCCCTCTCACACACCACCTCCTCACCTTGCCCCCTGTCTGTCGGTGTTCCTCAAGGCTCAGTCCTAGGATCCCTACTCTTCTCCATCTACACCTTCGGCCTGGGACAGCTCATAGAATCCCACGGCTTGCAGTATCACCTCTACGCCGATGACACGCAGATCTACCTATCTGGACCTGACCTCACCTCCCTACTGACCAAAATCCCACAGTGTCTGTCTGCTATCTCAGCCTTCTTTTCTGCTCGCTTTCTCAAACTGAACATGGACAAAACAGAATTCATCATCTTTCCCCCACCTCACTCTACCCCTTCACCAGACCTATCCATGAATGTCAATGGCTGCTCGCTTTCCCCAGTCCCACATGCTCGGTGCCTTGGGGTGATCATCGACTCTGCCCTCTCTTTCAAACCACATATCCAAGCCCTCGCCACCTCCTGCAGCCTGAAACTCAAAAATATTTCCGGATCCGCTCATTCCTCAACCACGAAACCACAAAAACACTAGTGCACGCCCTTATCATCTCCCGCCTCGACTACTGCAACCTCCTACTGTCTGGCCTCCCCTCTAGCACTCTGGCACCACTCCAGTCCATCCTACACTCTGCTGCACGACTAATCCACCTGTCTTCCCGCTATTCCCCAGCCTCCCCCCTATGCCAGGCCCTTCACTGGCTCCCTATTGCCCAGAGGCTCCAGTTCAAAACCTTAACCATGACATACAAAGCCATCCACAACCTTTCTCCTCCATACATCTGTAACATGGTCTCCCGCTACCTACCTACACGCAACCTTCGATCCTCTCAAGATCTCCTTCTCGACTCCCCCCTCATCTCTTCTTCCCACAACCGCATACAAGACTTCTCCCGGGCTTCCCCCTACTCTGGAACTCCCTGCCCAAAAACATCAGACTTTCAACCAACAACGGAGACCTTCAAGAAAAACCATGAAGACCCCCCTGTTCCGGACAAGCCTACAACCTGCAATGTCCTCAGTGTACTGAACCATCGTACGACAGCTCTACCCTTTCCTAGTGTACTCTCACCCATCCTGCAGTCTGTGAGCCCTCTCGGCAGGGTCCTCCTCTCTGTACTTGTTGTCCTTATCCAGCACATGTTTATTGTACCTGTCTATATTTTCCCCTTTTCATAAGTAAAGCGCCATGGAATAAATGGCGCTATATAAATGTATATAATAATAATAATAATAAAAATAATAATTCAGGGCCGGCGCCACCCTCAGTTGTAATGGGAGAGAGAGCGTCAGACGTCCCCTCTGCTTCTCACTCACAGCCGATGCGCGATGACGTCACTTCATCGCGCACCCGCTGGGTGTGTGTCTAGCAGACGGCAGCTCCTGACACTGAAGCAGAGCCACCGCCGGAATCAGCGTGGGAGCGAGGAGGAGAGGTGATTATTGTGGGTGTCTTTTTTATATCTCTATATCTACGTATATCTATCTATTATCTATCTTTTTATCTATCTATCTCTATAACTATCTATCTCTATCTATCTACAGTACAGACCAAAAGTTTGGTCACACCTTCTCATTCAAAGATTTTTCTGTATTTTCATGACTATGAAAATTGTAGAATCACACTGAAGGCATCAAAACTATGAATTAACACCTGTGGAATTATACATTACACTTTACAAAAAAGTATGAAACAACTGAAAATATGTCTTATATTCTAGGTTCTTCAAAGTAGCCACCTTTTGCTTTGATTACTGCTTTGCACCCAGAAAAGGTGAACGGCTGGACTCTACATGCCTAGTTCCCACCGTGAAGCATGGAGGAGGTGGTGTGATGGTGTGGGGGTGCTTTGCTGGTGACACTGTTGGGGATTTGTTCAAAATTGAAGCGGTGAGCGGTCCAGCTCACCCCAAACCATCTCGATTGGGTTCAGGTCTGGTGACTGTGGAGGCCAGGTCATCTGGCGTAGCACCCCAACACTCTTCTTCTTGGTCAAATAGCCCTTACACAGTCTGGAGGTGTGTTTGGGGTCATTGTCCTGTTGAAAAATAAATGATGGTCCAACTAAACGCAAACCGGATGGAATAGCATGCTGCTGCAAGATGCTGTAGTAGCCATGCTGGTTCAGTATGCCTTCAATTTTGAATAAATCCCCAACAGTGTCACCAGCAAAGCACCCCCACACCGTCACACTACCTCCTCCATGCTTCACGGTGGGAACCAGGCATGTAGAGTCCATCCGTTCACCTTTTCTGCGTGCAAAGCAGTAATCAAAGCAAAAGGTGGCTACTTTGAAGAACCTAGAATATAAGACATATTTTCAGTTGTTTCACACTTTTTTGTAAAGTGTAATGTATAATTCCACATGTGTTACTTCATAGTTTTGATGCCTTCAGTGTGATTCAACAATTTTCATAGCCATGAAAATACAGAAAAATCTTTGAATGAGAAGGTGTGTCCAAACTTTTGGTCTGCACTGTATCTATATATAGCATTATACCCTATGAGAGGGGGCAGCATTATACCCTATGAGAGGGGGCAGCATTATATCCTATGAGGGGGGGCAGTATTACACCCTATGGGGGCAGCATTATACCCTATGAGGGGGGGCAGCATTATACCCTATGAGGGGGGGCAGAATTATACCCTATGAGAGGGGGCAGCATTATACCCTATGAGAGGGGGCAGCATTATACCCTATGAGGGGGGGCAGTATTATACCCTATGAGAGGGGGCAGCATTATACCCTATGAGAGGGGCAGCATTATACCCTATGAGGGGGCAGTATTATACCCTATGAGGGGGGGCAGCTTTATACCCTAAGAGGGGGGGCAGCATTATACCCTATGAGGGGGCAGCATTATACCCTATGGGGGCAGCATTATACCCTATGAGGGGGGGCAGTATTATACCCTATGAGGGGGGCAGCATTATACCCTATGAGAGGGGCAGCATTATACCCTATGAGGGGGCAGTATTATACCCTATGAGGGGGGCAGTATTATACCCTATGAGGGGGGGCAGCATTATACCCTATGAGGGGAGGCAGTATTATACCCTATGAGGGGAGGCAGCATTATACCCTATGAGAGGGGCAGCATTATACCCTATGAGGGGGGGCAGCATTATACCCTATGAGGGGGGCAGCATTATACCCTATGGGGGGCAGCATTATACCCTATGAGGGGGGCAGTATTATACCCTATGAGGGGGGCAGCAATATACCCTATGAGAGGGGCAGCATTATACCCTATGAGGGGGCAGTATTATACCCTATGAGGGGGGGCAGTATTATACCCTATGAGAGGGGCAGCATTATACCCTATGAGGGGGCAGTATTATACCCTATGGGGGGCAGAATTATACCCTATGAGGGGACAGCATTATACCCTATGAGGGGGGCAGCATTATCCCTATGAGGGGGGCAGCATTATACCCTATGGGGGCAGCATTATACCCTATGAGGGGGTGCATTATACCTTATGAGGGGGGAGGCAGCATTATACCCTATGAGGGGTGCAGCGTTATACCCTATGAGGGGGCAGCATTATACCCTATGAGGGGGGGCAGCATTATACCCTATGAGGGAGGCAGCATTATACCCTATGAGGGGGCAGCATTATACCCTATGGGGGGCAGCATTATACCCTATGAGGGGGGCAGCGTTATACCCTACAAGGGGGGGCAGCGTTATACCCTATGAGGGGGGGCAGCATTATACCCTATGAGGGGGGGCAGCATTATACCCTATGAGAGTGGCAGCATTATACCCTATGAGGGGGCAGTATTATACCCTATGAGGGGGGCAGCTTTATATTCTATGAGGGAGGCTACCCCAACTCTTGCTACATAATTAAGATTTATACTACCTTATATTATACCCTGATATTAGCGTGTTTACCGCACAATTGGTGTTCTTGTATTTATTTATTTCTATGTAGCTACATAGTGGGCCCCAAGAATGGTTTTCTCTGGTGGGCCCAAAGCCTCCAGTCTGACGCTGCCCAGCACACAGCAGCGGTGCAGGTTCTACCACGAGCCGTACTGGGCCAAACGGAAGAGGTGTTCATGGTGCACACAGCCGAAGTGGCGTTGGAGACAGGAGTTTCATGACCATGTTGTGGACTGATTTCTCGAGTACCGCTCACATGACTGTTAATACTGAATCGATTGCAACAGACAGGAGACAGCAGTTGTCAACTATGGTTCAAAATAACCTCTCCTCCCCTATCGATGTTCTCCCTCACAGGTCATTCCCCTTTGACTACTGGGCCTGTAAACTGGACACCTGGCCTGAATTGGCACAATATGTCTTACAGGAGCTCGCTTGCCCTGCTGGTAGTGTGCTATCAGAAAGAGTCTTCAGTGCTGCTGGATCAATCCTGACAGAAAGAAGGACCCGGGTGTCAACCAAAAATGTTGGTGATCTCACCTTCATTAAAATGAACCATAACCAAAAAAATGTCCAAAAACATACTAAAAAAATATTTAGACTTGAGAGTCCTCAGTGGTTGATACCTTTTAATGGCTAACTGAAAAGATGGTAACAAATTGCAAGCTTTCGAGACTACTCAGGTCTCTTCATCAGGCATAGACTAATACAACATCTGAAGAATCACATATTTATACACAAAATAGCACAGAAAAAATGCAATAGGTAGGACAAGTGACATAACGAACTGCATTATGAGGTTTATAAATATGACTATTTCATAGATAAGAGTGAAGGTTTATCCCTCAGATTGGGTCTGGTTTGTGTGTGAGACCCAAAGGTCAGAGCAGTCCTAATTGTTGTAGAACGACATAGAATCTGGTATATTCTACCACACTAAAGGGTCAAAGGTCATCATAAGTTTAATTCCCAGACTTTCTATCCTCTCAGATTGAAGTTAGATTTATACAAGTAATCCATTCTGTCATGCTATGACCGCATACAAAGTGTTTGGCCACAGGTAAATCCATTCTTTTTTCTCTTATCGTGTGGCGATGAGAATTCATCCTGTTCTCAGTTTTTGCCCGGTCTCCCCACATACAGACCCCCAGTTGGACTTTAGACAAAATTAAACACTGCACTAGTCTATGTCTTTGTCTATGCCTGATGAGAGACCTGAGTAGTCTCGAAAGCTTGCAATTGTTACATCTTCTTTGCATAAAAGGTCACCACGAGACTCTCAAGTCTAAATTTTTCTATCTACTGCTAACACGTACGAAATAACAAATCTTTCTATAATCAAAAACATACTATGCACGTACCAGGGGAACCTTCACCATAGAAGAAATTCCAAAAGGTGCATATAGGATGTGGGTGTGTAAACATACAGTTAACACATGCAGGATACAAAGTATCCAAAGCACACCACTCACAGGAAATATATCAGAAAATAGTAATAAATTTATTGAAATAACCGTGAAATAAAAAATTACATACAGAATAAATATACAGAGGAAAGAAATCAACCCTAGTAAGGTGCACAGAAGTTGACAGGGGAAATCAATACAGGCATATGGTATATGTGACATACATATCTAGAAGCCAACAGATCAGATAGCATAGAGGATACATGATAACCATCTTAAAGTGCATAGTGCAGCTACAAAACATGTCACCTTGAGAAAGCTGCAAACGCGAAACGTGCGTCGGGGCTATTGTGACAGCGTGGACGGGCCTATTATTCATGGGTATGTGTCATTGGTAGATTTCTGCTGACATTTTTTGTAGCTGCACTATGCACTCTAAGATGCTTATCATGTATCCTCTATGCTATCTGATCTGTTGGCTTCTAGATATGTATGTCACATACTGTATACCATATGCCTATATTGATTTCCCCTGTCACCTTCTGTGCACCTTACTAGGGTTGATTTCTTTCCTCTGTATATTTATTCTGTATGTAAATTTGTATGTCACGGTTATTTCAATAAATTTATTACTATTTTCTGATATATTTCCTGTGAGTGGTTTGCTTTGGATACTTTGTATCCTGCATGTGTTAATTAAAATGAACCATGCCTGAGTTTCAAAGGATTTTGTACCACTTTCCCCTGATGACACATAGGTTGCCAGCAAAATGGCTCGCTTTGTCCTCCTCTTCCTCCGACTTCTCCAATTCGTCCATTTGCAGCTGCTGAACGTCCAGCCTACACCTCAACATATGCCATTTTTTCCACCTCCCTAACTGGGCTGCACCCCCCCAGGGCCTGCGTCAGCACCTGGCGCACCCGGGTAAGTGTTGGTTCCCTGAGCAGGTGGAGGGGCCCACTCGTGGGCGACGGCACTGGCACAGGGCCCCTCATAAGATGCAAAAGTGTCTCTGATGGTGGGGGGGCTCACTCGCCATCAGACTCACCGGCGTACCATGAGGGGCCCTGTGCCAGTGCCGTCGCCCATGAGTGGGCCCCCCCTGCTTGCTCAGGGCCCCAGCACTTGCAATACTTACCTCTCCCTGCTCCACCGCTGTGACGTCTTCCGCGTTTCCTGACAGTGACATTCAGGTCAGAGAGCGCGATGATGTCACGTCTGTGCGCCCTCTGCCTGAACAGTCACAGTGCAGAGAGCTGGAAGATGGCGACGCTGACAAGTCCAGAGTAGAGCAGCGAGGAGAGGTATTTCATTTTTTTTAATGTTTGGAGCAATATATGGGGAGCATTATACACTGGAGAATTATATCTGTGGCCCATCATACACTTGAGCATCATAGATATGGCCCATTATACACTGGAGCATTATAAATGGGGCACATTATATATGGAGTATTATATAGGCCCATCATACACTGGAGCATCATATACGGGGCCCATCATACACTGGAAGCATTATAAATGGGGCCCATCATACACTGGAGTATCATATACGGGGCCCATTATACACTGGAGCATCATCTATGGGGCCCATCATACACTGGAGCATCATCCATGGGGCCCATTTGTATGGAGCATTATATAGGCCCATCATACACTGGAGCATCATCCATGGTGCCCATCATACACTGGAGCATTACAAATGGGGCCCATTATATATGGAGCATTATATTGGCCCATCATACACTGGAGCATCATCCATGGGGCACATCATATACTGGAGCATCATATGGGGTTCATTATTTATGAGGCATCATATAGGGTATGGAACATCATATGGAGCACATATGGGGCCTATTCTGTATAGAGCATTAGCTTTATATGCGACTCATACTGTATGGAGCAATACGTGGGGCTCATTATACTCTATAGGGACCGTCCTATACTGTATGGCACATTATATGGGGACCATCATATACTGGAGCCTTATGTGGAGCTCATTATATACTGTATGGAACATTATATGGGACCAATTATTCTGTATGGAGCAATATATGGGGCTCATTATTCCGCATGGCGCACTATGTGGTGGCCATAATACTGTATGGAGGAATATACTGTCCGGTTTTTGAGCTATTGTAGAATTTACAATAGATATCACTCATGTAATGTAAGAAGTGAAGTAGTTGGCATTGTACTATACCTATATTTCTCTGCCGTATCAGAGCATCATGAATTGTGGTATGTATTAAAGGGGCCCACTGACACTCTTTCGCCCGGGGCACACGAAAACCTGAAGCCAGCCTGCCCCCCCACAACCTTAGCCAAATAACCCCAGTTTTCAATGCATAACTATTATTATAAAGTAAATTAAGGTTGACAAGCTTATGTAATAAGAATTGATGTTGTTGGCATTGAAATGGGCACTGTAGGTGTGTTTACTGTCCTCCACTCCCTGCCGACTTTGCTTCCCAATTGACTTGTATTGGGTTTCGTGTTCCAGTCGGACCTCCGACTTTTCCCGACAGTCGGCCGATTTCGTTCGACTCGACTTTTGAGAAAGTCTGGTTTCACGAAACCCGACTCAACCCTAAAAAAGGCAAAGTCGCTCATCTTTAATGGTCACTATTGGGATTAAATAGTGTGTCCCTTTCATAGTTCTGAAGTATTGTCACGCTGTCTCTGCATACCGGAGGTTAGGGGCCTAAGCTGACCCTAAGCTGGGGCCCTGACTAATCCCTCTACCTGGAGGTACTGTTAAAGGTACAGAGGTCCAGGCCGCCAGCGTAATCCCTACCTCCTGAGGATCCCTGAACCTCAGTGATCTAGTCCTGAGAAGGACCCCGATCACAACAACAGGGAACGGGATAATATAAGCCCACACACAGTACTAGACGAACGAGACAGTACAAGGGGAAAATCAACAACCACCTTGCATACAAAACTACACCAAAACAACAGAGGGAACACCAACGGGTAAGGAGATAAATGATAAAGCGAGGAAGGGAAAAACCACACACAAAGTACACTTCACTCCAAACTCCAAAATACCACAAGCCGCTCTGTTTGTCTGCCAGGAATGCTTTCACCGACACTTCCCTAGCAGACTGGCAGGTATTTGAAGGAATCCCATTACAGCAACATTAATTGCAGCTGGGCGAGGCTGGCCTCGTCTAGCACAGAGAGAGGGAGAATTAACTCCCTCACTGCCGAAAAACACCCAGCACCAGAAACTCAGCTGTGAGAAGTCAGGCTGTGCAATCGCGACGATCTTCGTAGCGACACACCCGTGACAGTACCCCCCCTTCTACGAGGGGCCTCTGGACCCTCAGGGCCGGGTTTATTGGGTGAGTAGTGTGGAAGGCCCGAATTAATCGGTCTGCGTTAATATCCGACCCAGGAACCCACGTCCTCTCCTCAGGACCATACCCCCTTAAATGAACCAGGTACTGAAGGGACCGGCGATTCAGACGTGAATCGATGATTCTCGACACCTGAAACTCCAAGTTACCATTGACCACCACAGGAGGAGGAGGTAAAGGTGAAGGTATCACCAGCGCCACATACCTCTTAAGCAACGATCTGTGGAACACATTGTGAATTTTAAATGTAGGAGGGAGGTCAAGACGGAATGCCACCGGATTAATTATAGAACTGATCTTGTATGGCCTGATGAACCTGGGACCCAGTTTCCAGGAGGGAACCTTAAGTTTTATATTCTTGGTAGACAACCATACCAGATCGTTCACACTTAGGTCCGGACCAGACACTCTCCTCCTATCAGCCATACGTTTGTATCAGTTCTCCATAGTACTCAGATTATTCAGCACTCCTCTCCACACTGAAGCAAGTGACGACGAAAATCGTTCCTCCTCAGGAACCCCAGAAGAGCCCCCCCAATTGAAAGTACAAAACTGGGGGTGAAAACCATATGCCCCAAAAAACGGGGACTTACCAGTGGACTCGCTCCGCATATTATTAGAGCAAACTCCGCCAGAGGCAAGAAAGAAGCCCAGTCCTCCTGGTTCTCTGACACAAAACACCGGAGATATGTCTCCAAGCTCTGGTTCAGACGCTCTGTCTGACCATTGGTCTGTGGATGAAAAGCCGATGAAAATGACAACTGCATCCCCCGCCGTGTACAAAATGCCTTCCAGAATTTGGACACAAACTGAGACCCCGATCCGACACCACATCGGAGGGTACCCCGTGAAGCCTTACAATCTCCCCAATGAACACCTGCGCAAGAGTTTTAGCATTAGGAAGAGCAGGAAGAGCGATAAAATGTGCCATCTTGCTGAACCTGTCCACTACAACGAGTATGACTGTTTTACCCGAAGATGGCCGTAATGAAGTCCATAGACAGATGAGTCCACGGACGCTCCGGGATCTTCAAAGGTAAGAGGGCCCCAGACGGACGGGTATGTGGGGTCTTAGAGCGCGCACAAACCTCGCAGGACGCGACAAAAGTTACCACCTCCCTATGTAAGTTAGGCCACCAAAACCGACGCGAGAGGAGATCCTCAGTTGCTTTACTCCCTGGGTGTCCTGCCAAGGCTGAGTTATGGTGTGCCTCGATCACCTTTTGTCGCAACTGATTTGGAACAAACAGTCTCCCTGGAGGTCCTACAGGGGCGTCCCCCTGAGCCTCCAATACCTCCTCCTCAAGCTCAGAGCATACTGCTGACACCACCACCCCCTCCTGAAGGATAGGAACCGGGTCCTCCGTATTCCCGACCCCAGGGAAACTACGAGATAAGGCATCCGCCTTTACATTTTTTGACCCAGGACGATATGTGACGACAAAATTAAACCTGGTAAAAAATAATGACCACCTAGCTTGTCTGGGATTCAGACGTTTTGCAGACTCCAGATATAGCAGGTTCTTGTGATCGGTGATGACAGTGACCGGATGGACTGCCCCCTCCAAAAAATGGCGCCACTCCTCAAAAGCCAACTTAATGGCCAAGAGTTCCCTATTGCCGACATCGTAATTCCTCTCAGTGGACGACAGTTTTTTAGAGAAAAATGCGCACGGATGCCACTTACCAGGGGACGAACCTTGTGACAATACTGCTCCCACCCCTACCTCGGAAGCGTCTACCTCTACAATGAACGGCTGTGACGCATCAGGTTGAATAAGTATGGGTGCCGAGGCAAAGCATTTTTTCAAGGAGGAGAATGCTTGACAAGCCTTGTCAGACCACCTAGAAAAATCCGTCCCCTTTTTTGTCATGTCTGTGAGAGGTTTAACCATGGACGAGAAATTACGAATAAATTTCCGGTAATAATTAGCAAACCCCAGGAAACGTTGTAGAGCCTTAAGATTCTCTGGCAGATCCCACTCAAGAACTGCCCGTACTTTCCCAGGGTCCATACGAAAACCGGACGCTGAAACCAGAAAGCCTAAAAACTGGAGTTCCTGTACGGCGAATACACACTTTTCCCATTTGGCGTACAGTTTATTATTCCGCAAGATCTGTAACACCTGCCTAACATGCTCCTGATGAGACACAAGATCCGTAGAGTAAATTAAGATATCATCCAGATATATGACCACAAACTGTCCCACCAGGTGGCGAAAAATGTCATTTACAAAGTGTTGGAACACCGCCGGGGCATTAGTCAGACCGAATGGCATGACAAGGTTCTCATAATGCCCCTCTGGAGTGTTAAACGCCGTCTTCCACTCATCCCCCTCCTTCATCCTAATCAGATTGTACGCCCCCCTGAGATCCAACTTAGAGAACCATTTGGCGCCCACGATCTGATTGAAGAGATCGGGAATAAGTGGGAGCGGATACGGATCTCGGACCGTAATCCGATTAAGTTCACGGAAATCCAGGCAAGGGCGTAGGCCTCCATCTTTCTTCTTCACAAAGAAGAACCCCGCGGCCACCGGGGAAGATGAAGGTCTAATATGCCCCTTTGCCAGACTTTCAGCAATATAATCCTTCATGGCCTGCCTCTCAGGACCAGATAGGTTATACAACCTAGATTTAGGTAACTTGGCCTCAGGGAGCAGTTTTACAGAACAGTCATACACACGATGAGGAGGTAGTTCCTGACACCCTTTCTCCGAGAATACATCCTCAAAGTCCGCCAGAAATGGAGGTAAGACCCTAGGAGTGACCGCACCGATGACCGTATTCATGCAGTTTTTATTACAGAATTCACTCCATTGGCTTATCTCTCTGGATTGCCAATCAATAACTGGGTTATGCTTAGTTAACCAAGGAAGGCCCAACACTATCGGAGTGGGAAGACCCTCCAACACGTAACAAGACAACAGTTCTTTATGTATCGCCCCCACTTGAAGTTTTACGTTATGCACAGCTTGCAAAAAACTTCCCTGACCGAGAGGTCTGGCGTCGATCGAGAATATGGGGATGGGTTTAGCCAACACACTCAATTGCATACCTTGCACCCGGGCAAACCGAGCGTCCACCAGATTAGCCCCGGCCCCACTATCCAGAAGAACAGATATCCTCTCAGTTCTCGTACCCACCACCACCTCCGCCGGTACGAGAAACTGAGACGAACTTAGGGACGAAATACTTACTCCCAGATTGCCGTCCACCACACAACCTGGGATCAATAGTTTTCCGACGGACCTTTACTCTGCAAAGGACGGGATGGACACCCCCCAATAAAATGTCCCTTTTTCCCACAGAAGAAACAACTTCCTGTTTTGTGGCGCCCCGCCGGTCCCCTCCCCCGAAATGATGTCCCTCCTAATTGCATAGGCTCCTCTGGACTGACCAGGGGAACCTCCATATAAGGGACCCTTGAGGAAGGTGGAGTCATCACAGGGGGTGGAGTTACCCCGCACCTCTCCCGAAGCCGTCTGTCAATACGAATAGCAAGGGCCATAGCGGCTTCCAGTGACGCGGGAGGGTCATACTGTGCCAATACATCCTTTAATTTGTCAGATAAAATGTTGACAAAACTGGCTCCTAAGAGCCGGTGTCATGTATAGTGTACAGTTCCTATAGCGTCTTGTGCTTGGGTGCGAGGAAAACACATGAGACACAGGTTGATATGAAATGACTTGTATTACTTCATACAAGCATGCGGAAAAGGTCACACAGTTTGGAGGAACAGAGGCAGGAGACACAGCAGGCCAGAGTAACTTCAAGCTCTACAATAACTCTCCAAAGCAGGTTCAGGATCTCTTCTCTGTACCGTAATTCCTCTGCAAACATGGATTCACCAAACAGCAGGGTTCCAGAGTCCAAAAGTGTTCCAAGGTTCCTCAGTAGGAAATAGCTGGAGTACAAAGTCCAATGTTTCCAGGAGTCAGGTCACAGGCTGACTGAGGCTTGATTCAGGAGCACTGATTGTTCAGCTGAGGCTGCTTAAGAAGCAAGAGGGAGAGAATCAGGGCGGGAACATGAAAACTGGAAACTCCATATTAACTGAGGGCAAGAGCTGCAGAAAGACAGAAAGCAAAATGGCCGACGGAAAACTGAGTTTCAAGGAACATGTCAAAAGAGACAAAGAACCTTACATTACTCCCCCCTTAGGGACAACCTCCGGATGACCTCAGACCAGGCTTGTCAGGGTACCTCTGATGAAACTGGCGGAGCAGGCGAGGAGCATTTACATTATTGACTGGTTCCCATAAGTTGTCCTCCACTGGGTAGCCCTGCCATTTAATCAAATATTGCAACTGATTTCTGTACAACCTGGAATCTAGAATCCTTTCCACCATAAATTCTTCCTGACCATCACCAGCACTGGGTCAGGGCAAGGAGAAGAGCGTCCAGGAAACGTATTGGGTGTTGCAGCCTTTAGTAGGGATACATGAAAGACAGGGTGGATTCTCATAGTTCTGGGCAGTTGAAGACGACAAGCAACAGCACTTATAATCTTACTGATCTTATAAGGTCCAATGTACTTATGTCCCAATTTAGACGATGGAATCTTTAATTTAAGATTTCTGGTTGACAGCCAGACCAAATCTCCTACCTTGAAAGCTGGTGCAGGTTTACGAAATTTATCTGCTGCTTTCTTGTACCTTTCCTGAGCCAATTCTAGATTTTCCTTTAGAAGATCCATATTCTTTTGTAAAGAAGTGATTCTTTCAGCCACTGCCGGCAAGGGCGTATCTATGGGAAATCGAGGAAGAATGTTAGGATGATAACCTAGATTGGAGAAAAAGGAGACTGCTTAGTGGAGGCGCTCTGAGAGTTGTTATAAGAGAACTCAGCCAGTGGAAGTAGATCCACCCAATCATCCTGTAGGTGGCAGATAAAGCAGCGGAGATACTGCTCCAGGGTCTGATTGGTTCGTTCTGTCTGTCCATTAGTCTGGGGATGAAAAGCAGAAGAAAGGTTTACTTTAATGTCCAATGCGGCACAGAAATTTTGCCAAAACCTTGAAGTGAATTGCACCCCTCGATCCGAAATGACCTCATCCGGTACTCCATGTAAGCGAAACACATTCTTAATCATCAAGTCTGATGTCTGTTTTGCAGTGGGTAAGCCGACACAAGGGATAAAATGAGCTGCCTTTGTTAGACGATCAACCACCACTAGAATGGTGTTCTTCCCTTGAGAGGTTGGTAACTCCACAATGAAGTCCATAGAAATGGATCCCCACGGGCGGGACGGGGTGGGAAGAGGTTGCAACAGACCAGTTGGTGAGGAGCGAGGTGTTTTGCATCTTGCACAGACTTCACATGAAGTGACATAGTTTAAAACATCTTTCCTGTAAGTGGGCCACCAAAAGAAACGAGAAAGAAATTCTTGTGTCTTTAGAATTCCCCTATGCCCGGCTATCTTGGAATCGTGGATGAGTTGCAATACTCTCAACCTGACTGTTTCAGGTATATACAGAGTTGTCCCTGAATCCACACACCATTCTTAAAGACAAGACTTACGTCCCTTGGGGGTTGAGCCAACAAAGAATCCGCATGGTATGCTTCCTTGATGTCCTTAAGTAGGTCTTGATTATGAATCACTCCCAGGAATCTAGAGTCAGGAAGAATAGTCTTAGGAGGAGTAAGTGGACGTGTCTCTGCTGAATAAATCCTAGAGAGTGCATCAGCCTTTCCATTGCGCGATCCTGGTCTATAAGAAATTACAAAATTAAATTGGTTTAGGAAAAGATTCCAGCGAGCCTGGCGAGGAGTCAGGCACTTAGCCGACCTGATATATTCAAGGTTACGATGGTCTGTCAGGACGACTATTTGCTGTGCAGCTCCCTGAAGAAGATGTCTCCATTCCTTGAAGGCGGCAATAATGGCCAACAATTCTCTATTGCCCACATCGTAGTTCCTCTCAGCCGAAGACAACTGCTGGGAAAAGAAGGCACAGGGATGCAAGACATTCTTCTCACCTGTTCTCTGAGAGAGTATAGCTCCAACGGCACAGTCTGAAGCATCCACCTCTATTATGAAGGCAAGCTCGGGGTTGGGATGAACTAAGATAGGTGCGGTGGTAAATTTATCCTTTAAACAGGAAAATGCTTCCTGAGCTTGCGGGGTCCAGGAGAACCTAGACTGTTTCCGGGTAAGTTGGGTGATAGGTGACACTACCTCAGAGAAATTCCTAATGAAACGTCTATAGAAGTTGGCAAACCCGATGAAGCGCTGCACCTCCTTCACATTTCTAGGAATTGGCCAATCCTTGATGGCTTGGTCTTGCTTCCATCCATACTAATCCCTTGCGTAGATAGTACATACCCCAGAAATTGAATTTCGGTCCTATGGAATTCACACTTTTCAAGTTTGATGTAGAGATGGTTTTGTCTTAGGCGTTCTAAGACCATTCTCACATGTCCATGATGTTCCTCTGTGGAGTTAGAAAAAATTAGAATATCATCCAGATAAATCACCACAAATGTATCTAGGAGATCCCTGAAGATGTCAGTCACCAAGTGTTGGAAAGTGGCTGGGGCGGTACTCAGACCAAAAGGCATAACTAGATATTCAAAGTGTCCATAGCGTGACCTGAATGCAGTCTTCCATTCATCCTCAGGTCTAATACGGACCAAGTTATAGGCCCCACGGAGATCCAGTTTAGAGAAAATTTTGGCATGCCGCACTCTCTCCAACAACTCAGGGATTAAAGGCAATGGATAACGGTTTCTAATAGTAACCTTATTGAGTTCCCTATAGTCTACGCATGGTCTCAGAGATCCATCTTTCTTCTTCACAAAGAAGATGGGTGCACCTGCGGGAGATGAAGAGGGGCGTATGAAGCCCTTGGCTAGATTTTCGTCTATGTAGTCCTTCAAAGCTTTTAGCTCGGGCCCCGCTAGGGGGTAGATCTTACCAAAAGGTATCTCGGCTCCAGGCAATAATTCAATTGGACAATCATATGGACGGTGAGGAGGAAGCTGATCAGCGTTCTTCTTGTCACATAAATCCACATAGTCCTGGTATACAGCTGGTAGTTCAGGGACTGACATGGTTCCTTTAGGAACAGAGCAAGCTGAAACTCCTTGACTCATCTGTTTCTCCGGAAAGTGTAATTCCTTGGTCTCCCAGTTAATCGTAGGATTCTGCGCCTGCAGCCATGGTAGCCCTAGAATAATGGGAAAGTGGGGAGAAGAGATAAGCATAAAAGACATTTTCTCCTGATGATCTTTACCCATAAGGACCCTCAAAGGCTCTGTTTCCTGATCCACTGGTCCAGAGGTCAGCAGGGAGCCATCCACAGTCTCCATCTGTACTGGAGTAGCCTTCTTCACTGAACGTATCCCCTGTTTCAGAGCAAAGGAGATATCCATAAAATTTCCACTTGCTCCTGAGTCGATCATAGCAGAGCTAGACACCCAGACTGAGTCAACCCAGAGTTTGATGGAAAGGAAGCAATGAGAATTGTTTCTTTTACAACTCAGCTGGGACACCGCTGAGGAAACTTGAAAAATTGCAGCGTTTACACCGTCATCGTCCCCAGAACTAACAGAGTTTAAGTCCGAGAAATCAAGATCTCTTGCAGCAGATCTCTCTGGAGCCTGAGGCTCGGACATGACAGAGCACCTCTCGCAACACTCACAGGAATGACTGCTGCAGTAGTCTTACGAGAACGGCTGGGGCAGTTTATAATGAAGTGCCCTGACTTACCACAGTAGAAACATAGATTTTCCTTTATACGATGTTCTTTGCGTGCATCACTAACCCGTCTTTGTAAAGAGTCCACCTGCATGGGTTCAGGTTCTGGTTCCCTCGTGATCCTACTCAAAGGTTCCTTAGCTGAGGAGGGAGGTAGGAAAAGGTTAGTGCGATTATTTCGAACCATCTCTCTTGTCTGCGTTCAGTCAGACGAGCATCAATACGGATACAATAGTTAATAAAGTCACCTAACGCAGTGGGAGGGTCGGCACGAGCAAGTTCATCCTTAATCAGTGGAGACAACCCCTTCCGAAAAATAGATTTTTTGGCGGAAGTGTCCCAAGTGGTATCAAGAGCCCATCTCCTGAAATCCAAGGCATATTCGGCTACTGAACGCTTACCTTGGCGCAAAGTTAACATGGCTGCTTCAGCTGTTGCACCTCGATTGGGGTCATCAAACACCTGCCCCATGGCTGAAATAAAAGCATCATGGTGATTCAAACAATCATCCTCAGTCTCAATCAGAGGGTTTGCCCACATCAAAGCCTTATTGGTAAGCAACATGATTATAGTAAGCACTTTGGATCGTTCAGTGGGAAATTGTGAAGCATGTGCAGAGAAAAATAGATTGCATTGGTTAATAAATCCCTGAATTTCTCACGTTCACCGCCAAAACGAAAAGGAGGTAACTTGGGGATCCCAGAACTCGGGGTTATGGCAGGAGCCTGGACTCGTTCCTCTAGAGCCTCAATCCTGGCTCGTAATTCCTGGGTAGTTTGTACAAACACTTGCAAATTATGATTAGTGAGGTCCTGTAGGCTTGCAAAACGGGTCTTTAAAGCCTGTATATCTGCATGGATTGAATCAGTCATTCCGCAAAGCTCCTTTATGCGGGCCTCCATCTTCCAAATCTTTTAAGGCAGAAGTGCTGGAAGGAGAAGAGGAAAGGAAAAAAAAACAATAGTGTTTACCTGTGGTAACACTCCAGAGTAAAATTTAAGGGAATGCGCTCACCTGGAATGGTTGTGAGAAGTCACAACCACTGTCATCACAGAAGGTATAAACGGACATCTGATATCCACAGTCACAGCAGACACGGCTTTCCCAGACCCAGCAGACACTAAACATTGGCTCCTGAATCTTGTCAAGTATAGTGTACAGTTCCTATAGCGTCTTGTGCTTGGGTGCGAGGAAAACACATGAGACACAGGTTGATATGAAATGACTTGTATTACTTCATACAAGCATGCGGAAAAGGTCATACAGTTTGGAGGAACAGAGGCAGGAGACACAGCAGGCCAGAGTAACTTCAAGCTCTACAATAACTCTCCAAAGCAGGTTCAGGATCTCTTCTCTGTACCGTAATTCCTCTGCAAACATGGATTCACCAAACAGCAGGGTTCCAGAGTCCAAAAGTGTTCCAAGGTTCCTCAGTAGGAAATAGCTGGAGTACAAAGTCCAATGTTTCCAGGAGTCAGGTCACAGGCTGACTGAGGCTTCATTCAGGAGCACTGATTGTTCAGCTGAGGCTGCTTAAGAAGCAAGAGGGAGAGAATCAGGGCGGGAACATGAAAACTGGAAACTCCATATTAACTGAGGGCAAGAGCTGCAGAAAGACAGAAAGCAAAATGGCCGACGGAAAACTGAGTTTCAAGGAACATGTCAAAAGAGACAAAGAACCTTACAGCCGGGTCATTCCACCGGGTGTCCGTGGCCCACCTACGGAACTCCGAACAGAATTCCTCCGCCAGACGATCTCCCTGCTGGATCCTACGTAACTTAGATTCAGCAAGGGAGATCCGATCCAGGTCATCATATACAAGACCCAGAGCTGCAAAAAACCTATCCACTGACTGGAGAGCCGGGGAGTCCGGGGGAAGGGAGAACGCCCATGATTGTGGGTCCCCTTGTAGGAGCGAGATGACAATTCCCACCCTTTGCTCATCACTCCCCGATGACTGTGGCCGCAGCCGAAAGTACAATTTACATGCCTCCCGAAAAACAAAAAACTTGTCCCGCCCCCAGTGAACCTGTCAGGGAGAGCTACTTTAGGTTCTGGTCCGGCTTGCTCCGGGGGTACAAAACCTTGGACTTAACGTCCGCCAGCTCCATGGACAAACTCTGCAACTGCCGAGCAAGACTGGCTACTGGATCCATGGTAGCTGGAGAGAATCTTTTGTCGGTCGGTGAAAATGTCACGCTGTCTCTGCGTACCGGAGGTTAGGGGCCTAAGCTGACCCTAAGCTGGGGCCCTGACTAATCCCTCTACCTGGAGGTACTGTTAAAGGTACAGAGGTCCAGGCCGCCAGCGTAATCCCTACCTCCTGAGGATCCCTGAACCTCAGTGATCTAGTCCTGAGAAGGACCCCGATCACAACAACAGGGAACGGGATAATATAAGCCCACACACAGTACTAGACGAACGAGACAGTACAAGGGGAAAATCAACAACCACCTTGCATACAAAACTACACCAAAACAACAGAGGGAACACCAACGGGTAAGGAGATAAATGATAAAGCGAGGAAGGGGAAAAACCACACACAAAGTACACTTCACTCCAAACTCCAAAATACCACAAGCCGCTCTGTTTGTCTGCCAGGAATGCTTTCACCGACACTTCCCTAGCAGACTGGCAGGTATTTGAAGGAATCCCATTACAGCAACATTAATTGCAGCTGGGCGAGGCTGGCCTCGTCTAGCACAGAGAGAGGGAGAATTAACTCCCTCACTGCCGAAAAACACCCAGCACCAGAAACTCAGCTGTGAGAAGTCAGGCTGTGCAATCGCGACGATCTTCGTAGCGACACACCCGTGACAAGTATCTGTTCTTTTTTGTTTACATTTGTTTTCCATAAGAAAATTGTTTTTTATAGCATTTGTTTTAGGGTTTTCTTTCAATTTTTTAAAAAAATATGTTTTATTTGCTAATCCATAAATATACTTAGTTCATCGTATATATGCTGACAATTTATTCTTACGTTACTTTAGCAGATACTGATTTAATAAAAAATACCTCCTTGAGATGACCACCCAAAACTGCATTGCAAAATGGTCTTCTAAGAGGTGGACCTCTCAAAGAAGATGTAATAGGCAGTACATTGTGGAACTGAAAATCTGCAGTGGATACAGGCATGGTCTCCATAAAGAAGTTATCTTTTGGAGAGATTTCACTGTATTTTGTGCTGTGCAATCTTTATAATTGATATGTAATTTCTCCAGGCAAATTTTGTCTCGTGACCAGAGCATTTATCCAGCACCGATTCTAAAATAAGCATCCAGCGTCCTGTTTTTCATAGGAGGATAGTGTTTTGTGCTTGCAAATTGTACATGCTGAAATTCAATATAGACTCATTGACCCCTGACCTAGAAAATGTCACGCTTCTTTCATACTATGCATGTAAAATTCTCTAATGCGGTAACAGTTGGGTCTATTTTGGAAATGTGAATCTTGTTATATACTCATGTACTGTATATTGCAATAATGTAACCAGGTACGGACTGGGGCTAAAATTCAGCCATGGCATTGAAATCACACAGGCCCATGCTGTCCCCGTCCTCAAGCACCAGATGGGATATATTACTAATATTATCCTGTATGGAGGAAAGCGAGATTTACTACAAGACCAATATTTCTAATGGTACCTCTGTTACAACTCTTAACAGTATGGGTGCCTTGAGAACAGCGATTCTGTTAACAACATAGCAGACAAGGTGGTCCACGACCAGACAGGCCCTTCTGGCATTTGCCAGAATTGCCAGATGGCCAGTCCGGCCCCGAATGTAACCCAAGACTGTGACAGCCAGAATGAGATGGGCACTACAATCTCTACATCCTCTGAGTTCTACAGAGCCACAAAATGAGGACAACAGTCCAAAATATATAGGTAATAAACAAATAAAGCATAATAATAATTATAATAATAGCTAAAACATAGGGCATTAATATTAATAAATCAATATTGCCTTTTTTTGCAGAAAGCAATCCATTTTCTAGATAGGCATCTGAACCACAGAATCTGCTACAAGCGTTCTCTTTTTGTTAGAAAGGCCTCTTAGCCATCAATCCTCCAGTGAGATGGGGAGAGATACTTTCTGCTTCTTCTTTTTTTTCCATCTTGATACAATTTAACTTTAACATAATGTTTGTTTCACAGACTGATCATCATCAGGCAATGCTCAAGCCGCTAGCGCCTGTGTCTTGTCAAATCTTGTGAAAAATCACAGAATTTTGAGGGCTCATTATTCCCTATGGCAACACACAAAGCAAATCACTGAAAAAAAAGGATTCACCAATAAAATGAAGATTTAGAAACCTGTGTATTCCAGACAATGGATGTCTGTGCTGGAGGTCATAAATTGGGTTGCTTTGTCTCCTTATTGTCATGAAATCAAAGCACTATAAGCTACAGAAGTCTAGCCTAGTGGAAGTGTTATATTTATTGATCCAATCTATCTTTCATTTTTACCTACTTCCAATCTATTACACTTTTATTTTTGTAACACAGATAAGCACAATCATGTCTATTATAATATTCTGGATAACGTTTCTCCAAGCCTGACATGCCAAGGTGAGGAGACTTTTAAGCCTTGTAATGCTCCTCTGGGATATATACAAATTCTCTTCAGAGAGGAAGAGGACTAGAACTCTAGTGCCACCTATAGGAAGTAGCAATCCTAAAAGTCAATATCCACCCTTTCACGAGCCTTGTCACATGACAGTATAAAAGCCAAAACAATTGAGATTTTGGTTTTGGCTTTTTTCCTAAGACATATGGCGAGGCTAGATAGAGGGTCGATATTGACTTTTAGGGAACCTGTCAGCTTGGAAATGCTGTGAAAACTATGGCAGAATGTTATAGGGCAGGAGGAGCTGAGCAGATTGAGTGGCTTACATGATTGTACCTGTTGTATCCATCCTTCTATAAAATAAACAAACACTTAGGAACACCATGACGGATTTTTATATTCAGAGTTATGGGCCTTTATATTTAGTGCTAATTTTATGGTTTTAACTAATTGGGTGCAACTCACAAGGTAATAATGCTAAGACATGACCCCAAGGAATCCTGTGAGCCATGCCCCCTGTGTAAAGAACAGACAAATTGGCGCTAGATAAAATGTGGAACTGTATGAAGGTTTTTATTTAAAAAAAACATATTACATACATTAAATATATGTGAGCAGCAATAATAAAATATCAAAAACTAGCCACTCTTGATTTAGTGATAAGGTCTCTTTAAGAGTCAAGGGAGGGTACCTAATCACTGATTAGCAGCCTATAATTGTGCACAAACAGCTGCCAGCCACTGAATTGGATCACCCGCTTGACTTATACACCCAGAGACCAGCGATTTTAATTTATAAACTGCAAGTTGCATTGACTCTGTACCCATCCATCATCTGCTCAGCGTCTCCTGCTCTTTGCCATTCTGCTGGCAGCTCAGATTTCATGCTCAGTGTGACAGGTTCCCTTTAAATAAGGTTAATAGACTTATTTAACAACTGATGTGTGGTGATTTGATCTAAGATTTGTTCAGTAATAAAAAAACCTTTTTTTTACATAGGTCACATGTAAACTTACCAAATATGGGGAGTCTAGTCTTGTTTTGGTCATTTGCAATGGTCACCTGTACACCTTCCGGTATATGAGGTTTTAAAGGTGTAAGTGGTTGACTTCTGTAAGAGGACAATGCTGTGTGAATGCTCTTTCTGGTTTGTGGTACTTCTTCCCTATGATGTGCTACATCAGCCCTAGAAAATCCTCTTAACGACAAGGTTTCTGGGTCACCAAGGCGAGACAATGGATGCTCAATGATGGGAAGTCTAGGCATTGAAGAGCGGGGTGGTGATAGAAGATGAGTAGACATCTTGTAATCTAGAAGACATAAAGAAAAAAAAGCATGAGATATTCTTCATTGTAGTTATACAGTTTTTCTCAAAAGTTCACATACCCCGGCAGAATTTTTGCTTTCTTGGCCTTTTATCAGAGAATAGGAATGATAACACCAAAACTTTTTCTACTCATGGTTAGTGGTTGGGTGAAGCCATTTATTGTCAAACTACTGTGTTTTCTCTTTTAAATCATAATGACAACCCAAAACATCCAAATGACCCTGATCAAAAGTTCACATACCCTGGTGATTTTGGCCTGATAGCATGCACACAGGTTCACACAAATGGGTTTGAATGGTGACTAAATGTAACATCCTCACCTGTGACCTGTGACAAATGCCAGGAAAATTGTTCGGGATGCAAAGAAGAACCCACAAATAACATCAGCTGAAATACTGGACTTTCTGGAAACTAGCAGTGTGGCTGTTTCAAGATGCACAATAAGGAGGCACTCGAAGAAAAATGGACTCATGTACAGGGGCCCACCAGGGAATTCACTTGTTCCCCTGTGGGCCAGTCTAGCCTGCTTTTATCCTATAGAAAGAGGAGCTGTTTTAGAAGTTCCTCCGGTCCGGCAGGTTGAGCACTACTGCTACTTCTGTATAGAGTCTCGATATAATAGTCTGCCGTCATCCACATACAGTTGAAACCAGAAGTTTATATACACTATATAAAAAGACACATCTGCATGTTTTTCTCAGTGTCTGACATGAAATCAGAATAATCCTTTCCCATTTTAGGTCAATTAGGATTACCATAATTATTAATATTTGCCAAATGCCAGAATAATGAGAGAGAATGTTTTAAGGCATTTTTATTAAACTTCTGGTTTCAACTGTAGCTACAGTCCGGACTGTCTGGAGTAATAATGACCAGACAAACCACCATGATATTTAGAGTCACAGAATTACGGTACAGAGAGTTTTAGCTGTTTGTTTCAATTATGCCCTTACATTCTGGTACCGGTTAGTAAGAGAAAAGAAACATTGGATTTCTTGCAAACTCCTAGACAAGCTTCTGAATTGTATAAGTACCACAAGCAGTTTAGAATTTCCAGACGAAGGAAATGAGATTTCATATGCAGCATCTACATAATAACAGAACTCTGTAGGTCACAGGAAAAGCAAAGATAAGAAATAAATCAATTGTTTCACCTTTTCTGTTTCCAAGCCACAAGGAATGTGTCTGCTGGATTATATATGAACAGAGAAGTGAATTTCTGTCCGCTAACCTATGGCACGACATTCAATGCAACCCCAGTCAGACAGGAACATGCTATGTACAATCTACAAAATTGGGATTGTGAATGCCAATCATGAATTCCAAGCACATTAGATAATTTACAATCCATCTAGTTATTCTGAGGTTTCAATTAGATATCAGTGATTTTTCTGGTATGTAAAAACACAGATTTTCGTCAGTATTTGCAATCAGTGTTTGGTCGCTGTATCATTTATTACCATCAGTGTTTCATCAGTGAAATTTCAAATATTAAAAAAAGTAAATATATAAATAAATGGCAAAGTTTCTCCTATACAATGCAATGTTAAAGAGAGACTGTCAGCACAGCCTAACCGTCCAAACAAAGTACAGGCGCTCGGTGCATCACGGCAGGACCAGTCATTTAAATAAACCTTCCCACTTACTTGTTTTCCTTCTATCTCCAACCTCCACCCCCCCCCTTATTTGATTGACAGCTCTGGTTTTCTAGAGCCAGAAAAGGGCAGAGATAGATGGAAAACAAGGAGTTGGGAAGGTGTATGATCGGCCCCACTATGATGCACCAAGAGGGGCCAATCATTTAACAGTAATTCTGTGTGGAAAGAGACCCTTTAAAGAAGCCCTCCCATTAAGATTTTTAAGATTTCTTATAAATCTGTGTACTTAGTGCAGTGTGTGTGTTAATATATGCACCTACCTGTCATGGGTGCATCGCCACGAGGATCGTCGCGATTGCACATTCTGACTTCTCGCAGCTGAGTTGCTGTTACTTTGTGTTTGGTAATGAGAGAGTTAATTTTACCTAGCTCTTTGCTAAGACTAGTCCAGCCTCGCCCGGCTGCTTTTGATTATGTTCTAATTAGCTTCCTTTATATCCCTGCCAGTCTGGGTGTTAGATGCCGGTGAAAGCCTTCATGTAGTCTAGCAGACTGGATCGGTTCTGAGAATACTTAAGCTAAGAGTTCCTTAGTTGTTTTTACTCTTATAGCTTATAGTTTATCTCTGAGACCTTAGGTGTTCCTACTGTGTGTGAGTGTTGTATGTAAGACTTTATTTACTTTATTTCTTGTCTTTCTTGTATGTCTTTCTGTTCATTAACCGTTACCTGTTCATTCCCTTTGGTGGTAATCAGGGTCCTTCTTAGGACTAGATTACAGTTGGCAGGGATTGATAGGAGACAGGGTTTACGCTGGTGGCCTGGACCTCTGTACCATTAACAGTACCTCCAGGTAGAGGGATTAGTTAGGACCCCAGTTTAGGGTCAGCATAGACCCCGGTCACCCTCTAGCCGGAGACAGCGTATAACGGATTCCGTATTGACCCACTGGACATTCTGTCAGGTAATTCTATGTTATCATATATCTATGCGCATGTTATATAGTATGTTGCCCTTTTGATATAGATTACTGACATCACATATATATATCTGCTATACAGCGTGACATTTTCACCGGCCCATACTAAAGATTCTCCCCAGCTGTCATGGATCCAGTAGCCCAGCTGGCCCAGCAGTTGCAGGGGTTGTCCATGGAGTTTGCAGACATTAAGTCCAAGGTTCTGTCCCCCCTGGAGCAAACCAGATCTGAACCTAAGGTTGCTCTTCCGGACAGGTTCACTGGTGGGCGGGACAAATTTTTTACCTTCCGGGAGGCATGTAAATTGTACTTTCGGCTGCGGCCTCGGTCATCTGGAGTGAAGAGCAGAGGGTGGGAATTGTTATCTCGCTCTTACAAGGGGACCCTCAATCTTGGGCGTTCTCTATTCCTCCAGGCTCCCCAGATCTCCAGTCAGTGGATCGATTTTTTACTGCCCTGGGTCTGGTATATGATGATCCGGATCGAGTTTCCCTTGCTGAAACAAAGTTACGTAAAATACGGCAAGGAAATCGTCCAGCGGAGGAATATTCTTCTGAGTTCCGTAGATGGGCAACAGATACTCAGTGGAATGACCCAGCTCTTAGGAGCCAGTTTTGTCAAGGGTTGTCTGACAAATTAAAAGATGTGTTGGCTCAGTATGATTCTCCTCCATCACTGGAGGCTGCTATGGCCCTCGCTATTCGCATTGATAGACGAATTCGGGAAGACGCGAGGTAACTCCGCCTCCCGTGATGACTCCACCTACTACTAAAGTCCCTTATACTGAGGTTCCCTGGTCTGTTCTGAGGAACCCATGCAGTTGGGAGGACATCTTTTTGTAGGAGGGAACCGGCGGTGCACCGCAAGACTAGAAGGTGTTTCTTTTGCGGGAGAGAGGGACATTTATTGGGGGGTGTCCATCCCGGGCCTCTTTGAGCAAAGGAGTTAACCTGGGAGTGTGTATTTCGTCCCCAAATCCCTCTCAGTTTCTCGTGCCTGCGGAGGTGGTGATTGGTACTAGAACTGAGAGGATTTCTGTTTTTCTTGATAGTGGGTCCGGGGCTAATCTGGTGGACGCTCGGTTTGCCCAGGTGCATGGTATGCAACTGAGTGTTTTGGCCAAACCGGTCCCTATAGTCTCTATTGATTCTAGACCTCTCGGTCAAGGTAGCTTGGTACAAGCTGTTCATAACATAGATCTTCGAGTAGGGCAATACATAAAGAGCAATTGTCTTGTTATGTGTTGGAGGGTCTACCTACTCCTATTGTGTTGGGACTTCCTTGGTTGGCTAAACATAACCCAGTGATTGATTGGCAATCCGGAAAGATAAGCCAGTGGGGTGAATTTTGCAGGAATAACTGCATGAGCACGGTCATCGGTGCGGTTGTGCCTAGGACTTTGTCTCCTTTTCTGGAGGACTTTGGGGAGATGTTCTCAGAGGAGGGGTGTAAAGAGTTACCTCCTCATCGCGCATATGACTGCTCAATAAAGTTGCTTCCTGATGCCTTATCTCGTACTTTCCCAGGGGCCGGGAGGACGGATGATCCGGTTCCTATTCCTCAGGAGGGAGTTGTAGTGTCAGCTGTATGCTCTGAGCTTGAGGGGGAGGTATTGGGGGCTCAGAGGACGCCCCTGTGGGACTTTCAGGGAGACTGATAGTTCCAGATCGGTTAAGACTGAAGGTTACGGGGAACCGTTACAAACTGATGGCTGATAGGGGGAGAGTTTCTGGTCTAGATCTGAAGGTGAACGATCTGGTTTGGTTGTCTACCAGGAATATAAAACTTAAAGTTTCCTCCTGGAGGTTGGGTCCCAGATTCATCGGGCCGTACAGGATCAGTTCCATAATTAATCCTGTGGCATTTCGTCTGGACCTCCCTCTACGTTTAAAATCCACAATGTGTTCCACAAGTTATTACTTAAAAGTATGTGGCACCAGTCATACCGTCACCTCTACCTCCTCCTTCAGTGGTAGTCAATGATAACGTGGAATTTCATGGGTCGAAATCATTGACTCACGTCTCAGTCGTCGGTCCCTTCAGTACCTGGTTCATTGGAAGGGGTATGGTCCTGAGGAGAGGACGTGGGTCCCTGGCGTGAGGTTAACGCAGATCGATTGGTTCGGACCTTCCACACAACTTACCCGGGCAGACCTGGCCTTGAGGGTCCGGAGGCCCCTCGTAGAAGGGGGGGTACTGTCATGGGTGCATCGCCACGAGGATCGTCGCGATTGCACATTCTGACTTCTCGCAGCTGAGTTTGCTGTTACTTTGTGTTTGGTAATGAGAGAGTTAATTTTACCTAGCTCTTTGCTAAGACTAGGTCCAGCCTCGCCCGGCTGCTTTTGATTATGTTCTAATTAGCTTCCTTTATATCCCTGCCAGTCTGGGTGTTAGATGCCGGTGAAAGCCTTCATGTAGTCTAGCAGACTGGATCGGTTCTGAGAATACTTAAGCTAAGAGTTCCTTAGTTGTTTTACTCTTATAGCTTATAGTTTATCTCTGAGACCTTAGGTGTTCCTACTGTGTGTGAGTGTTGTATGTAAGACTTTATTTACTTTATTTCTTGTCTTTCTTGTATGTCTTTCTGTTCATTAACCGTTACCTGTTCATTCCCTTTGGTGGTAATCAGGGTCCTTCTTAGGACTAGATTACAGTTGGCAGGGATTGATAGGAGACAGGGTTTACGCTGGTGGCCTGGACCTCTGTACCATTAACAGTACCTCCAGGTAGAGGGATTAGTTAGGACCCCAGTTTAGGGTCAGCATAGACCCCGGTCACCCTCTAGCCGGAGACAGCGTATAACGGATTCCGTATTGACCCACTGGACATTCTGTCAGGTAATTCTATGTTATCATATATCTATGCGCATGTTATATAGTATGTTGCCCTTTTGATATAGATTACTGACATCACATATATATATCTGCTATACAGCGTGACACTACCTCCATCTTCTCCGGTGTCCAGTACCATTCTGCTCATCTTTCCACTGACATCACTGCTCTGCAGATTCTCCAGGTCACACTGCGCTCTGTATGACGTGAAAATGGCTTTTACAGTGTAAGTCTATGGAGCATCAATACAAGGTCCCATAGGCTTACATTGTAAAAGAGACTTCAGGCTCACACATAGAGAATGGAGTGATCCGGAGAGTCTGAAGAGCGGTGACGTCACTGAGAAGAGGAGCAGAACGGCGCTGGATACAAGAGAAGACAGCAGTAAGTGAATATATTAATACACACACACTAGACACCATAAATATATGCAAATATTTATAAAAAAAAATAACCTTTGTGAGTGATACTGCAGTCTGATGCCAATATGTGCCGTTAGTGCTTTTTATGTGCTCAAACTAGCATGTGTAATTTTGATCCAAGACTCAGATCAAATATGGTCCTGTCGTTGTGCATTTTTTAAAGACACACAATCTGAAAAAAAACATGGACATGTGAATAGCAACATAGACTTTAATGTGCACATGTTGTATTCAAGAAAATTACACATAGAAACATGCATGACTCGTGAACACCTGAATAAGGCCTATATAACAAGATTTAGAGGTACAAAATCCCTCGGTTGATACCTCCTGTGAGCTTGGAACATCTTATTTACTACAAATTTTCATAAAGGGAACATAAACTTCATTATATTGCAAATGTCATCGATCAGTAGGAC
This sequence comes from Oophaga sylvatica, assembly GCA_033576555.1. Classification (NCBI taxonomy): domain Eukaryota; kingdom Metazoa; phylum Chordata; class Amphibia; order Anura; family Dendrobatidae; genus Oophaga; species Oophaga sylvatica. The sequence goes on along the minus strand of JARQOD010000001.1, from coordinate 114,062,954 downwards.
AACTAGGAACTAGAACAATGCTACTGGGGCACTGATATTGGTAACAAATATCTAAATATGGATCATTGCATACACATTGTCACGCTGGTGGGTTTTGGATCCACAGCGTCACGGGCCGGGCTTACCCTGGAGGGGCGTAGCCCCTGATGATGGGGTTAGGCTTGAGATGCAGGTAGCTGCCTGGTACCACTCCAGCTCAGTCCCCAGTCCTGAAGCAGCTGATCCCAAGGGTCAGGTTCACAGATACGAACTTGGAGTAGCAACAAGCTCACAGGTAGAAAGGATATTGGAGGTGGTTCAGACAGAACCGGATCCAGTTTGAACAGAAAGGATTGTTTAGATGGGACAGACTCAGGATTTAGGCGGGACAGGATCTGGATCATGGCAGAAAGGATACAGGTACGGGTTCAGACAGGACAGATTCAGGATCAGGTTTAGGATCAGGTAGGACAGATTCAGGATCAGGGAACAAGTACTGGTACCGGGACACAGAACGGGCTCAGGAACAGGGACAAGCAGCAAACTAACTAGTTACTAAAGTTGCCCAGGCAACTCCCTACAGTAGAAGGTGCCTTGAAGGTGCGTTCACACTGCCAGGAGACCTACACGGCGTGCGCAGGCGTGGGATACAGAAGACATGGCGGGAGCCGGAGTAGAGGACATCGCTGGGCAGCAGAGGCGATAAGCATGTCGGTGTCCGTGCCTGGAGGAGGGAGAGGAACCATGCAGGGATGTCGGTGTTACACACATATACACAACAAATATCCAAGGAAACATCCAAGGAAATAGATGTGGAATTGCGACAATAACTCTGTAGGAACAGGAAGTTCAATTTTCAGTACGTTGCCTGTCAAGAATTCATCGTGTCATATGAAGTGTGGAGCAGGTTGGTAATATCTGTTTATGACTCAGGAGCACATAGACAAGCTTTACGGTGTCACTAGAGGTACTGTGACATGAGAATGTGAATGTCTTAGAGACATTATGGATAACACTATTATCATTATCAGACAGAGTAAACATATATTGGGATGTTACATTTATATATATTTTGGTACAATAGAAACATAGGAAAAAACAATATTTTATCTAATATGTTACAGCAGACTGACTTTACTTTAGACTAGGAGCCATAGCTGGGCTTTCCTTCACCATGGGCAAAGTTAACTGGTTTACCCTTATGTAAATGCCATGGCCAAGACAAAGTGACTTATTGATGTCCCTCCCCACTATGGCACCCAGCACCTGAGACACAAGCTCCCGTTGACCCTCCCTCTCATAGCTACACCCCTGATGGGAATACCTTTAAATGACTCACAAACTACAGCAAATACATGGTGCTTAATTGCATCTGATTGATAATCAAAAAAATGAACTGACATTTAGGTTTTCTATTAATCCCATGAGAGATAAAGCTCCTTATCTCTATCTACTGCTTGTGTGATACAGAAACCACTTGTGAAATAAACATCATTTCCAGAAGCCTTACTGCTACAATGTATATATTCTGGAATCATATAGGCTTTTCTTAGCTTTTTCCCTTTAATATCTTATCGAATTGTTATTGTTTAACATCTTTTCAAAGCAATTGTACAATCTCTATCATAGTCCTCATTTTCATTCCATCCTCATATCCTTCCATATTCCCACAACTTACTACCAATCTAATTCATACTTCCTAGGGTACCATGCAGTAGCAGTGTGAGAGTGGTCTGGACTTGGACCTTACAATATAGGATTGTTTTCTACCTGTGTCTCGGGGACCATGTCTAGCTCTGATATAAGGGCACTAGATGGAATTGTGCAAGTTTGTTACAGCAGAAGTCAGGATTTGGACTGGCTTTGACATAGAAATATTACTGCTGGCCGTATCATATACTCATAGACCCAGAATTCACAACGCTATCTTATGTTTATTAGAAATTTGTATTTTACAGCCTAAACTTTAGCTTTTCTCCAAAAAATTTCCATTGGAGTGTATATTAAAATGTAAAATGTTTCTTCTATTCTGATCACATAATCACAATTATAATTCCTATCCCTTTTTCTACGACCATGCCTACAATTATACCAAAAGTATTAATTAATGATTCACTTCCACATGTATCAATACTTTGCAAATGCCATGTTTATAACCCATAGTTTTGTGATATTAAAACTTTTCAGTAAAAAATGTATAACAAAAAGAAATCCGTTAATGCAAAAAAGAAAGTATCAATAATAATTACAAATATTGAGTTACACAGTGGAATTACCGTATATCCTTTACTGTCTATAAACTTATTCCTTCTGAATGGTAAACTTCCACATTAAACAATACTAAATTTGCACCACAAAGGATACATACATTTACTACACAAATTATGTGATATGACTGTTTGGCTGAATAAAATCGTGTTCCATCTTCACCACACATTGTTTAATCTTCTGGTTCAATCTATTTCTTGTTAAACTTGTGCATTCAAAGAGTTAATAGACTTTTAATCTACCAAAACATCCTTGCCTTTCTTTCCTTCTGGATCTGTGCTGTACTGTGCATTTAAATGCAATCTATTCACTGATGTTCCTTGTTCTGAGCAGTAACTTTTTACTTTCTTAAAACAGAAACAAATCAAACTTTGTAAACTTTCTATGGTTCATATATACAGATTCCATCCACTACTTACTGTGAACCTGGTAATGAAGTTTTGCTCTTTAATTCCGTATTATCCGGGCTTGCTCGCTTTGTAGTCCTCGCAGTGTTTGGTGTAGTGTTGTTCTCTTTTATTGAACAGAGACAGGTTGCTAGAGGCAACATGGAAACCCTAAAATCTGCTGCCAATGCATTGTATGAGGAGGCAGCCTCCAGCTCTGGGAGACCTAGCTGCCAATCAATGCTCTAACCCATCCCCTGCATTCATTCACATAGTGAATAGCAGTGGCAGCCACACCTTTACGCTAACTACAGAGCACTATACACTATTCAGAATGTGCACACTGTCATGTACAGTCAGTCAGACCATTTTCTGTAATGCAATAAATCAGGTTAACTATTTGGCTATAATGCCGCTTGATCTGCAAGTGTAACAATGCAGGTTACTTACTTTTCACCTAAGTAAACAACAGCATTGTTAATTGAGTTCTTTTCAATGTCTGCATTTATGCAGTCGTGGTCAAAAGTTTTGAGACTGTCAGAAAGTTTGCTGCTTCAGTTGTTATAGTGGCAATTTTCATTAAAGGGAATCTGTCAGTAGGATCAACTCTCCTTAGCTGTCTATATAGATATGCAGTTTATAGGAAGCTGAATGAAGTGATACCTTGCTATGTGAAATCTGATGTTATATTTCA
>JARQOD010000001.1:113985597-114059527 GCA_033576555.1 Oophaga sylvatica | reverse complement strand
AAAACGCAACGTGTGCACATAGCCTCACTCTGGTTGTACCCTAAAAGTCTGGATGGAAAATTCACTGCTTATCCGTCCAGTGTGAATATACTCAAAACACACACAGAAGTGGTGGAGAAAACAGCCATGTTTTTCTAATCTCATATCACTAATTTTACATGTAGTGCTTATAAGGGACTTAAAGGGAACCTGTCAGCAGGATTTTGCTCAGTAAACTACAGACAGTATCAGGTTGGCGCCGTTATACTGATTAAAATGACACCTTGGTTGATGAAAGCTGTCTTGTGGTTGTTGTTTAATCCTTATTTGTAATTTTCAGTTAATGATATGCTCGTGCTCCGGGGTGGCCTGTGGGGGGGCTTTATGTGGTGCTCTGCTTACATAATCATTTATATGCGCTTACGACAGGTCACTGATCCCTCAATGACCTTCCCCTAATTTACATTCCGCATATAATATTCTGTGGTTACAAAAAAATTAACATTCATCAAAATGGCGCCGGTGGCAGCGCTTGCACTGAAGCATGATGCATGCCTAATAAGCAAAATGGTGACGGCGTCTGCGCAGTAGCATCTGTCACGTTCCGATAGATGCTACAGAAGCAAACATTAAAGTGGGCACCGCCAACAATTATGAAAGTTATGAGGGGGTGCAACTGATTGCGCTAATGTAAATGTGGAAGAAAAAAGGGAAAGATAGCGCAAAAAGCGCACACCAAAAATATATAAATAACAAGGCTTTATTAGGTACATGAGTGCCAAAGAAACACATTAAAAACATACAACCATGAAAAATACTTTAAGGCCGGGGTCACATTTGCGAGTGCAATGCGAGAAACTCGCACGAGTCTCTCACCTCAATACCCGGCACTGCCGCCGGCACTCGGGACCGGAGTGTGCGGCTACGTGTATTTCTATGCAGCTGAACGGTCCGGTCCAAGTGTCGGTGGCAGTGCCGGGTATTGATGTGAAGACTCGTGCGAGTTTCTCGCATTTCCCTCGCAAGTGTGACCCCGGCCTATAGTGATGATAGGCAGACATAATGGGAATATAACCCGTAAATAACAATAGAGAATGACTCCAAATCAGGTGGAGGGTAAGAGAGAAGAAATTCCTATATAGAGGAACCCAACCAGAAAGCTATGGCGTCACTGCTGTTATGTAAAAAATATGTAATACAAGTGCAATACTAGTCAAGAGTGACACCATATAGGAGACGAGGCCTCGAATACAATGCAGTAGAATAGAGGGTCAACTCATCAGAGAAAATATAGCATACAGTGAACAGAGCAATTGGTGACACAATGGTAGGAAGAAATGTAGAGGATAAATGATAAAATCTGCATGTCAACTAAACACATTTACCACAGTATGGAGTCAGATTGTGCCTGCCGGCTCCAACGCGTGTTGTTAATCCATGTAGCTTCGTCAGGGGAAGTCAGTACAGAGTCAGTCAAGTCTGGTATATATACAAGTAAGTGCCCTTACTCAGAGGTGTATCTAGGCTTTCTGGCACCCAGGGCAAGAATTCGGTTCGGTGCCCTCCCCCCCCGTACACATGCGATTTGCACACTTAGTCATGTACCGACGAGCTGCTCTCCCTAATGCTCTCAATGTTCAGTGAAAAACTGAGAGAAGCAGGAAGAGAAGCTCATTGTCACAGGACCATAAGTATGAAAATCGCATATGAGTGAAGTGTCCATGTGATGACTGCTGGAACTTGCAGAGCTGAATCCTGACATTGCAGCTTCTGAATTCTCACAACGAATGCACTGCACACTTTTAAGATTCTCCCTTACCGGTGGCAAGAGTACACGGTCATGTCAGCACAAGCATGTGATTTATATACTTCTGGCCACATTCCAACTAGACGTGCCCGGCCTCCCTCCGTTCATTTTCATTGAGTGAGGCCACACATGTCTAGTCAGCATGTGACCGCTTGTATGTAAATTACCTACACGAGAGAATCCTAACAGAGTGCAGTGAGCACTGCGAGAATTCAGAAGTCTGCAGTCACATAGAATGACTGCAGACTTAACACAAATCTGGACAACCCCTGCTCCTAACATAAATAAAAACATGAGAATTAGTCAGTTTCACAAGTAATATTTACTTCCAGGTACCTTATAGATGACGTCGTCTCTGCAGTCGTTCTCCTTCTTTTCTTCTTCTTGTCCAGACTCCATGATGAGTTTTCTCATCCACAGCCGTCTCTGCAGACTTCCATCTTCTCCGGTTTTCTGCACCAACTCTCCACACGATGCCCTTAAAGATAGAAGTGTCATTATAATGCTCCTAAATAAAAATATCTTCAATATACTGTCGCTTCACACTATTTCCCTCCCCCCACATACTGTCTCCTCTCACATCCCCCTGTTCACCATAGTGTCTCCTCATATATTTACCCCTTCACTCTATATACTGTCTACTCACACATACCCCTGACTCACCATACTGTGTCTGCACACATCCCATCACCCTCACTCCCCATACTGTGTCCACATACATTCAAGTGTTCGCTCCCCATACTGTCTGCACCCATCCCACCACTCACCACACTGTGGCTGCACTCATCCCTCATACTGTTTCCTCATACATACTCTTCAGTGTCCTCAAATCCCCCACACACATTAAATCTCCCCAGCCCCACTCCAAATCCCCCCACACACATTAAATGACCCATCCCCACTCCAAATCCCCCACACACATTAAATCCCCCATCCCCATGCCAGATTCCCCACACATTAAATCCCCCCATCCCCACGCCAAATCCCCCCCCACACATTACATCCCCCATCCCCACTCCAAATCCCCCCAGACACATTAAATCCCCCATCCCACGCCAAATCCCCCACACACATTAAATCCCCCATCCCCACTCCAAATTCCCCCACACACATTAAATCCCCCATCCCCACGCCAAATCCCCACACACATTACATCCCCCATCCCCACACCAAACCTCCCACACACATTACATCCCCCATCCCCACTCCAAATACCCCCACACACATTAAATCCCCCCATCTCCACGTCAAATCCCCCACACACATTACATCCCCCCAATCCCACTCCAAATCCCCCCACACATATTAAATCCCCGCCAAATCCCCGCACACATAAAATCCCCCCATCCCCATGCCAAATCCCCTACACACATTACATCCCCCCAACCCCACTCCAGATCCCCCCCACACATTAAATCCCCCCATCCCCATGCCAAATCCCCCACACACATTAAATCCCCCCATCCCCATGCCAAATCCCCCACACATTAATTCCCCCTTCCCCACGCCAAATCCTCCACACATTAAATCCCCCCATCTCCACTCCAAATCCCCCCACACAAAGTACTCCCCCTTCCCCACTCCAAATCCCCCCACACAAAGTACTCCCCCGTCCCCACTCAAATCCCCCCACACAAAGTACCCCCATCCCCACTCCAAATCCCCCACACAAAGTACTCCCCCATCCCCACTCCAAATCCCCCCACAAAAAAAGTATCCACCATCCCCACTCCAAATCCCCCACATAAAGTATTCCCCATACCCACTCTATATCCCCCCCCATACATTATGTCCCCCATTAATCTTCGGTGGTTTCTTCAGCTCCACAGTGGAGCACACTTACCACCAATGTACCTCCTTCTGGGCGCCGCCGACGAGTGACGTCAGCAGCGTGATCACATGACCTGATCACGCTGCTGGCGTCGCTCTGACCCGGCGGTCAGAGCTACAATTGTACTGGCGTATGCAAGCAGCAGCTTCTCTGCGCCGGCTGTCACAGGGAACCGCCGACTCCCAGGCCGGGGGCGGCAGAACGCAGCCACCAGGGGAGACACTGCGGACCGCCGCATTAGGCGGCCCGACTGCACCCCCTGCCGGCTGTGCCCGGGGCACATGCCCCGGCTGCCCCCTCCTGGATACACCTCTGGCTCAGTCCGCAGCAGCTTTTCCTTGTTTTTGTCTGAAACGGCTCTGCATTTATGGGTATGTTTACAGTCAGTAAATGCTGTGGATTGGACGCTGCGTACAGCCGCAGCATCCAGATGTTACAGCATAGTGGATGGGATTTTATGAAATCCCATCTCCACTATGCGTGCAGGGACGCCTCCGGCTTCCCGCGTAACAGGACATGCGGCGCGTCTTTCTAGACCGCAGCATGTCTATTTATCTTGCGGAGACGCACAGTTCAATGTATAGGATGCGGTGATTCCGCATGTGTTCAACGAACACATGCGGAATCACCGTGCGTACAAAAGCCGGCAGCTCTTTAGGCGGATCTGCGTCCAGAGCGCTGCCAATACTGACCGTGGAAACATACCCTAAGAGTCAAACAAACCTGGCTGGAATCATACAGCCACTGTCTGATGCATGCTGTCCGTGGATTGAGCACATGTATCAGATGTCAGGTTCCCTTTAAATGTGCTAAAAGCTCTTCAAAATGTGAAAGATATGAAAACGCAAATGTAAGATATGATTTAGTAACGTCATATGATTTTTCATTTTTACATAAGAATTAATATGTTCATTCTTTCTTAGTGCTTTTTAGCACTTTTTTTATTAGGCTTTTCCCACACAAAAGGAAACTGTGGAGAAAGCTGCAGTGTGTACACACCCCTACCATGAGTCTACAGTGTAAGCTTCTTGTCTACATAAATCCTTACCTTCTCTTTTCTTCTGTCTTTAGGTGCAGCATGCCAGCAAACAGATTTCAGCGGACATGCAATACAAGGGAATCATGGACTGCGTGGTCCGAATTCCCAAAGAACAAGGCATTATTTCCTTCTGGAGAGGCAATCTTGCCAATGTCATCCGTTATTTCCCAACCCAAGCTCTCAACTTTGCCTTCAAGGACAAGTACAAGCAAATCTTCCTGGGGGGTGTAGACAGGCACACTCAGTTTTGGAGGTTCTTCGTTGGTAACCTGGCATCTGGAGGAGCTGCTGGTGCCACGTCCTTGTGCTTTGTGTACCCTCTGGATTTCGCCAGAACCCGTCTGGCTGCTGATGTGGGTAAAGGCCCAGCCAGAGAGAGTTTAGTGGCCTTGGTGATTGCTTAGCCAAAATCTGGAAGTCAGATGGTGCTAAAGGTCTCTACCAAGGATTCAATGTGTCCGTCCAGGGCATCATCATTTACAGAGCAGCCTACTTTGGTGTCTATGATACTGCTAAGGGTAAGAAACAGCCAATGGGTGATGTTGAATTTAGACATAGAGATGAGCGAACCCGAACAGAAGCGTTCGGCATTCGTACCTGACAGTCACTGTCCGGTTCTAGATGCTGATCACAGACTTTCCCAGAAGTCCGTTGCAGAGAGACAATTTTTTTCTTTCCAGTTCAGGTCTCTTTTATTCAATGGGGTTTGGGTTCTGGCTGAAGTTCGGGTTCTGGCTGAAGTTCGAGTTCTGGTTGAAGTTCGTGTTCTGGCTGAAGTTTGGGTTCTGGCTGAAGTTCGGGTTCTGGTTGAAGGTTGGGTTCTGGTTGAAGTTTGGGTTCTGGTTGAATTTTGGGCTCTGGCTGAAGTTTGGGCTCTGGCTGAAGTTTGGGTTCTGGTTGAAGTTTGGGTTCTGGTTGAAGTTCGGGTTGTGGCTGAAGTTTGGGTTGTGGCTAAAGTTTGGGCTGTGGCTGAAGTTTGGGTTGTGGCTGAAGTTTGGGTTGTGGCTAAAGTTTGGGTTGTGGCTGAAGTTTGGGTTGTGGCTGAAGTTTGGGTTCTTGCTGACTTTGGGTTCTTGCTGAAGTTTGGGTTCTTGCTGAAGTTTGGGTTGTGGCTGAAGTTTGGGTTGTGGCTGAAGTTTGGGTTCTTGCTGAAGTTTGGGTTCTTGCTGACTTTGGGTTCTTGCTGAAGTTTGGGTTCTTGCTGAAGTTTGGGTTGTGGCTGAAGTTTGGGTTGTGGCTGAAGTTCGGGTTGTGGCTGAAGTTTGGGTTGTGGCTGAAGTTTGGGTTGTGGCTGAAGTTTGGGTTGTGGCTGAAGTTTGGGTTCTGGCTGAAGTTCGAGTTCTGGCTGAAGTTTAGGTTCTGGCTGAAGTTCGAGTTCTGGCTGAAGTTTGGGTTCTGGCTGAAGTTTGGGTTGTGGCTGAAGTTTGGGTTGTGGCTGAAGTTTGGGTTGTGGCTGAAGTTTGGGTTGTGGCTTAAATTTTGGTTGTGGCTGAAGTTTGGGTTGTGGCTTAAATTTTGGTTGTGGCTGAAGTTTGGGTTCTGGCTGAAGTTCGAGTTCTGGCTGAAGTTTAGGTTCTGGCTGAAGTTCGAGTTCTGGCTGAAGTTTGGGTTCTGGCTGAAGTTTGGGTTGTGGCTGAAGTTTGGGTTGTGGCTGAAGTTTGGGTTGTGGCTGAAGTTTGGGTTCTGGCTGAAGTTCGAGTTCTGGCTGAAGTTTAGGTTCTGGCTGAAGTTTGGTGTTATGATTTGGTAGCTGAGGAGTGCAGGTAAAAAAGGCAATACACCAGAGCAGTTGGAATCTATGAGATTGCAGTACCCTGACTAACCACCACAACTAGAGGCAGCCGTGGAGCGTTCCTACGTTGGTCCTAGACGCCTCGTCACAGCCTGAGAAAGTAACTATACCTAAAGATAGAAAGAGGAAAGCTATCTGCCCCGGAGCAGATCCCCAAAGAACATAGAAAGCCCCCAAACATGTAATGGCGGTTAGACAAGAAGAAATACTGACACAGACAGAAAATAGTATGAGCAAACGTTGGGGCCCAAACTATCTAAATAGAAAACGATAGGAAGGGCACTTACTGCAATCCCAAAAAACCCTGAAAAGCACCAACTTTACTAATTTCAAAAAACACCTGAGATCACACGACCTCTACCACCTAAATTAGTTCTCTGGTGTAACAAAATCAAAACAGCAGCCACTGAAAAAACTGGAAAAAGCAAATGTACAAACATCAGTGGCTGAACAAAACTGAGAGGGCAAAAGCCCCCGGAGGGGACCCCGAAGGCCCCCACAGAAGTGCAGGACAAAATGCAAAAATCAAGCACAAAAGCAAAAAGAAGAAAATGTCTTATCTGTTAGCAGGAGATGCAGACACGACACAGCAGGCTACAAAGGAAACAGGAATCAAGGATTGAGACCAGAACAATTGATCACCGGCAACCCTGATGGGAAGGTGACTCCCTTATATAAGACCAGTCAGTAACACCTGATTCCCAATCCTCACAATCTTCACTGGACAGTCCAGTACCGTTTGTAACCACCAGAGGGAGCCTCTGCTCAGAACTCATTTCAAGTCCATTCACAACAGTACCCCCCCTTGAGGAGGGGTCACCGAACCCTCACTTGAGCAGCCAGGTCGGTCAGGATGAGTTCTATGATACGCACGGATGAGTCTCCTAGCATGGATGTCCGAAGCAAACACCCAAGAATTGTCTTCCTGACCATAACCTCTCCACTTAACCAAATACTGGAGTTTCCGTCTAGAAAAACGAGAATTCAAAATTTTCTCAACCACAAACTCCATATTGCCCTCAACCAGAACAGGGTCAGGAGGCAAAGCAGTAGGAACCACTGGCTCAACAAACCTCTTCAACAAGGACTTGTGGAACACATTATGGATCTTAAATGTTCCTGGAAGAAGCAAACGAAAAGAAACAGGATTAAGAATCTCCATGATCTTATAAGGTCCAATGAACCTAGGCTTAAATTTAGGAGATGCCACTCTCATAGGAATATTTTTTGAGGACAACCAGACCAAGTCCCCCACTTTAAACCGGGGACCATCAGTCCTATGCCGGTTAGCAAACCACTGGGCCCTCTCCTGAGAGAGGGACAACCTCTGCACTACCTGGTCCCAAATCTGTTGCATACGCTCCACAACAGAGTCAACACCTGGACAGACAGAAGCCTCCATCTGTCCTGAAGAAAATCGAGGGTGAAACCCAGAATTACAGAAAAATGGAGACATCAAAGTGGCAGAGCTAGCCCTATTATTAAGAGCACACTCAGCCAAAGGCAAAAAAGAGACCCAGTCATCCTGATCAGCAGACACAAAGCATCTTAGATAAGTCTCCAATGTCTGATTTGTTCTCTCAGTTTGACCATTGGTCTGAGGATGAAACGCCAAGGAGAAAGACAATTGAACACCAAGTTTAGAACAAAAGGTCCTCCAAAATCTGGAAACAAACTGGACTCCTCTGTCAGACACAATGTTCTCAGGAATGCCGTGTAAACGAACCACGTGCTGAAGGAACAAAGGTACCAATTCAGAGGAGGAAGGCAACTTAGGTAATGGCACAAGATGTATCATCTTGGAAAACCTATCACAAATCACCCAGATGACGGTCATTCTCTGAGAAACAGGGAGGTCGGAAATGAAATCCATAGAGATATGGGTCCATGGTCTCTTGGGCACAGGCAATGGCATCAAAAACCACTAGAGCGAGAGCAAGGCTTGGAGCGAGAGCAAGTCCCGCAGGACTGCACAAATTCCCTGACATCACGAGACAAGGTAGGCCACCAAAAGGACCGACTAACCAAGTCTCTGGTACCAAAAATTCCGGGATGACCGGCCAACGCGGAACAATGAATCTCAGACATCACACTCTTTTTCCAGTGGTCCGGGACAAACAATTTCCCAACAGGGCAGCGCTCGGGCCTATCCTCCTGACACCCCTCCAGAGCCAGTCTCAAATTGGGCGAGATGGCGGAAAGAACTACACCTTCTTTCAAAATAACAGAAGGATCAGATAACTCAGGAGAGTCCGCAAGGAAACTCCTTGAAAGGGCATCCGCCTTAACATTCTTAGTGCCAGGAAGAAAGGAAACCACAAAATTAAAACGTGTGAAAAACAAGGCCCACCTGGCCTGTCTAGGATTAAGTCGCTTGGCAGATTCCAGATAAACCAGATTCTTATGGTCAGTAAGGACCACCACCTGATGTTTGGCTCCCTCCAGCCAATGTCTCCACTCTTCAAAAGCCCACTTCATGGCCAATAACTCCCGATTACCCACGTCATAATTACGTTCAGTAGGAGAAAATTTTCGAGAGAAAAAGGCACAAGGGTTACTTTTAGAGGTCTCTGGATCTCTTTGGGACAAAACGGCACCTGCCCCAATTTCAGAGGCATCAACCTCCACCTGAAATGGCAGAGAAACATCAGGCTGCCGTAGAACAGGAGCAGAAGTGAATCTCTGCTTAAGTTCCTGAAATGCAGAGACTGCCTCAGGAGGCCAATTCACCACATCAGAACCCTTTTTGGTCAAATCAGTTAATGGTTTAACAATAACCGAGAAATTACCAATAAATTTACGATAAAAATTGGCAAAACCCAAAAATCTTTGAAGAGCCTTTAATGAAGTAGGTTGGACCCAATCACAGATGGCCTGAACCTTGACCGGGTCCATTTCAATAACAGATGGGGACAAAATAAATCCCAAAAATGAGATCCTCTGTACGCCAAAAGACACTTTGATCCCTTCACATACAGAGCATTCTCTCTCAAAATCTGGAATACAGTTCGAACATGTTTCACATGAGAGTCCCAGTCATTGGAAAAAATCAAGATATCATCCAAATAAACAATCAGAAATTTATCCACAAAATCCCTGAAAATGTCATACATGAAGGACTGGAAGACAGAAGGAGCATTAGTGAGCCCAAAGGGCATCACAAGGTACTCAAAATGCCCCTCAGGGGTGTTAAATGCCGTCTTCCATTCATCCCCGTGCTTAATGCGAATAAGGTTATATGCCCCCTGAGGTCAAGCTTGGTAAACCAAGTAGCGCTTTTCACCCTGGAAAACGGGTCAGAAATCAAGGGTAACGGGTATTGATATTTCACAGTAATATTGTTCAAAAGGCGATAATCAATACACGGCCTTAATGAACCATCCTTTTTGGCCACAAAGAAAAAACCGGCACCTAAGGGTGAAGAGGATGGTCTGATATGACCTTTCTCCAAAGACTCCTTGATATAAGACCGCATAGCGTCATGTTCAGGTACAGACAAGTTGAAAAGGCGACCTTTAGGGAATTTACTACCAGGCACTAATTCAATAGCGCAGTCATAGCTCCTATGGGGGGGCAAGGATGCAGATTTACTTTCGCTAAACACATCAGAAAAATCAATCAAAAAGTCAGGAACATCCTGAGCCTGGGGGGAGGCAGAAAAAACAGGAGTGTTGGTATTAACACATTGGCAGCCCCAACTGGTTACAGACACAGATTTCCAATCCAAAACAGGATTATGAGACTGTAACCAAGGGAAACCCAGCACGATAATGTCATGCAGATTATACAGAACCAAAAATTTGCAGCTCTCCTGATGATCAGGTTCAACCCTCATTATCACCTGAGTAGAGAACTGAGGTTTATTCTCAGCCAAAGGGGTAGAATCGATCCCCAGTAGGGGAATAGACTTCTGTAGGGGTATCAAGGGAAACCCACAACGTTTAGCGAAATCAAAATCCATCAGGTTAATAGCTGCTCCCGAATCAACGAAAGCCTGAGCAGAAAATGAGGACAGAGAGCATATCAGAGTAACAGTTAATAAAAACTTAGTCTGAACACTACCCAAGACAACTGAGCGTGCAAAACGTCTTCCCTGCTTAGGGCAGACTGAAATAGCATGAGAGGCATCACCACAGTAGAAACATAACCCATTGCGCTTTCGAAACTCATGACGCTGTGCCCCAGAAACCACTCTATCACACTGCATGGGTTCAGAAGCAGGTTCACAAGGCAACACTATTCCACGCATACTTCTCCGCTCACGCAAACGTCTGTCAATTTGAATCGCTAATGACATAGAATCATTGAGACCAGAGGGGACAGGGAATCCCACCATAACATCCTTTACATTATCTGACAGACCCTTCCGAAAAAGGGCTGCCAAAGCGTCGTCATTCCATTTGGTCAGGACTGCCCACCTACGGAATCTCTGACAGTATAACTCAGCGTCATCAAGCCCCTGATTTAATGCCAACAAGGCTTTTTCAGCTTGATCAGTGACATTAGGCTCATCGTACAATAACCCCAAGGCCTGAAAAAATGCATCAACATCACTCAAAACAGGATCCCCAGGTGTCAGGGAAAAAGCCCAATCCTGAGGATCGCCGCGCAGGAGAGAGATGACAATTTGAACCTGCTGCGCTGCGTTCCCTGAGGACTTAGATTTTAAGGCAAAAAACAATTTACAATTATTTTTGAAATTCAGAAACTTGGCTCGATCCCCCAAAAACAAATCTGGCATGGGAATCCTAGGTTCCACAACAGGCAACCTAGCAAGATAGGTAGCAATACTCTGAACCTCAGTGGCAAGCTGATCCACACGGCCAGACAACTGTGCAAACTCCATTGAGAGAAAAAATCCTCCCCAGCACCCAGAGATACAGAGGGAAAAAAAAAATGCAACAAACAGAAAAATATCTCTGACAACTCTGACAACCTTTTTTTTTCTTTCACAATATTTTTTCCTTCTGTGAGTACCATATAATTTTCAGTTTAGGCCGGTGATACTGTTATGATTTGGTAGCTGAGGAGTGCAGGTAAAAAAGGCAATACACCAGAGCAGTTGGAATCTATGAGATTGCAGTACCCTGACTAACCACCACAACTAGAGGCAGCCGTGGAGCGTTCCTACGTTGGTCCTAGACGCCTCGTCACAGCCTGAGAAACTAACTATACCTAAAGATAGAAAGAGGAAAGCTATCTGCCCCGGAGCAGATCCCCAAAGAACATAGAAAGCCCCCAAACATGTAATGGCGGTTAGACAAGAAGAAATACTGACACAGACAGAAAATAGTATGAGCAAACGTTGGGGCCCAAACTATCTAAATAGAAAAGGATAGGAAGGGCACTTACTGCAATCCCAAAAAACCCTGAAAAGCACCAACTTTACTAATTTCAAAAAACACCTGAGATCACACGACCTCTACCACCTAAATTAGTTCTCTGGTGTAACAAAATCAAAACAGCAGCCACTGAAAAAACTGGAAAAAGCAAATGTACAAACATCAGTGGCTGAACAAAACTGAGGGGGCAAAAGCCCCCGGAGGGGACCCTGAAGGCCCCCACAGAAGTGCAGGACAAAATGCAAAAATCAAGCACAAAAGCAAAAAGAAGAAAATGTCTTATCTGTTAGCAGGAGATGCAGACACGACACAGCAGGCTACAAAGGAAACAGGAATCAAGGATTGAGACCAGAACAATTGATCACCGGCAACCCTGATGGGAAGGTGACTCCCTTATATAAGACCAGTCAGTAACACCTGATTCCCAATCCTCACAATCTTCACTGGACAGTCCAGTACCGTTTGTAACCACCAGAGGGAGCCTCTGCTCAGAACTCATTTCAAGTCCATTCACAACAGTTTGGGTTCTGGCTGAAGTTTGGGTTCTGGCTGAAGTTCGGGTTCTGGCTGAAGTTCTGGTTGTGTTCTGGTACCTGAACCAAACTCTGGAATAAACTACAGGTCGGTTACCAGAACCCGAACTTCCACTGGTCCGCTCATCTCTATTTAGATACTCTGAAGAATCTTTACTAACAAATATCATTGATATCAGATGTTATTTCATAATTATACTATTCAGCAAACCCTCCCCAAACCTTTCTTTTGTAGTTAGATGAAACAATGCCATAATTTTCCTTCTAATGGGTTCTGTCATCTGGTTTTTCCTATGTAATCCGAGAGCAGCATAATGTAGGTGTAGAGACCCTGATTACAGTGATGCGTCACTTATAAGGCTGAGTGTTGATTTAAAAAAATAGTATTTTATCAGCAGGAGCTTATTACTAGAGAACTATGCATTGAATACCATGTAGTCCTCTTGCTCTGTATAACCATGTCCCAATCACTGATTATCCGCTTTCTGCCTATGCACAGTGCACACAGGAAGCTGCCTATCAGGAGTGTGGGTGGGGGTTATACAGGGCTCAGCATTCCGAGCACTGCTAAATCTGCAGCAGAGAAAACAGGGGTTTTATCACAACTGCTGCACCCAATAAACTGTAATACATCACTGGAATCAGGTTCTCTGTCCCTACATCATGCTGTTCTTAGATGAGTTAACAAAAACTTGGTAACAGGTTCCCAGATGATCATTCTGTAACGTGTTAAGACCCAACTTAGATGTAAATCTCAGTTGATAATGAATCCTAAACGAGTTCTATGCAATCGCCACATTTCGATTGTTAACGCATCGCCTTAGATCCAACGATTAGGTCAAATGAAATGCTCAAGCGTTACTAGACCGTAGGGTCCGAATTCCACTGACACGGACCGCAGAGTCGTCGCAGTGGAGTAGACAATAAAATCGTTCATGTATCTGTGGCATATTGCCTAAAAATCTACCTTGATTTGTCAATAGATTACTTCAATCTACTAGGATTCTTATGCATCGCCAGATCCCAAGAATGTGCACATTGTGGTCAGTGGATGATTGCTCAGAGCGTCACTGCCGTAGCCGGTCTTGTCTCCTACCCCTTTGACACTGTCCGACGTCGTATGATGATGCAGTCTGGCAGGAAAGGAGGTAAGATCAAATAGAAATCCTTCAGTTTGGGACCATAATTCCCAAAAATTGGGCCTTGATGTTGTTACACTGGAGGAAACCTTCAAATGTCTTCGACCTAGATTCTTAATGTTCCTTTATTCCAGTACTGAAAGTGCCGGCAGGGAGCAGCATCACTCCGCCATCACGGGCCTTTGGACCTAGGCACATTCAGTGCTCGCGGCCCATTATATAGGATCACACATGGCAGAAACACTATATGTAAAGACACAAAATAGGGAGTCTCTTGTAAGGCAATAAAAGCAAGAAACTCACTTTTAATTCTTCTTATTCCTCTTTCCACACATTACAAAAATAACGTAAAAGCTGAAATCCCCAGAGATTACTTTATTTTATTTAATAGCAATCCGCTATGTCTACCATTTACTTGAGTGGAGCTGGGTGACATTTCCCTACACAAGACGGGATCGCCGCTCTCAGGAGAAAAGCTGAAAGGCAAAAGTGCAAAAGTGGGACCCTCACAAATCATAAATAAATGTGAATATAAGACTGGCAGACACGACGCCCCTTAATATAATACTGCCACACATTGTACGCCTTAGTATAATATTTGCCTATACATATAATGGTGCACACTCTGTGCCCTCTGAAAATAACAATGCCATACACTAAATATACTAGTACCGTACACTGCTCCCCTTGAAAAAAATAGCTCTGGTCACTGTGTAGTGGCTGCTGCAAAAAAATATCGCCCTGCCCCTATAGAGCTGAGTCCCTATCAATGTGTCTGGAGAAATCAGCATGATATAGGAGCCTCTGAAAACAAAGCCCCATGTAAATAAGTGTTCCCAAGTAAGGCAGGGGTCAAGCTTGCGAGAGTGATGCGAGAAAGTCACGCGAGTCTGTCGCATCAACACCCGGCATTGACGCCGGCACTAGGGACCGGAGTGTGCGGCTGTATGTATTTCTATGCAGCCACACACTCCGGTCCGAGTGCCGGCGGCCGTGCCGGGTGTTGATGCAACAGACTCGCGCGACTTTCTCGCATCACTCTCGCAAGCTTGACCCCGGCGTAAGGGATATTCACATGTCCTAGTTTTGAGTTTCAGTAAGGGCCCATGGAAACGACCGTATAACTCAGACGAATGCCATCCATGGTGTTTATGGATAGCGCTTGTCCTCATGTAATTCTATGGAGCTGTGCTCACATCCAATTTTTTCACAGCATGCATAATTTGCCTCCAAGAATCAGATGGAACTCGCTCATTGATGTTTGTGGGTCCATGGAAAATATCAGACTGCACTCGGATTTTCCTGGACAGACTGAATAGAGAAGATGGAGAATTTGTTTTGTTTTTTTAATTCTTCACATCCAAGAAAATCAGATCACACATTGATCAGAGTGCGATTAGCATAACTGGACCAGCTTTCTCGAGTGGAGAACGTACGGTTGTCTGCTCCTGCCCTAGCTGTAACAATTAGCTGCGATTTGACCACATGAATATACTCTAGAGTGGTAGTCGTCACTCTTTCTTACCATGAGAGCCACATTCAGCTCTGAGAGATGATCGGGAGCCACGTCCACCGCCCCCCATTACAGGTAAAGTGGCAGACAAAGCTTATCCACAGAAACTACACCTAGACCCTGCACCACCATCCCGTATAGGCTGTATACTCACATCCAGGGGTCCTCACCTTACCCCCATTTTGCATTAAGCACACTCGCCACACTATTGCACTAATCTTCACCCCTCTAATTGGCAGTATCATCCTATCTCCAGGTTGCCAGATTTATGCCCCCTACCAATATATGTGCACCCAGATCTCATTTTCTGTTCTGGGCTGCTCACAAAAGTCACTAAGCAGACAGACAGCCGTGGGCCACACATCAGGGGCCTGCGAGCCACATGTAGCTCCCTAGCCCCAGCTTGGTGACCCCTGCTCTGGAGATTCATGCCTTCGGGTATTTTTACAGTGACACATTTGTCAGATATTTTTGTGCCTTAATGTGCATAAAATCAAGGTAATAACATTGTGGTTTCCATAACTGACATAAAATCATAGCAAAAAAAGCAAGAAAAATCACCACTAACTTGAGGACAAAACTGTCAGTGTGTGAATACTCTCCTGATGTACTTGATGCAGGGGATGCAGCAATTACATTGTATCGCCCTATAGGAGGAAGAGGGTGAGTTTTCTAACTTGCTTTTTGGACATAGCTTATACTTCTGCAGTTTCTTTGGCATCTTTTCCTTATAAAGCCACAATTAAATGAAAAAGCAGTCTTCTTCAGACTTTGGCCGTGCTCCTTCTCCCATTACATACTCAGGAGGGCACCCACTGGGCGGGATGTTACATGACATATCAGGAGCTCCAGTAACGCCAGCTGCCCACAGAATCTATGATATGTAATGCAGCTGCCTAGTGGTGCTGCTTGGGGGATCATGTCACTAAGGTAGTAGCAGAATCAGAAGAAAAAGTGCCAGCGCTTACTTCTTGCCGCCCTAGGCACATGCCTTAGGGGAAATATGGCCCTGGTCCTTGGTTGCTTAACTAAAGTGATTTTTTTTTTTAAATCTTTCACTTTCGTCCTGCACTGAGAGTAAAATTCACACTGCATTATTTTGTCTAGTAAAGGTTTCATAACATGTCACGTGTTTTATTTAAAAATTTTCTGTATCACATTATTTCTTCATTCATATCCATGTATGCCTTCTAAATTCTCTAGCTTGGCATTGGACACACACTGTACTTTACTTACAATACATTGTCAGACTTTATTTCACAGTCTAGTGATAGGTGTTAGGCTATATTCACACTGCGTTTTTTGTAGTGCTCAAAAGCCAATCAAAAACTGCTTCAACCGCCTCCTTTTCTGGGGAATTTTTCTAGGAGTTATTCTTTTCCTGAAGCGGTTTTGAAGTGTTTTGGGACAGTTTTTTTCTGAAATGTTCTGTGGAACCTCTAGGGATGAGTCTCAAAGACGTTTTGAAGCCATTTTTGAGACGATCCGATCCACAAAATCCTCAAAAAAAACTCTGTGTGAACATAGTTCATTTCTTCGGATGTGGCCTGAGAAGAAAAGTTGTCTAAGGCCGGGGTCACACATGCGAGAAACTCGCACGAGTCTCTTGCATGAACAAACGGCACTGCGGCCGGCTCTCGGACCGGAGTGTGCGGCTGCATAGAAATACATGCAGCCGCACGCTCCGGTCCGACTGCCGGCGGCAGTGCCGGGTGTTCATGCGAGAGACTCGCATGAGAATTGTGCGAGTTTCTCGCATGTGTGACCCCGGCCTAAGAGTAGAAAATAAAAATTTGCTTCTTTTTCAACAAACTCCTGTCGATGTGCTGTGATTGGTGTTGCATCTTAGCAGCATTCACATAAATAGGCTGAGCTGCAATGGTCAAATAACGTAATCCGTAGGCAAATATGGCGCTGTTTGGGGACTCCAGACTTTAATTTTTCTAATTGTCCTCTTTTTTTGTAATTCTTTTTCCTTTTTGTTTCCTTTTTTAATATTTTGTTTTGCTTCCCCCCAAACAGCTGATATCATGTACAAGGGAACAATTGACTGCTGGAGGAAGATTGCCAAAGATGAAGGATCTAAAGCCTTCTTCAAGGGTGCTTGGTCCAACGTTCTGAGAGGCATGGGTGGTGCATTTGTACTCGTATTGTATGATGAAATCAAGAAATATGCATAAACTAACAAACAGGTCCTGTTAATCCTTTCCTACATATAACTCATAAAGACTCAGCAATGCATCTGACTTCAAGGACATAAATCCTATTTCCTAGGGAAATTAACAGAGCGTGAATGGGAGGTATGCAACAAGAACACATAGTAGTAATTTCTCCACCTGTGCAGATGTACATTTTAGGATGCATAACGTGTACATGTGTAGTACTGGAACATCTCGTCTCATGTACGGTGTTGCATTTTGTGTGCTTGTAGCTGGATCCAAGGAAACCTGTGAAACACAAGTAAAGGGATGATGTTATGTAATTTATAAATAAAATGTGTCTTACAAAGAATATATTAGTCCTTATTTCATATAGAGCAATAATAGGCTTTCATTGATTAATAATCATGGATATCACTGTGCACTAAACAGTTATGGCCGGAAGTGTTGGCACCCTTGAAATTGTTTCAGAAAACAGACAAAAAAAAGCAAATTGGACATAATGTCACAAAAAAAAAAAAAATGGGCCGGACACAATTGTTTTCACCCTCAACTTAATATTTGGTTGCCTACCCTTTGGTATAAATAACTGCAATCAATCGCTTCCTATAACCATCATGAAGCTTCTTACACCTCTCAACTGAAATTTTGGACCACTCTTCTTTTGCAAACGGCTTCTGGACTCTTTGGCTGGTGGTCTGCAGAAGCCCCATTGGCACAGCAGGAGGTGTTCTGCTGCAGCCAGTTATCCTACAGGCAGACACAAGAGGGAGCAGAGATATGGCTGAGCTCTTGAGAGATATCTATAAATTGACTATAATATTGAGACACCTACACAATACAACTACAGGAGCTTTTATGACATCTTATTCTAAATCCATAGACATTAATATGGAGTCGATTCCTCCACCCCACCCCCACTTTGCAGCTGTTACAGCTCCCCCTTTTTGGAAACACTTTGAGATTTTGAAGGTGTCTGTGGGAATTTTTGTTCATTCCTGCAGAAGATAATTTGTGAGGTCAGAAAATGCTTTTGAATAAGAAGGTTGAGATTACGGCTATGTGTGTCCCAGTCAAGTTCTTCCACGCCAAACTACCTTACCTTGCTTTGTGCTCTTGGGTATAGCCATGCAGGAACAAAAAACTGTTCCCACAATGTTTCATATTTTTTATTTAAGGTTGAACATAAAAATAAGTCGATCAAGCTCAATCTACAGTCTAACCTAACATGCTGATCCAGAGGAAGGCAAAATCCCCATGAGGCAGATGCTAATCACTCCATATTAGTCCAGTTTCACACACCTGATATTTCCGGTACCAGAAAAAAACAGTACCAGAGATGACAGTGTCCGTGTAACACTTGCGGCACAGGTGTGGCAACCATGTGCCGCATCAGTACCACACGGACGGGCGCCAGTGAAGAAGTGCTATAGTAACACGGCTCTCATCATTCTCCACTGCTGGGACAGAATGATAAATAATTCTCACGGTGATCTGCTGTGAGCTCACTGAGCTTGAACTGCTGTGACCTTATCACTGGCTTTTTCCCAAAGGTCTTGAGGTCAACGCAGTTCAGCCCTGCTGGGAACGCAGCCCCACTGACTGGAGGTAACCTCGATGATGTCACTGCCAGTCACTGAGGCTGCGCTCACAGCAGCTCAATCACGAGTGGTTCTCAGCCTGGACAGTCGCATCTTGGCACCATCCAGGTTGAAAACTATTTCTCCCCCAGACATGGATTAAGGCGTGGGACAGAACGACAGACAGGTGAGGGATATGGTTGTTTTTTATTCTAGTTTTATTACAGGAGAACGAGGGCTTCGGTGGAATAGGTGATAGGTGAGTATAACTGTGTTTGTTATTTTTAAATAAAAATAGAAAACTGTGCTTTGTTTTATTTCTAATAAAAGACTTTATTCTGGCTATCTATTTATTTACCATATAAATATAGGCTTAGTAATGGATAGGTGTTTTATAGACGCCTCTCCATTCGTAATCTGTGGGCTTGATGTCACCTGACAATACAAAGATGACATCAACCCCACAAATATGAACCCCATTTGCCACCACTACAGGGCAAGTGGGAAGAGCCAGGCAAAGCGCCAGAATTAGCACATCTAATGGATGTGCCTTTTCTGGGCAGCTGTGGGCTGCTATTTTTAGGCTGGTGGGGCCTATATCCATGGCTACTCACCAGCCTGAGAATGCCAGCCCCCAGCTGTCAGCTTTAGCAAGGTTGGTTGTCAAAAGTGGAGGGGGACCCCACACCATTTTTTTAAAATTATTCTTGATAATCAACCTTGCTGAAGTTGACAGATGACGGTTGCAGCCCCCAGCTGTCAGTCCAGGGGAACCCACGCCGGGTTTTTCATTTATTTATTTAGTTATATTGCAGGTGTCGGCTGATGAATACTCCCATCACCCGCTCCTGCTGTCACTGTTATTAGCAGCAGCAGGGGAAGGCTGATGGGAGCAATAGTCCCATCAGCCGTTGCCTGCTGTAATTGTTATCACTTGAATATAACTCTCATCATTCTCCCCTGTTCCCGATGATCACCGGCAGAGCACAGGAGAATGATGAGAGCCGTCTTCAGCACCCGGTGCTGGGAACATCGCTTACGGTAGCGCTTCTTCCCTGGCATCAGTGCTTGTCACAGAGATTACATCCATGTGTGTCATGTGAGTGCATGTGTGCATAATGTTTTGTGGTAAAAAACATACATGTCAGCAAGTTTTGCCCACGGACACATGGTCCGTGGAAACACACAGACATGTGCACAGACCCATTCACTTGAATGAGTCTACGTATGTCAGTGTCTCCGATGTACAGTATGTGAAAACTGTCACCACACGTACCGGAGACACGGACGTGTGAAAGAGGCCTTAGGGGTAAAATTTCTTCTGGAATCCACATATGGCAATCGGACTAGTTTGCTCAATCACTCAAAGTCCCATCACAGAATCTAGTATCTATAACCTGTAACATTATATTTGGAAGCAATTGTCTCTGTCTTAGCAGGCCAAAGCATTAAGCCTCATTCACACTTCAGTCGTGCGACGTCAGTCAAAATCCGTCAAAATGTGAAAAAAACGGATCCGCCATTTTTTTTTTGGTGGATCCGTTTTTTTCCCATAGACTTGCATTAGTGACGGATTTTGACGGATGGTCGTCCGTTAGGTCCGTTTTTGGACGGATCCGCCAAAAAATTGGCGTCCGTCATTTCAAAAAAACGTCCAATGCAACGTTTTTTTTGACCGCCAAAATGGCGGACAACGGCGGATCCGCCAGCATCCGTTTTTGACGGAATCCGCCTGCGGATCCGTCGCCTCTATTGAAAACCATAGTAAAATGCAGAAAACAGTGTCCGGGGTCTCTCTCTCTCTCTCTCTCACCAGTTTTGCATCCGTTTTTTTACTTTTCTGACGGATCCGCCATTTTCACGGATGGCCGGACGTCACACAACGGAAGTGTGAAAGAGGCCTAAGATTTCCCTTCACTGGAACTAAGGGGCCTAGATCATCCCACAGCATTATATGTCCGTCACTACAGCTGACAATGCAGTGAGGAAGGTAACGTTCTCCTGCCATTTGCTAAACCAGACACATCCATCAGGATGCCAGATATACACACTATTCATCACTCCACAGAACATGATTCAGCTGCTCAAGAGTCCAGTGCCGATGTGCATTATACAACCCCATACAAAACATGCAATTGTGCTTGATGTAAGGCTTGCATGCAGCTTTTTGGCCATAGGAACCCATGATGAATTTCTGGACACATAGTTTTTCTGCTGATGTTAATACCTGAGGAGTTTTGGGACTCTGCAGTTACTGAGTCAACAGAACATTGATGACTTTTCTGTACTGTGTGCTCCAGCATACAGCACCTTGCTCGATCTGGACTTTCTGTAGTCCACAACTTCAATGCCGAGTTCCTGTGGTTTCGTGAGGTCTTTAGATTGACCCATTCTTTCATGAATGTTAGTAAAGGCAGACTGCGTTGGTTGGGGCTAGATGTTATACACTTTTGGCAATGGGACTCAAAGGGAATCTGTCAGCCTTGTTTTTGATATCAAATCTGAGAGTAAAAAGAACACACAAATATGCCAACACAGGTCAGAAAACAAATGTACTTACAAGATGCATCAGCCCCGTCTTTAATAAAAGCTGAGGCAACATAGGTGCAAAATACTGATGAAACAAGCACTCATAACCTACCAATTCATGGAGGAATGGACGTTAAGGCCGGGGTCACATTTGCGAGAAACTCTAACGAGTCTCGCACCTCAATACCCGGCACTGTCGCTGGCACTCGGACCTGAGTGTGCGGCTGCATAGAAATACATGCAGCCGCATACTCCAGTCCCGAGTGCTGGTGGCAGTGCCGGGTATTGAGGTGCGAGACTCGTGCGAGTTTCTCGCAAGTGTGACCCCGGCCTTTGCATTAGAACTGCACACATATTAGGGTACGTGCAAACGATCAGTAATTGCTGTGAGTTGGATGCTGCGTACTTGTGCAGCATCCAGATGTTTTAGCATAGTGGATAGGATTTCAAGAAATCCCATCTCCACTATGCGTGCTCCGACGCTCGCGGATCACATGCAGCGCGTCTTCCCAGACCGCAGAATGTCTATTTATCTTGCGGAGGCTCGCGTCTCAGCAAAAATGTCACCCGTACAATGTACTGGATGAGGTGATTTTGCACGGTTCAATGAACACATGTGGAATCACCTGCATTCAATAGATGGCAGCGCTTTGGACACAGCGGATATTTGCTGCGTGCAAAGCGCTGCTAATTCCTGACCGTGTGCACCTACCCTAAGGCTTGTATAGGGCACCAGTCACACAGCTTATTAGTGATGCCCATACTATTAGATTAGGAGGGATGAGACATGCAAGATACAGCAGACCCCAGGAGGTAACACAGGTGCAAAATTGTCACCAGTATTTTGCACCTGTTAGTTCCTTTACTAAAGGAGCCTGCTGTATTCTGTTTGTGCATTTTCCTTTGTGACCTTGGCTGGTGAATAACATTGTCTTTTTGCTATGTCTATAAGTGAATTATTTTGGGAACTTGTAAAGTTCCTTTTATTGCTTTGGCTGGGTTGGGTGTTGTAAATGCACTGGATTCTGAATTGGGGCTCCCTCTGATTGCTGTTGATATTAATGAAGCGGCCTTGACTGACAGAGGCCCTTCAGCCGAGGATCCAGCTGCGGACGATTGGCAATCTGAGAGTGATGACTGGGGAGATTTAAGGGAGTAACATTCCCATGATCCTTGCCGGTGATTTGTTGTTACTTCCTGGTCCAGTTTGGAAGTCAGCTTGGTTTTCTGCTGTCTCCTGCAACTTTCAGATAAGTTATTTTCTGCTTGTTTCTTTGGTTTTGTTTTCTTGTTTTTCTGCCTTCTGAGTGAGGTCAGCCGGGTCCCCCTACTGGGGCCTGCGCTGGTCTCTGTTTCTCAGTTATCTCAGTTCATTTGTTCAGTTCCTGTTATTTCAGTGGCTGCTGGGTAGCTGCCTGTTCACACCAGAGTTGTGATATAGCGGGGGAAAGATTGTGTGGACTCAGTATTTTTTTTGGAATCAGAAGTGTTGGAATTTTTCCTAGGGTTTTGCTGGATTGCAGAAAGTATTCTTTCCTGTCCTATCTAGACAGTTTGGGCCCCAGCATTTGATTACTCTATTTTCTGCCTGCATTTGTATTTCATCTTGTCTCACCGCCAATATATGTGTGGGGGCTACCTATTCCTTTGGGGCGCTACTCCAGGGCAGTTAGCTTTCCCCTTTCTATCTTTAGGCTTAGTTAACTCTCCGGCTGTGTCGAGGCGTCTAGGTCATCGTATTTACGTCCACGGCTGCTTCTAGTTGTGCGGTTAGTTTAGGGGTCTGCAATCCATTAGTTACCAACCTCTCTGGGTGACTGGTTGCCTTGGCTATTTTTGTTACTGTCCTTCTCGGCTACCATATCATAACAGTTGGGACATGCACTCTAGCTTACACGGACGTCGATAGTCTTCGCTGCATCTTGCATAAAAATGAAAAAATGTGCAGTTATAACATATATGTAATATGCTTGAGGCATTGGTCGATATTTTGGCCAAAATACGCAAGCTCGCAACCCATGTCAAGGGTCTTTATTGAGATCTGAGAGCAGCATGATGTAGGGGCAGAGACCCTAATTTTACAGGGAAGCTTGATGTAGTTTTGATAATCTCACGGTTTTATAACCAGGAGATTATCATTACAGGGCTGGTTGTCCAGCTACCATGTAGTCAAGCATATTCCTGAGCGCTGTATAAGCCCGCTCCATCACCGATTGGCAGCTTTTTGTGCATACTGTGCATAGGCAGAAAGTTGCCAATCAGTGGTGTGGGCGGGTTTATACTGAGCTCAGCATTCAGAGAACTGCTAGATCTGCAGATCCTCCATCATACAGCAAATCACATGGACCGCAGAAACACAGACGGATTCACCACAGATTTCCTTGATAAAGGCATTGGGCCGAAACGTTGGGATCACTTATCGGTCATACATACAGTCGGTGAATAGTATAATAAAGCAACATTTTTACCACTATTTGCTTCTTCTTCAGTGCTCAAGGTTTTTCTATGCGAGATCAAGGATTTTATCAACATGACAGCAAGCAGCTCAGTAAGTGATACATCAATAGAATTAGGGTCTCTGCCCTACATCATGCTGCACTCAGATGTGGTAGTAAGAACCTGAAGACAGACTCCTTTTAAACATGAATTCAATGATTAAGATATGTGAACCAATACTATTGTCCATACAGTATATGTAAAGCATTTGATTTATCTGTATTATTTGCATATACTTATTAGATGCGTTGGGAAACTCGCCCCTCCGGTGCCATTTTTATTTTTTTTTTAAACGGTTTTACTCACCCTCCCCGGGCCTTTACTGCTGCTTGTGAGGTATGTTATTGTCTGCACAAGTCACATCTCATCCACAGTGCTGCAGCCAATAACTGGGCTTACTGATTGGCTGCAGCGCTGCTGATGTGACATCAGAGCTGCAGACAATGACTGACACGGAGAGCAGCAGTAAAGAGTCCGTGACAGACCTGGGTAGGGTGAGTAAAGCACAGTTTGTTTGTTTTTTTACACAAACTGCAGCCGGATAACAGGTTTTCTGAAACCAAAAAATCCCTTTAATCTTTTTTTTATTATTATTTTATGACGACATCTTGGATCTTCAGAACCAATATGTTAGAAAGTTTTGGCCTAAAATTAATCATCTTAGACCGAAGACCAAATTAATGAGATACAGAGCTTTCTCCACACAGCTGTTACTCTCCGGAGCACTGCAGCATTTTACAAGAATCATAGCTTGAGAAACGAGAGCAGCTCAGCCGGGTGGATGGATCTCCCCAATAGACAGATAGGCCGGACCTGGAGAAACTGGGGGGTCAGCGAACCCTTCTGCCAATGACGCGTTAGAGCCGTCTGGAGTAAAATACAGGTTTCTGTAGTAAAGGCACAAGTCGGGATTTCTTGTCTGTGCTTTGGGGCAGCATAAAATGGCTAATAAGTTCCCTTTAAATGCTGATAGTTTACGCCTTTAGTGACAATGTAGCATCTTTTTTGATGAACAGCAAACTGTGTAAAAAGCAAAAGAATATTACTCTTAAGCCTCATTCAGACTATGTAACACTGTCCATGTACGTACGGTGACGCATGGAGTCACCGCAGGAATCCTGCCCTGAACTTGACAGCCTCATATAATCCTGAAGATGATAAGTTTGGGTCAGATGTCCGGCAACCAGCCCGTGCATTGCCCCCCCAGCACGTGCATCGCCCCCCAGTCCATGCATCGCATCCCAGTTGGCTGAGCCCACTCCAGTCAGTTCCTTGCGCCCCAGCCCGTGCATCACAGTCCAGTTGGTTCATCATGCCCCAATCCATGCATCGCGCTTCGGTTGGCGAACTGCACCGCAGCCTGTGCATCGCGCTTGTTGGTGAATTGCACCGCAGCCTATGCATCGCGCTTGTTGGTGAATTGCACCGCAGCTTCTGCATCGTGCTTCGGTTGGTGAATTGCACCGCAGCCTGTGCATCGCGCTTGTTGGTGAATTGCACCGCAGCTTCTGCATCGTGCTTCGGTTGGTGAATTGCACCGCAGCCTGTGCATCGCGCTTCAGTTGGTGAATTGCATCGCAGCTTCTGCATCGTGCTTCGGTTGGTGAATTGCACCGCAGCCTGTGCATCGCGCTTGTTGGTGAATTGCACCGCAGCTTCTGCATCGCGCTTCGGTTGGTGAATTGCACCGCAGCCTGTGTATCGCGCTTCTGTTGGTGACTTGCATCGCAGCCTGTGCATCACGCTTCTGTTGGTGACTTGCATCGCAGCCTGTGCATCGCGCTTCTGTTGGTGACTTGCATCGCAGCCTGTGCATCACGCTTCTGTTGGTGAATTGCACCGCAGCCTGTGCATCACGCTTCGGTTGGTGAATTGCATCGCAGCCTGTGCATCACGCTTCTGTTGGTGAATTGCACCGCAGCCTGTGCATCGCGCTTCAGTTGGTGAATTGCATCGCAGCCTGTGCATCGCGCTTCTGTTGGTGACTTGCATCGCAGCCTGTGCATCGCGCTTCGGTTGGTGAATTGCACCGCAGCCTGTGCATCGCGCTTCTGCTGGTGAATTGCACCGCAGCCTGTGCATCGCGCTTCTGTTGGTGAATTGCACCGCAGCCTGTGCATCGCGCTTCTGTTGGTGAATTGCACCGCAGCCTGTGCATCGCGCTTCGGTTGGTGAATTGCACCGCAGCCTGTGCATCGCGCTTCGGTTGGTGAATTGCACCGCAGCCTGTGCATCACACTTCGGTTGGTGAATTGCACCGCAGCCTGTGCATCGCGCTTCGGTTGGTGAATTGCACCACAGCCTGTGCATTGCGCTTGTTGGTGAATTGCACCGCAGCCTGTGCATCGCGCTTCGGTTGGTGAATTGCACCACAGCCTGTGCATCGCGCTTCGGTTGGTGAATTGCACCACAGCCTGTGCATCACGCTTCGGTTGGTGAATTGCACCGCAGCCTGTGCATCGCGCTTCGGTTGGTGAATTGCACCGCAGCCTGTGCATTGCACTTGTTGGTGAATTGCACCGCAGACTGTGCATCGCGCTTCGGTTGGTGAATTGCACCGCAGCCTGTGCATCGCGCTTCTGTTGGTGAATTGCACCGCAGCCTGTGCATCGCGCTTCTGTTGGTGAATTGCACCGCAGCCTGTGCATCGCGCTTCTGTTGGTGAATTGCACCGCAGCTTGTGCATCGCGCTTTAGTTGGTGAGTTGCACCGCAGCCTGGGCATTGCGCTTCTGCTGGTGAATTTCACCGCAGCCTGTGCATCACGCTTCTGCTGGTGAATTGCACCGCAGCCTGTGCATCGCGCTTCTGCTGGTTAATTGCACCGCAGCCTGTGCATTGCGCTTTGGTTGGTGAATTGCACAGCAGCCTGTGCATCGCGCTTCTGCTGGTGAATTGCACCGCAGCCTGTGCATCGCGCTTTGGTTGGTGAATTGCACAGCAGCCTGTTATGATTTGGTAGCTGAGGAGGACAGGAGCAAAAACATCCAAGGCAGCAAAACACCCAAGAGAGGTTGGAAACTAATAGGTTGCAGACCCTAAACGAACCGCACAACTAGAAGCAGCCGTGGGACGTACCTACGGTGACCTAGACGCCTCGATACAGCCGGAGAGTTAGCGAAGCCTAAAGATAGAAAGGGGAAAGCTAACTGCCCCGGAGTAGCGCCCCAAAGGAATAGGTAGCCCCCACACATATATTGGCGGTTAGACAAGATGAAATACAAACGCAGGCAGAAAATAGAGTAAGCAAACGCTGGGGCCAAAAACTATCTAGATAGGACAGGAAAGAATACTGTCTGCAACCCAACAAAACCCTAGGAAAAATTCCAACACTTCTGATTCCAAAAATGCTGAGACCACACGATCTCTGCCACGCTATATCAGAACTCTGGTGTGAACAAGCAGCTACCCAGCAGCCACTGAAATAACAGGGAGAGCAAATGAACAGAAATAAATGAGAAACAGACCAGCGCAGGCCCCAGCAGGGGGACCCGGTTGACCTCACTCAGAAGGGCAGCAAAAACAAAGAAAAACAAAACCACCTAAACAAGCAGAAAATAACTTATCTGAATGTTCTTAGGAGACAGCAGAAAACCAGCTGACTTCCAAACAGGACCAGGAAGAAACTAATCACCGGCGAGGATCATGGGAAAGTTACTCCCTTAAATCCCCCAGTCATGACTCCCAGATTGCCAATCGTCAGCAGCTGAAAGGTCTCTGTCAGTCAAGACTGGTTCATTAATATCAACAGCCACCAGAGGGAGCCCCAACTCAGAATCCAGAGAATTCACAACAGCAGCCTGTGCATCGCGCTTTTGTTGGTGAATTGCACCGCAGCCTGTGCATCGCACTTTTGTTGGTGAATTGCACCACAGCTTGTGCATCAGGCTTCTGCTGGTGAATTGCACCGCATCCTGTGCATTGCGCTTCGAGTGGTGATTTATACCCCAGCCTGTGCATCGCGCTTCGGTTGGTGAATTGCACCGCAGCCTGTGCATAGCGCTTCTGTTGGTGAATTGCACCGCAGCCTGTGCATCGTGCTTCTGTTGGTGAGTTGCACTGCAGCCTGTGCATCGCGCTTCTGTTGGTGAGTTGCACCGCAGCCTGTGCATCGTGCTTCTGTTGGTGAGTTGCACCGCAGCCTGTGCATCGTGCTTCTGTTGGTGAGTTGCACTGCAGCCTGAGCATCGCGCTTCTGTTGGTGAATTGCACCGCAGCCTGTGCATCATGCTTCTGTTGGTGAGTTGCACCGCAGCCTGTGCATCGTGCTTCTGTTGGTGAGTTGCACCGCAGCCTGTGCATCATGCTTCTGTTGGTGAGTTGCACTGCAGCCTGTGCATCGTGCTTCTGTTGGTGCACCACGCTCCATAAACAGATGCGTAAATGCGGCATAAAGGGTAAAAACTCACTTATTTCATTGCACTCAAGAAACAGTACAAGGTGTAAGAAGTAATTAAAAGAAAGGATCTTTAATCTGAGCACATTTTATACAATACAAAAACTGTGTAAGAACCAGCGCATAAGACTGACGCAAAGAAACTGCGTAAATAAAGCATAATAATCCAACTGGGGGGAAGGACAAGCAATGAGCGCAATAGCTCTATAGGAGAAGCACAATATCTGTACAATATGCCGCATATTGCACTGGGAGTTTATCATCAGCACTGCAGCATCCGGGCCCCAATAACTCATGCACATTAATGTGGGGTCAGCTTTGAACATAGGCTAAAGCAATGGCAGGGACATTATACACAGGCTCCACACTAGGGAATGGCATGTACAGAAATCTGCTAACGTATATCATCATAACCGATCCCAGCGATCGCTGCTGGCATTGCCATCTATCACTGTACATAGGCTCCCGCTGACCATGGCACCGAGTACACTCACACTCAGGCTTCCTGGCTGCACCGTCACCTCCTTCATTGAAGATGAGGTCAGATCATCCTTCAGCTCCACTGCCCTCACCATCACTCCCAGAGATCACTAACTGCTCCTTATCGCCACGTCCACACATGGAGCACGCACGGCAGATTTCCTACAGTATTACCATAAAACCATTGGGGACGAGGTTTTACAAAATCGCACCCAAAGGCAAATCTGCAGTATTTATGTGATGAAAGCCACAGGGTTTTTTTTTGTCCCATGTGCACACACCCCAAGGGTAGATTCACGGGTACTGTAGTAGCTGCAAACTTTTTGGACTGAAAATTGGCAGCAGAATACGGCAGCTGCACCTTGATGGAGGATTCAATCACCTCTCATCCACGGGCGGCGGAAATCCTGCGCACAGCAGTTGGTCTGCATCGCAGAGTTCAGTGGTAAAGCTGCAGTCCTCCAAAGTCTGAGCCCCAACTCTCATCTCAGCAATGGGAAAGCTTGTTCTCATTAAAAACAGATTTTACCCGTGAATGAGAGTTTTTAGAGTAAGTTCACACTAGGCGGTTTTTCAGTGCCTTTTTTTCTGCAGCAAAACCTGATCACTTGGCATGAAAGAAGCTGCGGAAAGGAAAGTATGTTTTGCTTGCGCTTTTTTGCGGCGGTTTTGGCATGCTAGATTTGACTCTCGTGCAGGCTGATTAAGTTTAGTGTTGATAAAAAAGTCCTATTCTATAGAATCAGGTTTTGGCACAAAAAACGAAGCAAACCCTGATACCTGCGTTTTTTTCATCACCCAATCATTTCAATGGGTGGAAAACACTGAAAAAACGCTGAAAGAAGTGACACTCTCCATTGTGCAAAAAAAACAAAAAACAAGCAAAGCACAAAATCCTGGTGACAGAAAAAAAAAAAAAAAAAAAAAAACACGTTTAGTAAAACGCAGCTGAAAATTTGCATAAAAAACGCTGCCAAAAAACCTAGTGAACGAATGAACAACTCAGGAAGAGAAAAAAGCGGATGTCTCTGATAAGACGGGTCACAAAGTTTCTTATTGTCACACGTATTATTGATTTGTGGAGGGGAAAAAAAAAACACAATTAAATTTTTTTTTTCAGGAGGTAAAGAATCTGCATTTTACAGTACCAGCAAAAGCAATGAGATTTCAGAAATCGCTCTTTTTTCCCTGAATTTGAGCATTGCAGCGCGCTTGTACTTCTGCAGCGTGTCAATTCTTGCAGTGTTTTTTTGCAGTGTTTTTTACCCACTGAAAATACTGAGAAGCTGAAAACACGCGGAGTAACATTTGTGCTGGTTTTTGGAGACTAAAACTATTAAAATGTACTGTACATAAAGCACACGTGGAATCTTAACAAAAAAAAAAAAAACACGCAGCAAATCGCTACATTTTAGACACAACGTTTTTACTACCAAAAGTGAAAGTTTTTGCTGCAGGAAAAAAAAAACTGCAAAAACGCAATATGTGAACAAGCCCTAAGATGACACTTAAAAAGGGGTATTCCCATATCCAACATCCTATTCCAATATGAAGGGGTAATAATAATAATATTCGCAAATAGCTCCAATTAAAAGTGTAGTATAGTATAGTTCTTCTGATTCACTATTTTGCATACCCCATGTGCAGTAGCTTAGGTATTCAGGGTGACAGTCAGACAGCTCTTAGTAGTAGTCATAACCACAGATACCTAAGCTACTGAAATGCCCTGCACATGGGGTAAGCGACATAGCTAATCAGAAGAACTATGCAACATTTCTAATTTGAGGTATTTACTAATATTATTATTATTACACCTACTACATATTGGGATAGGATCTGGGAGATGGGAATACTCTTGCAAGTCTCCCAAGCTACCCACGGTGGTGGCAGAGATGATGAAGGGGTCAGGTATATATACTTTCCTATTACTGGATTTAGATTTATGTAGAAACGGGGTTTATGAGACCTGGAAGCACTTAGGGTCCTGCTTATCCTGCCAGTCTCCGTGTATGGGTGCAGGAGGCAGGAATCATCACAAAAGTAGTATTTAACATGAAAATATTAAAAACAAAAAACTTATATCATTAAGCCAAGCCACTCATCTGTAATGCTGCCAGACACTATGAACTTATACAGAGAAGCCGGATATGTGGCACAATTAAAGATTTTCTAGGAAAACAATTCACTATACAAAGAGTAGAAATGTAGCTGTACATACAACGATGGATCATAATACAATCATGTAGATCACCAAAAAACATGACAATATAAAGAAAAATAAAAACAACGCGAATGCCGCAGATCGATACATGACCTCCTATGTACGAGTCTCTTCATTGCATCATTAAGAAACACAACAATGTCATCAAGAAGACAACAAGCACCAGTGTAGGGGCCGCCCTGTAAGTGCATTCTGGGATAATAGACTGATTTTATCAAAATAATTGTATAAAAACAATATATATATAAACCGTACACCACATCATACTGGTCACTCATGAGGACGAGGAATGTCACCGCAGCAGCAGGAAGCTTCATTTACAAAATAATTTAATTAAGGAATGATAACAGGGTAGTGTCATCACATCCAGGCGGCTCGGACATTGCTAGGCTTCGTGGGTCTGAGCAGAGCGGCGCTGTTTCCCATGCGGCTACTTCGACTGCTGGCGCTGGACACACGAGACATGCCACCTTAAAATAAAAAAACAAAAACAAATATTTTTGTCAAAATAAGTGCATAGAAAGTCAATGTCCTAATGATAAACTGAACATAAAAGCCCCGATTCATCAAGATTGGCGATGTTTCACGCCGGTTTTGATGAGGGGATGTATTGGAGTCAGACGCTCCTGAATCACTAAGGCGCAGGCCTCTTAATGAATCCGGGGCAGCTGATGAGTGGCATGGACCATCCTAGAAATTTTACTCCGGTCTATGACTGGAGTGATATTTCTAAGGTATAATAAAGTATTCGGCACTCCAAATAATAAAGTGCATTAGAATTAATTAAAATTTTTATTAGGCAATCCAAGATGAAAATGGTGACGTTTCGGCCCTAGAACATGGGTCTTTATCAACCACGGATTGCTTTTGGAATCACAGAGTCTTATATAAAGCGGCGCAATGGAAAAGTAGAAGTTGCATGGTGCTGAACCTGCGATTGTATGGTCGCTTATACTATGCACCACACTATTGCAATATAATAGTGCACATTGCGGCCTTTTATGAAGCTCGGCCTTTGGCTGAACTTTACTGGAGTACAGAGATCACAGACGAGGGGCCTTCAGCTGCCATGGCAGCCCATCAGTGTCCTGCAATTGCATCATGGGGGCCAATGGGAGCCGATGGATGCTCCATTTAAATGCTGCCATTACAGAATGACAGCATCATCTAAAATGATTTGACAGCAGCGATCGGAGGCGAGCTCTGGTCACTGCTGTTAGAGACATATGCTGGTTATGTAACATAGCTGGCAACTACCGATTGTGGAGGGAGCTCAGATCCTGAGCCCCTTACACCAACACTGATCCCAGCACGGACACAAGATAACGTCACTTGACTTTAAGGAGTTAAATACCCCATATAGCACGGAAAGTACTTGCCTGATGAAGAAGCATGGCTGAGGCGGCTCACAGAAGCCTTTCCAGGTCTCGGGGATGTTGCTGTTGAGCTCAAGTATCCTGCTTGACGTTGGTAGTCCATTAGCTGCTCAGAGCGGGTCATACCAAGGGTGGGCTTCACTGATTCCAATCTCTTAAGCAAGGCCTGCGAGACAAAAACCTCATCAGACGTGTCAAATAAGTACATATAGTATAGTATACAGTGGCATGCAAGAGTTTGGGCACCCTGGTTAAAATTGCTGTTATCGTGAACAGTTAAGCAAGTTTAAGATGAAATTATCTCTAAAAGGGCTAAAGATGACATATTTCCTTTATATTTAGGCAAAAAAAAATACATATATTCATATATTCACACACAGTCATTTTTTACATTTCAAAAAGGAAAATGGGTGGATGCAAAAGTTTGGACACCTTTTGTGCTCACATAACTTTGACAAGGCTTCAGATGTTAATTAGCCTGTTAGGGTTATGGCTTGTTCACCATCATCTTTAAAAATAAAACAGGTTCCTCCAGCCTTGAGCCAAAAAACAGCAGCCATGGGTTCTTCTTAGCAGCTGTCTAGCACTCTGAAAATGGTGGCGGCCCATAAAGCAGGAGAAGGCTATAAGAAGATAGCAAAGTATTTTCTTCAAATTGCCCTTTCCTCAGCTCGAAGTGTAATTAAGAAATAGCAGTTAACAGGAACAGTGGAGGTCAAGATAAGGTCTGGAAAACCAAGCAAAATTTCAGTGAGCTGGGCGTAACATTGCTTGAGAGACAAATCAGGACCCCCGCTTGACTTAGCGGGGCTAAGTGCCAGAATTGAGGTGGCTGAGAGCTGATGTTTTTTAGCCTGGGGAGGTGCCAATATACAAGGCCCCTTCCCAGGCTATTAACATCAGCCAGAAGCTGTCTGCCTAGACTTTGCTGGTTCGATTTTATAGGGGGACCTCATGTCAATTTTTTTCCTGGGGATCCCCTATAAACTTCCCCTGTGTCTTTTAACTCTTTATGTACCATTTTATTAGTAAGGGTATCTGGCTGACACATACATATATATGTATGTTACCATGTTCACACACAAAACAAATATAGGGGAATTATATATATATATATATATATATATATTATATATAAATTATTATAGTATGTAATGATATTATGGAGAATGTAAAAGAAGAGGTTGGACAACAAATGACATCACAATTCTATTTTTTTTTGTTAAATAATACATCTTTATTAAGCTTACAAAATCGCATACAAATCTGCATCAAATCCGCGCGGATTTTCAATTGCATTTTCTGCCAAGAGAGGAAGAATCTGTGGATTTTTACAAGGGCAAATCCGCAACGTGTGCACATACCCCAAAACTGTGCACATACCCCAAAACTGTTCACCAGTTAACCCCTTCAGTGAACACCATAAAAAACGAGACAAAAATTGATGATTTATCATCATATTGCCGAACAAAAAGTGGAATAAAACGACGAATGTAAATAAAAATGGTGTCACTGAAAACGTCATCTTGTCCAATAAAAAACAAGCTGCTGTACAGTTCAATCAGCGGAAAAATAAAAAACTTGTAGCTCTCAGAATAAAGCGATGAAAAAATATTTTTTATATGAGTTTTATTGTGTAAAAGCGCCAAAATATTTTAAAAAAAAAGTATATAAATGAGGTGTCACTATAATCATACTGACACGAAGTATAAAACTGCATTATCAATTTTACCACACGGGGAACGGCATAAAGAAAACAAAAAACAATTCCTGAATTGCTGGTGTTTGCTCATTCTGCCTTCCAAAAATCAGAACAGAAAGCGAAAAATGTCATGTGCCCAAAAAACGTACCAATAAAAACGTCCACTCGTAACACAAAAAACAAGCCCCAAGCCCTCACATGACTGTCAGCAGAAATATGGAAAAATTATAGCTCTCAAAATATGGCGATGCAAAAACTTGTTTTTGAAAAAAAAAAGTCTTTTAATGTGTGACAGTAGCCAAACAAACATCCAAAATAAATCTGGTATCGCTATAATCGCACTGACCAAAGAATAAAGTCGCCAAATCACTTATACCGCATGAGGATTGGCGTAAAAAAAACAAAAAAACAATTCTTCACCTGCTGAAGTGTTGTTCATTCTGCCTCCCAAAGATCGCAGTAAGGCGCGGCTCAATTTATCCTGCGCTCTGTGCTGAGCACTTACATCGGGAATTCCATGTAGTTACCGTATCTGAAATACACGATTCAGACGGAAACCCCGGTTGAAGATTCCCTGTAATGAGGCAGATGGAGGCACTGTGAGCTGTGTGGCCTGTGATCCGGCGGTGTAATCTTTTTAAGAGTGAATAAAAATCGCGGTCCATCTCAGTTTTGTGCACTTCTAAAAAGAAGGACAATGCTGAACAGAGGCCAGACAAAGTCCAGAGAAACTCTGCTGCTTTATTGAGTGGCTCCCTTGGGGGTTTCATCTGAATAATATCACTTGGAGATTTACATGGAAAACTCTAAATAAGTGCTCAATGTAGAGCACTGGATAAATGTGATCCCAAACATTATGTAAAATGTTCCCAATAAATACTTCAAATCAATCCACAAAAAAAAGCAAGTTTCCACTCAGGTCCGTCACCTGCCAATGGAAATCTTGGGGTCTTCCACGTTACTGGAATTATGCCACCTCCCTTCTGAGTCAACGTTTGACATTTCTGTAGCGATGAGAGTCCGCCTAATTTACGGGTACGTGTCTCCAGAAACATGAGCTGGGCACAATGTACTGGTCACTGCAACGTACTGGTCACTGCAACAGCAGTTTGCAATTATCACTCAGCAACATCACTACTGCTTGTTTCTGGAAAACATCTATGTAGTCAAATTTGTCACTACGCCTGTAGATAGACTACCAAAGGGGTATAATTTACAAAATGGGGTCACTTGAAGGGGACTTCTGCTTTTCTAGCACTTAAGGGCTCTGTATATGGAGTTCGCAAACTATTCTAGGAAAATCTGCGCTCCAGAATAGCTCTCTGACCCTCCTGAGTCTCACTGTGTGGCTAAGCAGTACTGTACAGCTACATATGGGGTATTTCCACATTCAGCAGAAATTATGGCACCAAAATTTGTGCCACTTTTACCTATTTGCCAGTGTGAACATGTAAAATCTGGGACTAAAACAAAATTTTGGTGATAAAACTGTTATTTTTTTCTTCACAACCCAATGGTATAAAATTATGTGACTCACCTGTGGTGTCAATATGATCACAGCACCCCTAGATGCATTCATTGAGAAGTGTAGTTTGTAAAATGGGGTCTCTTCTGGGGGGATTTCTGCTGTTCTGGCATCTCAGGGCCTCAAACCAGTTCAGCAAAATCTGAACTCCAGTATAGCACTTCTTCCCTTCTGAGCTTTGCACTGTGCCTCAAAAGTATTTTTCAACCACATATGGGGTATCGGCGTATTCAGAAGAAATTGCACAACAAATTTTCAGGTCCATTTTCTCCTGCTAGCATTGTGAAAATTAAAAAATTTGGGGATAAAACAACATTTTTGGGTGAAAAATATTTTTTCTTCATTTCCACAGATCAATGTTGCAAAATGCTGTCAAAAACCTGTGGGTTCAAGGTGCTCACAACACATCTAGATAGATTTGTTGAGCAGTCTAGTTTCTAAAACAGGTTCACTTGTGGGGTTTTTTCCACTGTTTAGGCACATCAGGAGCTCTCCAAACATGACACTGGCAAACTATTCCATCAAAATGTGCCCAAATAGTAGTTAGCCCCACATAGGGGTTATCTGCATATTCAACAACCCAAATCTTGGATTCCATTTTCTCCCGTTATCTTGTCAAGATAAAAAATTTGGGGTAAAATACCATTTTTGTGGGAAAAATTTGATTTTTTTTTATTTGTACGGCTCTACGTGAAGCACTGGGGGTTCAAGGTGCTCAGCACACATCTAGGTAAGTTCCCTCAGGCACATCAGGGGGCTCTCCAAATGCAACATGGTGTCCTCTAATTATTCCAGCAAATTTTGCTTTCAAAAAGTCAATGTTATAAACTTCTGTAAAGCTCCTGTGGGTTCAAGGTACTCACCACACATCTAGGTAATTTCGAGAAGGGGTCTAGTTTCTAAAATAGTGTCCCTTGTGGGGGGTTTCCACTGTTTAGGCACATCACGGAGTCTCCAAACGCGACATGGCGTCTGCTAATTATTCCAGCACATTTTACATTCAAAAAGTCAAATGGCGCTCCTTCCCTTCCAAGCCCTGCCGTGCGCCCAAACAGTGTTTTTCCCCAATATATGGGGTATCGGCGTACTCAGGAGAAATTGCACAACAAATTTAGTGGTTCATTTTCTCCTGTTACCCTTGTGAAAATAAAAAAATTGGGGTCTAAACTTTACATGCCTCTGTATACACTTGAGTAGTTCCGAAAATAAAAAATTAAAAACTAAAAACAACCACAAGAGATCTTACTCTACAAAATACTAGAATGTTGCAAACAGGAGAGAAAATCCAATGTAAGTTGTCATTGGGGACAGATTTGAATTTGCCAAAAAGTGAAATTCAAAGATCTTGTTCTTTTGCTAAAAATGAAAGTGAAGGAGGCAGAGCTAAGATGGAGACAAAACCACTCTTCACGGCACGATCTGTACCAGAAAAGTACGTCAGAAAGAGGAATAGCAGTTACATGGCTTTCTATGGTTTTACAGGTAGCGGGGAGCAGTACAAGGTAGCGGGGTGCACTACAAGGTAGCGGGGTTCAGTACAAGGTATCGGGGCACTACAAGGTAGCGGGGTGCACTACAAAGTAGCGGGGTGCACCACAAGGTAGCGGGGTGCACCACAAGGTAGCGGGGTGCACTACAAGGTAGCGGGTGCACTACAAGGTAGCGGGGTGCATTACAAGGTAGTGGTGCACAAGGTGCGGGGCACCACAAGGTAGCAGGGTGCACTACAAGATAGCGGGGTGCAGTACAAGGCCTGATCGGACATCCTTTGTGCAAGTTTTACAGGATGTTGAGACTTTCCCTTACTATGGAAGTGATCACCCAAGTTCTTCTGTCGTGTTCCTCTACATAGTAACCCCACTTTTCTATACATTGAAGACACATAATGGCCCAGAGAAGACCAAGAGGCCACTGATCTGGCCAATGCCGATTACCTGGGGGCCCATGATGCTTCTTGTCCTGCACTTCTGCCTGAGGCTGATATCCCCAATCTGATCCATTAACCTGCAGAATACATCATAACCCCGTGAGCCCAGGATCCATCTAGTTCATGTGTATGAGGAGCTGGAGACGCACATGCACTGCAGCACTGTGGCCTCGGACAGCCGGCACATAGGACAGCTGGGGGCCCACCTGTTCCAACTTATTTATATGACACTCATCCTTCTTAAATGTCACTTTCTAAAGGCTGTTGTGGCCGACACAGACGCGTGCGTCCTTCCACATCATAGGAGGGAGTCCAGAACCTGCGGCAGTATAAGAAGTAATACCCCCAGAATAGTCTCTGGGGTCCTCCGACCTCGGGCTTAACCTCCTCCCTCCTGCTGCAGCGTATGACTATACACATGGAGCCAAGATAATATACCAGTACCCAATATTCTGCAGTATGGGCACATTGATAGGCTGGGTACCCAGCAGTATAACGCCAATATGTCACATACCAGTGTCATTGCCTTGATTTATGAGCCCTCAATGTTTAGAGCCTAAAATAAATCCAAAATATGAACCCATTAGTAAATTATTAATCGCGTTTCACAAGCCGGCTGTGCCTTGTATAGCTGACACCGAATTCTTTCCATTACATAGACATGCGTGACCCATTATGTCAGGGGCTGCTATGCCAATGGTAGCTGATACTCTGCTGCCCCCTACTGGTCACACTAATTATTACAATATTTCAAGCTCTGATTAGTACATTGCTTACAGGACACCTCTGCATTTTAAGTTAAAGCATTATACAGGCAATAATATATCGACATGACAAATATTAGGTAAATTAACAGGTGCTCTGATATTATGATCTTCCTTTCTGGGACATTAATGTCATATCCCCAGTCCCACCATGCAAAGTGGCCAGCGGCAGCCAGGTGCATTCCCAAACTATTAGAAAAGTGTGTGCACTGCCCTCTCCATTAATGTCTATGGGAAACACCCAACCAAGACTGCTTGGCTTCTTAAAGGGGCTTTCCTGTTCTGCAAGGCATGGCCTGTGTTAAGATCTGATGGAAGCAGCATTTACTGGCCAGTCCTGGGTCCAGCACTTAGCCGATGTTGGTGATCAGCTGCAGTGGTGACATCATGTTCACAGCGCTGCAGCCCATCACTGTTCTCAGCAACTCGTGCCATCTAAATTAACAGATGTTGTTGTTGGTCAGATTCAATGTTCTCCCCGTGTTTGCGTGGGTTTCCTCCCACACGCCAGACCTACTGATAGGGAATGTAGATTGCGAGCCCCAATGGGGACATTGATGACGATGTCTGTACAGCGCTGTGGTATTAATGGTGCCATATAAGTGAGTAAAATAAATACATTAATAAACCCAGGATCCAAGGGTTACCAGACTAAAGCGTTAACCACCAATGATCGCAGCTCGTTCTGCTTGGGGATGCGTAGCTGCCGGCTGGTCAGAGATCCCGTGCTCACCACTGTCTACCATTGAAGGCCTCTACGAAAGGAACATAAGCCTCAGAACTGGACCAAGGAGCAATGGTAACAGTAAGCATCATTCATATCACGTGGACGGCTGCATGTGTGACTTACCGAGATGCTATGGAAAGAAGGCGATGTGATGCCCTGGGCAGTATCCTGCAGGGAAACTTGGCTCCCAGGACTCACGTGGAGCATTATCGCAGATCGAGTGCACCACCTAAAGCAGACCTGTAACAGTGTATCTCAGCATAAATGCCACACTTTCATAGATCTCTGAGACCTGACAAGGCTGGTGTAATTACTCTGAAAACTCGAGTGTACTGGACTCACAAAATGCTCATGTTAATTTGAGGATCATACAACCAATTCTGACATGGATTTTCAGGAGCATCACCAGCCTCATCAGGTCTAGATGTCTAGATAATGTAAGCAGTTTGTGTTGTGAAATCTGGTGACAAATCTGCTCTAATGGGCGCGGTATTCCCTCATGGCAGTGCCCTCTAACAACAGGATAATGGGCTCTGCTACACAGCAAAGAGGTGAGGGAATGGTTTAGGAACATGACAAGCGCAAGGTGAGGACTTAGTCTTCAAATTCCTAATACATCTACCCCATGGAGCATCGGTGGGATGTGCTGGACAGACCAGGCCAATCCAGAGGGTACAGCTCACGTGGCTTAAAGGGGTTGCCCTCTATCAAAGATTATGCAGGGGTGGGCAATTAATTTTCCCAAGGGGCCACATGAGAAACTGGCACTGCTGTGGAGTGTTGAACCAATCGGCTGAACTTAAAGAGGCGGGCCGAAACCAAAGGTGAATTTCATATTAAATTCAGTGTAATAATCTAATCTCGAATATACTTCAATGAAAAAATTCCCTAAAATGCCCTGTACATTCTGACTTCCTGTTGTTTTTTTTTTTTTTAACTTCCAATGACATTTTGCTAGAGATTCATCAGGGCATGCTGGGATCCTCGAATCAGCCGCCATCAGGGGGCAGACGCTGCGGTCACTGCCGCAGCCTCTGCGTCCTCTCTGAAATGAGGCGCCATCAGTGATGTGTGTTTTGGAGGCTCGGCTTGTCCTGCTCACCCGATAACGCGTCGGTTGTAAATCCTGACACACGCTCAGTATGAGCTCCCTGTGCTACATTCCTCTGAATGCACAGTGACAGTGCGCTCCCTTGCTGGCTCTAAAGAGAAGTGATGACCCGGCAGGGACCAGTCCAGTCTCTGAAACAGAGACGCTTCATTTCAAGGTGGGGAAAGCAGCTGTGGCAGTGACCGCATCCTCTGCCCCCTGATGACGTCCCATGTGAGTGTCCCAAAATGCATCGGGATTCTCAAACAAAATGTCATTGGAAGTAAAAAAAAAAAAAAAAAAAAAAAACAAGCACAGGAAGTTAGAGAGGGAATGGTAGACATTTTGTAATTGAAATGTATTAGAAAAGTGATTAGATTAGTGACCACAATTTAGTATGAAATTCACCTTTGGTTTCGGATCACCCTTTAATTCTGCATAATCACTTTATAAAAAGCAGTTGCTTATGTGATGAAGTTTACAGGAGCATATGAAAAAAATC
The DNA here is from genome assembly GCA_033576555.1 of Oophaga sylvatica. Lineage (NCBI taxonomy): Eukaryota > Metazoa > Chordata > Amphibia > Anura > Dendrobatidae > Oophaga > Oophaga sylvatica. The sequence continues at coordinate 114,019,079 of JARQOD010000001.1, read as the reverse complement.
ATGATTTTCATCAAGAAAAAGCCGATTTTCCATCTGTATTGTCATCTGTATGGCATCCATATTCATACATCAGAAGTAAATACAGTGTCATGTGTTAGTAATGGAAATGTATTCATAAAAATCGGATGCTATACGGATGATTCATATGGGATCCAATTTTTTTATTTTTGCACACACAGACTTCAACAGGCGAGTTTGATCCGAAATACAGAGAGACCGGTGGGTGCTGTGACATTTCTCACAGACATTTTCACGCTGTAATCTAAATAGCCCAATTCCATTAACATTGCTCTGTCTGAGGTCGGGTTTAGTTTTTTTTTCATAGACAGCACTTGGACAAATATTACAGTTGTGTGAACGTAGCCTGATAATACTTGTTGCAATAAAGCTTATCGTAACACGTAAGAGCAGTTGATACAGAAATAAATTGGGAACATTGGAAAAAAGTTGTTTGCCCACCTCTATTCCACATGCAGAGATCCACATCACTTATGGGGCAGGAGGTGACAGGCAGGGGTGAGAAATCCTTACTGCAGTCTATAGAGTGGAGTAATAAGCCACAGATCACAGGGGGAGCACTATGGGGGACTTAACCCTTACCTCTCCTGCACTGAACATACAACAGCACAATCTGGGAGCAAAGAGCGGCCAGACAGAAACACTCAAGGTGCCGAATGTGGCCTGAAGTTTGCCCAGGCCTGCTCTAAAACCCCCCCCACAATAATACTCAAATAACCTCCAACCTCAGGGTCCACAGCTGCCTCTCATCACTGCCCCAATCTTGAGTGATTGGCTGCAGAAGTGACATCACGTTGAGGGTGCAGCAGGCAATCACTGAGCTCGAAGGTCTGCTGATGTAGATAGCACAAGCCGCTGAGTTCAGCGATCTGGAAACTGTCAGCATGTTGATATTGCCTGATCTTTTATCCATATGCTTGTTACTTTGAGAGCATGTTACGGCACTTCTGGGAATGGACCCATTAGGTGGTGTAGGGAGTCACACTCTCACATAGGCATTAGCTCGCGTTCACATGGGCACTGGAATCTGGTGTCAAAACAATGTGATGTTTTTCACTGGTTGCACAGCACCAAACAAAAACCATAAGCATAAATCCCAAACCTTGTCCACACGCTAACCAAACAACACAGACCCTGGCTACTCATACACCGATGAGCTAGACCAATCCGGTCAAACACAACAGCTACAGTCATAGCAACCAGTGATACTTGCAGTTTGTTGCACGCGGCCTGCGCAGACGCTTCTCAGAGAGGGATTCCGGCTTGTCACTGTCTCCCGCTCCCATACAATCCACTCTGGTCAGCTTACCCAGCTGACTGACTAAGGTGAACACCTAGCCTGGTTGTATGCAGAGTCAGCCAGGTGCAAATAATCGGAGCCTGGACAGCTATGATTTAACTCTAGCCTACCTGGCTTTGCTACATTAGGTACAATTACATCAACTAGATGCTGCAGTGAGAAAGCAAATTATGCAAAGTTCTTACCAGGTTTTCCCTTTCGATGCGTTGTTGTTCCTTTTGCCGGTTCAGGGAACTGTGGTACAGTCGGGTTGGGGTTGTGTTCAGTTTCTTAGGAGCTAAGCTTTTGCCTTTAGATTTGGTGGCATGTCTGGACAGTTCTTTGAGCAGTCTCTGGTTCTCCCGGTCAATCTGTCTCACTTCTTCGTTTGTGAATGAGAAGTTCTTCTGGTTTCCAATTGACGTGTGATCAAACGAAAACCTTTCCTGATCCTTCTTATCAAGATGCATAAATGCTGCAAAAACATACAAAGATGAATATAAACGAGCCTGATAATTAGTACAAGTCACATACTTACAAGATGTCTAGCAAATGATACATGAATGCTAGCTGTATCCACAGGCTAACAATTAGCCATAATGTAAGGTTATAAACATTTGAATCACTTTTTGTAGATGCTATTCATTTAAAGATCGGCTGAGCCACACGGGCAAACTGGAAACTGGGACGTACTGAGCCACATGTACAAACTGAAAACTGGGACATCCTGAGCCGCATGGGCAAGCTGGAAACGTCACATCCTGAGCTGCACAGGCAAGCTGTAAACTGGGACGTCCTGAGCAGCACGGGCAAGCAGGAAACTGGGACATCCTGAGCCACACAAGCAAGCTGGAAACGTCACATCCTGAGCCGCACAGGCAAGCAGGAAACTGGGACATCCTGAGCCACACAGGCAAGCTGGAAACGTCACATCCTGAGCAGCACAGGCAAGCAGGAAACTGGGACATCCTGAGCCACACAGGCAAGCTGTAAACTGGGAAATCCTGAGCAGCACAGGCAAGCAGGAAACTGGGACATCCTGAGCCACATGGACAAGCAGGAAACGGGTACATCCTGAGCCGCACGGGCAAGCAGGAAACTGGGACATCCTGAGCCTCACGGGCAAGCAGGAAACTGGGACATCCTGAGCAGCACGGGCAAGCTGGAAACTGGGACATCCTGAGCCACACGGGCAAGCAGGAAACTGGGACATCCTGAGTCGCAGAAGCAAGTTGGAAACTGGGACATCCTGAGCAGCACAGGCAAGCTGGAAACGTCACATCCTGAACCGCACAGGCAAGCTGTAAACTGGGACATCCTGAGCCACACAGGCAAGCTGGAAACGTCACATCCTGAGCCGCACAGGCAAGCTGTAAACTGGGAAATCCTGAGCAGCACGGGTAAGCAGGAAACTGGGACATCCTGAGCCACATGGACAAGCAGGAAACTGGGACATCCTGAGCCGCACGGGCAAGCAGGAAACTGGGACATCCTGAGCCTCACGGGCAAGCAGGAAACTGGGAAATCCTGAGCCGCACGGGCAAGCTGGAAACTGGGACATCCAGAGCCGCACGGGCAAGCTAGAAACTGGGACATCCTGAGTCGCAGAAGCAAGTTGGAAACTGGGACATCCTGAGCAGCACGGGCAAGCTGGAAACTGGGACATCCTGAGCCACACGGGCAAGCAGGAAAATAGGACATCCTGAGCAGCACTAGCAAGCTGGAATCTGGGACATCCTGAGCCACACGGGCAAGTTGGAAACTGGGACATCCTGAGCAGCACTAGCAAGTTGGAAACTGGGACATCCTGAGTCGCATGGGCAAGCTGGAAACTGGGACATTCTGAGTCGCATGGCAAGCTGGAAACTGGGACATCCCAAGTCGCACGGGCAAGCTGGAAACTGGGACATCCCGAGTCGCACGGGCAAGCTGGAAACTGGGACATCTCGAGTCGCACGGGCAAGCTGGAAACTGGGACATCCTGAGCCACACGAGCAAGCAGGAAACTGGGACATCCTGAGCCGCACAAGCAAGCAGGAAACTGGGACATCCTGAGCCGCACGGGCAAGCAGGAAACTGGGACATCCTGAGCCGCACGGGCAAGCAGGAAACTGGGACATCCTAAGCTGCATGGGTAAGCAGGAAACGGGGACATCCTGAGCCGCACGGGCAAGCAGGAAACTGGGACATCCTGAGCTGCATGGGCAAGCTGGATACTGAAACATCGTGAGCCGCACGGCAAACTGGGACATCCTGAGCTACATGGGCAAGCTGGATACTGGGACATCGTGAGCCGCAAGGGCAAGCTGGAAACTGGGACATCCCGAGTCGCATGGGCAAGCTGGAAACTGGGACATCCCGAGTCGCATGGGCATGCTGGAAACTGGGACATCCCGAGTCGCATGGGCAAGCTGGAAACTGGGACATCCCGAGTCGCACGGGCGAGCTGGAAACTGGGACATCCCGAGTCACACGGGCAAGCAGGAAACTGGGACATCCTGAGCCGCACGAGCAAGCAGGAAACTGGGACATCCTGAGCCACACGAGCAAGCAGGAAACTGGGACATCCTGAGCCACACGAGCAAGCAGGAAACTGGGACATCCTGAGCCACACGAGCAAGCAGGAAACTGGGACATCCTGAGCCGCACAAGCAAGCAGGAAACTGGGACATCCTGAGCCGCACGAGCAAGCAGGAAACTGGGACATCCTGAGTCGCATGGGCAAGCTGGAAGCTAGGACATCCTGAGCCACACGAGCAAGCAGGAAACTGGGACATCCTGAGTCGCAAGGGCAAGCAGGAAACTGGGACATCCTGAGTCGCAAGGGCAAGCAGGAAACTGGGACATCCTGAGTCGCAAGGGCAAGCTGGAAACTGGGACATCTTGAGTCGCATGGGAAGCGGGAAACTGGGACATCCCAAGCTGCACGGGCAAGCTGGAAACTGGGACATCCTGAGTCGCACGGGCAAGCTGGAAACTGGGACATCCTGAGTCGCATGGGCAAGCTGGAAACTGGGACATCCTGAGAAGCACGAGCAAGCAGGAAACTGGACATCCTGAGTCGCAAGGGCAAGCAGGAAACTGGGACATCCTGAGTCGCAAGGGAAAGCAGGAAACTGGGACATCTTGAGTCGCATGGGAAAGCTGGAAACTGGGACATCCTGAGTCGCATGGGCAAGCTGGAAACTGGGACATCCTGAGTCGCAAGGGCAAGCAGGAACCTGGGACATCCGGAGCCGCACGGGCAAACTGGAAACTGGGACATCCTTAGTCGCATGGGCAAGCAGGAAACTGGGACATCTGGAGCTGCATGGGCAAGCTGGAAACTGGGACATCCGGAGCTGCATGGGCAAGCTGGAAACTGGGACATCTGGAGCTGCATGGACAAGCTGGAAACTGGGACATCCGAAGCTGCATGGGCAAGCTGGAAACTGAGGCATCTGGAGCTGCATGGGCAAGCTGGAAACTGGGACATCTGTGTTATGCGTTTGAGAATGAATCTGTGGCTGCCCTTCTAGATTCCTATAAACTCCTGATCGGTAAATCTGACTACTTATGTTACGATTTGAACTGATTTGTTGTGGAGAAGTCTGGAATGACCAAATACCTACCACTTTGGCAAAATTATTAGATGTCATCCAATCTTCCTAGAAACCAATATGTGAAATGTGTGTCGATGACCCAGATTTTCATTAATTAATGAGAGCTACCAAAAAGTTATTACGCAATAAAACCCCAAAAGCGACTGGTTGCTTAGATAAGCTGCTAGTGATAACGGAGGCAATGGTGTCTATGACAACCAACACGATTTCATAGAAATAATCCCATACGTGACTCACCCCATAACTACTGACAACAGTAAGAGCAGATGAGCAAGAATAAGTCTCCAGAAAAGAATTCTACACACTGAAGCACTAATAGATTATCCATGTAGAAATTTTAGAATTTAATAGTGACTCTAAACCTGAAGTACAGGACGATCTTGACCTGCAGCGTTCCTGTGAGTGATGTCAGACATTGTCAAATGGGTAACAGCAAGTCCAGCAGAAAAATAATATCTGCAACATGATCACTACGTTACCTTATCTCATGAATATTTGGTTTTGACATATATTAGCCAACTTTTACATGACTGTGCTGTATAAGCTGCACACTTCAGATCCTCCAGTACAGCAGAGTTGAACCTTGTCTCATTACAAACACATTTTCAGAAGTACTCTAGAATAAGACATGGAACCACAGATAACAAGGTATCACTTTATTCAGCTACCTATGACCTACATGCCCATATAGACGGGTTAGGAGGGTTCATCCTACTGACAGATTTCCTTTAAGTCTGTTTAATCCTCCAAACTCACGTAAATAAAAGGCTTCATGAATAGCAATGAACACGTATAAAATATCAAGAAAGAACTAACACAAAGCTCTGATATCACCACAGAGATATAAAACAAAACAAACATTTAAAAAAGCGGCTGTAAATTCAACATAATGTTCAGCCATCTCTGCGTCGCAATAAAAATGCACAAAGCTTTCAGTAAGATTACAATGTGCCAGCAATACGCTCCATTAGCAATGTAGAAACACTGTGTTCAGTCCGGCGTGATGAATCCTATTTACATGCCAGCCGCTCTTCTGTGAGCGCTCCATTAAGGCGCCAGAAAATAAATGATCCGAAAACGTGACTACTTAGAAGATAGAGTCCTAGACAATTCTGTGGCATGTAAATGACTTGTTATGGCTAGTTATTCTCCAATACAGTGCAATAACAGGACAAGGCAAGAAGTCTGGTATACCCATCTCAGTAGAAGATTCAGAACATCGACCTTACTTTACATAGACAGATGAAGGTTCCTTGGAATAGCTATAAATTCCCCTACTCATTATACATTCCTGTTTTGATAGGACAATACACCTTTCCCAGTAAATCTTAACTCTTTGTGAATGACTATTCAGTGGCAAGATCAAGTCTCATTGTTTAATATGCATTTAATAAGTCGAATTCCTCTTGGTCCATCAGATGACACTCTAAGCAAGATGAGGGAGCTACCACGTGACCTGTAAGCACCACGAATAGCCAAAAGGGATCAGTCTGGTAAATTTGCAAAATGCCCAAACTTCCATTCAAAAGGAATCTGTCAGTGAGATCAACCTCACCCATCAAAATCCACATATCTGGGTATGCAGGTCCTTGAAATATAAATCCATTGACACCTTTACATCTTCTATCTGTTGCTGCATTCCTGGGAAATCAGCATTTTAGTTCCAGATGAGGCAATAAGTGCTATGGGTGTGATAGAGCACTTCCTGAGCCTCTGCATCCATTGTTTTCCCGCCCAGCACCAGCCTCTTTAGCTTTATTGATGTCACAAAGGCAGTGGAGCCATCAATCAAGCAGAAGTGGATGTTGATGGGCAGGGAAACAACCTTGGGAGGCAGAGCCTCAAGAAGTGCTCTGTCATAATGGGAGCACTTAAAGGGAATCTGTCACCCCATTTTAGCCATATCAGCTAAAGATATGACTGAATAGTGCGTCCCATAAGCAAGCTATCGGTATGTTGCTTATATCCTGATACCCCCGTTTTGATAGCAAAATACCTTAGTAAAGTTGAGATTATTTTCTGTAAATCAGGGCGTTCCGGTCCGGAGGGCGGCGTTTTCTCTGTCCCCCGCCCCTCGGCATCACTTGCGTATGGCCGTCTGTGAATCCCACAGACGGCGTTCGGCTTCCCGCGATTGCGCATTTCAAATTCCGCCCCGCGCATGCGCAGTGTGTTTTGCCCAACAGCATAAAATCAGTACAGCGCATGAGCTACTCTTTCCTTGCCCCGGAAGTCGTCCAAGGCAAGCAGTCATTTCCGGGGCAAGGAAAGAGTAGCGCATGCGCTGTAATGATTTTATGCTTTTATTCCGGGGCGGAATTTGAAATGCGCAATCGCGGGAAGCCGAACGCCGTCTGTGGGATTCACAAACGGCCATACGCAAGTGATGCCGAGGAGCGGAAGGGGGGTGGGGAGGGTGGAGGACAGAGAAAACGCTGCCCTCCGGACCGGACCGCCCTGATTTACAGAAAATAATCCCAACTTTACTAAGGTATTTTGCTATCAAAACGGGGGTATCAGGATATAAGCTACATATCGATAGCTTGCTTATGGGACGCACTATTCAGTCATATCTTTAGCTGATATGACTAAAATGGGGTGACAGATTCCCTTTAATGCCTTATTTGCATAAGAATAAAAACATTAATTTCTCAGGAATGATCGGCACAGATAGGAGACACGGGGCGAATGGATATAAACTTTAAGCACCTGTATGCCTATGTATAGTTATATGAAAAAGTTTGGGAACCCCTATTAATCTTAAGCTTAATGTTTTATAAAAATTGGTGTTTTTGCAACAGCTATTTCAGTTTGATATATCTAATAACTATTGGACACAGTAATGTTTCTGCCTTGAAATGAGGTTTATTGTACTAACAGAAAATGTGCAATCTGCATCCAAACAAAATTTGACAGGTGCATAAGTAAGGGCACCTCACCAGAAAAGTGACATTAATATTTAGTAGATCCTAATAACAGCCTCTAGTCGCTTCCTGTAGCTTTTAATGAGTTCCTGGATCCTGGATGAAGGTATTTTTGACCATTCCTCTTTACAAAACAATTTCAGTTCAGTTAAGTTTGATGGTCGTCCAGCATGGACAGCCCTCTTCAAATGATCCCACAGATGTTCAATGATATTCAGGTCTGGGGACTGGGATGGACATTCCAGAACATTTTAATTGTTCCTCTGCATGAATGCCTGAGTAGATTTGGAGCGGTGTTTTGGATCATTGTCTTGCTGAAAGATCCATTCCCTGCGTAACTTCAACTTTGTCACTGATTCTTGAACATTATTGTCAAGAATCTGCTCATACTGAGTGGAATCCATGCGTCCCTCAACTTTAACAAGATTCCCGGTGCCGGCATTGGCCACACAGCCCCAAAGCATGATGGAACCTCCACCAAATTTTACTGTGGGTAGCAAGTGTTTTTCTTGGAATGCTGTGTTTTTTTGACGCCATGCATAACGCCTTTTTGTATGACTAAACAACTCAATCTTGGTTTCATCAGTCCACAGGACCTTCTTCCAAAAAGAAATTGGCTTCTCCAAATGTGCTTTTGCATACCTCAGCCGACTCTGTTTGTGGCGTGCTTGCAGAAACGACTTCTTTCGCATCACTCTCCCATACAGCTTCTCCTTGTGCAAAGTGCGTTGTATAGTTGACCAATGCACAGTGACACCATCTGCAGCAAGTTGATGCTGCAGCTCCCTGGAGGTGGTCTGAGGATTGTCCTTGACTGATCTCACCATTCTTCTTCTCTGCCTTTCTGATGTTTTTCTTGGCCTGCCACTTCTGGCCTTAACAAGAACTGTCCCTGTGTTCTTCCATTTCCTTACTATGTTCCTCACAGTGGAAACTGACAGGCTAAATCTCAGGGTGGATAAAAATCATGATTTTTTTTAAAAAAATAAAAAAATTTAAAAAAAAAAATCGGATTTTTTTGATTTAAATCGGATTTTTTTGATTTAAATCGGATTTTTTAATCAAGTTGTACACAAGCAAAACTTTGTCTTTTTGCAAATCAAATTATTTTACACAAAAATATTAAAACAGTTGATGATTATGAAACCTAATAATTTTTATTTGCACTATTAAACAATCAGAATTGAACTACAGAGAGTAAGTACTTTTTAACAATAGCCTATCTCTAACGTTTGAAGTAAGCAAACATCTTCAGTGAATACATCAGTCCTTTAAGCCTACTGTTTATTTAGGACTTTTAATAGGAAAACTAGTTGTTGTCCTGCTTTAGCAGTTCCTAAGCGGTTTCGGACTGTTGTGTGCACAAAACCAAATGAAGAAAACAATCTCTCGACTCCTGCCGATGAAGCCGATGCAGTCAGTAGCTGAGTAGCTACATTTATTATCTTCGCTGGAAGAACAAGTGATTGCGACTTCCACCAGTCCAGTGGTTTTAGTTCATTAACGACGTTATCTGCAAACATGTATTTTTGAAATGGTGCAGATTCACACTTCAATTTCAGCACAGTTGCCACAATGTCATGGTTAGTATTGGCGAGCCACTCCATTGCAGAGTTGATTTCCGCCTCAGATAGTTTTTTTCCCTCTGTAGATGGGATGCAAGATATTGGCTAAATAGTGTTCTTCTTTTAATGCTTGGTCCTTGCGGTGGTGTATTGCAACCTTTACATTGTTTGAGAGGTTCAAGCGATCTAGCGAACCTTCTAAATCTTTCCAAACTTCTGTGGCATCAGCTATGGTTGCAGTATCTTTCTGCATTTTATCCAACGCAATAGATATTGGCTTTAACCTTTCCAAAAGGTCCTCGGCATTTCTCTTCACACCAAGATTTAATACTTTGCTTCGTATATTAGCATCAATTTTATCCCGATGTGTTTCGCAAATGGACACTAATATTGACCAGTTGTTAATAAACAGTTCCAAGCATTCAGCCAAGGTATTCCATCTAACATCTTGTGGTAGAACCAACTTCAGTCCTCCCATTTCCTTGTAGGTTGCATGTGCAAAATGATTATTGCGGAAATATTTAACAATTTCTACAACATGTTCCTTGACACCCGAAATATGCAGGTCTTTTGCCAAAAGATGCAACAAATGGGCAGAACAACCGTATGTAATGACATTTGTGTCATCCTCATGTGCCAGTTCCGCTCACATTTTTGCCACATTGCTTGCGTTATCAGTAACTAAGCTCCTTACTTTACATCCAAACTGTTCTTGGCATTGGTGAATTGAGTTCTTAGCAATTTCAAGTAAATATTCAGCAGTATGTGAATTTCCAGATGTGTCGATTGTGTCTGTAAGGTAAGTTTCACCATCTTCGTGTGTGACACAAGTGCAAATTATGGGGTCGTTGTGGATGTTGCTCCAACCATCCAAGCTCATGTTAACAACTTTGTCTTTCAAATATTTTGTACAAGCCGCTCTTTCTTTGTCGTATACAGCCTGAAGATGTTTTCCTGAGATATCAAATCTACTTGGTGGTTTGTAGCCTGGTCTTATTCCTTCGATCATTTGTACAAACAATGGGTGTTCAACTAGTCGGAAAAAAGAATTGGTTGCAAATATGAATTTAGCAATTGATTCATCAAAATGTTCTTTTCTGGCTCGTCGTAGTCTTTAAGAGGAATTTTTCTACACTTTGCACGCAAAGTTTTTTGTTGGGCTGCTTTGTTGAAGTTGTACCCAGATATTGATTGTCAAGTGCAGCACAAGCCATATTTGACCCTGAAAGCACAGTAATTAAAAATTTGACTGCGTATTTGAAGAAATATAACGAAAATATTTTGAATCAAACTTTTTGAACAATGTAATGGTCCTCGTCCTATAAGGGCTGTCTCAAAAGTTATGCTACTCAAGTTTCCGGTGAAATTGCTGTAATACTAGTAATATCAGAGCAACTGAAAAAAATTATGTCACAAAAGTTTTAAAAATGTTTTTTTAAAAAAATGGTCAATTTGGCAGACTTCAAAAGTGAATTGTAGCCTACAATAAAAAAAAAAAATAGGCTATACACACTCTTTTATTTTTACTTAACGTTAATCTTCTGTGAAATATTGCCTTAACATAAATTTCAATTCTATACTCCAGAACTAGTGCTAGAAATTTTTCTTTTCATAGACTTTAACCATCCCAGTAAAACGTCTGTTAAAATAGGTTGTAATTGCCAGACTTACCACTAGTGCTAGGGTCCTGGTGCATAAGAAGCTGTGGGGGTTCATTGACATTAGTTGTATCACTATCAACATCTTCATTTCCCTTCTGGTTGCAGTTTTCATAATGTGATTTCAAACGGCAAACAAGTCCTTGGATATCCTTTTGACAGTATTTGCACTTTGCTCTCCCACCTTTCTTTCCAAGCTCTGCTGGCATCTCAACAAAATGAACCCAAATAGGGTCCTCTTACGACCTGCCATGGCTCACGCAGATCACTTCTGAAGTTTGATTGTTACTACAGCCAAGTACTGCTGACTGACTATCCAACAAGTTTGGGCATGTCAACTGAATGGAAAAAGAAACTGAAACCAAGCTACAGAAAGTGAAACCAAGCTAGAAGTGTGGAGTTAATTGAACAATGATTGAAAGTTTTAGATTTTAATCGTGATTTATATTAAAAAAATCTTTTTATTTAAATCAGTGATTTAAATCATGATTAAAATCACGATTTAAATCGATCTGATTTAAATAGAAAAATTTCATTTGATTTAAATCATGATTTAAATCATTGATTTAAATCGGCGTGATTTAAATCAATCCACCCTGCTAAATCTCTGAGACAGCTTTTTTCTATCCTTCCCCTGAACAACTATGTTGAATAATCTTTGTTTTCAGATCATTTGACAGTTGTTTTGAGGAGCCCATGATGCCACTCTTCAGAGGAGATTCAAGCAGGAGAACAACTTGCAAGTGGCCACTTTATGTAGCTTTTCTCATGATTGCATACACCTGGCTATGAAGTTCAAAGCTCAATGAGGTTACAAAACCAAAAAAAGTGCTTTAGTAAGTCAGTAAAAAGTAGGTAGGAGTATTTAAAACAAGAAAATGATAAGGGTGGCCATACTTATGCACCTGTCAAATTTAGTTTGAATGCAGATTGCACATGTTCTGCTAGTACAATAAACCTCATTTCAAGGCAGAAACATTACTGTGTCCAATAGTTATTAGATATATCAAACTGAAATAGCTGTTGCAAAAACACCAATTTTTATCAAACATTAACCCCTTACTGCCATCGGACGTACTATCCCGTCCATGGTACCTGGGCCCGTATGACCGGGGACGGGATAGTACGTCCAGCCCTTTAATGCGACATTGCGACTTAAGTCGCAATGATCGCATTAAAATTCCGACGCCATCTTACCTCAGGAGAGATGGCGCCGGCATCCCGGGGTTTGTCACCGCCCACCCTCACTCCCGATCGCTGTGATTGGCTGTTCAATTCTGAACAGCCAATCGCAGCCTTTCTCACTGTTTCAGCCAATCCGATGGGCTGAAACAGTGAGATCCCAGGCTAGAATCGAGTACCGATGTACTCGATCCTAGGCCTGGGCATAGAAAGGAGCAGACCCCCCCTGGATTGGCGCGATCGCCGATCACATCGATCGCAGGGCACAGCCGCGGTGTATCCGCGCTGTGCCCTGCCTGTACCTGCCTGGATCGGTGCAGTAATAGCACCGATCCTAGGCCGGAGCCTAGGACAGGCCCAGTAGGGCCTGCAGCTGCTGATTGGCGCGATCGATGTCATCGACGATCGCGCCAATCACAGGGCACAGCAGCGGTGTGACCGCTCTGTGCCCTGCTTCCTGACCTGCCGGTGACCTGCCTAGGAATCGGAGCAGTGAGCTCCGATTACTAGGCCGGTGCCTAGCAACCGGCAAAACAAGGGTCTCCTCTAATTGGTGGGATCGATGTGATCATCGATCCCACCAATGACAGGTCACAGCAGCGATGTGACCGCTCTGTGACCTGTCTGCAAACTGGATCTGACCTGTCTGACCGCACTGCAGGGGTCCTCACACTTGCTGAGGATTCCTGCAGTGCGGTCACACGCCAGATCTCCTCCTGTGCTGGGCCTTGTGGTGCCACAGTAGCCTGTGACACCACAACTCCTGTTGAAGAAAGAAGAGAGAAGAAAGAAGAGAGAAGAAAGAAGAGAGAAGAAAGAAGAGAGAAGAAAGAAGAGAGAAGAAAGAAGAGAGACTACAAACGTGAGTTTTTTGAGCCCCAATCCCTGCCCGATCCACCCCAATCCCCCCATTCCCCCCTCCCCCCTTCCCTTTCCCCCTCTTTTTACCCCCCTTTGCACACATTTAGCAGCCGCCGAGCGTTGATTGGTGACGCAGTTCACCGATCAACACTCGTGCTCGTTTTTCTTTTGCACCCCCCTCCGTGCGCACTTCCAGCAGCCGCGGAACTTTGATAAGTGACACCAGTCACTTATCAGAGCTCGTTCCTGCAGTTTTTTTTTTTTCACTCCCCTTTCCGCCACTCCTGTGCGCACTTCCAGCAGCCGCGGAACTTTGATAAGTGACACCAGTCACTTTTCAGAGCTCGTTCCTGCAGGTTTTTTTTTTTTTTCACCCCACTTTCCGCCACTCCCGTGCGCACATCTAGCAGCCGCGGAACTTTGATAAGTGACACCAGTCACTTATCAGAGCTCGTTCCTGCAGTTTTTTTTTTTTCACACCACTTTCCGCCACTCCCGTGCGCACATCTAGCAGCCGCGGAACTTTGATAAGTGACACCGGTCACTTATCAGAGCTCGTTCCTGCCGTTTTTTGTTTTTTTTTTTCACTCCCCTTTCCGCCACTCCTGTGCGCACTTCCAGCAGCCGCGGAACTTTGATAAGTGACACCAGTCACTTATCAGAGCTCGTTCCTGCAGTTTTTTTTTTTTTTCACTCCCCTTTCTGCCACTCCTGTGCGCACATCCAGCAGCCGCGGAACTTTGATAAGTGACGCCAGTCACTTATCAGAGCTCGTTCCTGCAGTTTTTTTTTTTCACCCCACTTTCCGCCACTCCCGTGCGCACATCTAGCAGCCGCGGAACTTTGATAAGTGACACCGGTCACTTATCAGAGCTCGTTCCTGCCGTTTTTGTTTTTTTTTTTCACTCCCCTTTCCGCCACTCCTGTGCGCACATCTAGCAGCCGCGGAACTTTGATAAGTGACACCGGTCACTTATCAGAGCTCGCTCCTGCCGTCTTTTTTTTTTTCACTCCCCTTTCCGCCACTCCTGTGCGCACATCCAGCAGCCGCGGAACTTTGATAAGTGACACCAGTCACTTATCAGAGCTCGTTCCTGCATTTTTTTTTTCACTCCCCTTTCCGCCACTCCTGTGCGCACATCCAGCAGCCGCGGAACTTTGATAAGTGACACCAGTCACTTATCAGAGTTCGTTCCTGCAGTTTTTTTTTTTTCACTCCACTTTCCGCCACTCCCGTGCGCACATCTAGCAGCCGCGGAACTTTGATAAGTGACACCGGTCACTTATCAGAGCTCGTTCCTGCCGTTTTTTTTTTTTTTTCACTTCCCTTTCCGCCACTCCTGTGCGCACATCCGGCAGCCGCGGAACTTTGATAAGTGACACCGGTCACTTATCAGAGCTCGTGCCTGCTGGTTTAGACTTTTTTTCACAGGCATTTTTTTCCCTATTCTCTTTCTTTTCTTTTAGCTTTTTCCTTTCAGCATAGTTTGCACCAACCACTATCCCCCCCCCCACACACACAGTTATAAATAAAGTTCACACAAAGCACCACATTCACAAAAAAATGTCCCGCTCGTCACGTTCTTCCCAACAGCGCTATTCAGTGGAAGAGGCATACGCTTTACTTGCCTCCGACACTGATAGCGAGGGAGAGGATCCCACATTTCTTTACTTTTCAGATTCTTCATCCTCTTCTTCTTCTTCTCTCATCTTCCTCCTCGGGTCCTGCGGAACCGCCACGCAGACGCCCCAGGACAGAAGATGAGGCAGCGCCCACCCCTGAAAATGAACCAGCGCACCCCTCTTCGGACCCCATATGGACCCCGCCCCCCGAAAATTACGAGCCACTAATTCCTGATTTTGTGGCAGAATCAGGAATCAAGTTTGACACCACGGGCCTCAGAGAAATAGACTTTTTCAAAGTCTTTTTCTCTGAGGATTTTATTAACCTCGTGGTGGAGCAAACTAATTTGTACGCTCGGCAATTTTTGGCGCAAAACCGAGTGTCATCATTTTCCAACTGGTCTCCTGTAGACGCAGGTGAAATGATGCAGTTTTGGGGCCTGGTCCTCCATATGGGGATCCTGAAGAAGCCAGAACTTCGGCAATATTGGAGTGTTGATATTTTATACAACACTCCACTGTTCCGAATGGTCATGGCTCGGACGCGTTTTGAGGCCATCCACAAATTCCTGCATTATAATGATAATGCACAGTGTCCCCCACAAAATGACCCCAACTTTGACCGTCTGTTCAAAGTTCGGCCGGTCATCGAACACTTCAGCAAAAAGTTTGCTGAAGTGTACGTGCCCCAAAGGGACATCTGCGTGGATGAGTCCTTGGTTCATTTTAAGGGACGGCTCAGATTCCGCCAGTACCTGCCCAGCAAGAGGGCAAGGTACGGAATTAAACTCTACAAGCTGTGCGAGAGTACCTAAGGGTACACGCACAGCTTTAGAGTTTACGAAGGAAAGGACACCAGGATTGAACCCCCTGAGTGTCCCCCCGTCCTGGGAGTGAGTGGGAAAATTGTGTGGGATTTGGTGCACCCACTGCTGGATAAAGGTTATCACCTTTACACCGATAACTTTTATTCCAGCGTCCCACTCTACAAATCCCTCTCTGCGCGAGGTACCGCAGCTTGCGGTACCGTCCGCAAAAATCAGAGAGGCCTCCCGAAGACGCTACTTGGGCAGATGCTCAGAAAGGGTGAGAGCAGAGCCCAATGTAGCGACCACCTGTTGGTGGTCAAGTACAAGGACAAGAGGGATGTCCTTCTCTTGACCACCATACATGGTGATGGCAGCGCCCTCAGCACTGTACGGGGTACCTCTACACAGGTCCGCAAACCGGACTGTGTACTGGGGTACAATAAATACATGGGGGGTGTTGATCTCTCTGATCAACTCCTCCAACCGTACAGTGCTTTGAGAAAGGCCAAGGTGTGGTACAAGAAGCTGTCCGTGCACATCGTCCAAATGGCAATGCTCAACGCTTTCCTGCTGTCACGATGTGCACGCAACAGCGATACGACGTACCTTCAGTTCCAGGAGGTAGTGGTTAAGGCCCTGATGTTTGGCGCTCAGGAAACAGCGGGCCCCAGTACTTCTGGAACTGAAGGTGCTCGTATCATACCAGGTCAGCATTTCCCGGGGGTGGTCCCGCCAACTGGAAGCAAAGGTAAGCCGCAAAAAAGGTGCCGAGTGTGTTACAAAAGGGGAATACGCAAGGACACCACTTACCAATGCGACACCTGCCCCGAAAAACCTGGCCTGTGTATGAAGGATTGTTTCAAATTGTACCACACCTCAATGCACTACTAATTTACTTTACAGGAAAGATTAGTTCCAGAAGGGGGGCACATTTAGAAAAGTTCCTTGGGAGTCTACTTTCCAAAATTATGTCACTTGTGGTTTTTTTTTACTGTTTAGGCACATCAGGAGCTCTGCAAACGGAACATGACGCCCGCAGACCATTCCATCAGTCTGCATTCCAAAACGTCACGACTTCCCTTCTGAGCCCCGACTTGTGCCCAAACAGTTATTTCCCACATATGGGGCACCAGTGTACTCAGGACAAATTGGACAACAATTTTTGGTGTCCAATTTCTCCTCTTACCCTTGGGAAAATAAAAAATTGGGGACTAAAACATCATTTTTGTGAGGATAAAAGTAGGATTTTTGATTTTTACACCTGGGCATTATAAACTTTAGTGAAACACTTGGGGGTTCAAAATGCTCACCACACACCTAGGTAAGTTCCTTAGGGGGTCTAGTTTCCAAAATGGGGTCACTTGTGGGGGTTTCCACTGTTTAGGCACATGAGGGGCTCTGCTAACGGAACATGACGCCCGCAGACCATTCCATCAAAGTCTGCATTCCAAAACGTCACTGCTTCCCTTCTGCGCCCTGCCATGCGCCCAAACAGTGGTTCCCCCCAACATATGGGGTATCAGTGTACTCAGGACAAATTGGACAACAACTTTTGTGGTCCAATTTCTCCTGTTACCCTTGGGAAAATAAAAAATTGGGGACTAAAACATCATATTTGTGGAAATTTTTTTTTTTTTTTTTATTCACGCCAGGGCATTATAAACTTTAGTGAAACACTTGGGGGTTCAAAATGCTCACCACACACCTAGATAAGTTCATTAGGGGGTCTAGTTTCCAAAATGGGGTCACTTGTGGGGGTTTCCACTGTTTAGGCACATGAGGGGCTCTGCTAACGGAACATGACGCCCGCAGACCATTCCATCAAAGTCTGCATTCCAAAACGTCACTGCTTCCCTTCTGCGCCCTGCCATGCGCCCAAACAGTGGTTCCCCCCAACATATGGGGTATCAGCGTACTCAGGACAAATTGGACAACAACTTTTGTGGTCCAAGTTCTCCTGTTACCCTTGGGAAAATAAAAAATTGGGGACTAAAACATCATATTTGTGGAAATTTTTTTTTTTTTTTTTTATTCACGCCAGGGCATTATAAACTTTAGTGAAACACTTGGGGGTTCAAAATGCTCACCACACACCTAGGTAAGTTCCTTAGGGGTCTAGTTTCCAAAATGGGGTCACTTGTGGGGTTTCCACTGTTTAGGCACATGAGGGGCTCTGCTAACGGAACATGACGCCCGCAGACCATTCCATCAAAGTCTGCATTCCAAAACGTCACTGCTTCCCTTCTGCGCCCTGCCATGCGCCCAAACAGTGGTTCCCCCCAACATAGGGGTATCAGCGTACTCAGGACAAATTGGACAACAACTTTTGTGGTCCAAGTTCTCCTGTTACCCTTGGGAAAATAAAAAATTGGGGACTAAAACATCATATTTGTGGAAATTTTTTTTTTTTTTTTTTTATTCACGCCAGGGCATTATAAACTTTAGTGAAACACTTGGGGTTCAAAGTGCTCACCACACACCTAGATAAGTTCCTTAGGGGTCTAGTTTCCAAAATGGGGTCACATGTGGGGGTTTCCACTGTTTAGGCACATCAGGGGCTCTGCTAACGGAACATGACGCCCGCAGACCATTCCATCAAAGTCTGCATTCCAAAACGTCACTGCTTCCCTTCCGAGCCCTGCCGTGTACCCAAACAGTGTATCCCCCCAACATATGGGGTATCAGCGTACTCAGGACAAATTGGACAACCACTTTTGGGGTCCAATTTCTCCTCTTACCCTTGGGAAAATAAAAAATTGGGGACTAAAACATCACTTTTGTGGAAAAAAAAATATATTTTTTTTTTCACGCCAGGGCATTATAAACGTTAGTGAAACACTTGGGGGTTCAAAGTGCTCACCACACACCTAGATAAGTTCCTTAGGGGGTCTAGTTTCCAAAATGGGGTCACATGTGGGGGTTTCCACTGTTTAGGCACATCAGGGGCCCTCCAAACGCGACATGGCGTCCGTTCGCAATTCCAGCCAATTTTGGTTTGGAAAAGTCAAACGGCGCTCCTTCCCTTTCAAGCCCTGCCGTGCGCCCAAACAGTGGTTCCCCCCCACATATGGGGTATCAGCGTACTCAGGACATGTTGGACAACAACTATTGGTGTCCAATTTCTCCCTTATACCCTTGGGAAAATAAAAAATTGGGGACTAAAACATCATGCTTGTGGAAAAAATATGATTTTTTTTCTTCACGGCTCTACATTACAAACTTGCGTGAAGCACTTGAGGGTTCAAAGTGCTCACCACACATCTAGATAAGTTCCTTAGGGGGTCTAGTTTCCAAAATGGGGTCACATGTGGGGGTTTCCACTGTTTAGGCACATCAGGGGCCCTCCAAACGCGACATGGCGTCCGTTCGCAATTCCAGCCAATTTTGGTTTGGAAAAGTCAAACGGCGCTCCTTCCCTTTCAAGCCCTGCCGTGCGCCCAAACAGTGGTTCCCCCCACATATGGGGTATCAGCGTACTCAGGACATGTTGGACAACAACTTTTGTGGTCCAATTTCTCCTCTTACCCTTGAGAAAACAAAAATTTGGGGACTAAAACATCATGTTTGTGGAAAAAATATGATTTTTTTTCTTCACGGCTCTACATTACAAACTTGCGTGAAGCATTTGAGGGTTCAAAGTGCTCACCACACATCTAGATAAGTTCCTTAGGGGTCTAGTTTCCAAAATGGGGTCACATGTGGGGGGTTTCCACTGTTTAGGCACATCAGGGGCCCTCCAAACGCAACATGGCGTCCGTTCGCAATTCCAGCCAATTTTGGTTTGGAAAAGTCAAACGGCGCTCCTTCCCTTTCAAGCCCTGTCGTGCGCCCAAACAGTGGTTCCCCCCCACATATGGGGTATCAGCGTACTCAGGACATGTTGGACAACAACTTTTGTGGTCCAATTTCTCCTCTTACCCTTGGGAAAATAAAAATTTGGGGACTAAAACATCATGTTTGTGGAAAAAATATGATTTTTTTTCTTCACGGCTCTACATTACAAACTTGCGTGAAGCACTTGAGGGTTCAAAGTGCTCACCACACATCTAGATAAGTTCCTTAGGGGGTCTAGTTTCCAAAATGGGGTCACATGTGGGGGGTTTCCACTGTTTAGGCACATCAGGGGCCCTCCAAACGCGACATGGCGTCCGTTCGCAATTCCAGCCAATTTTGGTTTGGAAAAGTCAAACGGTGCTCCTTCCCTTTCGAGCCCTGCCGTGCGCCCAAACAGTGGTTCCCCCCCACATATGGGGTATCAGCGTACTCAGGACATGTTGGACAACAACTTTTGTGGTCCAATTTCTCCTCTTACCCTTGGGAAAATAAAAATTTGGGGACTAAAACATCATGTTTGTGGAAAAAATATGATTTTTTTTCTTCACGGCTCTACATTACAAACTTGCGTGAAGCACTTGAGGGTTCAAAGTGCTCACCACACATCTAGATAAGTTCCTTAGGGGGTCCAGTTTCCAAAATGGGGTCACATGTGGGGGTTTCCACTGTTTAGGCACATCAGGGGCCCTCCAAACGCGACATGGCGTCCGTTCGCAATTCCAGCCAATTTTGGTTTGGAAAAGTCAAACGGCGCTCCTTCCCTTTCGAGCCCTGCCGTACGCCCAAACAGTGGTTCCCCCCCACATATGGGGTATCAGCGTACTCAGGACATGTTGGACAACAACTTTTGTGGTCCAATTTCTCCTCTTACCCTTGGGAAAATAAAAATTTGGGGACTAAAACATCATGTTTGTGGAAAAAATATGATTTTTTTTCTTCACGGCTCTACATTACAAACTTGCGTGAAGCACTTGAGGGTTCAAAGTGCTCACCACACATCTAGATAAGTTCCTTAGGGGGTCTAGTTTCCAAAATGGGGTCACATGTGGGGGGTTTCCACTGTTTAGGCACATCAGGGGCCCTCCAAACGCGACATGTCGTCCGTTCGCAATTCCAGCCAATTTTGGTTTGGAAAAGTCAAACGGCGCTCCTTCCCTTTCAAGCCCTGCCGTGCGCCCAAACAGTGGTTCCCCCCCACATATGGGGTATCAGCGTACTCAGGACATGTTGGACAACAACTTTTGTGGTCCAATTTCTTCTCTTACCCTTGGGAAAATAAAAATTTGGGGACTAAAACATCATGTTGTGGAAAAAATATGATTTTTTTTTCTTCACGGCTCTACATTACAAACTTGCGTGAAGCACTTGAGGGTTCAAAGTGCTCACCACACATCTAGATAAGTTCCTTAGGGGTCTAGTTTCCAAAATGGGGTCACATGTGGGGGGTTTCCACTGTTTAGGCACATCAGGGGCCCTCCAAACGCGACATGGCGTCCGTTCGCAATTCCAGCCAATTTTGGTTTGGAAAAGTCAAACGGCGCTCCTTCCCTTTCAAGCCCTGCCGTGCGCCCAAACAGTGGTTCCCCCCCACATATGGGGTATCAGCGTACTCAGGATAAGTTGGACAACAACTTTTGTGGTTCAATTTCTCCTCTTACCCTTGGGAAAATAAAAATTTGGGGACTAAAACATCATGCTTGTGGAAAAAATATGATTTTTTTTCTTCACGGCTCTACATTACAAACTTGCGTGAAGCACTTGAGGGTTCAAACTACTCACCACACATCTAGATAAGTTCCTTAGGGGGTCTAGTTTCCAAAATGGGGTCACGTGTGGGGGGTTTCCACTGTTTAGGCACATCGGGGCCTCTCCAAACGCGACATGGCGTCCGTTCTCAATTCCAGCCAATTTTGGTTTGGAAAAGTCAAACTGCGCTCCTTCCATTCCGAGCTCTGCCGTGTGCCCAAACAGTGGTTTTCCCTCACATATGGGGTATCGGCGTACTCAGGAGAAATTGCACAACAACTTTATCAGTCCTTTTTCCCTTGTGAAAATAAAAAAAATGTTTGTAAAAGATCATTTTTGTGATTAAATAGTAAAATGTTAATTTTTTCCTTCCATGTTGCTTCAGCTCCTGTGAAGCACCTGAAGGGTTAATAAACTTCTTGAATGTGGTTTTGAGTACCTTGAGGGGTGTAGTTTTTAGAATGGTGTCACTTTTGGGTATTTTCTGCTATATAGACCCCTCAAAGTGACTTCAAATATGAGGTGGTCCCGAAAAAAAATGGCTTTGTAAATTTTGTTGTAAAAATGAGAAATCGCTGGTCAACTTTTAACCCTTATAATTTCCTAATAAAAAAAAATTTTGTTTCCAAAATTGTGCTGATGTAAAGTAGACATGTGGGAAATGTTATTTCTTAACTATTTTGTGTGACATATTTCTCTGTTTTAAGGGAATAAAAATTCAAAGTTTGAAAATTGCAAAATTTTCAAAATTTTTGCCATATTTGCGTTTTTTTCATAAATAAATGCAAGTTATATGGAAGAAATTTTACCACTATCATGAAGTACAATATGTCACGAGAAAACAATCTCAGAATCGCGAAGATCCGTTGAAGCATTCCAGAGTTATAACCTCATAAAGAGACAGTGGTCAGAATTGTAAAAATTGGCCCGGTCATTAACGTGCAAACCACCCTTGGGGGTGAAGGGGTTAAGCTTAAGATTAATAGGGGTGCCCAAACTTTTTCATATAACTGTATGCGCTTTGGGAAGTGCTTGATCTGACAGATTCCAAAAATAAAATACAAAAATACGGATTTTTGTGTTACTCACCGTAAAATCCTTTTCTCCGAGACACTCATTGGGGGACACAGGACTGTGGGTGTATGCTTCTGCCGCTAGGAGGCTGACACTAAGTAACATAAAAAAGGTTAGCTCCTCCTCCGCCGTATACACCTCAGCACTGGCCGCAGGCAAACCCAGTTTAGTGCAAAAAGCAGTAGGAGGCTAAAAAATAAATCAAGAGTTAACACAGATACAGTATATTCAGAAGAAAAAAACTGCTGATACCAATTTAAGGAGAATAGAGTTAACTCAATATAAAGCCAGCCGGCTCTTAGGGAGGGTGCTGTGTCCCCCAATGAGTGTCTCGGAGAAAAGGATTTTACGGTGAGTAACACAAAAATCCGTATTTCTCCTTCGTCTCATTGGGGGACACAGGACTGTGGGACGTCCCAAAGCAGTCCCTTGGGTGGGAAACCGACTCCACAGTGTAATTTATAACCAAGCATTGCTTATAGGTGCGCAACCGCGCCCTGAAGAATCCTTCTACCCAGACTGGCATCCGCAGAAGTCTGGGTATGGACATTATAATGCTTGGAAAAAGTATGCAGACTGGACCAGGTTGCTGCTTTACAAACCTGTTCCACCGAAGCCTGATGCCGAAGGGCCCAGGAGGCACCCACCGCTCTGGTGGAGTGAGCCTTGATCCCTGCGGGAACCACCGCGCCTCTGATACGGTAAGCCTCCTGAATGGCTAACCGAATCCACCTAGCCAAGGTTGACTTAGAGGCAGCAAGTCCCTTCCTGCGACCTTCAGGGAGGACAAACAGCGTGTCCGTCTGTCGAAAGGACGCCGTCCGAGATACATATCTCCTGAGTGCTCTCACCAGATCCAGCGTATGGAGAGCCTTCTCCACTCGGTGCGTCGGAGCTGGGCAAAATGAGGGCAAAACAATGTCCTCATTAATATGAAATGAGGACACAACCTTAGGCAAAAAAGGTGGTGTTGGTCTGAGCACCACCTTATCCTGATGGAAAAGTAAGTACGGAGCTCGACAAGACAGTGCAGCCAGCTCCGAAACCCGCCTTATGGATGTAATGGCTACCAAAAACACCACTTTCCAGGAAAGAAATGATAGAGAAACTTCCTGCAAAGGTTCAAAAGGAGACTCCTGTAGGACTCCCAGGACTAGATTGAGGTCCCAAACCTCTAAGGGAGTCTTGTAGGGAGGAACTATATGGACAACCCCCTGAATAAAGGTCCTAACCTGAAAATTAGACGCGATCTTTCGCTGAAAAAGAACCGACAAAGCTGATATCTGTCGTCTAAGAGTACTAGGCGCTAGACCTGAATCTAGGCCTGCCTGGAGAAAAGATAGAATGTTCGGAATTGAAAAGAGGAGCGGGGAACAACCATGTTCCCTGCACCAAGTAAAAAAGACCTTCCAAGTACCGTGGTAGATGCGAGCCGAAACGGGCTTTCGGGCGTTAGCCATCGTTGCGGCGACCTTTTTAGAGAATCCAGCCCTGGTCAGGATCCAAGATTCAACGGCCAGGCCGTCAAACACAGGACCGCTGAGTTCTGGTGGTAAATTGGGCCCTGGGAGAGAAGGTCCACGCGCTCTGGCAGTCGCCAGGGTGTGTCGGTGAGCAATTGTACCAGCTCCGCGTACCATGAGCGACGCGGCCAATCCGGAGCGATTAATATCGCTGGAACCCCCTCTATCCTGATCTTTCTGATCACCCTTGGGAGAAGGGCTATTGGTGGAAACAAGTATGGAAGATGAAACTGATTCCATGGTAGGACCAGAGCGTCTACTGCAAATGCCTGCGGATCCCGGTACCGGGAGACGAAGTTGGGCACCTTGGCATTTATCTTGGAAGCCATCAGGTCCACATCTGGGGTTCCCCAGCGTCGGCATATCTGCTGAAAAACCTCGGGATGAAGCGACCATTCCCCTGACGCTATGCCGTGACGGCTGAGAAAATCCGCAGCCCAGTTTTCCTCGCCCGGAATGTGGACCGCTGAAATCACAGAGTGATTTACCTCTGCCCATATCAGAATCTGTTTTACCTCGTGCATGGCCGCCCTGCTGCGGGTACCTCCCTGATGGTTTATGTATGCCACTGCCGTGGCATTGTCCGATTGTATTCTGACTGGGTGGCCCGCCAGATGCTGGTGAAAATGTCTCAGAGCTAGCCGAATAGCTCGGATCTCTAAAATATTGATCGGGAGGGTCGATTCCTGCTGAGACCAAGTTCCCTGGGCTGTATGGTGACGAAACACTGCTCCCCATCCGAGCAGGCTGGCGTCCGTTGTGACAACCAACCAAAAATTTGGAGGAAACAACCGACCCTGTCGAAGAGTGGTGCTCTTCGTCCACCACATTAGAGTCTGTCTGACCTGCAGGGACAGACGACACCGAAGATTGAGGGAGTAAGGGCTCCCGTCCCATACTGCCAAGAGTGCATGTTGAAGGGGGCGAAGATGAAATTGGGCAAATGGAATAGCCTCTATTGCTGCCACCATCCTTCCCAGGACCCTCATGCAAAACCGGATGGTGTGAGGAATTGGTTGGCGAAGGATCCGTACCTCTTGACGGAGAACCAAGGCCTTGTCCTGAGGAAGAATTATCAACCCCTGAGCGGTGTCGAAATTCATCCCTAAAAAGGTGATCTTCCGAGATGGCACGGGAGATGATTTCTTCGTATTCACCAGCCACCCCAGGCGAGCAAGGGTGTCTAACGTAATGCTGACACTTTCCTCGCAGATTTGAAAAGACGGACCCTTGATGAGGAGATCGTCTAAGTAAGGCAGGATGACTACCCCCCTGGAGTGCAGAATGGACACAACAGCAGCCATGACCTTTGTGAACACCCTGGGGGCTGTGGCTAGCCCGAATGGCAAGGCTGCGAACTGAAGATGAAGTTTGCCGACGGCAAACCGAAGAAATCTCTGGTGAGGAGGAAATATGGGGATGTGAAGATAGGCATCCTGAATGTCTATTGATGCTAGAAATTCCCCTTTTTCCATGGCTGCAATGACCGAACGGAGGGACTCCATTCGGAAATGTCGAATTCTGACAAACCGGTTCAGTCGCTTTAGATCCAGAATGGGCCTTACGGTACCGTCCTTTTTGGGTACAATGAACAGGTTGGAATAAAACCCCTGACCCTTTTCGATCTCCGGTACAGGCACGACAACCCCGCTGTGCCGAAGAGACTCGACCGCCCTGAATAAGGCGCGAACTGGAGATTCCTCCTTGGGAAGGCGCGAGGGAAAAAAACGATTTGAGGGAAGGCTGGAAAATTCATTTTGTACCCGAGGAGACTAACTCCCGGACCCACTCGTCGTGAGTAATCGATAGCCAAATGGGGCGAAACCAGAGTAAGCGGCCGCCTACTCTGGATAAATTGACCGGATTCTGCCTCCAGTCATTTGTCCGAATATCTCTGGGGTTTGGACCCTCTAGATCTTGGTTGTTGAGATCATCCTCTTCCCAGAGGGTTGGTCCTGTAGGAGACCTGACGATCTCTGGCCTGACTAGGCCGACCTGAACCGCTGGAGGTAGCTGGCGCGGCCCAACCTGGGTTACGAAAGGCCCTAAAGCGAGGCTGAAGCTGTCGGCGAAAAGGCTGCTTAATCTTTTGCTGAGGAAGGAAACTGCTCTTCCCTCCCGTCGCATCAGATATGAGCTGATCCAACCTTTCGCCAAATAACCGACCATTCTGATATGGTAAGGATGTAAGCGATTTCTTTGAGATTGAATCTGCTCGCCAGGTTCTAAGCCACAAAGATCTTCTGATGGCAATTGCATTAGCAGCAGCTAGGGCTGCGCAATTTGCCGCATCCATGGACGCATTAATTAAGAAGTCTCCCGCAAGTGCTATCTGATTAGAAATCTCAGTTACTTCAGATGGTACCTCAATACCATGAAGCGCTCTATTTAGAGACCCGACCAGGATATCATGGCCTTAGCAACCCAAGTCGCTGCAAAAGAAGGAGAGAGAGCAGAACCCGATGCTTCAAACACCGAGCGGGCCAAACCTTCAATCAGACGATCCATTGGTTCCTTGATCGAGGAACCGTTAGGAAGGGAGAGGAGCGTTTTAGACGCCAAACGCGACACAGGAGGATCAACCGCAGGAGATTCCGCCCATTTCTTAAGAAGCTCGGGAGCAAAAGGATATCTAGTATTGAGAGCCTTTTGTCCTGCGAAGCGCTTGTCCGGTTTCTCCCGGTGGCGCTGCACTAGTTCCTCAAACTCAGGATGAGATCCAAAAACCTTATGAGCTTGCCTGGCTCTTTTGAAGGACACCTTATGACCGGAGGTCAAGGTGGACTCGTCTATCCCCAAGGTTTGATTGACAGCTTCAATCAAACTGTCAATTGTGTCCTGACAATTTGGTGCCTCCAAATTAAGGGACCCTTCTGAATCAGAATCCGAATACTGATCACTTGTCAGAGGTGAGGGAGAGCGGGAGACGGAACTGAAAGATGCCGAGGCTCCGGACGGCAAAGGCGACGCAGTGTGGGTTCGCTTCCCCTGCGTCTGCCTAGTGAGAGCGCGGCCCCTGCAGGCCGGAGGTTCATGAGACGTCGCCAAGACGGGTGAACCACTGTCCCTGCTCCTATCGGGAGCTTGAAGGGACTCGATTGCTCTAGTCAATGATGCCACAGATTGAGTCAGGGACAGAGCCCATTCAGGGGGACCTGACGCACTGGGTTCCGTAATAGGAGCGGGTTCCTGAGCCCGTTCGGAGTCACAGGCTTCGCAAACCCGAGTAATCTGGGCGCGCGGAAAAGGGGACCTACAGGCAATGCATGCGGTATACAGCACCGTATGAGCTTTAGTTCTTCTGGACATACTGAGTCTATCACAGAGTCCGCAATGAACTGGATGTGCGACGGTCAGTGAAACGGAGTGCAGAAGTACTTAGTGAAGCGGAACAACCAGGCTGGAGGTAGAAGCACTTACCCCAGTCCTGTACCCCCTGCGTCCTTAAACCGCGTAGCAGTGGCGTCTGGCTCCAAATTTTTCAAAAAGAGCGCCCCCCTGTTAGGAAGGCGAGCTCAAGTAGCCGAGCCTTTAGGGGGAGGATCGAGAGGCCGGCCTAGCTGTCAGAGGCCCGCCTCCAGCCGCGGCCTAGTCTCCAGCAAAAGCCGGGACTAAATTTACAGCCGCGGCCTAGCATCAGCCGAAGCCGCGGCCTAGATTTCCGGCGGAGGCGGCCCCAAAACCAGAGGGCGGGCCCGCCGGAAGGAGACAATGCCGAGGGCGGATCCCCGCGACCGCGGCCCGCCCTCCGGCCGACACCGGACGCTACATCTTGGGCCGCGGCCTAGTCCCCGGCAGAAGCCGGGGACTAAATTTGCAGCCGCGGCCCAGCACCGCCCGAAGCCGCGGCCTAGATTTCCGGCGGAGGCCGCCCCAAAATCAGAGGGCGGGCCCGCCGGAAGGAGACGATGCCGGGGGCGGATCCCCGCGACCGCGGCCCACCCCCCTGCCGGCGCCGGACGCCACACCTCGGGCCCCAGTCCCCGGTCCTTGCCCGAGGCCTAACACCGCCGAAGCCAGGGACCTGACGCCCCCGGGGGGGAACACGGGCCAGGAGTGTACCTGGCTGGAATCCAGACGCTTGAAACCTGCGGTGCTCCATGCGTGCGGCGTTTCCAGTATCTTCTCCGTTTTCAAAAAGGTGAGCCATTCCGCCTGATGCATTTAGAGGGGGGCTTTGTAGTAAAAAAGGTGGGACGGTGCAGGAACCCTAACTCCATCACCCCTTCAGGGGGCGAGGAGAGGGACCGTCCGCCTCCTTGCAGCACCGCAGTCTAGCATTGGTGGCGCAGTGGGGGCTGCACGGACAAACTCCTGCCTCTGTGCAACCTAGGGTTTCAATACCTCAGGGTGGACAGGGCTAAGTCCGGCATTCGTGTCCCACGTTGCGGGAGAGGATACGCTGGAGGCTTGACTCCACGTGCTCGCCCGTTGATGGTTTGGGGAGATCGGACCCTTTCAATAGGATCCGTCGCCCCTATCTCATCTTCGTGGGGAAGAAAAAAAAAAAAAAAAAATGGTCTGGAAAAAGAACCAGACGTGTGCCTCCATCAGACACTAAGCAATAACTGGGTTTGCCTGCGGCCAGTGCTGAGGTGTATACGGCGGAGGAGGAGCTAACCTTTTTTATGTTACTTAGTGTCAGCCTCCTAGCGGCAGAAGCATACACCCACAGTCCTGTGTCCCCCAATGAGACGAAGGAGAAAATAACATTTCAGAAATAAACCTGTGGTGGATATTTATAAAAACAAAGCGGCACAAGATTTGGCAAGCCAGCCCCTTGGATTTCTGCCACGGATCTTGTGCAGTAGATCTGCACAAGGATTTGTCATTCAATGGCACCAATCCCACGTATAGCGAGTAGCACCAATAATCATCCAGAAAAGTTCCCAGTGCATATGAACGGAGCTGAAGACCCCAAAGTCGCATCCATTGGTTTCGGACTGGTCGGGTCTGACATGTTTTGCTGCGGAATTTGCACTGAACGCCATAGAGTTAAACAAGGGGTGCTGCTGTTTTGCCTAAGGAGCAGTAGGGGAGCAAGGCTCAGATCCTACACCAAGTTCTGAACGTGTTACTGAGATGTTGGCACGTCTTTAAATTAGAGGAACAGGTAAGCAGATTGGGAGCTACCATCTTCCCTCTTTCAATATCAGGTCATTTTGTCTCCAAGGTGTTGCAGTGTTGGCAGAAATAGATAGAGGGCGTTGAGCAGAATCTCAGCGTGGCTGTCATGTCAGCAGCCCACTATGAAGCATAGGAGCGGAGATTACTAGGTATACCCAGCAGTGAGGAGGAGGGAAATAAACCACAAACCTGCAATTTCCAGCACGGATATCAGCACAGAATATATTCTACACGACCGACTTCTACAAAGTCATTCTCCAAGTTCAGGCCAGAATTGTACCGAAATATGCAGATAGAACGATGGCACCTGATAGAATGGCTATACAATGCACATGTGCTGTACGGTTATACAAGGCAGCAGGGAGCCGCGCTGAGAACAGCGGCCATACTACATGGGCTCACCGATAAAAAAAAAAAAAAAAAAAAAAAAAGACAATTCTAGGAAAAATATTCCTGGAGTGGTTACTATGGAGCTGCAGCTAAAACTGGGATCATGGATTTATAGGCAGCTTTGATGTCATGCCTTTTCTCATCAAAAGATTTCCCAGCACAATAACACAATAAAATAATAGAAAAGACTAAACTACAAACAAAAAGCAACAAATATATAAAGTATAAATGTTTTCAGTGTTGTAACATTGGAAGGTTGGTGGGGGATAAAATGAGCCGATGAGGTATCAGATCAATCATCAATTTCCATAATGATTATTCCTACAAATCAATGTGAAAATGAATAGGCTCCAATATTCCTTTTAGTAGCATAATGAAAATTTTACTAGGTTTTACATGTCATGTATCAAAGAAAGAAAACGAGGAATAAATGTACTATGAATAATGCCTTTATGCTGCAGTAACGCTCCAGAAAGCAGACAGACAACGACCGTCTAGGAATCCTGGATGAGGAGGTTTCTCCTAATGTATACAGAAGAGACAGTTGGCCCGGTGTCACCTGCTGGATTTGGCCAACCACGCCGCAATGTGTATGGCCACCTTAAGGCCCGTGGCTGTGTCTGGCCCATCAGTAAATGAGTCTATAGACTGCAGCGTGCCGAGCTCACACAGGACACTAGTAATACATGGGAGGTTGCGTATTGCAAGTTGCGGTGGAAACCCTAATGATCATTCATGAGAAACCTGTGTGATGAAGCAAGATACAATTCAGAAAGCCCACTAGGAGGCGCTATCAATATATCGGTGAGGGTCTGAGTCCTGGCTCCTTCCCATACCGGCTGACTAGAGGGGCTGGAGCACTCTGGTGAGCGCAATACGGGACAAAGTGGCAGGAAATCCCATAACAAAGTAAACTCTGGCTCTTATGTCATTCTCGGTCACATGGGAAGTTTTTTACCTTTAACCTGCCCCGAATTAGCTGCAGAAAGTAGATTACATCACTAATCTGTTCCCGGCGTGTTTGGAGTTCAATAATCTAATGACCCAGGAGTGGACACAGACAGGAGAACAATATATGGCCCTTTGCTGTCCAATAACTCATCATAATGCACCGATTTACGTGCTGCTTTGGAGGCGGTAGGGGCCCCCTTACCTCTTGGGCCCTGTGTGGCCAATGGTAAGTCCGCCCTGCAATGACCATACATTTTATACAGAGCTACAGAAATGTTACAATCGTCCTCACAGTCAACAGCATACACCTGCTTCATTGTGTGATATATGACAAGAAGAAATTGTTCTTGCAAAAATATGCGCCAGTACCCATATAATAGACAAAACAACCTGTATACTAAAAATATATAAGCTTTATTACATAGAACAAATAAATACACAATTACAAGTAGTGAAGTGCACACCCTGAAAAAGCCAGAAAATACTGGCGGAACGCGTGTCTGTAGCCTCTAACTCATCTCTATCTACATTCTGGGTAATATTTTAAGGTCACACATCTATCAATTTATGTACCGTATATCTTTTGATCTGTATTTTTTTAAGCATATTTTATACATATTTCAACTATTTTTTATATTTCCATATGTAGATTCTCTTAAAACCAGTTTTTTCCGTTGTCTGTCTGTATTTTCCACTGTTTTTTTTTTTTTTTTTGGTACACTGACGAGCAAAAGAACAATGTTTTGAACTTTTGACTTTCAGGCTCCATATCTCACCATCCATTACTGCTTCGAGCGTGAGACTGCCATCATTTTACAGACAATCATCTTGGCAATCTCAGACAGAAATTTGACAAGCAACTATTTAGCATATGATTAGTTATGCCGATTCTTGTCATGTCACTGCATTGTTACTGTTTGCTCCTAACAATCTAAATTTTCATTTTTATTATTTTGTTAGTATTTTGTAAATCCACCTTTGGTTTCACCACTGCCTGAATCCTTCCAGGCTGCTCTCAATCAGATTCAAGCATGTCTCAACCGAAATCTGATGCCAGGTCTCTTCTACACATTCCCAAAGTTGGTGTCTAGTGGTCACCTCACTTGGCTTTGTATACAGTTTTTTTCTTCAACTCTACCGACAAGTGTCCGACTGGGTTGAGATCTGGGGACCTCTACTTCATTGTCATTGAACCATTTCTTCATATATCTTAATGGATACTTTGGGTTGTTGTCCTGCTGGAACACTATGTCGTCCCTTTCACATCCATAGTACTTGAGTGTACGAAGTAACTCGTCTTGTAGGACACTACCAAATAGCTCACCATTGAGACCACCATCGATCCTGGTCAAGTATTAAACACTTGGTGAAACACACTGGACTTTACAGTTCCTTCAATTTCTCGATCCGTTAGCCCCTTTTTTCTTTCAGACCCATTTGCACCCATGAGAGCCTAGTCTGCTGACTCATCTCATCGCTCAAAATCACCCGTTTCCAATCTTCTACTCTTCATACTTCCTACTTTTTTGCAAACTCGAGCTGACGCTTCTTATGACAATACTGAACTAGAGGCTTCTTCACCTTTTTTCCATCCACCATTCCAGACTTGTGTAAGGTGCGTGGCACGGTGCTTACATGGATGTCTGTGATCTCACTATTACAAAGCATACGAGCCACCTCCACTGCCATGTTTGTCCCACCAGACCTGATAGACCTTGTGATGAGCCAACTTGTTGACGCCGATATTTTGCCTGGACTCTGAACGAATGGATGGACAGCCTTCATTTCACATTCCTCCAGCAGTCACGGCACTCACATGATGCAGTTTAGAAACTTTCTAGGCCCAGAGACGGCCATCGATGAGCAGGATGATGCTCTCTTTTCTTGGAAAATCGTCTTCATGGCTGCTCCTCGATTCAAACCAACGATCTTTCACTTGGGAATCAACCTAATAACACTGAGCTATTAGAGAATGTGAGAACAGGTTGGATTTTTTAGAATTCAAGAACAAAAAGATTTTTCCACCACTAGGAGCAAAATAATGCAGTGACATGAAAAGAATCGGTGTAAATAATCATATGCTATATACAAGTCAGATGCCTAAGTGATGGTCTATAAAATGATGGCAGTGTCACGTTCAAAGCAGTGATGGTGAGATATGGAGTCTGAGGCCGGCGTCACACTAGCGAGTTTGACGTGAGTTAGTCGCACGACTTACTCGCATCAACACCCGGCACGGCCGCCCGCTCTCTGACCAGAGTGCGCGGCGGCATAGAAATACATGCAGCCGCGCACTCTGGTTCGAGAGCGGGCGGCCGCGCCGGGTGTTGATGCGAGTAAGTCGTGCGACTACCGTATTTTTCGGACTATAAGACGCACCGGACTATAAGACGCACCCAGGTTTTAGAGGTGGAAAATAGGGAAAAATATATTTGAAGCAAAAAATGTGGTAAAATATTTAATAACATAAATAACATACTATTATATGTGGTGTTATTATATATATAGTATGTTATTATGTTGGAAGCTACGGGTAGGAGATGGTGCTGCGGGACCAGTGTGGTGTCTGTAAACTACTATGTGAAGACGCTGGAGGGTGAGTATAAGGCCGGGGTCACACATGCGAGAAACTCGCACGATTTCGTGTGAGTCTCTCGCATGAACACCCGGCACTGCCGCCGGCACTCAGACTGGATCGTGCGGCTGCATAGAAATACATGCTGCATAGAAATAGAGACAGATGATAGAGACAGAGTTGATAGAGATAGATGGTAGAGATAGATGATAGAGACAGATGATAGAGACAGATGATAGAGACAGATATGATAGAGACAGAGATGATAGAGACAGAGATGATAGAGACAGAGATGATAGAGACAGAGATGATAGAGACAGAGATGATAGAGACAGAGATGATAGAGACAGAGATGATAGAGACAGAGATGATAGAGACAGAGATGATAGAGACAGATGATAGAGACAGATGATAGAGACAGATGATAGAGACAGATGACAGATGATAGAGACAGATGATAGAGACAGATTATAGAGACAGAGATTATAGAGACAGAGATGATAGAGACAGATGATAGAGACAGAGATGATAGAGACAGAGATGATAGACAGAGATGGTAGAGACGATGATAGACAGATGATAGATGATAGAGACAGATGATAGAGACAGAGATGATAGAGACAGAGATAATAGAGACAGAGATGATAGAGACAGAGATGATAGAGACAGAGATGATAGAGACAGAGATGATAGAGACAGAGATGATAGAGACAGAGATGATAGAGACAGAGATGATAGAGA
>JARQOD010000001.1:113944407-113985497 GCA_033576555.1 Oophaga sylvatica | reverse complement strand
TTTCACTTATCCCAGAAGCACTGGAATATCAAATTATCCCCGGGGGACTCCCCCCCGGGTTTAGATGTCCCCCTTTCAGCCAACCCCAAAAAATCCATTTTTCCCTTGAGCCCCGGGACTCTTAAACCCCCCCAAAAAGGGGCCTGGGAATATAAATTATCCCCTCGGACCCTCCCCGGTTTTTACTGATGCCCCCCTTTTTTCAGCTGAAAGCCAAAATCCTTTTTCCCCTTGAGCTGGGGGAGACTCTTCACTTATCCCAAAAAGGCCCAAGGGGGGAAAAAAAATTACCCCTCGGTCACGCTTTTTCCCCCGACCCTAATGACCCGGGGTTGCGGAAAACCCCCCCGGTCAAAAAGGCAGAGTTTGGGCCCTGCAATACATTGCGTGGCGCGGGACTGAGGCAGAGGGAGCCCCCGACCCTCTGCCCCCCCCCTGAGCTCGCGACCCGCGCTGGATCGCAGCAGTCGGGGGTTTTAACAGGGGGGGCGGTGGGGTCCGTGGGGGCTGTCAGTGCAGGAAGGGGGGCCCCCTGCAGCCCGGGGCTCCTGACTGATCCGCGGGGGAAAAGCTGAAATTTCAGTTTCCCTCCTGCACGATCGCTGCTGTGTTTGGTCAGTCAGATTTAACCAATCACAGCGTTTTTGGGGGGGGGCCGCGGAAAAGGTCCCCCCCCCAAAGTTCCCCGTGCCTGTCAGCGTCTGGACAGCTGTGGCACTATCTACCACTGCGTTTTTTTACCGCAGTGTAAATAAAAGGGGATACTGCAATCCCCCCGGGGCCCGGGGAAATGGAAACCTTGCCATGGGGGGGTCTGCACGTCGGGGCTTTGGGGGGAACAAAAATCGATCGTAAAGGGAAAAGTTTTGGCCCCCCCCCCCTTGCCCCTTTTTGTGCTAAACCCCCTTCCCCAACCCCAAATTTTCCCCATGACAGAAATCAGCTCTCCCCCCCCCCCTTCAAGATCCACCCACCATTTTCGCTTGACCCTAAAAACCCCCCCCATCCCTAGCCTCGCCACCCCTTCCCCCCCACTAACACACCTCTTCAACCTCTCACTTACAAAGGGGGTTTTTCCCCCATCCTTCAAAAAATGCCTCGATCACCCCCTTTTTCAAAAAACCCCCTTTTCCCCTCCCCTTGCAAAAATCGCCCGATATCTCTTTTTCCCCTTTTGCCTCAAAACTATGGAACACTTCCATCTTAACTGTCCCCCACCTCCCCTTCCTGCTCCTTTTTTGACCGCTTACAATCATTTTTCCCCGACTGATCCTCAATAAAAACTCCCCTAACAAAAGTCACCAACGACCTACTAACCCCCAAAAGAAAACCCGCACTACTTTTCCCCCCTTTTTCCCCCCGGGCCCCGCCTTCCCCCCCTTTTTGCACGTGAATTTTTCCCTCCTGTTACAGTTTCTCTCATCACTTGGCATCACTTTTTTCCCCC
Source organism: Oophaga sylvatica (assembly GCA_033576555.1). Classification (NCBI taxonomy): domain Eukaryota; kingdom Metazoa; phylum Chordata; class Amphibia; order Anura; family Dendrobatidae; genus Oophaga; species Oophaga sylvatica. The sequence continues at coordinate 113,984,050 of JARQOD010000001.1, read as the reverse complement.
CTACCCGGGATCTCATCTACAAAAAACCGAACATTCTTTGTCCCCCCCCCCCACACCCCCCCCCTCCCCTTTCCCCCCCGCCCTTTTGGGGTTTTTTCCCCCAAGGTCATTCTTGGACCCCTACTCTTCTCCCCCACCCCGCCGGGGCAGTCATAGAATCCCATGGTCTTTTTTTCATCTCTTTCGCCGATGACCGCAATCAAACCCATCTGGACCTGACCCCCACCCCCTTTTTGCCCCAAAAACCCAAATGGGCTGTCTGCTATTCCCGCTTTTTTCTCTTTCGCTTCTAAAAATGAACAAAGGGCAAAAAAGAATTCACATCTTTCCCCCAACTCACTCTAAACCCCCCCCCCCGACCCTTCCATTAACATCAAAGGGGCCACTTTCCCCCCCCCCCACGGGTCGGGGGCCCCAGAGTGACCCGCTCTCCCTCTCTTTTAAGCCACGGGCCCAAAACCCCAGCCTCCCCTGCCCCTCCAAACTCAAAAATATTCCCCAAAAATGCATTCCTTTTTCCGAAAAACAAAAACACAGTGCATCCCCATCAATTTTCCCCCCCCCACACGGGAAAACCCCCCACCTCTGGCCTTTTCCCCCTACACTTGGGGGCCACTCCAATCCATCCCGCCTCTGGCCCGCCACTAAAAAACTTGTTCCCCCCCGCCCATTCCCCCCCCCTCCTCTCTGCCAACCCTTCATTGGGGGCCTATCGGGTTTAGAGGCCCATTCAAAAACCCCCCCCTGCCTACAAAGCCACCACAATCGTCTCCCCCAAAAATCTGTGACTTGGGGGCCCCCCGGGACATCCCACAAAGAACCTTCGTCCTTTTTAAAAAACCCTCCCCTTTTTTCCCCCCCCTTTTCTTTCTTTTCCCCCCAAACCCCATACAAAAATTCTCCCGAGCCCCTCCCCTACTCGGGGGAAAAATCTAAAACCCCCCAAAACATCAAAAACCCTGCCTACCATGGAAAAACCTTTTTAAAAAAAACCCCCAAAACCCACCCTTCCGACAACCCACAAAACCCCAGTGTCATCAGTCTACTAAAACCCCCACGTCAAATCTTTCCCTTTTCCCCCTGTATCCTCACCCCCCCAAAAATTTTAGCCCCCGGGGGGGGGGCCCTCTCTCTTCTGTACTTGTGGTTTTTTTGTTTGCTCAGTTTACTGTACTTTCTATTTTCCCCCCCCCTTACATTAAAAAGGGGCCCCCTGGAAAAATGGCGCTTTAAAAAAAAAAAACATAAAAATAAAAATAAAAAAAGTCACCTGGGTTTCCCTTTTTAAAAAAACCCCCAAAAAAAAACCCCCAATATAGGTAACCGCAGGTTAGCGGGTTTTATCGGGCCAGCCACTTTACAGTTAAAGGGGCTATGGGGAAAAAAATGATTTTTCCCCCGGGAGCCGCCACTTTCATCCCCCCCACTTTTATTGACATTTTATGGGGGCCATCTGTGCAGTAGCTGTTGGGGGAAAGTTTTTCCCCCGGGGGAAAGCTGCGTGTTTGACCTGGTACAGCCGCCCCCAAACACGCGCACCAATTTACAGCCTAGTGGGGGGGTTTATAAAAACCTCTCCACTATGCTTTTTAAAAAACACAGGGGGAAAACCGGGGGAAAAGGGGCTGGGGGCGTCTTTTCGTTTGCGCATGTCCTTCTCCCTTTTGGGGGGAAAACTCCCCGTCACTTTCAAATTTCAGTCGGGGCCCAAAAATTTTTAGGGAAAGACACAAATTTAATTTTTCACATGATTTTTTCCCCCCCCTTGGGGGTTTTTAAAGGTGTTTGACAATTTTTTATCCAGACGAAATATAATAATTGCAAAAAATAATGATAAAAAAAAAAGCTTATTTGCAGTTAAAATGATTAAAAGCAGCAAGCAATATTTGCAGTGTTTTTCCCTTTTTCCCGGCCTCTGAAAATTTTTCCCCGGATCTCCATAAAATTCGGGGCCAAAAACCCCGACTGATCAGTCCATTTTTTCAAAAAATAAAAGCTTTTCATTTTGGCAAAATTTTTTGGTTTTTTTTTTGCCCCCCCCTCTTTTGGTGTTTTACCACAAGTTCTCAATGGGTTTTAATTTGGGGGGTTTTTCCCCCCCCGGGGCCCAAAATCTTATTTTTTGTTCCCTGAGCCATTTAGTTATCCCCTTTGCTTTACCCAAAGGGGGCTCCATCATGCTGAAAAAAGGGATTGTTGACGCCAAATGCTCTTTTGGGGTTTTGGGGAAATTTTCCCCCTTTGGGGACATTCTGGTACCATTCTTTATTCATGGCTTGTTTTTTGGCAAGCTGTGAAAGCGATTCCCCTTTGGGGTGAGGAAACCCCCCCAATAAGGGTTTTTAGGGGTTTAAAAGTGGCATAGACAAGGGGTGGGTTTTCGCAAACCCTTTTCTTCTCCGAATGAGCGTTTTCCTGATGTCCCAAACAATCAAAAAGGGGGTTCATCAAAAAATACTTACCCCAGCCCCGCAGTCCCTCCCTTTGTTTTTTCAGAATATAAATCTGTCAATGATTTTTTTTTTTGGGGGAAAAGGGGGTTTTTTTTCTCCCCCTTAAACCGGGCCCTTTTCCCAATATCTCCCCTCACTGCGTGCAAGCCTCACACCTCCCCCGCCACCTGACAAGCCTGCACGCGGACCCGATCCCAAAGCTGAAAATTTTTAAAAGAGGGGGCCTGCCTTGCGGGGCTTTTTGGGCGCCCGGGGGCCCTTTTTGGGGACGGGGGGCCTCTCTACTTAAAATTTTGGGGATGCGATAGTTTTTTACTGTTTGCAATCTTTCTAGCGCAATACCTTCCCGTTAGGCCATTTTTGTGCATTGCAATATGACTGCCGTGTTTTTTTTAGAAAAAAACCGGGGGTTTTAAACAGAAGAAAAACAAGACCCAAAACCCCCCCCCCCTTTTTTTTAAAAGTGCCCCATGGTGCCAATTCCCTTACTTAATCATGCAATTGCTCCATTTTTCCCCTCATCAACCCCCAAACACCTTTTTTAAAAATTGGAGCAATCACTGAAAAGGGGTTAGGGGCCCTTTTTTAAAGGGCAGGGCGAATGTTTTTGAAATTTTTTTTGGGGGGGATAAATTCCCTTTTTTCCCCCCAAAATTTTGACTTTGCAATAATTGCTGTTAAGCTGATCACTCTTTATAAAATTCATAAGCAAATTGCCAAAAAAAAGGGGGAAGCAGTAACTTTGTAAAAATTAAATTTGTTCATTCTCAAAACTTTGTCCATGACGGAAAAAAACATTCCGGGGGGAGATTTAAAAAACAAGTGCTACCTACCCCCCCAAATCAACATTTGTGGGGGCCTTACAAATGCCCTTGGCCTCCTCTTTGGGAGAAACCACCCGGGGGTTTAAAAAAATTTTCCCCAAAAAAAAAATAAAAAATTTGGGGAAAAACCCCTTTTCTTTCCCTTCACTCATTTCACCTTTCCCAAAAGGGCCCAATCCCCACAATTAAAAAAATTAGTGAAAAACAGATAAAGTTCCCCCCCAAAAAAGGGGGGGGCGAGTAAACCTCCTCAGAAACGGGGGGTACTGGTACACAATTGCAACCCTTTTACCAAAGGGGGGTTAACCGAGAAACATCTATACTCCCCTTTTTTTTAACATTTTCCCCTTTTCCAAATTCCCCATGGGGGCGTAAAAAATGTTGTTTTTTAACTATCGTTTAATTTCCATTTTCTAAACACACAATCATGAACAGGGGGGTCCCTTCTAATTGTTTTGTATCCGTTGTAACCCCCCCCTTTTTTTTTAAAATACCTCCTGCTCCCACAGCACTATGTGATGATGTGCGGTTCCCTTTCAAATGGATAATTTTGGTTCTTGTCTTTTCGAGTCCCCCTATATTGATTCTCTGACTAGGACCCCCCCCTTTTAAACCCCCTTTCCCGACTGCATTCCACACCCTTTATTATTTCCGTTCGCCCATCTCCCTTTTTCCAAATTAAATTTTTCTTACCACAAAAATTTTTTTATCATCCCCCCCTTATCTCGGGGTTTTGGGACTCACAAGACAAAGCAACACTTTTAGAGTCTTCTCTATATTTTTTATAAGCAATTTTTTACTCCTTGAATATTCTCTAAATCCATTTCCCCCAAAAACAGACCCCTAATTTTCCCTCCCAAATTCTTCCTTTTTATTTTAGCTTCTATATTTCTAGGGATGTTATCACTTTTTTTCCCCTGTACAAAATTGCCTTTTTTTAAGTGTATCCAAAAATAGACCCAATTGTATTCTCTCAACCCCCAAATCAGCGCTAATAACTTTTATGCCCCTCAGCGGAAAAACCTACCCTAAAAACCCCAGTGAACCATGATTTTTTTCCCGGGAAGTCACACGCCACCTCCTTTTCCCCCCCTGCCTTTTTAAAGGGGCCGGGGGGGCGGGGTTTTCCCCCCAAACCCGACAAGCGGGGCCCCCCTCGGGGGGAAAAACCCCCCCCTGCTACGCCGAATTGAAGTACTGCCCCCAATGTTTATATCCCCCTTTTCCCCCTATTTTAAAAACCATCCCCCCTTTGAATACCTAAAAATTTTTTTATAAACCCCTTTCTCCCACCTGCCGGGGATATACCCATTTCCCCCCCCTGTGCGCACAAGTTTAAAGGTTTTTTTTCTGTACTTATCCCACCCTCATATCTATGAAAATTTAACCATTTTCTCCCATACAGCCGGGTTTTAAAACACCCCTATGACTCAAAATGTACAAGTGATACTGAGCACTTCCCCACATACCATTCTTTTCTTTAATACCATCATCTTCTGATTTCTGGTTACAAGGAGCCCGGGGCCCACAGTACTTATTCCGTTTGGTTGTGTAAGTCCTTTTAAAAAAAATTTTTCCCCCGACCCCTTTTTTTCCCCCCCTCATTTTAAAAAAAAAATCTTTATTACTCACTTCCTAATCTCGACTAAACCCCCCAAAAGAAGGCAAACCGGAACTAACTAGGGGGGGTCTTTTTTTTAAGGGGATTTAGACCTAATCTTTGTTCAAAAATCAGAAAATCGGATTCCTTTAAAGACAACCAAAAATTTTAAAAAGCCAAATAACCCCCTTCCCAGGCCCCAACCCTCCTTTTTCCCCACCCCGCCAAAACCCCGGGGGAATTTTGGCTTTTACCAACACCTCAATTTCCCGTATTAAAATCCCCCCTTAAAAGGTTGCCCCTCCCGTTTTTCCGGGTTGGCGGCCAAGAAAAAATAGACCCTTTTTTACCGTTGGGAATTTATTTTTTTTGGGGGTTTTTTTTTTTTAAACTCCTCCTTTGCCGTGGAGGAGCCCAAAGGGCCTCACTCTCTTTGACCCTTAAAAATTTTGGGGTTTACATAATTTTGAAATTTTTTACCCCCAAAAAACAAGTCCTATGTGGGTCTTAAATTCGGTTTTTTCCAAAGGGGGATTTTTTGGGTTTTTGGACAGAAAAGGGGGGCTTTGGGGGGAGCTTTTTTCAAAAAACCCCCTGCACTCCCACAACCATAAAAAAGGGTTTTTTTTTTTTGTAAGGTGTTTTTAAGGGGGGGTGGGGGCGGGGGATAAAGAAAAATTTCACAAAAAACTAAAAAAAAAAAAAATTTTGTGGGGTCGGGTTTTTAACCCCCAAAAAAAAGGGTTTTAAAATTTTTTTTCCGGGGGTTACAACACCCCCCCCCAAAAAGTTTAATTTTTTAAATAAAATTGAAGTTAAAAATTTAAACTTTGACCTACAAATTTATTTTTTTTAAAATTTACTATTTTTTTTTATTAAAAAGGTTTTTAAAAATAGATTAAAAATCTTTTCCCAAAAATTTAAAGGGGAAAACAGGATTTTTAAATTTTTTTTGATATAGACCAAACCCCTTTTTGGGGTTTGGGGAAAACTATAAGGACAAAGACAACATTTTTAAACGGGGTAAAATTACCCGGTGAAAGCAAATAAATTTTTAAGTAAAAGTGTTTTGGGGAAATGCTTTAATTGGGGAAAAAGGCTCAGTTTTTTTTTAAAATTTACTTTCCCGAAGAGTGGTTTTTTTTTTATTTTTAATTTTTTAAAATCAAAGGGAAAATATGGGAAAAATTGGGGGGCCCAAAAAGGTTGTGGACAATAAGAAAACAAGAAAAAAAAATATATAAATTTTTTGGGTTTTTTGATTGGGTTGGGGGTTTTTTAAGGGCCCGGGGAAATTTTTAAAAATTTTAAAATTTTTTTTAAGGGCCCCCGGTTTTAAAAGGGGTAATGTAAATTAAATTTAGGAATTTGTTAATTTTTGGGTTATTTTTTGTTTTATGGTTTTTTTTGGGAGAAAAAGGGGAAATTTGGGTTTGAAAAATTATTTTTTTTAAAAAAAAAAGGTTTTTTTTGGGGGGAAAGGGGGAAGGAAAAGAAGTTTTTTAAAAATTTTTAAAATTTAAATTTTAAAATTTTTTTTTTTAGGTTTTTTTTTTTGTTAATTTTTAAAAATGGATTAAGGAGGTTTTTTTTTAAAAAATTTTTAAAACCCTAAGAATTAGGGAAAAATTTAATTTTTTTGGGTTTTGGAAAGGGTTTTTGAGGTTTTGAAAATGTTTGTTAGTGAGGGTTAAAGGGGGAAGAGGGGGAAAAAAAATAAAAAAAAAAAATTTAATTTTAAAAAAGGGGGCAAAAAAGAAAAAAAAAAAAATAGAAAACTGATTTCAAAAAACATTTCAAAAGAGAAAAAGAACCTTAATTACCCCCCTTAAACACCCCGGGGTTGACCCAACCACTTGGGGGGTACCTTGATGAAACGGGGGAGCAGGCGGGGCATTTACATTATTGATTTTCCCATGAGTTTTTCCTCCCGGGGGAGCCTGCCATTTAATCAAAAAATTTAAAGTTTTTTTACAACCTGTCTAAATCCCTTTTCCCCCATAAATTCTTCCGACCTCGCCCCGACGGGGGGGGAAAAAGGGGAAAAAAGCGTCCAGGAAACGTTTTTGGTTTTCCCCTTTAGTAGGGATACATGAAAGACAGGGTGATTTCTAGTTCCGGGGGGTTGAAGCGAAAGCAAAAAGACTTAAAAATTTTTTGATCTTTTAAGGTCCAAGTACTTAAATTTCCCCAATTTTTGACCCAGGGAAAACTTAATTTAAAAAATTTCTGGTTGACAGCCAACCAAATCTCCCCCCCTTGAAAGCGGGGGCGGGGTTTTCAAAATTTTTTTGCTGCTTTTTTTGTTTCCTTTCCTGAGCCAATTCAAATTTTTTTCCTTTTTGAAGTCCAAAATTTTTGAAAAAAAATTTTCTTTCCCACCCCGAAAAGGGTTTCTTTGGGAAATCGAGGAATTTAAAAAGATAACCGAGGAGTAAAAAAAGGGAAATCTTAGGGAGGCCTCTGAGGGGGTTTTATAAGAGAAAAACCCCCAGGGGAATTTGACCCCCCCAATCAACCTGGGGGGCCCATAAAACAGCAGATACGGGTCCAGGGGGCTGTTTGGGTTTGTTTGTCGTCCAACCCGGGGGGTAAAACGAAGAAAGGTTTATTTTTAAATTTCCAAAACTGCACAAAATTTTGCCAAAAACCCTTTAAGTGAATTGCACCCCTCGACTGTTTCCCCCACCCCGGGCTTCCCCTTAAGCAAAAAAACATTCTTAATAAAAAAATCCCGATTCCCGTTTTGCGGGGTAACCCCACAAAAGGGGTAAAATGAAATGCCTTTTTAGACGATCAACCCCCATGAAGGGGGTTTTTTCCCCCAAGGGGGTAACCCAAAAAGAAAATCCCCTAGAAAGGGGTCCCCACGGGGGGGGCCGGGGGGGGAAGGGGTTTTTTTAAAAAAGCCCCGTTGGGGGGACGAGGTGTTTGCCTTGCACAACTTAAATGAATGACCCTATTTTTAAAACATCTTTCCGTAAGGGGCCCCCCAAAAAAAACGAGAAAAAAAATTTTTGTTCTTAGAATTCCCCCATGCCCGCAAATTGGAATGTGGATGAGTTTCAAACTCTCAATCCCGACGTTTCGTAATACAACGTTGTCCCTAAAACCCCAAAACCCTTTTTTTAAAAACAAATTTAAAAGTCCCTTGGGGTTGACCAACAAAAATCCGCATGGGATGTTTCCCTTTTAGTCCTTAATAGGTTTTTATAAAACACTCCCGGGAAACTAGATCAGAGAATAGTCTTGGGGGAAGTGGGGGGACGGTCTCGCTGAATGAACCTAAGATGCATCACCTTTTTTTTGCCGACCCTGCTAAAAAAAATTAAAAAAATTTAAAAATTGGGGTTTTTTGGGAAAAAATTTTTCCCAAAAGGGGCGAGGAGTCGGCCCCTTACCCGGCCCTGAAAAAATTCAGGTTACGATGGCCCTGGGGGGACGACTTTTTTGCTGGCACCCCCAAAAAAGGTTTTTCCCCCCCCCAAAGGGCGAAAATAAGGCCCCAACAATTCCTATTGCCCACATCGTAGTTCCTCTAAACCGAAGAAAACCCGGGGGAAAAAAAAGGGGCACAGGGATGCAAGTTTTTCTTCTCCCCTTTTCCTGAGAGGTATAGCTCCAACGCACAGCCCTGAAGCACCCCCCTCTTTTAAAAAAAGGGGCAAGCTCGGGGGGGGATGTCCCAAAGGGGGGTGCGGTGGTAAATTTACCCTTTAAACAGAAAATGCTTCCTGTTTTTGGGGGGTTGGGGGAGAACCCTAGATGTTTCCCGGGGAAATTGGGTGATAGGTGACACTACCGCAAAAAATTCCAATGAAACTCTAAAAAAGTTAAAAAACCCCGATGAAGCGGGCCCCCCCTTTCACATTTCTGGGAAATTTGGCCCCAAACCCTTGGGGTTTTTTGGGGGTCTGCTTCCATCCATACAAACCCCTTGCGTGATATACATACCCAAAATTTGGGGAATTTTTGGGCCCTATGGAATTCACACTTTTAAATTTGATGTAGAGATGGTTTGTCTTAGGCGTTCTAAGACCCCTTCTCACATGTCCATATTTTCCTCTGTGGGTTAGAAAAAATTAGTTTTTTCCCCCAAAAAAAAAAACCCCAAAATTATCTGGGAAACCCGAAGAAAGTCATTCACCAAGTGTTTAAAAAATGGCGGGGGGGGTACTCAGCCCAAAAAAGGGGGGAAAAAAATATTAAAAATTTTCCATACGTGACCTGAATGCAGTCTTCCATTCACCCCCCGGTCTATTAGGGCCCCCAATTATAGGCCCCCCCGGGGGATCCATTTGGGGGAAAAAAATTTTTGGGTGCCGCACTTCTCCAAAAACTCAGGGTTTAAAAGGGGAAGGGGTAAGGGGGTTTTAAAAGAAAAATTATTATTCCCTATATTTTAAACAGGGTCCAGAAAACCCCTTTTTTTTCTTCAAAAAGAAATGGGTGCAAACCCGCGGGAAGAAGGGGGGCGTAAAAGCCCTTTGGGGTAGTTTTTTATCTATGTAGTCCTTCAAAATTTTTTTCTCGGTCCCCCCAGGGGGGAGATCTTAAAAAAGGGACTCGGCCCCGGGGAATAATTCGATTGGAAAAAATTTTTGGAGGGAGGGGAAGGAAAATCTTTTTTGTCACATAAATCCACATAGTCCCCGGTTACACGGGGAGTTCAGGGCTGACAGGGTTTTTCCCTTTGGGGAAAAGAGCAAGGAAAAAAACCCTTTCCCCATCTGTTTCCCCCGGGGAAAATGAAATTTTTTCCCTTTTCTCCCATTAATTGGGGATTCGCCCGCAGCCATGGTCCCTAGAAAAGGGGAAAAATGGGGGGGGAAAGATAACATAAAAGACATTTTTTTCCCCTGATGACTTTCCCCCTAAAAGGCCCCCCAAAAGGGGTCCCTTTTTTCCCGATCCACTGCCCCGATCAGCAGGAGCCATCCACAGTCTCCATCGTCTTTAGTAGCCTTCTTTTTACTGAAGACCCCCCGTTTCAAGCAAAAAGGGGATACCAAAAAAATTTTTCCCCTTTCTCCTGAGTCGATCAAAGCAGACTAGACACCCAACTGAGCCCCCCCAGATTTGAGGGGAAAAGGGAAACAATGAGTTATTTCTTTTACAACCCCGGGGGCACAGCTGGGGAAAAAAATTGAAAAAATTAAAAAAATTTATCCCCTCATTGCCCCCCGAACAAAAAGGGTTTAAAAAACCAAAAAAAAAAAGACCTTGCAGAATCCTCTGGAGTCTGAGGCTGGGGCATGACAAGCTCCTCCGCAACACTCACAGTGAATGACTGCGCAGTAGTCTTCGAGAACGGTGGGGCGTTTAAAATGAATTTTCCCTGACTTAAACCCCAGAAAAAAATAGATTTTCCTTTATCGATGTTCTTTCCCTGCATCACTAACCCGTCTTTGTTTAAAAAGTCCACCTGCATGGTTCGGTCTGTTCCCTTTTTGATCACTAAAAAGGGTTTCCCTTTGTGAGGAGGGGAGGTGGGAAAAAGGGTTTGTCATTATTTTCAAACCCCTCTCTCTGTCCGTTCATCAGACGAGCATAAAAACGGATCAAAGTTAATAAAGCACTTTAAAGCAGTGGGAGGGGGGCACGAGCTTTTTTCCTAAATCAGGGGGGACCCCCCTTTTCCCAAAAATAGATTTTTTTGGGGGGGGTGCCCCCAAAGGGGACAAACCCATCCCTAAAACCCAAAGGGGATTTTTCGGCTACAAAAATTACCTTGGCGAAAAATTTTAAAATGGCTGCTTCAGCTGTTCACCTCGTTGGGGCATCAAACCCCCGCCCCATGGCTGAAAAAAGCACAAGGTATTCAAAAAATCATCCTCAGTCCCCAAAAAAGGGGGGTTTTCCCACATCAAAGCCTTTTGGTAAAACAAATGATTAAGTACATTTTGGGTCGTTCAGGGGGAAATTGGAACAGTGCAGAAAAAATAGATTGCATTGGTAATAAATCCCCTAATTTTTCTCATGTTAAACCCCCAAAAAAACGAAAAGGGGTTTTTTGGGGGGACCCAGAACTGGGGGTTATGGCAGGACCTGACCGTTCCTCTAGGGGCCCAAAAACCCTGGTAAAAATTCCTGAGTAGTTTTTTCCAAACACTGCAAATTATGATTAGGGGTCCTAAACTTAAAAAAACGGGCCCTTTATGTCGTAAAACTGCAATTTTTGTTCAGTCCCCCGAAAAGTTTCCTTTAGGGGGGCCCCCCTTTTCCCCAGATCTTTTAAGGCAAAGTCCCGGAAGGAAAAAAGGGGAAAAAAAAAAAAAAAAAAAAACAATAGTTTTTACCGTGGTAACACTCCAGAGAAAAAATTTTAAGGGAAACGTCACCAAAAAGGGTTGGGGGAAAGTCACAACCATTTGTCATCACAAAAGGGGATTAAATGGCTTTCTATATCCACATCACAGCAAAAAACACGGTTTTTCCCAGACCCAGAAGACACTAAACTTGCCCTGAATCTTGTCATAAAAAGTGACTTTTTCCTGGGGGTTTTTGTTTTGGGTGCGAGGAAAACACATGAGACGGGGGTTGATAAAAATTTGACTTGTATTACTTCACCCAACATAAAAAAAGGGGCCCAACAGTTTGAAAAAACAAGGGGAAACACAGCACCTTTAATTCAAGCTCTAAAATAAACCCCTCCAAAGCAGGTTCAGGATCTCTTCTCTGTCCCCAAAATTTCCCGAAACATGGATTCCCCCAGACAAGGTTTCCAAAGTTTCCAAAAATGTTCCAAATTTTTTCAGTGGAAAACGGGGGCCAAAATCCTAGGTTCCGGGGGAGGTCACATCTGACGGGGGTTGATCAGGAGCACTGATTGGGTTTAGTTTTGGGTGTTTAAAAAAAAAGAGGAGAAAATCGGGGGGGGAACTTTTAAACTGAAACCCCCTTTTAAAGAGGGAAAAAGCTGAAAGACAAAAAGAAAAAAGGCCGAGGGGAAAAAGGGTTTTTAAAAATGTCAAAAGAGAAAAAAGAAACCTTTTCAACCCCGCAGGCAAGGGAAAACATTACAAATGACAATTTTTGACATCGGGGCCCCCCAAAAAACACAAATATAAAATATATTTATTCCCCCTCTGCATTTTTTTTCATCTGTTCCCATAAAAAAAAAAAAAAAAAAAAAAGATTTTTAAAAAAAAAAAAAAGGGGATTAGATCTACCAGAAAAATTTTTTTCCGGGGGTCCAACCCCGACGCACCAGGGAAAACACCCTCACTCCTTTTCGGGGGCAGGAAAACACAAAAGGGTTTTAAAAAAAGGGCCCCCCCCCCCCACCATTCCTCAGTGTTTTAAAAAAGGTACCACACCAGCGATCAATTAACCTTTTTTTACATTACATATTACAGATATGACATATTTCATCGGGGGGGGGAATACCTGCTGTCAGAGGGGCTCGGGAAAAAAATCCCCGGGGGGTTTTAAAACCCTTTTTTGGGGCGTCCCCCTGACAGCCCCAGGGAGAAAAAAACCCCAAAGTACCTCCTCAGGGTGGGAAAGACTCCCCGTAGAACCATCCTCCCCCAAAAGGGAAAACGTTGAGAAAAAATCACTAGTTTAAAAAACTTACAAAATGTGTCAAATTGGCCCTGTTGCAGCCCTACCCAAATTTGGGGTTTACTGAGCCCCGCCCCCCTTCCCCCCGGGGGTTTTTAAAAACCCTGCGAGGGGTTTTAAAAATTTTGGGGGGAAAAACCCCGGGGAAAAAAGGCCGATTTAAATTTAAAGGGGGTTTTTCCCCCTCTCGGATAGAGGTTTTTTTGGGGCCTTTTGGCCCCCCTTTTTTTTCCCCCCCCAAAAAAACAAAAAAATTTTTTGAAACCCGCCCCCAAAATGGTGGGCCCCGGAAAAAATTTTTTGACTTTCCCCGAAAATCCCAAATCGTGTGTCCCCGTTTTTTCCCCTTTGTGGGTTTTCGAAATGAGGAAGAATGATTTCCTGGTTTAGCTTGGAAAGGGGTTTTAAAGTTATATTCCAAACTCGTTTTTTTTCAAACCCTTTACTTTCTGCTTGCTGCAGCTATCTTGCCCTCATTTAAATGGATTCCAGCTTGATTTTCCCCCCCCGATTCTCTCCTTTGCTTTTTAGCACCCCCAGCGACAATCGTGTTTTAGAATCAGCCGCAGTAAACCCCGTGTTGAAATCCCCGTAAGCCTTTTACTTTTTCTCCAGCTATTCCCATGAGGGGAAAAATGAAGCACTTGGACTCTGAACCCCGCTCTTTGAAAGACCCACGTTTTTTAAAGGGCTTAGGGAACAAAAGAAGATCCTGAAAAAGTATTGGAGGTGAATGCTGAGCTTTTGGTTTTCTCTGGCCTGCTAAATCTCCTTTTTTGTTTTGCAACGTGTGACTTTTCCCGCCCCCAAATTGTAAAGAATAATACGGACTTTTTTATATCAAACCTGTGACCCCCCGTGTTTTCATCGCACCCCCACAAGAAGCTATATGAACTTACTACATACTTTTCTTTTTTCTTTAGACCAACTTGGAAGAAAAGTGGGTTTTTTTTTAAAAACTACCCGGGGCCCTTAAAATTTTAAGTTGGCTCTCGGATAGCCAGGCATTTTTTTAAACCAAATACGTTTGGGGGGTTTTGGCTACAGAAATACATCTTCATTGTTTATGAAAAATGGCATTTGGGGCCCCCTTTAGTGAACGGGTCTGAACCAGGGAACCGGGAACAAAATAAAATTTCCCGGGGCACCGATTTCCCCCTGTGGGACGTTCGCTGAGCGGGCCCCAACAAACCCTTTTTTCCCCCAAGGGGGGTGCCGGGGGGGAGTCAAGAAAAAGCTTAAGGCCAAAAATCTGGCCCCCTTTTGTGGGGGGGGGTGAGTCCTTTTGAAACCGGACGGGAAAAGTTTTTTGGGGTACGGGTTTTTCCCCTTCTAGGGGGATGGGACCTGCCCCCCCTCAAAAAAACCTTCCCAATTTTCTGCGGGGTTGCCGCGTCCCGGGGTTTCCCTACTGGTTCATTTTTTAAATGAACGGGTTCCGACACCCCTCAGCCTTTAAAGTCCCGCTCAGGATCCAAGCCGACAAGGGAGTCTCTTCGGGCCCCGATGGTAGACAGGCCCCGGGGAATGTGTTTTCCCTCTTTGTGAAGTAGGAGGGGGTTCCCCTTCGCCTTTCCCAGAAACGGAAACCACTTTTTATGGCCATAGGTACAAACATAATACCTGCCGATCTTCCTGAGGAGGGGTGAATGAACTATGGGGGGAAAGCTTTGGCGGGGGGTGATCCCATTTCCCTGATTTAAAATCCCCCCCTTTCCCGGGGGTTTTCCAGGGGGTTTTTAGTGAAAAAAATTTGCCCCCTTTTTGGGATTCTTCCGGGGTTTCAAAGAGGCTAGGGGGGGTTTTCCCCAACGAAACATGGTCTTGAAATACACCGAATTCATCCCACTCTGTCGGACAAATCTTCCGTCTGCTCAAAAAATCGCCACCTGTTCTGGGCCCCTTTTGAGATGAACGGCCGTTAGGACAAGACTTTTTTCCCCCCCAAAAAAAAAATTTTTTTTTAGAGTTCCGGGGGCCTTTTATCCCCGGTTTTTTCCCTTTATGGGGAAGAAAAAAACCCGTAAACTTTTTCGACAGGATTTTCTTTTGGGTTTTTCCATCGTCCCCCATTCCCCTTTAAAGGGTTTTCCCCCTAGGATGGGTCTTTGAAAATTTTGGATGAGCGGCCTGCGGGGAATGGCCCTCTCCCTGAAGGATCTTTTCGGGGGCCCCCCCAAAACCCCCCCTTGGGCGGGGTTTTTCCCGGGGGGACCTAAAAAGGGGGGTTGTAATCCAGGGGAAACCCCCCTTTTTAAAAATTTCCCGGCTGACCCCCCCCAGGGATCTTTTGGTGACCCGGGGAAAAAGGATTTTCCTGGGGGGGGAAATCACGAGGGGCCCAGACCTCCTCCGAAAGGGCCTTGAGTAGAAGTGAGCCCAGCGCACAAAAGGGGGGAAAGCAGAGGCTGAACCCCCCACTGATTACCCTAAAGGGAAAACCCCGGGTCTTTAAAGTTTTCCATGTTTTTTTTTTAAATCAGTGCCTGCTTTTCGGGGGAAAAAAAGGGAAATTTTGGGGCTGGAATCCAGAATACTCCTAAGGGTTTTCCTTTTTCCTGGCATAAATCTGATTTTCCCCCCGTTTTTTTCCCCCTGGGGGTTTTTAAAACCGTCTGTTTTTATCGTGCCCCTTACTTTTTTTGATTTCCCAAACTAAAAGAAAGGTCCAGGTTTTGGGGGATTACTGTAAAAAAAAGAGGGGCCCCCGGGGGCCGGGCCCAAAGAAGCACTGAAATTGAAAATGGCAGGTCCGATGGGGGGTTCCACTGCGAATCTTAAATTTTCTCGATTTTTGGAAATGGGGGGCCCGACAGTGGGGCCCCTTTGACCCCGCGTGACATCGGGGAAATTTTTTGTCTAAAAGGGGTATGTTGATCTGTTTTACCCCCTCCGGAATTTTTTTTCGTGACCCAGTTTTTTGGTTTTTAAATTTAAATTTTGGGGGTTTTTCCCCGGGGTTTTTTTTTTATGGAAAAGGGGGAAGAAAAGGCCCGCTCCATTTTTCCCTCGGGGTACTTAAAAAAAAGACAGTTTGTTTTTCCCAAAATCTCGCTTTCCACTTTTTGGGCTGCTTTTTTAAAGGGAGGGGGAAGTGGATCCTCGGGGGGGGGGAGAATTCTTTTTTGGGAACCTTCTGATATGCCCCTTTGTACCCACGATTCGATGATTTTGGAATTGGGCCCGAACCTCTAAGCCGCCCCCCCATAAAAAGGTAGGGGGGGTTTTTGGGGGTTTTTTTAAAGGGGATCCAAACAAGGATCCTCTTTTTTTCCCCCCCCGTAAGTGGGTCCCCCCAAAAAGGGGCCCCTGAGGCCCCCCTTTTCTGTAGCCTGTTGTCTCCGGGGGAACCCCCCCGGTTTACAAAAGGGAAACTGACCCCCTTAATTTTTTTTCCCCGGGGGGAAATCCTTTTTTCCGACGCCTTTTGAAAAATTTCATTGGGCCCCGGCCCCAAGATTTTTAAACCCCGGGAAAGGGGGGAGAAAAAGCTTTTTTTTTTAAACCCCCATTTCCGACCGTTTTTAAACCCCAAAAAGCTCCCCGCCAAAACGACCCGGGTCTTATGGAGTCCGTGATGCGTTCGCTAAAAAAGCCCCAGGGGGCAAAAAATGAAGGGGGCTAATTTTCCCTTCCCCTGGGGTCTTGTTATAAAATTCCTTAACTGTCCCCCCATAAAAACATAGACTCTCTCCTCTTGCGTGTCCCTCAGGAGGGACGGGGAAAAAAATGGGGGAAAGGGGGGGGGGGGGCCTTTTAACATTTCGTGTTTTTCCCGCCCCCTGCGGGGGGAAAAAAAAGGGGCGTGCCCCCCCGGTGCTGTAGGAGGGGGGTCCGGGGAAAATTTTTTTATTGTTTTAAAATTTTCCCCAAATTTCCCCCCCTTTTTTTTTCATATATTTCTAAAATTTTTTTTCCCCCAAAATTTTCCCGGGTTTAGTTTTTTGGGGAAAGGGTTTTTCCCCCTTTTTAAGGGGATAACTAAGGGAAACTTTAAATATTTATAAATTTTTTCAAAAGGGGAAAATTTTTAAAAAAATTTAAAAATTCCCCAATAGGGGGTTGTTTTTTTTTTGTGTACTAAAAAAACAAAAAAAAAAAAAAAAACTAAAAAAAAAAAGTTTAGGTTTTTTTAAAGGAACCTGTCCCCCAGTTTTATCATAACCAACTAAAATCCACCTCTTTTGATGGGGGGGGCCCTTTTTTTAACCCCCGGGGCTAATGGCTGGCTTCTTGCAATCCTCTCCATTTAATGGCGTGGTTTTTTGGCCCCCCATCTCATGTCGGGTTTTTTTCGCCGGCAAAAGCCACATTTTTCTGTTGCCCTATAAAAAACTTTTTTTTTCCCGGTTTGCGCCGGTGAGTTTTGGTTTACTTCTGACCCCCCAACCCCCAGCGTGGGGGTGAAAGGGCTCTCCCCACCCCCCTAACTACCAAGCCGGCACAGAAAAACCCAAAAACTCCATAGAAGGGGGGAAAAAAGTGATTTTAAAACGCGCATTCAGGGGCAGGAACCGGGGAACCACCCCTAGCCGCCCAAAGGGGGGACGGTCGCTGAGGGGGGGGGGGTGGATGATAAGACCAGATGCAAAGCCGGAAGAAGCATTACCATAACAAATAAAAAGGTTTCTCCACAAGTTTACGCTGATATGGGCACAGGGGGATGATTTTCACAATTAAATCGCCGTTTTTCCCATTTTTAATATTTTTAAAAAAGCCCCGGGGTGCAGATTCCCTTTAAAGGTTAAAAAAAAAAAATACAACTGACCCAAAACTGGGGCCAAAGAGCAAAAGTAGGTATTAACCACCTTTAATTTTTGTTTCCGGAGTCCTCCTGACAGCACCATGGGGAGTCCCCTCCCCAGGGGGGGGGAAAAAAACCCAGATTCATAATCCCCCCCCGTCCCCCTCCTAAAAGGGTTTTAACAAAAACCAAGACTGGATAATGCTCATAACACTTTTTTAAAAAAATAAAATTTTTCAGCTTTTGACATGCCCCATGGGGGGAACTCCCCTGCTGTCAGGATGGACTCCGGGGGAAAATAAAAACCCGGGGAGGTGTAATCCCCATTTTTCCCGACGCCCCCCCTGACAGCACCAGGGGAGTACCAAAGAACCCCTTTTGGGGATTCTGCTTGCAGGACTTTTCTGCCGAAGGCGAAACTTACCTGGAGTAATTTCCTTTTAAATGTTACAAATGTGTCTATTTCGGCCCCCGGTGCTCCCTTTAAAAAATCTGATTGGGGAAAACCCCCGCTCTTTTGCCCAGGAACGAGATACTTTTTAGTGGAAGGGGCCCCCAAAACTTCGGGGAAATTAGTACCTCCCCTCGGTGGGGATTTTTTTTTTCATAGTAAAATTCTTGGGAAGGACGCTTTTGAAGTTTTCCCCCTTCCCCCTTTTTCTGCCCTCCGTAAAGAAAAATAAATTTTTTCTATAGCCATTCTGGTGGCCCCGATGAAATTTAGGGACCTTTTTTTCAAACCCCCCCAAAGAAGGGGGACTTCTCCCCTTTTTCATTGGGGTTTTTCGCAAAATAAGGAAAAGGAAATTTTCCCCCATTGCGGTTGGTTTGGGACGAAAATTTGGGAAAAAAGGGTTTTGGGTCTAGTCTTAACTTTTGTCATTTTAATCTAAAAATAGGGGGCTTAAGGAAAGGCCTGTATCCCCCCCACCCCTTTAAAGCGTATAATTGCAACCAGGAAAGCCGTTTTCCAAAAAAGGGGGAACGCATTTTAACTGTTTAGTGTTGGATCTTACAGAGGTTTTAAAGGGGCTAAAAAATCCCAAGGGGGAAGGCTCTCCCTAAAGGGGGGGGCAATTTTAGTGCTCGAATAAATCAACCCCCCCCAAGGGGGGGATCCCAAAAGAGTAGTCAAAGAAAGAACTTAGAGCTATATCTTTTCCTTCAGGTACTGGGTCTGAGGGCCCCTTTTCAAAACCGCCGGAGAAAAAACTAAGATCTTAGGAAAATTTGGGTGCACCCCAACCAATCGGAAACCCGCCACTCTCCCCAAAAAAAAAAGTCTCCAACCCTTTTAAAAAATTGCTGCCGTGGCGGGGTTTTTAAAGGCCTGAATATGATATAACCGGCCCATAACCAAATTGGGCCCCCAAAAAATTTCCCTTTTTTGGGGGCCCGGCGAAGGGGGCAGTCTTTTGGATTCGGGGGCGGATTGGGGCCCCTTGGGGGGTCCTCCCCCGACCGGGGGGAAATTTTTACTGGTCCCAGAGCCATGCTGTTAGAGAGGAACCAAACCCCCCTTTTTGGGGCCCAAAAGGGGTATCATATGACCCTAGCCTATCTTCTTTGATTTTCCTCTAGGGGGAATGAAGCAAGGGGGGAAACGCTACGAGAGATCTTTACCCCCTCTGGGGGCCCCAAAAATCCCAAAACCCCCTGGAGCACCCTGGGTTTTTGAGAAAAAAATCTTCTGTTTTTGCATTTCGCCTGTTTGCAAACAGATCTATTAGAGGAGATCCCCATCGGCGCTGGGGCTGAAGATGCCCCGGGCCCAGCCCCCCTTTTGGCGGGGGACCCTTTTTGCTCAAGTATCCACACTTTTTGGGAACCTTCGGGGGGACCGCTGTTAGGGACAGAACTTTGTTTTTCTGCCCCCGGAAAACCCTTTCCCAAAAAGGTCTAAGAGGTCTGTGACGGGGGCCCCCCCGTTTTTGGGGGCGAGACTGTCTTACATTTCTGAGAATATTTTTGACGTGTTTGGTCTTGAGTTTGGGTTGTTTTTTTTTTAAGCCTCCCATACAGGTATAGTTTTTTTGGAAATTGGAAGATCGTTTTTTATGCCCTTCCGGCCATTGACCCGAAAAAACCCCCCTTTTGGGGGGTTGGGCCCCCCAAACCCCCAAAAACCTGGGGTCCGTATGCGGTCAGGGGGGAAAAGGGTTTACCAAATTTTTCCTATTAAAAGGTTCGAGTTTGGGTTTCCACCAGGTTAGGTTTCCCTTTTGATTCTAGAGTTTTAAAAACGCCGGGGAAAACTGAGATCGATCCCATACGCCGAACCCTTTTTTTAAAAGGGCCCCTTTATGAGCTTGACCCCCTCTGACAAGTAATGCCCCGGCCGTCATCTGTCCCCCCCCCTTTTTAGCTTTTTTTATGGAACCCTTGTTTCCCCCAAACCTTTCCCGACCTCCATCACTTCCTGCTTTTCTTGGGGAAAAATAAATTCTGTTTTTTTAGTCTGGAGAACCCCCCCAAAAGACCTTTCTTTACTGGGTACGGCCCCGACTTCCCCCCAATTTTTTGACCCCCTAACAATTTCCAGAAATTGATGCACCGGTCTCTGTGTCTACAAGAACTCTTCGGATTGTGCACAATTAAAAGTCGTCCAAGTTGGAACATTATGGTTCCCATTTTTTTGGGGAGCCACCCCCCTCCGCCATCAGCTTTGTGAAAATTCGAGGGGGGGGGGCTAACCCAAAGGAAGACACTGAAATGAAGGGCCCGGGGCTAGGTTGGTATCTTTTTTCAAACCGAGGGGGTTTTGAGAACTGATGTATGGGGCCCGGAAAATATGATTTTTTAAAGGTCTAGGTACAATACTGCCCTCTTCTTAAGGTGGATGCGACGGACTGATTCCACCCGGGAAACTTTTCTTCGACCCAGCATTTAGCTTTTTTTAAAATTTTTTTAGTGCGGGTCTCTCCTGATGGCTTTGTTAGGGGAAACGGGGGAGTTGCCCCCTCCCCTACTTCTGCCCCCCCTGGCCCCGGGAAAATCGCGAAAAGTCGTAAAATCCTGAATTTTTCCCCATACTGACCCGGAAGGACAGAGTAGGGGAACGTATCTCCGGGGGGAAGAGTAAAGCTCATACGGTACCCCTTCGCAAGGGTTTCCCCTACCCCAGTTTTGGGGATTTTGTGCCCTTTTTTTGCAAATGGGGGAAGTCCCCCCCCAAAGGGGATGGCGTCATTGTCTTTTTTCCCTTATTGTATAACTAAAAAAAGGGCTCTTCCCTTTTTCCCCGTTTTGGGGTTTAGAACTCTGTGGACCTTTTTTTTACCTACTAAGGTTCTAGTGGGGGTTTTTTCCTTTTAAAAAGGGAAACCTCTAAAAAGGCTGGGACGCTTACTTTCTCCCCCGGGAAGCCCTTTTTTTTATCAGATGCTGCCCTCTAGAATCTATCTAAAGGGTCCGAACACCTTTTTCCCCGAAAAGGAAGGGAAAATAGTTTTTCTTTAAAGCAAGTCTCCTCCCCCAAAATTTCAACCAACAGCCTCCTGCGGGTTGGAGGGAACTATTTCTGGCTAAAAAACTAACAGATTGCCGAATATCCCCTAAAAAGCCGGGGCCCGTTCGGGACGGGAAAGGGGAGGCGGGAAATGTAAACCCCCCGGGGGGAAAAATTTTTTTTGGAATTGTTTTTCTAGCTGCCCACCAGAAAGTCAGGATCTAGCAACAGCGGGGGCCCCAATATTCTTTAATCAGCCCGGACGCTCCCCCCCCCCTTTTTTAAAAGTTTTTTAGCCTCCTGTCCATTGGGTCACGCAAATTGATGAGTCCAACGGGGGGGCCCCTTTTTTTTTGCGACTCGGGGAAAAAACGTCTATCTTGGGGGGCTTTTCCCCAAATTTAATTTCCTCATGTAAAAAAGGAGTCCACCCTTGAAATCCCTAAAGCACTAGTCCCTTTCCCCCATTCTTCCACTCTTCCAGAATAAATCTTTTTAAAAATGTTACTACAGGGAATACCTTTGTTTTTGGGCCGTAAAACCCGAAAATTTTAAAAACCGTCTAGACGCGGGTTTTGGGTTTTCCCCAATCTGATAGTAGATCGTACGACTGGGTTAAGTTATTGTTCCTCTTCTGAAAAGGAATTTTTTCCATTCCGGGCCTGGACGCCCGGTGGGAAAATTTTTCCCCTTTCCCCATCGGGGAAAAAGTCTTCTACTCTATCCTTTTCTGAATGAATCCCGGGCCCCCCTTCTGTCTCCCACCCGGGTCGCTTACGCCGGGGGCCCGGGGGTTTCCCCCCCGTGAATTTGCCAAACCCTGGGGGCCCCCCCCAATCATTAAAGCAAATCCTCAAAAATGAGGGCTGCTCACCTTTTTACCCCGGAGGACAAGTAGTACAAGGTTTGTCGCTATCGGGGGAAAAAAACGGGCAACCCCCGGGCATTGGGAGGGTTTAGCAGAAAGCCTTCCCGTCTTTTTTAAATGTTAGGGGGCTGTCGGGGGTTCCCCTTTTTCCTAAATGAAAAGAGTATTGTCCGTCAAATGTCAGAACTTAGGGACCTTCAGTCAGGGTGGTCTGCGCCCGGGGCACTTACCCCTCCCCCCCCCCCTCGCATCTGTCTCCATCAGGCACAAGGTTTTTGTACACCCCCCCGGTGACAGCGCTCGCAGGAACCCCCTTTTTCCCCCGAAGTCAGCAGCCTGCACGCTTTTGGAGTCGGGGAAACCGGGGTTCAACGCTGGGGGGCCCCACCCTTTTGGTCACCGAATGAAAAGGCCCCGGGAAAAAACGTCGGCGCCGTCGAATCGTATCCCGGGTCTTAAAAAAAGGACCCGCGTACCGCCCGCAGCCCCCCCACGCCCCACCGCCGGGGCCCGGGGGCAAAGCCTCCCCCGGGGGGAACGCCCCAATCCGGAACCCTTTGGCCCCGCCCCGGCCTTTGGGGGGGGGACCCCCTCGGGGGTTTTTTTTACCCCGGGGGGCCCCTTACGGGGAAAAAGGGGCCGGGGAAAACCCACGATCCCCCGACCCCCCGGGAAGCTTCTTTGTGCCCTTTCCCCCTGCGGGGGCAGGAAAAACACTGAGGATGGGGGACGGGTGGGACTTATGAACCCCTCGTGTTTTTTCCTTTTTTCCCGAAAGGAGGGGGGATCCCCAGGTTTTCAGGAGGGACCCCCTGGAAAAGAGGATAGGTTGGGAGAAAAAAAAAAAAAAAAGAAGAAAATTTTTAAAAATAAATTTTTAAAAAACAGACAAACAAAGGGGGTGGATACCCTTTAAACAGTTTTCAAAAAATAAACTTTTTTTTTTTTCCATAAAAAATCCCTTTGGGGAAACTGACGTCCCCGCTCGGACACTCCCCCCCTTTTTAAAACCCCGAATGAAGAATCATTTTTCCCCCAGGGGGTTCATTTTAAAGAACTAAAAAATGATAAAAAACTACATTTGTCCGCAGTTCCCTGCTGTGAAAAAAAGTTTTGGGTTTGGGGCCCCGGGTTTCCCGCCTAACTACGGTTTTTTTTCCCGTGGGTGAAAGGGGGCAGAGCTTGGGGCGATCATCGATACCCAAAGGGGCCCCCAGTGTTCTGCGGGGTTTTTTTTATAGATAACAGGGTATCTTTAAAAGCTATGGTCCATTTTTACAAAAATTTTATTGTTAACGGCGCCCCCAAAAACACTTGTAACTGGGAGGCCCTTTTGTCCCATTCATTTTTTTATTGATTAATCACATGACCATGGTTTTTTTTCTGTGATGTTTTCCCAAAAAATTTAAAAAAATAAAAAAAATAAATAAATGTCCGAAAAAAATTTATTTAGATTTGGGGGCCCTCAGTGGTATATTTTTAATGGCTAACTGAAAAGATGGTAAAAATTTGAAAAGCTTTCGAGACACTCAGCTCTTCATCAGGGCTAAACTAAACAAAACCCAAAATTATTTTAGCCTATGAAGGACCTGATATCCAAAAATTTAAATTTTGTTACCATCTTTTCAGTTAGCTTTAAAAAAGGGGTTAAACCCCACGAGGACCCAACTTTAAAAATTTTTTATCTGGGGGTAACCCCGGGACAAAGATATACATCTTTACTTTGCCCCGATAAAAAACCCCTCAAATGACGAGCCATGAAAATCCCAGCACCCCCCCCCGAAGCCTTCCTTCCTGCAATGCGTGTCTTTTTTTTAAAATGAAAAAGGAAAAAAAAAATTTTTTTAATTTTTTTAGGTTTTATTTTTTTTTTTTTTACCATACGAAAAAAATCAGGGATGAAAAAGGGACGGAAAGAGGGAAATTTTACTCAAAACAAAAATTTGAAAAACGGCCCTTTTTCCACACCCCCGAAAAAATGAATCTAAAAGAGACTTCGGGGCCCAAAAGGGGGTGTTAGGTATGAGAAAACAAGTTGTTCACTGTTTCTAATGACAACTGGAACAAGAGAGATTTGGGCCCTTGGTATACAGGAGGTTAAAAATTTAAAAAGAACCCCCAAGAACCCAGTCCTTTGGTTTTTTTCTTAAAATCCACTTTTTTTTGTTTTCTTGTGTTATTCTTTTCCTTTTTACAAAGCTTGAAAGGGGAAACCCCCTTGGGGTTATAATTTTTTTGCATAAAAAAAATGTCTATGTACTGGCCGTAATTTTTTCAAATTTTGAAGAAAAAAGTAAACTTTTTCATGAAAAAAATTTTTTTAGTAAAATTTTGTAAAATTTTAGGAGAAATAATGAAAGAAACCCCGGGGGAAAATCCATTCCTTTGGGTAAATGGCTACCCCTGACAACAAAAAAATTCCCCCACCCCCGAAAAAGGGAAAAGGGTTCTGGAGCAAAAAGGACCAAAATTATTAACGTTTTAAACTTTCACTAAAAAAAACAGTGAATTTCAAAAAAAGGGAAAAAAAAGAAAATAAAGTGACACCCAAAAACGCAAAACTTATAAAAAAAAAAAGGGAGTAAAAAACCTAAATTTTCCATCGAAGGTTATTTTTCCCTTTTTTCCTTTGGGGGAAGGGGAAAAAAAGGGGTTTTTGGATCACATCACCGAAGTTGCCCCACACATGCGAAACCCCCTTTTATAAAAAAACTCATCTTTTAAAGGGGGTCAAGTTTCCGGGGCGGCCTTTGATGCAATTTTTGAAAATCTGGTCTTAGGGGCCCCCCGGGACAAAAGGGGGGAGCAGCTTCATAAAAAATCCCTTTTTTCAAACCCCCCCCCTCCCTCTGATAAAAGGGAAAATGTCCAGCCCCCCACAAGAGACCACAAAGGGGGCAAGGTCCCCGCCCAAGCCTTTTATGCTGGGCTCACCAGACTGGGGTGACAATGACACCCTTTGTCCCTTTGGGTTTGATCCCTTTAAAAAGATATAAAGGTTGGGCCCTTTTTTACAATCATGTGAATCAGACTTAAATTTGGGGGTTTTTGATATTTTAAACTTTTTCCCCAAAAAGGGGGAACCTAAGATTAAAATCGTTTCCCCAAAATTTAGAGCAAAAAGGGACTTGAAAAAAAAAAAACGGAAAAAAAATAAATAGTGAAAAAATTTAGGCAATATATTTCTGGGTTTTTTTTTCCCCCCAAAAAGGGCAATGTATAAAAAGCTGTAGACTTTTTCATGAAAAAACATAACCCAGCGGGGGGAAAAAATTTTGGGGTTTGGGGTAAAAAACTGGGGTAAAAATTTTTCCGCAAGTGTTTCTTTTTGCGGATAACCCCCATCCCGATTTAAACCCGTCGGGTTTTGCTTTTAGTAAAAAAGCACTAATTACAGACTGGGGGGCGGGCCCGGGGTTTTTAAAATTTTTCAAGATTGGGGGCCCTTTTTTTCGCTTCCTTCTAACTTTTCACCTTGCAGAAAAACGTTTTTGAAAACCCCCTTTTTGGGAAGCCCAATACCCAGTCCCGCGCTGCACTCTCCTTACACAGCTCATAATTACTTTTATAATTTTTTGGTTTTCAACCAATAAGGTTAAAAATTACATTTATGTGACAAAAAACCCTACAACGAGGGTGTAAAGCCTTCCCCAAAAGGCCGGTTTTTGGGGGAAAGGGCCCACCTTATCGCAGCGGGACAACGTTAACCCCAAAATTTAGTCATGTGGCCGTTTTACCAGCAGACTTTGACTGTGGTGAAAAATGGGGAAGGGACTTTAAATCTAGTCAATTTTTAAAAAAATAATTTTTTTTTAAAATAAAAATTTAAATATATTATATACAAAAATAAAAACACACACCTTGCCTTATTCCAAAATAAAAAACTTTTTTTCCCCCTTCCCCAATAAAAAGAGCTGATCTAAGGGGCCAACATAGATCTCCCGGAACGTCCCCCGAGTTATTTTACGTGAAAGGAGATTCCGTGTGAGACATGTAATCTGACAGTCTGCTCCCCGTGTAGACTTTAAAGGGGGAAACAGTCTGCTTCCTGATCTCCCCCGGGAATACCCCCTTTTCCCACTTACAATCTCTCGGGGCCCAGATTCGGGGGGGAAAACCGTTCCGACCCATGCCTGGAACAACTCATTTACATACTAAGACCAAAATTTTTGGGCACACCTTCTCTTTTCAAAGATTTTTCTGTTTTTTCTGACTTGAAAATTTAGAATCCCCCCTAAAGGGGATCAAAAAAAATTTTAAAACAGGGGTCACAAGTTGTTCAGAATTAGAGCCGGCCAAAAAATTTAGGATAAAAATTTTTTTTTTATTTCATCATCACTTTTTTTTTTCCCCCCTTATTATATTGCCCCCCCATCATCATAAAAGCCTGCCCTCATATATCAATCCCCTCATCATTCATCGCCCCCCCCTCACAGCCCCCCCCTCATCACATCATGCCTGCCCACATCACGCCTCCCCCTATCATCCATCACCTCCCCATCATCACACATCCCCTGCCCATCCATATCGCCTCCCCTTTTTCCCCCCCCCTTTTTTTCCCCCCCCCATCATCATCACGCCCCCCCCTCACATCACGCCTCCCCCATCATCCCCCCCCCCATCAATCTTTTCCCCCCCCTTTTCCCCCCACATCTAAATTCCCCCCCCATCATAAAATTTTCCCCCACATATCAATGCCTCCCCATCATCATAAAAGCCTCCCCATCATCATCATGCCCCCATCTCATCAGGTTCCCCCCCTTTTCCCTCTTTCAATGCCCCCCCACACCAATGCCCCCCCCTATCTAAAAAGCCCCCCCATCATCATAAATTTCCCCCCCCATCATCTCCCCCTCCCCCCTCTCATCAATGCCTCCCCACATCATCATCACACAGACGCCCGCGACTCTCCACAAAAAACACAAAAAACCGCACTACAGTCAGGGCCAAAAAGTTTTAGAATGCACAAATATTATTTTTTCACTATCTGCTGCCCCCCTTGTTTTTTTGTGTTTTGAAAATTTTTATCGCAACGAAATAAAAAATTCAAACATATGAGTAAAAAAATTTTTAATAGATTTTTAGAATGTTTAAGCAGCAAGTCAATATTTGCATTTTTGACCCTTCTTCTTCACCCCTCTGCAATTCCCCGGGGGCATGCCTCAATAAATTTCGGGAAACAAACCCTGACTGATTCATCCGTTTTTTCACAATCAACCCTTTTAATTTGTCGAATTTTTATTTTTTTTTTTGTCCCCCCATCTCTTGATGTTGCCCCAAAAATTTCTAAAGGGGGTTAAGATCGGGGGGGTTTGGGCCCCGGGGCCCCAAAAACTCTTGTTTTGTTCCTGACCCTTTTTTGTTATCACCTTTGCTTTAGGGGAAGGGGTGCTCCATCATGCGGGAAAAGGCATTGTTAAAACGCCAAAATTTCCCCCTTTTTGGGGGACATTTTTTGGGGCCATTTTTTTTTCATGGCGGGGGTTTTTTTGGCAAGACTGTGAGAGAGCCGTTTCCCCTTTTGGGTGAAAGAAACCCCCCAAAACATGAATGGTTTCAGGAGCAAAAAAGGCCCCAATTTTTTAAAAATTTTTAGGAATTTTTTCGTTTTTTTTTTTGCATTTTTTTCCACGGTAAAAACGAAAAAAAAAAAGAAAAATTTTTAACCCCCCAATACATTTAATGGTTTTTCCCATTTTTTTTGGGGCCCCAAAAATTTTTTTTTTTTTTTTTCCCCCAAAAAAAAATTTTTGGGGAAAAAAAAAACAACATTTTTCTTTAAATTTTTTCTTTAAACTCACAAAAAACCCCCATAGGAAAAAATTGAACCTTTTAAATTTCCGTATGGGGGCCCATGGGGAATGTAAGGGGTTTTTATGGGGATGGTACCCAGGTCTGGAGGGGGAGGAAAACTCCCCCCCAGGCCCGGGTTTTCCCTATCCCGGGGAAAAAAAAAATTTAAAAAAAAAAAAATGAAAATTTCCCCTTTCCCGGGGGCCCCCCAGCCTTCCCGCCTCTCAGTGACGCCCGGGGTTTCCCCGGAGCCCTTTTTTCCCAG
This sequence comes from Oophaga sylvatica, assembly GCA_033576555.1. NCBI lineage: Eukaryota > Metazoa > Chordata > Amphibia > Anura > Dendrobatidae > Oophaga > Oophaga sylvatica. The sequence goes on along the minus strand of JARQOD010000001.1, from coordinate 113,956,489 downwards.
AATCACCCAAAAGACGAAGCGGTCTCGGGGGGGTGTTTTCGTCATCGGGGTTTTTGGGGCGCAAAGGACCCCCGGGGAAAGGGATTTTTCCCGGGGCGTCACGGGGGAGGGGGGAAAACCCGGGGGGGCCCCCAAAAAGGGGGAGAATATAAATTTTTTTAAATTTTTTTTTTATTTTTTTTTAAAATTTTTGATTTTTTCACTATTGATGCGGCATAGGCGGCATCAATTTTTTTAAAAAATTGGGGGCACGTGTCAAACAAATAGTTTGCTCGTGGACCAACCCCCCCAATTTAGTTTTTTTCCAAAAAAATGCCAAAAGATGCAAGGAAAAAAAAACATTCTGCCCAAAACTTATTTTTCTTGCAAAACGCTATTTTTTGGCGGGAATACCATACAAAAAAAATGCTTTTCCCGCGGCAGAGAATGCGGGATTTTTCCCCGGAAAAATTTTTTCCCCGGCAATTCCGCAACGTGGGGAAAAAAAGCCCAAAAAATTGGGGTGAGACAAGACTGGTAAAAAGGGGCCCCCCCCGGGCCTTTCCCCCAAAGAAACGTTTTTCCCGATTCCCCCCAAAAAAACGAAAAGGGGGTTCATCAAAAAAATAACTTTAAACCCCCTCCTCAGCAATCCACGCCTTACCTTTTTAAAATTTTTTGTTGTCCATATTTTTTTTTTTGGAGATTAAATGGCTTCTTGGTGCCCCCCTTTTTAAGGGGGGGCCTTGCTTTTCCCAAAAGTCCCGCCTCACAGTGCGTGGGAGATGCATCACCCTCCGCTCCCCTTCCTGACAAGTCTGCACTGCGTACCCATCCCGCAGAAAACACTTTTAAGAGACGGTCCGGGTTTTTGCGGTCTTTTTGGGGGCCCCCCCTAAAACCTTTTTTTTGGAACAATGGAACCTCCCCCTTTTGAATTTTTTTTTTGGGGGAAAGTTGTTGACTGGGGTTTCAATCTTTCTAGCTGCGAACCTTCCCGTTAGGCATTTTTGTCATTGCAAGGGTGACGCAGTGTTTCTTTAGAGTAACCGGGTTAACAAAAAGAAAAAATGATGCCAAGCCCCAAACCCCCTTTTTTAATTTTTCCTGGTGTCTTCTTACTTAATCTGAAGTTTTTTTTCCCAGCCAGCCCTCTTCAACACCCACACCTTTTTTAAAAGGAAAAAAACCCCAAAAAAAAGGGGTTTTGGGGGTCCTTTTAAGGAGGGGGGCAAGGGTGTTTTTTTTTTTTTGGGGAAAAATTTCATTTTCAAAAAAAATTTTTTTGACAAAAAAAAAATTTTGCTGTTAAGTGATCACTCTTTATAACATTCTGGAGTATATAAAATTGCCATTAGAAAAAGTGAAGCGAGATTTTTGAAAAAATTTTAAATATTTGTGTTTTTTAAATTTTTTGCCTGACTGTAACCCTTTTTTTAAAAAATTGAAGAAAACCCCTTTGATAAAATTTTTAATACTTTTTAAAACAGGTAATTACTTTTTCTTGCAATGGCGCAACTTTAACTGTCGACACAGGTTTCTTTTTAAAAAGAAAAAAAAGGGGCGACTTAGGGAAACAGTAATCAAAAATTGGGCTTATAACCCCTAGTGCAGAGCCTTTTGCAGCTTAATGAGGGGTTTTTTTTTAAAAATTTTTGATCACTGTCACTTTTGGGTTTTAACTCTGGAACGTTTTAAAAAAAATCATTGATTCCTGAGACTTTTTTTTTTCGTGACAAAGTACTTCACTTTAGGGGAAAAAAAATTTTTTTTACATACTTGCTTTTATTTATAAAAAAACGGAAATTAAAGCAAAAATTTTAAAAAATTTTGCAATTTTAAACTTAAAATTTTTTTTGCCCCTTAAAAACAGACAAAATGTCACCCCAAAAATTTTAATAAATAAATTTTTTCCCCCGTCTATTTCATCAGCACAATTTTTGGAACAAAAATTTTTTTTTTTTGAAGTTATAAAAAGGGTTTAAAAATTACCAGCGATTTTCTTTTTTTTCAACCCCTTTTTTTTTTTTTGGGACCCAACTTTTGAAGTCATTTTTAGGGTCTAATGATAGAAAATACCCAAAAGTACCCTTTTAAAAAAATGAAAAACCCCCCAAGGTGCTCAAAAAAACCCCATTCAAAAAGTTTATTAACCCTTTTCGTGCTTCACGGAACTGAAGCAAGTGGAAAAGGGAAAAAAAATTTAAAATTTAACTTTTTTTGCAAAAAATTTATTCGGAAATAATTTTTTTTATTTCAAAAAGCGTTAAAAGAAAAAGAACCCCAAAATTTTTTTTTAAAATTTTCCCAAAAAATTTCGCAATAAACCCCTAGTGGGGGTTTAAAACCCCCTTTTTTGGGGGCAAAGGCAGAGGTCGCAAGGGGGAAAGGGGGGCCGTTTGATTTTTTAAAAGCAGAAATTTTCTGGATCCCTGTCCGTTGTAAAAGGCCCTGATGTGCAAAAAAGGGAAACCCCCCAAATGACCCCATTTTGGAAACTAACCCCCAAAAGGGCCTTAAACTTTTATTTTGGTTTACATTTGAAACTCCAAAAACTTTTACAGAAGTTTATAAAAGTAAACCGTGAAAAAAAAAAATCATATTTTTTTCCACAAAAAAGATCTTTTCACTCCCGGCCTTGCTCCCAAAGTCTCCGCCTCACAGTGCTTTCAATGCACTTACACCCCCCGCCATTCCCGAGCCAAAAACCCGCCTGCTGGTAGCCCGACCCCAGCTGAAACACTTTTTAAAAAAGGGCCTCGCTTGTGGCTTTCTTGGCGCCTAAGCCTTTTTTTGGGGGCAATGGAACCCCCTCCTTAATTTCTTTTTTTTGCGATAGATTTTTACTGAGGTCAATCTTTCTAGCACCCATACCCTTTCCCGTTAGGCCCTTTTTTTGCTTGCAAAAGATGACTGGGCCCGTTTCTTTAGAGATAACCATGGTTAAAAAAAGGAAAAAAATGATGCCAAGCACCCCCCCCTTTTTTTAAAAATCCCCCCGGTGTCCCTGCTTATTAAACATGACAGATTTATTTTCCAGCCCCCTTTTTCCCCAACAACACCCCCACCCGTGTTAAGGAGCAATCACTGAAAAAGAGGTTACTGGGGGTTTTTGGAGGGGGTGCAATGAAATTAAATGTGTTTTGGGGGTTTAAAATTCATTTTTTAGCCCCAAAAATTTTCTTTTCAATTTTTTGCTGTTTAATGATACTCTTAAAAACATTCTGGAGTAAAAATTTTTTAAAAAAAACCCTTTGAAAAAGGGGGCAGTAACTTGGGAAAAAAATTAAAAATTTTTGTCATTCTCAAAAAATTTTGGCCAAACTGTACATACACACACACGTACAAAACACCACAGACACACCTTCCACCTGTCCCGTCCGCGCGCCTCTGCCACAGCCGGCCCCTGAAAAAAAGACGTCATTCAGTGGCCCCGCTGTAGAGGGGGGGCAGGCGCCCCTGACCCGGGGGCGGCGCGGGGGGACGGGAGCGGAGTAAATTTTTCCAGCTGCTCCGGGGCCCTGAGCAAAAAGGGGGGGGGGAGTGGCGGCGCGACACCGCTCCCCCCCCTAACGGGTGCCCCATGCCCGAAAGGGGAGTGGCCCCCCCAAAAAACCCGGGCCCAGGCAAAATTTTTTTGGGGGCCCCCCTGGCCCCGGGTTTTTTCAAACCCCCCAAATTTAAAACAGGGGTTTTTTCTTACACTTACAAAAAGTGTGAAAAAACTTAAAATATTCTTTTTTTCTAGGTTCTTCAAAGAACCCCTTTTGCTTTGATTACTCTTTGCACGCAGAAAAGGTGAACGGATGGACTCTACATGCCTGTTCCCACCGTGAAGCATGGAGGAGGTGTGATGGTGTGGGGGTGCTTTGCAGGTGACACTGTTGGGGATTTATTGAAAATTGAAGGCATACTGAAGCAGCATGGCTACCACAGCATCTTGCAGCGGCATGCTATTCCATCCGGTTTGTGTTTAGTTGGACCATCATTTATTTTTCAACAGGACAATGACCCCAAACACACCTCCAGGCTGTGTAAGGGCTATTTAACCAAGAAGGAGAGTGTTGGGTGCTACCCAGATGACCTGGCCTCCACAGTCACCAGACCGGAACCCAATCGAGATGGTTTGGGGTGAGCTGGATCGCTCACCGCTTCAATTTTGAATAAATCCCCAACAGTGTCACCAGCAAAGCACCCCCACACCATCACACACCACCTCTTCATGCTTCACAGTGGGAACCAGGCATGTAGAGTCCATCCGTTCACCTTTTCTGCGTGCAAAGCAGTAATCAAAGCAAAAGGTGGCTACTTTGAAGAACCTAGAATATAAGACATGTTTTCAGTTGTTTCACACTTTTGTAAAGTGTAAATGTATAATTCCCATGTGTTTAATTCATAGTTTTGATGCCTTCAGTGTGATTCTACAATTTTCATAGTCATAAAATACAGAAGAATCTTTGAATGAGAAGGTGTGTCCAAACTTTGTCTGTACTGTATAAAGATAATGTGGATTTCTCTGGAATAAGATATCAAGGTATCTCTTTATTCAGCTTCCTATGACCTATAGTATATCCCATATAAAACGGTTTAGGAGGGTTTTCATCCTACTGATTCCCTTTAACCCCTTACCAACATTGACGTACAGTTACGTCATATACCAGCTTCACAAATTTGATGCGGGCTCAGGAACTGAACCCGTATCTTGTCGGCAGAAGATAGCTGTTTTTATATTCAGCGGCATTTACTGAGCTGGTCGGGGAGGGTGCGTCATTCCCATGTGACCACTGGCGCTCCTGTGACACAATCGTGAGGTGCCGATGGGTTGCCATGACAGCCAGGGGTCTGCTAAAATCCCCATGCCTGTCATGACTGTCCTTTTGTGAACGCCAGCTTCTGGCTGGTATTCATAGGAGACCGTGATTTTTGCTACATATAGCAGTACTGTGGTATTTAGTGACCGCTGCAGCTAATCAGCAGTCACTGACTGGCTACAGCGGTCATGTACACCCTGCTGGGTGTTGATGCTAGATTACTGAAATAGGTTGTCTAGCTTTTTTGTTGCACTGATCTGAGCCTATTAATATTAACCTGGAAAACCCGTTTATGGCTGCGAATTCCTTACATCACTTTACAGATTTTATTGTTAAAACAGTCAGGCCCGCATCCTGCACGTCCTCCAATAACCACACACGGCTGCCGGTCCCCATTACTGCCCGCCACCATACTGTTCCCATAGACCTCCTCCATAGACACGTCATAGTGACACAGAGAGAAACCTTCAGGCCGCATCCTGCATGTCCTCCAATAACCACACACGGCTGCCGTCCTCATTACTGCCCGCCACCAGCACAATGGGGCACACCGAGAATTCTGTCCCGTGTCATTACAAATATGTGTATACCAGGACAAAAACCCCACAAGAAACACCCTCGTCACTTTCCTATTTAATTCCCAACATGGGTCCAACATCCATCCATCATTCAGGTGACCGCTGCAGCCAATCTGTGGCCTCACGTGCCAGACATCACCGCAGGGACCAATGATTGGCTGCAGGGGCAGTCTCTGCAGGACTGAAGGGGAATCACACCGCCATTATTCACATTTCGGGATCTGGTTATTGCAGGTCCCCACAATCGCTCAGTGAGATATGGGGGCAGCCGGGACCCTGGCCAGTGGGTGATGCTTGCCCCTTAAAGGGATTGTCTGATGGAAACAAGTTACCGCCTATCCACATGACAGGTGAGGACTGATTGACTGGTGGGGCTCCAAGTGCTGGACCTGCCCCAATCGGCACAATGGGGTCCACCATAACCCTCATTAGAAAGGGGCGGCCATGAGCGTGTGACCGGCACGCGGCTCTTTCCGGCAGCCCATAGGGGGTACAATAGGGGTATTGTGGGTCCAATCTAAGGTAGAAAAGCCCCTCGTTCCGCTGATCGGAGCGGGTCCCAGCGGTCGGACCCCTGGATGGGCGATACTTCTATTCCACAGACAACCCCTTTAAGTATCTGACCAACTACCAGAAAAGTGGATGAAGAAAGCAAAAAGGAACTGTCCATCTAATGTACCACAACCAGAGTGCATGGCGGGAGAAGCGCCCGGCTCCGGTACACAGGCCACTATGTGCCAGCAGGGCGGTGAGGGTGTGCGGGGCTCACCTGTGTCGGGGTCCTGGCTCTGGTGAAGTCTGGGGCGCAGCCTGGCGGCCGGCACAGTGCAGGGCGCACACGGTCCCCAGCAGCAGCGCGCACACAGCGCCCCCAGGTACAAGGCACAGCGCAACAGCAGGACGGTGAGGCACAGCTCCCCGGAAGCGCCCCCTCCTGGCTGCCCAGTCTCCTGCCCCAGCATGTGTATCACTGACAGGAGCAGCAGCCCAAACACTGCGGCCAGCATGAGAAGAGAGGACGAGCCGCGGAGGCTGCACTCTGCTGCTCCGGGCACCGCTTCCAGGGAGCCTCCTCTGTGCAGCCGAGGATGCCCGGGGCTCCCCGCTCCCTGCAGAGGGCTCCGGAGCCCGGGTCAGTGCCGGCTGAGCCATGCCTGCCATGAAGATTCATAGCGCTCCGGCAGCATCCCCCGCCGCAGCCAGGTGCTCATCTCTGCCCGGGCCGGCTCCTCTCCTCAGCGTACTCCGCGCAGTCTCCGCCCTAATCCCCGCTGTCAGCCGCACTCCTCTCATCCCGCCCCCAGCGAGGCGGAGCCCGCGCACAGCCAGTGTGAGGTCCCGCTAGTGTGAGGCTGTGACCAGTGCCAAACCGGCGGAGATCTGTGCCAAGCCGGCGGAAATCTGTGCCAAGCCGCGGAGATCTGTGCCAAGCCGGAGACCTGCTGCCGTGATGTGCCGCTGTGTGACCTGTCCTATACCGACTGTGATGTGCCGCTGTGTGACCTGTCCTATGCCTGCTGTGATGTGCCGCTGTGTGACCTGTCCTATACCGGCTGTGATCTGCCGCTGTGTGACCTGTCCTATACCGGCTGTGATCTGCCGCTGTGTGACCTGTCCTATACCGGCTGTGATGTGCCGCTGTGTGACCTGTCCTATACCGGCTGTGATGTGCCGCTGTGTGACCTGTTCCTATCCGCTGTGATGTGCCGCTGTGTGACCTGTCCTATGCCTGCTGTGATGTGCCGCTGTGTGACCTGTCCTATACCGGCTGTGATGTGCCGCTGTGTGACCTGTCCTATACCGGCTGTGATGTGCCGCTGTGTGACCTGTCCTATACCGGCTGTGATGTGCCGCTGTGTGACCTGTCCTATACCGGCTGTGATGTGCCGCTGTGTGACCTGTCCTATACCGCTGTGATGTGCCGCTGTGTGACCTGTCCTATGCCTGCTGTGATGTGCCGCTGTGTGACCTGTCCTACCTGCGTTGGCCCCTGTGTGCCTTCCTATACCGGCTGTGAGTGCCGCTGTGTGACCTGTCTATGCCCGCTGTGATGTGCCGCTGTGTGACCTGTCTATACGGCTGTGATGTGCGCTGTGTGACCTGTCCTTTTCCGCTGTATGTGCCGCTGTGTGACCTGTCCTTTTACCGGCTGTGATGTGCCGCTTTTGACCTGTTCTTCCGCTGTAATGTGCCGCTGTGTGGGCCTGTCCTATTTCCCGGGGTGATGTGCCGCTGTGTGACCTGTCCTATCCGTGTATGTGCCGCTGTGTGCCTGTCCTATACGGTGTGAGTGCCGCTGTGTGACCCTTTCCCATCCGGTGTGATGTGCCCTGTGTGACCTGTCCTAAGCCGGTGATGTGCCCTCTTGTGGACTGTCCCCATACGGCTGTGATGGGGCCGCTGTGTGACTGTCCTATGCCTGCGTGATGTGCCGCTGTGGGACCTGTCCTATACCGGTGTGATGTGCCCTGTGTGACCTGTCCTATGCCTGCTGTGATGTGCCGCTGTGTGACCTGTCCTAGCGCTGTAAAGTGCCGCTGTGTGACCTGTCCTATCGCGCGTGTGTGCCGCTGTGTGACTGTCCTATGCCGTGCTGTGATGTGCCGCTGTGTGCCTGTCCTATACCGGCTGTGATGTGCCGCTGTGTGACCTGTCCTATACCGGCTGTGATGTGCCGCGTGTGCCTCAATCCCCTGTGATTTGCCGCTTTGACCTCTATCCGGCTGTGATGGCCGCTGTGTGACCTTCCTATCCGCTGTGATGTGCCGCTGTGTGACCTGTCCTATCCGGGTGAGATGTGCCCTGTGTGACCTGTCCTATACCGGCGTGATGTGCCCTGTGTGACCTGTCCATACCGGCTGTGATGTGCCGCTGTGTGACCTGTCCTTCCGGCTGTGATGTTTCCGCTGTGTGACCTTCCTATACCCTGTGATGTGCCGCTGTGTGACCTGTCCTATACCGGCTGTGATGGCCGCTGGGTGGGCCTGTCCTATACCGGGTGTGATGTGCGCTGTGTGACCTGTCCCTTTTCCGGCTGTGAGTGCCGCTGTGTGACCTTCCCCATCCGGCTGTGAGGTCCCTGTGTGACCTGTCCTATACCGCTGTGATGTGCCGCTGTGTGCCTTCCATGCCTGCTGGTGATGCCGCTGTTGACCTCCTATCCCGGCTGTGATGTCGCTGTGTGACCTGTCCTATGCCTGCTGTGAGGTGCCGCGTGTGACCTGTCCTATACCGCTGTATGTGCCGCGTGTGACCGTCCATGCCTGCCCGTGATGTGCCGGGTGTGTGACCTGTCCTATACCGGCTGTGATGTGCCGCTGTGTGACCCGTCCGCCTGCTGTGATGTGCCGCTGTGTGACCTGTCCCAACGGCTGTGATGTGCCGCTGTGGACCTGTCTATGCCGCTGTAATTGCCGTGTGTGAACCTGCCTATACCGGGTGTGATGTGCCGCTGTGTACCTGTTCTATCCGGGTGAATTGCCCTGTGTGACCGCCTATAACCGGCTGTGATTGCCCCTGTGTGACCTGTCCCATACCGGCTGTGAGTGCCGCGTGTGGCCTGTCCAACCGGCGTGATGTGCCGCTGGTGGCCTGTCCTACCCGGCGTGATGTGCCGCTGTGTGCCTGTCCTATGCCTGCGTGATGTGCCGCTGTGTGGCCTGCCTATACCGGCGTGATGTGCCGCTGTGGGGACTGTCCCTTGCCTGCGTGTGGGGCCCCCTGTGTGACCGTCCTTCCGCGTGATGTGCCGCTGGGGTGACCTGTCCTTGCCTGCGTGATGTGCCGCTTTTCCTGTGACCTGTCCTATGCCTCTGTAATGTGCCCCTGTGTGACCTGTCCTTCCGGGCTGTGATGTGCCCGCTGGTGACCGTCCTATCCGCTGTGATGTGCCGCTGTGTGCCTGTCCTCCGCTGTGATGTGCCGCTGTGTGACCGTCCTATACCGCTGTGATGTGCCGCTGTGTGACCATCTATGCCTGCTGTGATGTGCCCTGTGTGACCTTCCTATCCGGGTGTGATGTTTCCGCTGTGTGACCTGTCCTATGCCTGCTGTGAGTCCGCTGTGTGACCTTTCCTATCCGGGTGGAGGGCCGCTGTGTGACCCTTCCTTACCGCTTTTTGATTGCCCTGTGTGACCTGTCCTATCCGCTGTGATGTGCGCGGGTGACCTTCCCTTTTCCGCGTGATGTGCCCTGTGTGACTGCCTATCGCTGTGATGGGCCCTGTGGACCTGTCCTAGCCGCTGTGATTTTGCACTGTGTGACCTTCCTATACCGCGGTGATTTCCGCTGTTGACCTGTCCATCCGCTGTGATGTGCCGCTGTGTGACCTGTCCAAAGCCGCTGTGATGTGCCCTGTGTGACCTGTCCTTCCGGGTGTAATGTGCCGCGTGTGACCTGCCTATGCCTCTGTAATGTGCCGCTGTGTGACCTTTCCCCATGCCAACTGTAAGTCCCCTGTGTACTTTCCCACGCCTGCTTAATTGCCCCTGTGTGACCTGCCAAAAGCCGGCTGGGGGTGTCCGTGTGTGACCTGTCCTCCCCGGGGTGTGATGTCCGCTGTGGGACCTTTTTTTAAGCCCTGTAAAAGTGCCCCGTGGCCCCCTTTCCCCAACCCCTGCTGTAGTGCCGCCGTGTAAAACCCGCCCCAAAGCCTCCCCGTAGGCCCCCTGTGTGACCTGCCCCTTTTTCCTGCTGTGATGTGCCGCTGTTTACCAGTCCTATCCTGCTGTGATGTGCCGCTGTGTGCCCCGCCCCATGCCTGCTGTGATGTGCCTTTTTTGTACCTGTCCTATGCCCCCTGTATTTTCCCCCTGTTTGCCCTTTTTTCCCAGCCGCTTATGGGGCCCTTTTGTGACCTGCCCTTTTTCCGCTGTGATTGCCGCTGTGTGACCTGTTTTTTTGCCGGGGTGGGGGGCCCCCGTGTCCCGGGGCTTTTTGCTGCTGTGTGCCCTTTCCCCAAACCCCGCTGTAAAAAGGCCACTGTTTATTTTTCCTATCCTGCTGTAAAATTTCACGTGTGACCTGTCAATGCCGCGTGATGTCCCAAAATGTGTGACCAGTCACCATCCTATGCCTGCTGTGATGGCAGCTGTTTGACCTGCCCTTTTTCTGCTGTAATGTGCCACGGTACTTTCCTACCCCTGCGTGGTCCCACTGTGACCGCCTATGCGGCTGTGATGGGGCCGCGGGGGAACCTGTCCAAATGCGGCTGTGATGTCCGCTGGTGACCTGTCCATCCCTGCGTGAGGGCCGCTGGTCCCCGCCAAATCCAGCAAAAAATTTCCCACTGTGTGACCTGCCCCTATCCCGGGGGGTTTGAGTGCCGCGTGTACCCCCCCCTATGCCGCAAAATGTGCCCGTGACCTTTTCCCATGCCGCTAGTGCCCGCTGTTGCCCTTTTCCTACCTTTCGTATGTTTCCCGCTGTGTCCTTTAAAAACCCGGCTGTGATGTCCGCTGTGTCCTTTCCCAATCTGCTGTGCCTTTCCCCAAATCCTGCTGAAGGGTGCCCTTGTGCCTGTCCTTTTCCTGCTGTATGTCCCACTGGTGACCTGTCCAAATGCCTGTTTGTGATGTGCCATTTTGGCCTGCCCAATGCTGGCTTGATTCCGTGTGTCCCTTTCCCTATGCGCTGTGTGGCCCCTGTTGACCTGCCTATGCCTCGGGTAATTGCCGCTGTGGACCTTTTCCCCCCCCGGGCTGTAAGTCCCGGGGGGAAACCTTTCCTATACGGTGTAATTGCCCTGTTTGCCCTTTTTCTATCCGGGGCTGTAATTGCTGCTGTGTGTTTCTTTCTACCCGCTGAAAAGTCCGCTGGTGACCTGCCCTCCCCCCGGGGCTGTAATGTGCCGCTGTGTAAACCTTTCTAGCCACTGTAAGTCCGCTGTGTGACCGGGTCCAACCCGGGGCTGAAAAGGGCCCCGCTGGGGTGACCCCCTAGCCCGAACCATCATTTTTTTGGGGAAAATTTCACACTAACCTAAACCCGCTTGGATTGTGGCCTCTCCATTTTTCCTCCAAAATCTGGGCCCCGATTTCCAAAGACCATTGTGAAGTTTCAAACCCCCGGATGGTTTGGGGATCAGTGATCTCTGGTTACCCTGTTTTTTTTAAAAAACCAAAGTCACGCACCTCAAAACCGGGGAAAATTTTAGAGATTTTTTTCTTCCCTTGCCGAAAAGCTTTTTGGGGGGAGGAAATTTCTTTCCCAGCAGGGCTTGGCACCCCCAAAGCCAAAAGTAGCAATCTTGGTTTACAAAACAGTATCTCTTGCTTGATGGCCCCGCAAACTTACCTGACCTTAACCCCAAAGAATCTAGGGGGTTTTGTGAAAGAAAAGGGGAAACACCAACCCCCAAAAAAGCAGACGACAAGGTTGCAACCCAAAACAACCGGGTTCCCCCAAACCCCTTTTAAAGTGCCACAGGGTTTAACGCCCCCCTGCTGCATTGAGCAGTACTGAGCCAAAGGACCCCCACCAATATTGAGTTTCCTTTTCTGAATACACATTTCAGTTGGGGCCAAAATTTCGAATTTTTTAAAAAAATTTTTAAGCTTGTTTTAAATTTTCTAATTTACTGAATAATGACTTTTGGGGGGTTTTTTTTTTGGGGGAAGCCATAATCATCAACATTTTAAAAAAAAAACTGAAATAACACTTACCAATAACATAGAGTTTCACTTTTTGTTTGAAAACGAAATAAATTAACTTTT
>JARQOD010000001.1:113906858-113944307 GCA_033576555.1 Oophaga sylvatica | reverse complement strand
CTGCTGTATGTGCCGCTGTGTGGCCTGTCCTATACCGCTGTGATGTGCCGCTGTGTGACCTGTCCTATACGCTGTGATGTGCGCTGTGTGGCCTGTCCTATGCCTGCTGTGATGTGCCGCTGTGTGGACCTGTCCTATCCCGCCTGTGATGTGCCGCTGTGTGACCTGTCTATGCCTGCTGTGATGTGCCGCTGTGTGACCTGTCCTATACCGGCTGTGATGTGCCGCTGTGTGACCTGTCCTATACCGCTGTGATGTGCCGCTGTGTGACCTGTCCTATACCGGCTGTGATGTGCCGCTGTGTGACCTGTCCTATCCGCTGTGATGTGCCGCTGTGTGACCTGTCCTATACCGGCTGTGATGTGCCGCTGTGTGACCTGTCCTATACCGCTGTGATGTGCCGCTGTGTGACCTGTCCTATACCGGCTGTGATGTGCCGCTGTGTGACCTGTCCTATACCGGCTGTGATGTGCCGCTGTGTGACCTGTCCTATACCGGCTGTGATGTGCCGCTGTGTGACCTGTCCTTTACCGGCTGTGATGTGCCGCTGTGTGACCTGTCCTATACCGGCTGTGATGTGCCGCTGTGTGACCTGTCCTATACCGGCTGTGATGTGCCGCTGTGTGACCTGTCCTATACCGGCTGTGATGTGCCGCTGTGTGACCTGTCCTATACCGGCTGTGATGTGCCGCTGTGTGACCTGTCCTATGCCTGCTGTGATGTGCCTCTGTGTGACCTGTCCTATACCGGCTGTGATGTGCCGCTGTGTGACCTGTCCTATGCCTGCTGTGATGTGCCGCTGTGTGACCTGTCCTATACCGGCTGTGATGTGCCGCTGTGTGACCTGTCCTATGCCTGCTGTGATGTGCCGCTGTGTGACCTGTCCTATACCGGCTGTGATGTGCCGCTGTGTGACCTGTCCTATGCCTGCTGTGATGTGCCGCTGTGTGACCTGTCCTATACCGGCTGTGATGTGCCGCTGTGTGACCTGTCCTATGCCTGCTGTAATGTGCCGCTGTGTGACCTGTCCTATACCGCTGTGATGTGCCGCTGTGTGACCTGTTCTATGCCAGCTGTAATGTGCCGCTGTGTGACCTGTCCTATACCGGCTGTGATGTGCCGTTGTGTCACCTGTCCTATACCGGCTGTGATGTGCCGCTGTGTGACCTGTCCTATACCGGCTGTGATGTGCCGCTGTGTGACCTGTCCTATACCGGCTGTGATGTGCCGCTGTGTGACCTGTCCTATGCCGGCCGTGATGTGCCGCTGTGTGGCCTGTCCTATGCCTGCCGTGATGTGCCGCTGTGTGGCCTGTCCTATGCCTGCCGTGATGTGCCGCTGTGTGGCCTGTCCTATGCCTGCCGTGATGTGCCGCTGTGTGACCTGTCCTCTGCCTGCCGTGATGTGCCGCTGTGTGACCTGTCCTCTGCCTGCCGTGATGTGCCGCTGTGTGACCTGTCCTCTGCCTGCCGTGATGTGCCGCTGTGTGACCTGTCCTATGCCTGCTGTGATGTGCCACTGTGTGACCTGTCCTATGCCTGCTGTGATGTGCGCTGTGTGACCTGTCCTCTGCCTGCTGTGATGTGCCGCTGTGTGACCAGTCCTATGCCTGCTGTGATGTGCCGCTGTGTGACCTGTCCTGTGCCTGCTGTGATGTGCCGCTGTGTGACCAGTCCTATGCCTGCTGTGATGTGCCTCTGTGTGACCTGTCCTATGCCTGCTGTGATGTGCCGCTGTGTGACCTGTCTATGCCTGCTGTGATGTGCCGCTGTGTGACCTGTTCTATGCCGGCTGTGAGGGGCCGCTGTGTGACCTATCATATGCTGCTGTGTGACCTGTGCTATGCCTGCTGTGATGTGCCACTGTGTGACCTGTCCTATGCCTGCTGTGATGTGCAGCTGTGTGACCTGTCCTATGCCTGCTGTGATGTGCCACTGTGTGATCTGTCCTATGCCTGCTGTGATGTGCCACTGTGACCTGTCCTATGCCTGCTGTGATTTTGCAGCTGTGTGACCTGTCCTATGGATGTGCCGCTGTGTGACCTGTCATATGCTGCTGTATGACCTGTCCTATGCCTGCTGTGATGTGCCGCTTGTGGACCTGTCCTATGCCTGCTGTGATGTGCCACTGTGTGACCTGTCCTATGCCTGCTGTAATGTGCCGCTGTGTGACCTGTCCTATGCCTGCTGTAATGTGCCGCTTTGTGACCTGTCCTATGCCAACTGTGATGTGCCGCTGTGTGACCTGTCCTACGCCTGCTGTAATGTGCCGCTGTGTGACCTGTCCTACGCCGGCTGTGATGTGCCGCTGTGTGACCTGTCCTACGCCGGCTGTGATGTGCCGCTGTGTGACCTGTTCTATGCCGGCTGTGATGTGCCGCTGTGTGACCTGTCCTATGCCTGCTGTGATGTGCCGCTGTGTGACCTGTCCTATGCCTGCTGTGATGTGCCGCTGTGTGACCAGTCCTATGCCTGCTGTGATGTGCCGCTGTGTGACCAGTCCTATGCCTGCTGTGATGTGCCTCTGTGTGACCTGTCCTATGCCTGCTGTGATGTGCCGCTGTGTGACCTTTCCTATGCCTGCTGTGATGTGCTGCTGTGTGACCTGTCCTATGCCTGCTGTGATGTGCCGCTGTGTGACCTGTTCTATGCCGGCTGTGAGGGGCCGCTGTGTGACCTGTCATATGCTGCTGTGTGACCTGTCCTATGCCTGCTGTGATGTGCCACTGTGTGATCTGTCCTATGCCTGCTGTGATGTGCAGCTGTGTGACCTGTCCTATGCCTGCTGTGATGTGCCACTGTGTGACCAGTCACCAGTCATATGCCTGCTGTGATGTGCAGCTGTTTGACCTGTCCTATGTCTGCTGTAATGTGCCACTGTGTGACCTTTCCTATGCCTGCTGTGATGTGCAGCTGTGACCTGTCCTATGCTGGCTGTGATGTGCCGCTGTGTGACCTGTCCTATGCTGGCTGTGATGTGCCGCTGTGTGACCTGTCCTATGCCTGCTGTGATGTGCCGCTGTGTGACCTGTCCTATGCCAGCTGTAATGTGCCACTGTGTGACCTGTCCTATGCCGACTGTGATGTGCCGCTGTGTGACCTGTCCTATGCCGGCTGTAATGTGCCGCTGTGACCTGTCCTATGCCTGCTGTGATGTGCCGCTGTGTGACCTGTCCTATGCCTTCTGTGATGTTTCCCGCTGTGTGACCTGTTCTACGCCGGCTGTGATGTGCCGCTGTGTGACCTGTCATATGCTGCTGTGACCTGTCCTATGCCTGCTGTAATGTGCCACTGTGTGACCTGTCCTATGCCTGCTGTGATGTGCAGCTGTGTGACCTGTCCTATGCCTGCTGTGATGTGCCACTGTGACCTGTCCTATGCTGGCTGTGATGTGCCGCTGTGTGACCTGTCCTATGCGTGCTGTGATGTGCCGCTGTGTGACCTGTCCTATGCCTGCTGTAATGTGCCGCTGTGTGACCTGTTCTATGCCGGCTGTAATGTGCCGCTGTGTGACCTGTCCTATGACGGCTGTAATGTGCCGCTGTTTGACCTGTTCTATGCCGGCTGTAATGTGCTGCTGTGTGATCTGTTCTACGCCAGCTGTAATGTGCCGCTGTGTGACCTGTCCTACGCCGGCTGTAATGTGCCGCTGTGTGACCTGTTCTATGCCAGCTGTAATGTGCCGCTGTGTGACCTGTCCAATGCCGGCTGTAATGTGCCGCTGTGTGACCTGTCCTATGTCCCGAACCATCACTGATTGTGGAAACTTCACACTAGACCTCAAGCCGCTTGGATTGTGGCCTCTCCATTCTTCCTCCAGACTCTGGGACCTTGATTTCCAAAGACTATTGTGAAGTTTCTACAATCTGTGATGGTTTGGGGAGTCATGTGATCTGCTGGTGTAGGGCCACTGTGTTTTATCAAGACCAAAGTCAGCGCAGCTGTCTACCAGGAAATTTTAGAGAGCTTCATGCTTCCCTGTGCCGACAAGCTTTTTGGAGATGGAAATTTCATTCTCCAGCAGGACTTGGCACCTGTCCACACTGCCAAAAGTAGCAATACATGGTTTACAAACAACAGTATCTCTGTGCTTGATTGGCCAGCAAACTTACCTGACCTTAACCCCATAGAGAATCTATGGGCTATTGTGAAGAGAAAGATGAGAAACACCAGACCCAACAATGCAGACGAGCTGAAGGTTGCTATCAAAGCAACCTGGGCTTCCATAACCCCTCAGCAGTGCCACAGGCTGATCGCCTCCATGCTGCATTGATGCAGTACTTGATGCCAAAGGAGCCCCGACCAAGTATTGAGTGCCTTTACTGAATACACATTTCAGTTGGCCAACATTTCGAATTTTAAAATAGTTTTTCAAGCTGGTGTTATAAAGTATTCTAATTTACTGAGATAATGACTTTTGGGTGTTCATTGGCTGTAAGCCATAATCATCAACATTAACAGAAATAAACACGTGAAATAGATCACTTGACTCTATATAACATATGAGTTTCACTTTTTGTATTGAAGAACTGAAATAAATTAACTTTTTAATGATATTCTAATTTTGTGAGATGCACCTGTAAGTCTCAAGATTCTGTTTAACCTGTTTAGTTTGTCCATTACACTGTGGATAAAATGCAGAAGAGAATGACAGGTGGGTCCCCAAACGCGTGCAAAACGCCCTCCAAATTTTTAAAATAAACTGCACCCCGTCGGACACAATATCGGTAGGGATCCCATGTAATGTTACTATCTCCTTGATGAAAATTTGCGCCAAGTTCTTGGCGTTAGGTAAAATGGGTAGCGCAATAAAATATGACATCTTACTAAAATTGTCCACCACCACCAAATTTACAGTATTACCTGCCTACACAGGTAGATAGATAAGTGATAAAATCGACTGACAAAATGAGTACAAGGTCTATGAAGATTCGCCAATGGTTGTAGAGACCCAGACGGACGAGATGAGAAGTTTTAGAACGCGCACAGACACTGCAAGCGGCTAAATACCTCCGGACATCCTGATGTACCCCTGACCACCAAAAACGCCAAGTAAGATCTGTGGTGGCTTTATTACCTAGATGTCCGGCCAAGACCGAATTATGATGCTCACTAAGAACTCTCAGACGGAGGTTCACAGGCACAGTTTACCTACTGCAACCTCCTACTCTCTGGCCTCCCCTCTAGCACTCTGGCACCACTCCAATCCATCCTGCACTCTGCTGCCTGACTAATACACCTATCTCCCCGTTATTCCCCAGCCTCTCCTCTCTGCCAAGCCCTTCATTGGCTTCCTATCGTCCAGAGGCTCCAGTTCAAAACCCTAACTATGACATACAAAGCCATCCACAACCTGTCTCCTCCATACATCTGTGACATGGTCTCCCGGTACACACCCATACGCAACCTTCAATCCTCTCAAGATCTCCTCCTCTACTCCCCTCTTATCACTTCTTCCCACAACCGCATACAAAACTCCCGTGCCTCTCCCATACTCTGGAACTCTCTACCCCAACACATCAGACTCGCACCTACCATGGAAACCTTCAAAAAGAACCTGAAGACCTACCTGTTGTGAATGTTTTAGAAATGAATTCTGAGCAGAAGCTCCCTCTAGTGGTTACAAACAGTACTGAACCATTGAATGAGGATTGGCAATCAGGAATCACAGACTGGCTGGATATAAGGGAGGTTCCCTCCTATCATGGTTGCCGGTGATCAATTGTTCTTGTCTCAACGTTGTTTCCTGGTTCACTTGGAAGCTTGCTGAGTCTTGCCTCTTCTCCTGCTCTCAGATAAGATATTTTCTGTTTTTTGTTTTTGTGCTTCCATTTGCATATTTCTCTGCATTTAATAATAAATAATAATCTTTATTTATATAGCGCCATCATATTCCGCAGCGCTTTACAGTTTAACAGTTTCAGAACACAAGTCATAAGTAACAACGTTAACAATACAATAATTACAGCAAAATCAGCCGCTCCTGCTCGTGAGAGCTTACAATCTACAATGAGGTGGGGGAGATACAAAGTACAGGTGTTTATATACAATGGTGCATTTACAATGATGGTCCAGCCATCTTGAGAGTGAGGAATGGAAGGAGATAGTGAATGGGCTACACACACACACACACACTACACAGAATACATAGAATGACTTTGATTAGTGAATGTGATAGGCCGCTCTGAACAAATGTGTTTTGATGGAGCGCCTGAAACCATGCAAATTGTGGATAGTCCTAATTTCTTGGGGTAGAGCATTCCAGAGGATTGGCGCAGCGCAGGAGAAGTCTTGGAGTCGGGAGTGGGAGGTACGGATTAGTGCAGAGGTTAGTCGAAAGTCGTTTGCAGAGCGCAGCAGTCGGTTAGGCCGATAGATAGAAATGAGGGAGGAGATGTAGGGGGGTGCTGCACTGTGGAGAGCTTTGTGGGTGAGAACAAGTACTTTGAATTGGATCCTATAATGAATGGGCAGCCAGTGTAAGGACTGGCGAAGAGCGGACGCGTCCGAGTACCGATTAGCCAGATGGATTACCCTGGCTGCTGCATTAAAGACGGACTGGAGAGGGGATAGTCGAGTAATGGGGAGGCCAAGTAATAGAGCGTTGCAGTAGTCCAGGCGGGAGTGGATCAATGCTACAGTGAGGGTTTTTGTTGTTTCCATGGTGAGAAAAGGGCGGATTCTAGAGATGTTCTTTAGGTGTAGGCGGCAAGAGCGGGCAAGAGATTGTATATGGGAGGTGAAGGAGAGATTGGTGTCAAACATAACACCCAGACAGCGAGCCTGCTGCCGGGGTGTTATTATGGTGCCGCCCACGGGAGAGGGATATGTCAAATTTAGGGAGGTTAGTAGACGGCGGGAGCAGAAGAAGTTCAGTTTTGGAGAGGTTGAGTTTCAGATAAAGAGCGGACATGATGTTGGAGACTGCGGACAGACATTCGGTGGCGTTCTGTAGTACAGCGGGGGTAAGGTCGGGGGATGATGTGTATAGTTGTGCGTCATCAGCATAAAGATGGTACTGAAAGTCAAATCTGCTGATGGTCTGTCCAATTGGGGCTGTGTAGAGAGAGAAGAGAAGGGGGCCAACGACTGAGCCCTGGGGTACACCGACAGTGAGAGTAAGAGAAGATGACGTGGAGCCAGAGAACGAAACACTGAAGGAGCGGTCAGAAAGATAGGAGGAGAACCAGGAGAGAACAGTATCCTTAATACCTAGTGAGTGGAGCCTAGACAGTAGGAGACGGTGGTCAACCGAGTCGAAAGCTGCAGAAAGGTCGAGAAGAATGAGCAAAGAGTGGTCACCGTTACGTTTTGCTGTAAGAAGGTCATTGGTCACTTTGATGAGTGCAGTTTCGGTCGAATGTAGGGGGCGGAAGCCGGACTGTGAAGAGTCTAGGAGGGAGTGATTGGAGAGGTAACGGGTAAGGCGGGAGTAGACTAGGCGCTCCAAAAGTTTAGAGATGAAGGGGAGATTGGAGACCGGTCTGTAGTTGTTTGTGCAGGAAGGGTCGAGAGCGGGTTTCTTTAGTAGTGGAGTAATGATGGAGTGTTTGAAGGCGGATGGGAAAATGCCAGAGGAGAGTGAGAGATTAAAGATTTTAGTTAGGTGAGTTGTGACAACTGGAGAGAGAGACTGGAGGAGATGTGAGGGAATGGGGTCGGTAGTGCATGTAGTCGGACGAGGAAGAGAGGAGTCTGGAGACTTCTTCTGTGATGGGATCAAATGTGGAAAGTGAGCCAGGGGAACAGCAGGGTGGGATGGGAGTCACAGCCCTTGGTGGTTGAGAGCAGATTTCCTGACGGATAGTATCTATTTTTTCTATAAAATGGGAGGCCAGGTCGTCAGCACAAATGTCTGTGATAGGGGCTTGTGCTTTTGGCCTGAGGAGGGAGTGAAAAGTGTCAAAAAGTTTCTTGGGGTTGTTGGCTAGTGAGGAGATCAGGGTGGTGAAGTAGGTCTGTTTGGCGAGGTGAAGGGCAGCATTATAAGTTCTTAACATGAATTTAAAGTGGATGAAGTCTTCTGGTGTGTGGGTTTTTCTCCAAAGGCGTTCAGCACTCCTAGAGCATCGCTGAAGAAGTCGAGTTTGCGATGTGAGCCAGGGCTGTTTTACTGTGTGTTTGGAAGTTCTGAGGGTGAGCGGCGCTACTTGGTCAAGGGTGCTTCTAAGAGTGTTATTGTAGTGATGAACAGCCAGATCAGGACAGGAAAAAGAGGAGATTGGGGACAGTGATGAGTGTAGGGAATCTGAAAGTGTCTGAGGGTTAATGGCTTGTAGATTTCTGAATGTGTGGTAGGTAGGAGTGCGCTGGGGTGGTGGAGGATTTGTGAGCGTGAAGGAGAGAATGTTGTGGTCAGACAGTGGAAGCGGTGAGTTATTTAGGTGGGAGATTGAACAGAGGCGGACAAAGACCAGGTCAAGGGTGTTACCATCCTTGTGTGTCTCAGAGGTTGAAAGCTGTGAGAGGCCTAGAGAAATGGTTAGTGATAGAAGCTGAGATGCAGGTGTGGAAGTAGGGCTGTTAATGGGGATGTTGAAGTCTCCAAGGATAAGGGTTGGTAGTTCTGAGGACATGAAGTGCGGCAGCCAGGCAGAGAAGTGGTCAAGAAACTGGGTGGGCGAGCCTGGGGGCCGATATATGACCGCTACTCTGAGGGAGAGGGGACGAAAGAGCCTGATGGTGTGGACCTCAAAAGAAGGGAATGAGAGTGATGGAATTGGGGGGATGACCTGGAAAGTGCTTTGTGGGGACAGGAGTATGCCGACTCCACCACCATGTCTGTTTGCGGGTCTCGGGGAATGGGAGAACTGTAAGCCACCATAGGAAATGGCAGCAGGGGAGACCGTGTCAGAATCCTGAATCCAGGTTTCAGTGAGGGCCAACAGATGAAGAGAGTTGTTCAGAAAGTAGTTGTGCAGGAAGGTTAGCTTGTTGCATGCAGACCGTGGATTCCAGAGGGCACAATTAAACGAAGGAGATGAGGGAGTGCAAGTAATATTAATAAGATTATTATGGTTTCGATATGAGGTAGGGTAGGGATTGAGGTTGGGGGATGGTGGACCAGGGTTGGGGGAGATGTCCCCTGAAATCAGTAGGAGTAGGAAGATAAAGAGCAGGTAGTTGTTGGAGTTGTAAGTACGTTTTTTCTGTGATGTGTTTGGGCAAGATGGGCTGAGGTTTCTCAGGAAGGTGAGGAGTGCATGGGAACTGTACATGGGAGAGGGAAGTATGGAGGGGCTGATGTGTATGAGTCGTGATGGAGGGGGGATGGGGCGGTGAATGTGGATGGCAAGGGAACACAGGAGGATAGAGGTAATGTACATAATTAAAAAGAAAACAAAAAAACAAGAAACAAATATCCTAAAATAAAATAAAAAATATATTGCAAAACATGCATGAGGTTGTAATAATAATAAGGGTATTTGGTAAACATAATTTTGATCAAATTTTGTTTTTCATAATTAAAAAGAAAGCAAAGTGTGGACTACCTGATTCCAGCCCTGATTAACTGCCATGGATAACTGCCGTTTACACGATGCTTGTCTTCTATGATGCTTTGCTTTCTGTGATGCGTGCACCCCACACATGCGTGCACCCCTTAGACTAGTCCTAAATATATAGCCCACACTACAGGGTTAGGAGAGTGGGATTGTGGGAGCTGGTTTGGGATAATTTGGCAGCTGGGGCCAGCACACCAGGGGGTGGTTAAATGATCAAGGGCCTAGACCTGGCAACATCTATATGCTTTAGCACCTTCCACCTGATAAGATCTAGAGAAGCCCAAATCACAGGATATGAAGCAGTAAGTATTAAACAGTGCTAGAATGAATTATACTAAAGCTTTACCAGGCACATTAAACTATGTTGCAAGATGGTTAAGCAGTGCTTGGCAGCAACTAGAAGTATGGAGTTCATACCAATAGGATATATAGCAGCATGCAACACAGATAGCAGAGATGGGATTGTATCATTCAGCTGATTGCTTCCAGTGAATGCAGTTCATACCAATAGGATATATAGCAGCATGCAACACAGATAGCAGAGATGGGATTGTATCATTCAGCTGATTGCTTCCAGTGAATGCAGTTCATACCAATAGGATATATAGAAGCATGCAACACAGATAGCAGAGATGGGATTGTATCATTCAGCTGATTGCTTCCTGTGAATGCAGTTCATACCAATAGGATATATAGCAGCATGCAACACAGATAGCAGAGATGGGATTGTATCATTCAGCTGATTGCTTCCAGTGAATGCAGTTCATACCAATAGGATATATAGCAGCATGCAACACAGATAGCAGAGATGGGATTGTATCATTCAGCTGATTGCTTCCAGTGAATGCAGTTCATACCAATAGGATATATAGCAGCATGCAACACAGATAGCAGAGATGGGATTGTATCATTCAGCTGATTGCTTCCAGTGAATGCAGTTCATACCTGTGTGAAGAGAGAAGATGAATGTTAATTCCTTGCCATGGATAACTGCCGTTTACATGATGCTTGTCTTCTATGATGCTTTGCTTTCTGTGATGCGTGCACCCATTTCTGTGAGGTTAGCCAGGTTCCCCTTCCCTGGGGGCTTGGGCTCCTCTCATTTCCTCTGGGGCCACTGTTATTTGCTCATTTGACCATCCTCTTCACCCTTGGGTGCCGTTTTTTTCTTTGTGGCCAAAAAGGATGGTTCATTAAGGCCGTGTATTATCGTCACTTGAACAATATCACTGTGAAATATCAATATCCGTTACCCTTGATTTCTGACCTGTTTTCCAGGGTGAAAAGTACTACTTGGTTTACCAAGCTTGACCTCAGGGGGGCATATAACCTTATTCGCATTAAGCACGGGGATGAATGGAAGACAGCGTTTAATACCCCAGAGGGGCATTTTGAGTACCTAGTGATGCCCTTTGGGCTCACTAATGCTCCTTCCGTCTTCCAGTCCTTTATGAATGACATTTTCAGGGATTTTGTGGATACATTTCTGATTGTTTATTTGGATGATATCTTGATTTTTTCCAATGACTGGGACTCTCATGTGAAACATGTTCAGACTGTCTTCCAGATTTTGAGAGAGAATGCTCTGTATGTGAAGGGATCAAAGTGTCTTTTTGGATTACAGAGGATCTCATTTCTGGGATTCATTTTGTCTCCATCTGTTATTGAAATGGACCTGGTCAAGGTTCAGGCCATCTGTGATTGGGTCCAACCTACTTCATTAACCCCTTAACCCCCAAGGGTGGTTTGCACGTTAATGGCCGGGCCAATTTTTACAATTCTGACCACTGTCTCTTTATGAGGTTATAACTCTGGAACGTTTCAACGGATCTTCACGATTCTGAGATTGTTTTCTCGTGACATATTGTACTTCACGTTAGTGGTAAAATTTCTTCCATATAGCTTGCGTTTATTTTTGAAAAAACCGCAAATATGGCGAAAATTTTGCAATTTTCAAACTTTTAATTTTTATTCCCTTAAAACAGAGAAATATGTCACACAAAATAGTTAAGAAATAACATTTCCCACATGTCTACTTTACATCAGCACAATTTTGGAACCAAATTTTTTTTTTCTTAGGAAATTATAAGGGTTAAAAGTTGACCAGCGATTTCTCATTTTTACAACAAAATTTACAAAGCCATTTTTTTTAGGGACCACCTCATATTTGAAGTCACTTTGAGGGGTCTATATAGCAGAAAATACCCAAAAGTGACACCATTCTAAAAACTGCACCCCTCAAGGTACTCAAAACCACTTTCAAGAAGTTTATTAACCCTTCAGGTGCTTCACAGGAGCTGAAGCAACGTGGAAGGAAAAAATTAATATTTTACTTTTTAGCCACAAAAATGATCTATTACAAACTTTTTTTTTATTTTCACAAGGGTAAAAGAAGAAAATGGGCAGATAAAGTTGTGCAATTTCTCCTGAGTACGCCAATAGCCAATATGTGGAGGAAAACCACTGTTTGGGCACACGGCGGAGCTCGTAAGGGAAGGAGCGCCGTTTGACTTTTTCAAACTAAAATTGGCTGGAATTGAGATTGGACGCCATGTCGTGTTTGGAGAGCCCCTGATGTGCCTAAACAGTGGAAACCCCCCACAAGTGACACCATTTTGGAAACTAGACCCCCTAAGGAACTTATCTAGATCTGTTGTGAGCACATTGAACCCCCAAGTGTTTCACAAAAGTTTATAATGCCTGGGTCTGAAAAAAAAAAAAATTTTTTCCACAAAATGATTTTTTAGTCCCAAATTTTTTTCCCAAGGAAATTGGACCCCAAAAGTTGTTGTCCAATTTGTCCTGAGTACGCTGATACCCCATATGTTGGGGGGGGAAACTGTTTGGGCGCACAACAGGGCTTGGAAAGGAAGTAGTAACGTTTTGGAATGCAGACGTTGATGGGGGTCATGTTCCGTTTGCAGTGCCCCAGATGTGCCTAAACAGTGGAAACCCCCACAAGTGACACCATTTTGGAAACTAGACCCCCTAAGGAACTTATCTAGATCTGTTGTGAGCACATTGAACCCCCAAGTGTTTCACAAAAGTTTATAATGCCTGGGTCTGAAAAATAAAAAAAATTTTTTTCCACAAAATGATTTTTTAGTCCCAAATTTTTTTTCCCAAGGAAATTGGACCCCAAAAGTTGTTGTCCAATTTGTCCTGAGTACGCTGATACCCCATATGTTGGGGGGGAAACTGGGCGCACAACAGGGCTTGGAAAGGAAGTAGTAACGTTTTGGAATGCAGACGTTGATGGGGTCATGTTCCGTTTGCAGTGCCCCAGATGTGCCTAAACAGTGGAAACCCCCACAAGTGACCCTATTTTGGAAACTAGACCCCCTAAGGAGCTTATCTAGATCTTTGGTGAGCACTTTGAACCCCAAGTGCTTCACACAAGTTTATAATGCCCGAGCATGAAAATAAAAAATCCAATTTTTTTCCCACAAAAATTATCTTTTAGTCAATAATTTTTTATTTTCCCAAGAGTAACAGGAGAAATTGGACCACAAAAGTTGATGTCCAATTTGTCCTGAGTACACTGATACCCCATATGTGGGGGTAACCACTGTTTGGGCGCACAGCAGAGCTCGGAATGGAAGGAGCACCATTTGACTTTTTCCAAACAAAATTGGCTGGAATTGAGATTGGACGCCATGTTGCATTTGGAGAGCCCCTGATGTGCCTAAACAGTGGAAACCCCCACACAAGTGACCCCATTTGGGAAACTAGACCCCCTAAGAAACTTATCTAGATCTTTGGTGAGCAATTTGAACCCCAAAGTGCTTCACACAAGTTTATAACATAGAGTCGTAAAATTAAAAAATCATATTTTTTCCACAAAAATGATCTTTTCACCCCAATTTTTATTTTCCCAAGGTAACAAGACTCCAAAGTTATTGTGCAATTTGTCCTGAGTACGCTGATACCCATATGTGGAGAAATGGGTAAACCACTGTTAGGTGCATGGCAGAGTTTGGAAGGGAAGGAGCGCCGTTCGACTTTTTCAACACAGAATTGGCTGGATGCCATGTCGTGTTTGGAGAGCTCCTGATCTGCCTAAACAGTGGAAACCCCCAAATATGACACATTTTGGAAACTAGACCCTCAAGGAACTTATCTAGATGTGTGTGAGCACTTTGAACCCCGAAGTGCTTCACAGAAGTTTATAACGTACAGCTGTAAAATAAAATCTTTTTTTTTTTACAAAATGATTTTTTGTCCCCATATTTATTTTCACAAGGGTAACAGGAGAAATTGGACCCCAAAGTTGTTGTCCAATTGTCCTGAGTACGCTGATACCCAATATGTGGGAGAAAACTACTGTATGGGCACACGTCGGGGCTCGGAAGGGAAGTAGTGACGTTTTGGATTGCAGACTTTGATGTAATGGTCTGGGGGAGTCATGTCGCATTTGGAGAGCCCCTGGTGCACCTAAACAGTGGAACAGTGGAAACCCCCACAAGTGACCCCATTTTGGAAAATAGACCCCACAAGGAACTTATCTAGATGTGTGGTGAGCACTTTGAACCCGAAGTGCTTCACAGAAGTTTGTAACGTACAGCCGTAAAAATAAAAATCTTTTTTTTTTTACAAAATGATTTTTTTCGCCCCCAATATTTTATTTTCACAAGGGTAACAGGAGAAATTGGACCCCAAAAGTTGTTGTCCAATTTGTTCTGAGTACGCTGATACCCAATATGTGGGAGAAAACTACTGTATGGGCACACGTCGGGGCTCGGAAGGGAAGTAGTGACGTTTTGGATTGCAGACTTTGATGGAATGGTCTGGGGGCGTCATGTTGCATTTGGAGAGCCCCTGGTGCACCTAAACAGTGGAAACCCCCATAAGTGACCCCATTTTGGAAAATAGACCCCACAAGGAACTTATCTAGATGTGTGGTGAGCACTTTGAACCCCGAAGTGCTTCACAGAAGTTTATAACGTACAGCCGTAAAATAAAAAATCCTTTTTTTTTTACAAAAATGATTTTTTCGCCCCCAATATTTTATTTCACAAGGGTAACAGGAGAAATTGGACCCCAAAAGTTGTTGTCCAATTTGTCATGAGTACGCTGATACCCAATATGTGGGAGAAAACTACTGTATGGGTACACGTTGGGGCTCGGAAGGGAAGTAGTGACGTTTTGGATTGCAGACTTTGATGGAATGGTCTGGGGGCATCATGTCGCATTTGGAGAGCCCCTGATGCGCCTAAACAAGTGACCCCATTTTGGAAAATAGACCCCACAAGGAACTTATCTAGATGTGTGGTGGTGAGCGCTATGAAGCCCAAGTGCTTCACAGAAGTTTATAACGTACAGTCGTAAAAACAAAAAAAACATTTTTTTTTTAAAAATGATATTTTTACCCCCAGTTTTTTATTTTCCCAAGGGTAACAGAAGAAATAGGACAAATTGCACAATAACTCTTGGGGTCCAGAGTACACTGATACCCCATATGCGGGGGTAAACTACTGTTTGGGCGCATGGCAGAGCTCAGAAGTGAAGGAGCACCGTTTGACTTTTTCAATGCAGAATTGGCTGGAATTGAGATCAGACGCCATGTCAGATTTGGAGAGCCCCTGATGTGCCTAAACAGCGGAAACCCCCCAATTGTAACTCCAACCCTAACCCCAACACACCCCTAAACCCTAGTCCCAACCCTAACCACAAACCTAACCCTAATCCCAACCCTAACCCTAATCCTAACTTTAGCGCCAACCCTAACCCTAACTTTAGCCGCAACCCTAACCCTAATGGGAAAATGGAAATAAATACTTTTTTTTAATTTTATTATTTTTCTCTAACTAAGGGGGTGATAAAGGGGGGTTTGATTTACTATTTATAGCAGGTTTTTATGATTGGCAGCTGTCACGCTAAAAGACGCTTTTTATTGCAAAAAATAGTTTTTGCATCATCACATTTTGAGAGCTATAATTTTTGCATATTTTGGCCCACAGAGTCATGTGAGGTCTTATTTTTTGCGGGACGAGGTGACGTTTTTATTGGTACCATTTTGAGCATGTGACGTTTTTGATCGCTTTTTATTTCGATTTTTGGGAGGTTAGAATGAACAAAAATCAGCAATTCATGAATTTCTTTTGGGGGAGGCGTTTATACCGTTCCGCGTGTGGTAAAATTGATAAAGTAGTTTTATTCTTCGGGTTAGTACGATTGCGGCGATACCTCATTTATATCATTTTTTTATGTTTTGGCGCTTTTATAGAATAAAACCAATTTTATATAAAAAATTATTATTTTTGCATCGCTTTATTCTGCGAGCTATAACTTTTTTAATTTTTCGCTGCTGATGCTGTATGGCGGCTCGTTTTTTGCGGGACAAGATGACGTTTTCAGCGGTACCATGTTTATGTTTATTTATATCGGTCTTTTTGATCGCGTGTTATTCCACTTTTTGTTCGGCGGTATGATGATAAAGCATTGATTTTTTGCTTTGTTTTTTTTTAATTTTTTTTAAGGGGTTCACTAAAGGGGTTAACTAATGGGACAGTTTTATAGGGGGGGTCGTTACAGACGCGGCGATACCAAATATGTGTACTTTTATTGTTTTTGTTTTTTTATTTACAGGAAAAAATGAATTTATTGGGGATTTTTTTTTTTTTATGATTTTTTTAAACAATTTTTGTTTTTATTTTTTTAACTTTTTTACTTTGTCCCAGGGTGGGACATCACTGTATGGGGTCAGATCGCTGGTGTGACAGTGTGCACAGCACTCTGTCACACCAGAGTGGATCCGGGGACCTGGAGGGAGGACGGACCCTCGGAACAGCGCGACACATCGCGCTGCTCTGAGGGTCTCAGGGGAGCGCGCAGGGAGCCCCCTCCCTGCGTGATCCTCCCCTGTGCCCCCGGTACACCGTGATCATGTTTGATCGCGGTGTGCCAGGGGTTAATGTGCCGGGAGCGGTCCGTGACCGCTCCTGACACATAGTGCCGGGTGTCAGCTGTGATAATCAGCTGACACCCGGCCGCGATCGGCTGCGCTCCCCCGGGAGCGCGTCCGATCGCTGGGACGTACTATCCTGTCCATGGTCATACGGGCCCAGGTACCATGGACGGGATAGCACGTCAGATGGCAGTAAGGGGTTAAAGGCTCTTCAGAGATTCTTGGGTTTTGCCAATTTTTATCGTAAATTTATTGGTAATTTCTCTGTTATTGTTAAACCATTGACTGATTTGATCAAATAGGGTTCTGATGTGGTGAATTGGCCTCCTGAGGCAGTCTCTGCGTTTCAGGAACCTAAGCAGAGATTCACTTCTGCTCCTGTTCTACGGCAGCCTGATGTTTCTCTGCCATTTCAGGTGGAGGTTGATGCCTCTGAAATTGGGGCAGGTGCCGTTTTTTCCCAAAGAGATCCTGAGACCCCTAAAAGTAACCCTTGTTCCTTTTTCTCTCGAAAATTTTCTCCAACTGAACGTAATTATGACGTGGGTAATTGGGACTTATTGGCCATGAAGTGGGCTTTTGAAGAGTGGAGACATTGGCTGGAGGGAGCCAAACATCAGGTGGTGGTCCTCACGGACCATAAGAATCTGGTTTATCTGAAATCAGCCAAGCGACTTAATCCTAGACAGGCCAGGTGGGCCTTGTTTTTCACACGTTTTAATTTTGTGGTTTCCTTTCTTCCTGGCACTAAGAATGTTAAGGCGGATGCCCTCTCGAGGAGTTTCCTTGCGGACTGTCCTGAGTTATCTGATCCTGCTGTTATTTTGAAAGAGGGTGTAGCTCTTTCCGCCATCTCGCCCAATTTGAGACTGGCTATGGAGGGGTGTCAGGAGGATAAACCCGAGCGCTGCCCTATTGGGAAATTGTTTGTCCCAGACCGGTGGAAAGAGTGTGATGTCTGAGATTCATTGTTCCGCGTTGGCCGGTCATCCCGGAATTTTTGGTACCAGAGACTTGGTGAGTCGGTCCTTTTGGTGGCCTACTTTGTCTCGTGACATCAGGGAATTTGTGCAGTCCTGCGGGACTTGCTCTCGCTCCAAGCCTTGCTCTCGCTTTAGTGGTTTGTTGATGCCATTGCCTGTGCCCAAGAGACCATGGACCCATATCTCTATGGATTTTATTTCCGACCTCCGTTTCTCAGAGAATGACCGTTATCTGGGTGATTTGTGATAGGGTTTCCAAAATGATACATCTTGTGCCATTACCTAAGTTGCCTTCCTCCTCCGAATTGGTGCCTTTGTTCCTTCAGCACGTGGTTCGGTTACACGGCATTCCTGAGAACATTGTGTCTGACAGAAGAGTCCAGTTTGTTTCCAGATTTTGGAGGACTTTTTGTTCTAAACTTGGTGTTCAATTGTCTTTCTCCTCGGCTTTTCATCCTCAGACCAATGGACAAACTGAGAGAACAAACCAGACATTGGAGACTTATCTGAGATGCTTTGTGTCTGCTGATCAAGATGACTGGGTTCTTTTTTGCCTTTGGCTGAGTTTGCTCTTAATAATAGGGCTAGCTCTGCCACTTTGATGTCTCCATTTTTCTGCAATTTTGGGTTTCACCCTCAATTTTCTTCGGGACAGACGGAGGCTTCTGTCTGTCCAGGTGTTGACTCTGTTGTGGAGCGCATGCAGCAGATTTGGGACCAGGTAGTGGAGAGGTTGTCCCTCTCTCAGGAGAGGGCCCAGCGGTTTGCCAACCGGCATAGGACTGATGGTCCTCGGTTTGAAGTGGGGGATTTGGTCTGGTTGTCCTCAAGAAATATCCCTATGAGAGTTACATCTCCTAAGTTTAAGCCTAGGTTCATTGGACCTTATAAGATCATGGAAATTATTAATCCTGTTTCCTTTTTTGCAATTTTCAAACTTTTAATTTTTATTCCCTTAAAACAGAGAAATATGTCACACAAAATAGTTAAGAAATAACATTTCCCACATGTCTACTTTACATCAGCACAATTTTGTAACCAAATTTTTTTTTTCTTAGGAAATTATAAGGGTTAAAAGTTACCAGCGATTTCTCATTTTTACAACAAAATTTACAAAGCCATTTTTTTTAGGGACCACCTCATATTTGAAGTCACTTTGAGGGGTCTATATAGCAGAAAATACCCAAAAGTGACACCATTCTAAAAACTGCACCCCTCAAGGTACTCAAAACCACTTTCAAGAAGTTTATTAACCCTTCAGGTGCTTCACAGGAGCTGAAGCAACGTGGAAGGAAAAAATTAATATTTTACTTTTTAGCCACAAAAATGATCTATTACAAACTTTTTTTTTATTTTCACAAGGGTAAAAGAAGAAAATGGGCAGATAAAGTTGTGCAATTTCTCCTGAGTACGCCAATAGCCAATATGTGGAGGAAAACCACTGTTTGGGCACACGGCGGAGCTCGTAAGGGAAGGAGCGCCGTTTGACTTTTTCAAACTAAAATTGGCTGGAATTGAGATTGGACGCCATGTCGTGTTTGGAGAGCCCCTGATGTGCCTAAACAGTGGAAACCCCCACAAGTGACACCATTTTGGAAACTAGACCCCCTAAGGAACTTATCTAGATCTGTTGTGAGCACATTGAACCCCCAAGTGTTTCACAAAAGTTTATAATGCCTGGGTCTGAAAAATAAAAAAAATTTTTTACACAAAATGATTTTTTAGTCCCAAATTTTTTTCCCAAGGAAATTGGACCCCAAAAGTTGTTGTCCAATTTGTCCTGAGTACGCTGATACCCCATATGTTGGGGGGGGGAAACTGTTTGGGCGCACAACAGGGCTTGGAAAGGAAGTAGTAACGTTTTGGAATGCAGACGTTGATGGGGGTCATGTTCCGTTTGCAGTGCCCCAGATGTGCCTAAACAGTGGAAACCCCCACAAGTGACACCATTTTGGAAACTAGACCCCCTAAGGAACTTATCTAGATCTGTTGTGAGCACATTGAACCCCCAAGTGTTTCACAAAAGTTTATAATGCCTGGGTCTGAAAAATAAAAAAATAATTTCCACAAAATGATTTTTTAGTCCCAAATTTTTTTCCCAAGGAAATTGGACCCCAAAAGTTGTTGTCCAATTTGTCCTGAGTACGCTGATACCCCATATGTTGGGGGGGGGAAACTGTTTGGGCGCACAACAGGGCTTGGAAAGGAAGTAGTAACGTTTTGGAATGCAGACGTTGATGGGAGTCATGTTCCGTTTGCAGTGCCCCAGATGTGCCTAAACAGTGGAAACCCCCACAAGTGACACCATTTTGGAAACTAGACCCCCTAAGGAACTTATCTAGATCTGTTGTGAGCACATTGAACCCCCAAGTGTTTCACAAAAGTTTATAATGCCTGGGTCTGAAAAATAAAAAAATTTTTTTTACACAAAATGATTTTTTAGTCCCAAATTTTTTTCCCAAGGAAATTGGACCCCAAAAGTTGTTGTCCAATTTGTCCTGAGTACGCTGATACCCCATATGTTGGGGGGGGAAACTGTTTGGGCGCACAACAGGGCTTGGAAAGGAAGTAGTAACGTTTTGGAATGCAGACGTTGATGGGGGTCATGTTCCGTTTGCAGTGCCCCAGATGTGCCTAAACAGTGGAAACCCCCACAAGTGACACCATTTTGGAAACTAGACCCCCTAAGGAACTTATCTAGATTTGTTGTGAGCACATTGAACCCCCAAGTGTTTCACAAAAGTTTATAATGCCTGGGTCTGAAAAATAAATTTTTTTTTTTTTTCCACAAAATGATTTTTTAGTCCCAAATTTTTTTCCCAAGGAAATTGGACCCCAAAAGTTGTTGTCCAATTTGTCCTGAGTACGCTGATACCCCATATGTTGGGGGGGAAAACTGGGCGCACAACAGGGCTTGGAAAGGAAGTAGTAACGTTTTGGAATGCAGACGTTGATGGGGGTCATGTTCCGTTTGCAGTGCCCCAGATGTGCCTAAACAGTGGAAACCCCCCACAAGTGACCCTATTTTGGAAACTAGACCCCCTAAGGAGCTTATCTAGATCTTTGGTGAGCACTTTGAACCCCCAAGTGCTTCACACAAGTTTATAATGCCCGAGCATGAAAATAAAAAATCCATTTTTTTCCCACAAAATTATCTTTTAGTCAATAATTTTTTATTTTCCCAAGAGTAACAGGAGAAATTGGACCACAAAAGTTGATGTCCAATTTGTCCTGAGTACACTGATACCCCATATGTGGGGGGGAACCACTGTTTGGGCGCACAGCAGAGCTCGGAATGGAAGGAGCACCATTTGACTTTTTCCAAACAAAATTGGCTGGAATTGAGATTGGACGCCATGTTGCATTTGGAGAGCCCCTGATGTGCCTAAACAGTGGAACCCCCCACAAGTGACCCCATTTGGGAAACTAGACCCCTAAGAAAACTTATCTAGATCTTTGGTGAGCAATTTGAACCCCAAAGTGCTTCACACAAGTTTATAACATAGAGCCGTAAAATTAAAAAATCATATTTTTTTCCACAAAAATGATCTTTTCACCCCAATTTTTATTTTCCCAAGGGTAACAAGACTCCAAAAGTTATTGTGCAATTTGTCCTGAGTACGCTGATACCCCATATGTGGGAGAAAACTACTGGGGTAAACCACTGTTTAGGTGCATGGCAGAGTTTGGAAGGGAAGGAGCGCCGTTCGACTTTTTCAACACAGAATTGGCTGGATGCCATGTCGTGTTTGGAGAGCTCCTGATCTGCCTAAACAGTGGAAACCCCCAACATATGACACCATTTTGGAAACTAGACCCCTCAAGGAACTTATCTAGATGTGTGGTGAGCACTTTGAACCCCGAAGTGCTTCACAGAAGTTTATAACGTACAGCTGTAAAATAAAAATCTTTTTTTTTTTTACAAAAATGATTTTTTTTGTCCCCAATATTTTATTTTCACAAGGGTAACAGGAGAAATTGGACCCAAAAGTTGTTGTCCAATTTGTCCTGAGTACGCTGATACCCAATATGTGGGAGAAAACTACTGTATGGGCACACGTCGGGGCTCGGAAGGGAAGTAGTGACGTTTTGGATTGCAGACTTTGATGTAATGGTCTGGGGGAGTCATGTCGCATTTGGAGAGCCCTGGTGCACCTAAACAGTGGAACAGTGGAAACCCCCCACAAGTGACCCCATTTTGGAAAATAGACCCCACAAGGAACTTATCTAGATGTGTGGTGAGCACTTTGAACCCCGAAGTGCTTCACAGAAGTTTGTAACGTACAGCCGTAAAATAAAAAATCCTTTTTTTTTTTTACAAAAATGATTTTTTTTCGCCCCCAATATTTTATTTTCACAAGGGTAACAGGAGAAATTGGACCCCAAAAGTTGTTGTCCAATTTGTCTGAGTACGCTGATACCCAATATGTGGGAGAAAACTACTGTATGGGCACACGTCGGGGCTCGGAAGGGAAGTAGTGACGTTTTGGATTGCAGACTTTGATGGAATGGTCTGGGGGGTCATGTTGCATTTGGAGAGCCCCTGGTGCACCTAAACAGTGGAAACCCCCATAAGTGACCCCATTTTGGAAAATAGACCCCACAAGGAACTTATCTAGATGTGTGGTGAGCACTTTGAACCCCGAAGTGCTTCACAGAAGTTTATAACGTACAGCCGTAAAAATAAAAAATCCTTTTTTTTTTTACAAAAATGATTTTTTCGCCCCCAATATTTTATTTTCACAAGGGTAACAGGAGAAATTGGACCCCAAAAGTTGTTGTCCAATTTGTCATGAGTACGCTGATACCCAATATGTGGGAGAAAACTACTGTATGGGTACACGTTGGGGCTCGGAAGGGAAGTAGTGACGTTTTGGATTGCAGACTTTGATGGAATGGTCTGGGGGCATCATGTCGCATTTGGAGAGCCCCTGATGCGCCTAAACAAGTGACCCCATTTTGGAAAATAGACCCCACAAGGAACTTATCTAGATGTGTGGTGGTGAGCGCTATGAAGCCCCAAGTGCTTCACAGAAGTTTATAACGTACAGTCGTAAAAACAAAAAAAACATTTTTTTTTTTAAAATGATATTTTTACCCCCAGTTTTTTATTTTCCCAAGGGTAACAGAAGAAATAGGACAAATTGCACAATAACTCTTGGGGTCCAGAGTACACTGATACCCCATATGCGGGGGTAAACTACTGTTTGGGCGCATGGCAGAGCTCAGAAGTGAAGGAGCACCGTTTGACTTTTTCAATGCAGAATTGGCTGGAATTGAGATCAGACGCCATGTCAGATTTGGAGAGCCCCT
The DNA here is from genome assembly GCA_033576555.1 of Oophaga sylvatica. NCBI lineage: Eukaryota > Metazoa > Chordata > Amphibia > Anura > Dendrobatidae > Oophaga > Oophaga sylvatica. The sequence continues at coordinate 113,921,602 of JARQOD010000001.1, read as the reverse complement.
GATGTGCCTAAACAGCGGAAACCCCCAATTGTAACTCCAACCCCAACCCCAACACACCCCTAACCCTAGTCCCAACCCTAACCACAAACCTAACCCTAACACACCCATAACCCTAATCCCAACCCTAACCCTAATCCTAACTTTAGCGCCAACCCTAACCCTAACTTTAGCCGCAACCCTAACCCTAATGGGAAAATGGAAATAAATACTTTTTTTTTATTTTATTATTTTTCTCTAACTAAGGGGGTGATAAAGGGGGGTTTGATTTACTATTTATAGCAGGTTTTTATGATTGGCAGCTGTCACGCTAAAAGACGCTTTTTATTGCAAAAAATAGTTTTTGCATCATCACATTTTGAGAGCTATAATTTTTGCATATTTTGGCCCACAGAGTCATGTGAGGTCTTATTTTTTGCGGGACGAGGTGACGTTTTTATTGGTACCATTTTTGAACATGTGACGTTTTTTGATCGCTTTTTATTTCGATTTTTGGGAGGTTAGAATGAACAAAAATCAGCAATTCATGAATTTCTTTTGGGGGAGGCGTTTATACCGTTCCGCGTGTGGTAAAATTGATAAAGTAGTTTTATTCTTCGGGTTAGTACGATTGCGGCGATACCTCATTTATATCATTTTTTTATGTTTTGGCGCTTTTATAGAATAAAACCAATTTTATATAAAAAATTATTATTTTTGCATCGCTTTATTCTGCGAGCTATAACTTTTTTAATTTTTCGCTGCTGATGCTGTATGGCGGCTCGTTTTTTGCGGGACAAGATGACGTTTTCAGCGGTACCATGTTTATGTTTATTTATATCGGTCTTTTTGATCGCGTGTTATTCCACTTTTTGTTTGGCGGTATGATGATAAAGCATTGATTTTTTGCTTTGTTTTTTTTAATTTTTTTTAAGGGGTTCACTAAAGGGGTTAACTAATGGGACAGTTTTATAGGGGGGGTCGTTACAGACGCGGCGATACCAAATATGTGTACTTTTATTGTTTTTGTTTTTTTATTTACAGGAAAAAATGAATTTATTGGGGAATATTTTTTTTTTTTTATGATTTTTTTAAACAATTTTTGTTTTTATTTTTTTAACTTTTTTACTTTGTCCCAGGGTGGGACATCACTGTATGGGGTCAGATCGCTGGTGTGACAGTGTGCACAGCACTCTGTCACACCAGAGTGGATCCGGGGACCTGGAGGGAGGACGGACCCTCGGAACAGCGCGACACATCGCGCTGCTCTGATGTCTCAGGGGAGCGCGCAGGGAGCCCCCTCCCTGCGTGATCCTCCCTGTGCCCCCGGTACACCGTGATCATGTTTGATCGCGGTGTGCCAGGGGTTAATGTGCCGGGAGCGGTCCGTGACCGCTCCTGACACATAGTGCCGGGTGTCAGCTGTGATAATCAGCTGACACCCGGCCGCGATCGGCTGCGCTCCCCCGGGAGCGCGTCCGATCGCTGGGACGTACTATCCTGTCCATGGTCATACGGGCCCAGGTACCATGGACGGGATAGCACGTCAGATGGCAGTAAGGGGTTAAAGGCTCTTCAGAGATTCTTGGGTTTTGCCAATTTTTATCGTAAATTTATTGGTAATTTCTCTGTTATTGTTAAACCATTGACTGATTTGATCAAATAGGGTTCTGATGTGGTGAATTGGCCTCCTGAGGCAGTCTCTGCGTTTCAGGAACCTAAGCAGAGATTCACTTCTGCTCCTGTTCTACGGCAGCCTGATGTTTCTCTGCCATTTCAGGTGGAGGTTGATGCCTCTGAAATTGGGGCAGGTGCCGTTTTTTTCCCAAAGAGATCCTGAGACCCCTAAAAGTAACCCTTGTTCCTTTTTCTCTCGAAAATTTTCTCCAACTGAACGTAATTATGACGTGGGTAATTGGGACTTATTGGCCATGAAGTGGGCTTTTGAAGAGTGGAGACATTGGCTGGAGGGAGCCAAACATCAGGTGGTGGTCCTCACGGACCATAAGAATCTGGTTTATCTGAAATCAGCCAAGCGACTTAATCCTAGACAGGCCAGGTGGGCCTTGTTTTTCACACGTTTTAATTTTGTGGTTTCCTTTCTTCCTGGCACTAAGAATGTTAAGGCGGATGCCCTCTCGAGGAGTTTCCTTGCGGACTCTCCTGAGTTATCTGATCCTGCTGTTATTTTGAAAGAGGGTGTAGCTCTTTCCGCCATCTCGCCCAATTTGAGACTGGCTATGGAGGGTGTCAGGAGGATAAAACCCGAGCGCTGCCCTATTGGGAAATTGTTTGTCCCAGACCGGTGGAAAGAGTGTGATGTCTGAGATTCATTGTTCCGCGTTGGCCGGTCATCCCGGAATTTTTGGTACCAGAGACTTGGTGAGTCGGTCCTTTTGGTGGCCTACTTTGTCTCGTGACATCAGGGAATTTGTGCAGTCCTGCGGGACTTGCTCTCGCTCCAAGCCTTGCTCTCGCTTTAGTGGTTTGTTGATGCCATTGCCTGTGCCCAAGAGACCATGGACCCATATCTCTATGGATTTTATTTCCGACCTCCGTTTCTCAGAAAATGACCGTTATCTGGGTGATTTGTGATAGGTTTTCCAAAATGATACATCTTGTGCCATTACCTAAGTTGCCTTCCTCCTCCGAATTGGTGCCTTTGTTCCTTCAGCACGTGGTTCGGTTACACGGCATTCCTGAGAACATTGTGTCTGACAGAGGAGTCCAGTTTGTTTCCAGATTTTGGAGGACTTTTTGTTCTAAACTTGGTGTTCAATTGTCTTTCTCCTCGGCTTTTCATCCTCAGACCAATGGACAAACTGAGAGAACAAACCAGACATTGGAGACTTATCTGAGATGCTTTGTGTCTGCTGATCAAGATGACTGGGTCTCTTTTTTGCCTTTGGCTGAGTTTGCTCTTAATAATAGGGCTAGCTCTGCCACTTTGATGTCTCCATTTTTCTGCAATTTTGGGTTTCACCCTCAATTTTCTTCGGGACAGACGGAGGCTTCTGTCTGTCCAGGTGTTGACTCTGTTGTGGAGCGCATGCAGCAGATTTGGGACCAGGTAGTGGAGAGGTTGTCCCTCTCTCAGTAGAGGGCCCAGCGGTTTGCCAACCGGCATAGGACTGATGGTCCTCGGTTTGAAGTGGGGGATTTGGTCTGGTTGTCCTCAAGAAATATCCCTATGAGAGTTGCATCTCCTAAGTTTAAGCCTAGGTTCATTGGACCTTATAAGATCATGGAAATTATTAATCCTGTTTCCTTTCGTTTACTTCTTCCAGGGACATTTAAGATCCATAACGTGTTCCACAAGTTCTTATTGAAGAGGTTTGTCGAGCCAGTGGTTCCTATGGCTGCGCCTCCTGACCTGTTTTGGTTGAGGGCAATCTGGAGTATGTGGTTGAGAAAATATTGGATTCTCGTTTTTTTAGACGGAAACTCCAGTATTTGGTTAAGTGGAGAGGTTATGGTCAGGAGGACAATTCTTGGGTGTTTGCTTCGGACATCCATGCTAGGAGACTGATCCGTGCATATCACAGAGCTCATCCTGACCGACCTGGTTGCACAAATGAGGGTTCAGTGACCCCTCCTCAAGGGGGGGGTACTGTTGTGAATGTTTTAGAAATGAATTCTGAGCAGATGCTCCCTCTAGTGGTTACAAACAGTACTGAACCATTCAATGAGGATTGGCAATCAGGAATCACAGACTGGCTGGATATAAGGGAGGTTCCCTCCCATCATGGTTGCCGGTGATCAATTGTTCTTGTCTCAACGTTGTTTCCTGGTTCACTTGGAAGCTTGCTGAGTCTTGCCTCTTCTCCTGCTCTCAGATAAGATATTTTCTGTTTTTTTGTTTTTGTGCTTCCATTTGCATATTTCTCTGCATTTCTGTGAGGTTAGCCAGGTTCCCCTCCCCAGGGGCTTGGGCTCCTCTCATTTCCTCTGGAGCCACTGTTATTTGTTCATTTGCCTTTTCCAGTTTTTTCAGTGGCTGCGGCTTAGTTTTGTTACACCAGAGAACTAATTTAGGTGGTAGAGGTCGTGTGATCTAAAGGGTGTTTTTGCAATTAGTAGCGTTGGCATTTTTTAGGGTTTTTTTGGATTGCAGTAAGTATCCTTCCTATCCTTTTCTGTCTAGGCAGATTGGGCCCCAACGTTTGCTCATACTATTTTCTGTCTGTGTCTGTATTTCCTCTTGTCTAACCGCCATTACATGTTTGGGGGCTTCCTATGTTCTTTGGGGATCTGCTCCGGGGCTGATGCTTTCCTCTTTCTATCTTTAGGTGTAGTTAACCTCTCAGGCTGTGACGAGGCGTCTAGGACCAACGTAGGAACGCTCCACGGCTGCCTTTAGTTGTGGTGGTTAGTCAGGGTACTGCAATCAAGTAGATTCCAACCTCTCTGGTGTATTGCCGTTTTTGCCTGCTCTCCTCAGCTACCAAATCATAACACCTACCTCTTCCGACAAGCCTACAACCTGCAGTGATCCTCAGTCTACTGAACCACCGCACGACCAGCTTTACCCTCTCCTAGTGTACACTCACCCATCCCTGTAGACTGTGAGCCCTTGTGGGCAGGGTCCTCTCTCCTTCTGTACTTGTGTGTGCCTTGTATTGCTCACATTTATTGTACTTGTTTATATTTGCCCCTTTTCACACGTAAAGCGCCATGGAATAAATGGCGCTATAAAAATGCATAATAATAATGGACAGGCAGCAGGGGCGTCCCTCTTAGCGTCAACAACCTCGTTTTCAAGATCGGAGCATATAGATGTAATAACCACCCCTTTTTGTAGTATAGGGACCAGTTCACAGCTATTTCCACCCCTAGGAAAACAAGATATGGCATCCACCTTAATGTTCTTGTTCCTCAGCCTACAGTTAGGTCCATATATATTTGGACAGAGACAACATTTATCCAATTTTGGTTCTAGACATTACCACAATGAATTTTAAACAAAACAATTCAGATGCAGTTGAAGTTCAGACTTTCAGCTTTCATTTGAGGGTATCCACATTAAAATTGGATGAAGGGTTTAGGAGTTTCAGCTCCTTAACATGTGCCACCCTGTTTTTAAAGGGACCAAAAGTAATTGGACAGATTAAATAATTGTAAATAAAATGATCATTTCTAGTACTTGGTTGAAAACCCTTTGTTGGCAATGACTGCCTGAAGTCTTGAACTCATGGACCTCACCAGACGCTGTGTTTCCTCCTTTTTGATGCTCTGCCAGGCCTTCACTGCGGTGGTTTTCAGTTGCTGTTTGTTTGTGGGCCTTTCTGTCTGAAGTTTAGTCTTTAACAAGTGAAATGCATGCTCAATTGGGTTGAGATCAGGTGACTGACTTGGCCATTTAAGAATATTCCACTTCTTTGCTTTAATAAACTCCTGGGTTGCTTTGGCTTTATGTTTTGGGTCATTGTCCATCTGTAGTATGAAACGACGACCAATCAGTTTGGCTGCATTTGGCTGATCTGAGCACACAGTATGGCTCTGAATACCTCAGAATTCATTCGGCTGCTTCTGTCCTGTGTCACGTCATCAATAAACACTAATGACCCAGTGCCACTGGCAGCCATGCATGTCCAAGCCATCACACTGCCTCCGCCGTGTTTTACAGATGATGTGGTATGCTTTGGATCATGAGCTGTACCACACCTTTGCCACACTTTTCTCTTTCCATCATTCTGGTAGAGGTTGATCTTGGTTTCATCTATCCAAAGAATGTTCTTCCAGAACTGTGCTGGCTTTTTTAGATGTTTTTTAGCAAAGTCCAGCCTAGCCTTTTTATTCTTGATGCTTATGAGTGGCTTGCACCATGCAGTGCACCCTCTGTATTTACTTTCATGCTGTCTTCTCTTTATGGTAGATTTGGATATTGATACGCCTACCTCCTGGAGAGTGTTGTTCACTTGGTTGGCTGTTGTGAAGGGGTTTCTCTTCACCATGGAGAGTATTCTGCGATCATCCACCACTGTTGTCTTCCGTGGGTGCCCAAGTCTTTTTGCATTGATGAGTTCACCAGTGCTTTCTTTCTCAGGATGTACCAAACTGTAGATTTTGGCACTCCTAATGTTGTAGCAATTTCTCGGATGGTTTTTTTCTGTTTTTGCAGCTTAAGGATGGCTTGTTTCACCTGCATGGAGAGCTCCTTGTTATGTTTCGGTAGCTGAGGAGAGATTGCAAAAATAGCCAAAAAACCAATATACCAGAGAGGCTGGAAACTATTGGATTGCAGGACCCTAAACTAACCACAACACAAGAAGTAGCCATGGAGCGTACCTACGGTGATCCTAGACGCCTCGTCACAGCCGGAAAGATAGCTACACCTAAAGGCAGAAAGATGAATACTATCTGCCCCGTAGCAGGATCCCCAAAGAAATAGGAAGCCCCCAAACATGTAATGGCTGTTAGACCAGAAGAAAATACGAACACAGACAGAAAATAGAATGAGCAAACGTTGGGGCCCAATCTGTCTAGATAGAAAAGTATAGGAAAGAATTCTGACTGCAACCCAAAAAAACCCTGACAAAAATACCAACACTTCTGATTAACAAAAAAACCTGAGATCACACAATCTCTACCACCTAAATCAGATCTCTGGTGTAACACACAGCAATTCAGCAAATAAAAAATGACATAGGAACAGAGAAAAGTGCAAACACAAACTGAGCACAATTGCACAGCCAGGCCCCAAAAGGGGAGCAGGCTGAAGTCTACTGCTAAGCAGCAAACCAGCAAGAAAATCCAACCAGAGGAAAAAAAACAGCAAATCACTTATCTGAATGAGAGCAGGAATGCAAGCTGAGCTCTAATCAAGACGTGGAAGAACAATTGATTACCGGCAAGGCTGAATGGAGTTCAGGTCACTTATATCAGACCATTCAGAGCCAGCTCAAGGCCATTCAGCAATTAGTTCATTACCCTCAGCAACCACCGGAGGGAGCCCCAGCTCAAAAGTCGCCTCCAGAGTATTCACAACAGCTCCTTTGACCGCATGTTTCCTTCACAACAAAACCTTCCAAATGCAAACACCACACCTCAAATTAACTCCAGCCCTTTTATCTGCTTAATTGAGAATGACATAATGAAGGGATTGCCCACACCTGTCCATGAAATAGCCTTGGAGTCAATTGTCCTATTACTTTTGGTCCCTTTAAAAACAGGGTGGCACATGTTAAGGAGCTGAAACTCCCAAACCCTTCATCCAATTTTAATGTGGATACCCTCAAATGAAAGCTGAAAGTCTGAACTTCAACTGCATCTGAATTGTTTTGTTTAAAATTCATTGTGGTAATGTCTAGAACCAAAATTAGATAAATGTCTCTGTCCAAATATATATGGACCTAACTGTTTATGTAACAATAAAGTTAAACTTGGTGAAGAACAATGCCCATCTTGCCTGACAAGGCATCAGACGTTTCGCAGACTCTACGAAATTTTAATGATCCTTGATTACCATAACCGGATGAACTGCACCCTCCAGAAAAGGATGTCACTCTTCAAAGGCCCACTTGATTGCCAAGAGTTCCCTGTTACCAATGTCATAATTTCTCTTTGCAGATGAGTTTTCAGAAAAGTATGCACATGGATGCCATTTACCAGGAGACGCAACCTGCGAAAATACAGCTCCCACCCTCACTTCAAACTCGTCAACTTCTTCAATAAAAGGCTGAGTGACGTCATGCAAAACACTCCTTCAAGGTAACTCTCTGGTTTGACAAATAATTTATTGTCTCTGAGTATCTGTGAGACCTGCCTGACATGTACCTGATGTGACTCTATGTCTGGTGAATAAATTAATAAGATAAATTACAACAAATCTACCTACCAGTTGACTAAACATATCATTTACAAAGTGCTGAAAGATGGCAGGAGCATTTGTCAACCCAAGTGGCACCACAAGGCTTTCATAGTTTCCCTCAGGCACATCGAAAGCTGTTTTCCACTCATCCCCTCTTTAATACGAATTACGCCTATTTTACTACAATTTGATTAAAGAGTCATGGGGTGAGAGGGAGTGGATATGTATCCCGGACCGTGATTTGACTTTGCGGAAATCAAGGCAGGGGCACAACCCGTCGTTCTTCTTTACAAAGAAAAACCCTGCAGCAAAGGGGGATGAGGATGGTCTGATATAACCCTTTGCCAAACTTTCCACGATATCGTCCTTCATGGCCTGTCTCTCTCACAGGTTTACCCATGTGAAAATCTAAAACCTCTGCTAACACAAAATTTGTGTGGTAAAAATGGAATTATTCTTTCTTCACTACCCAATGGTATAAAATCCTGTGACACACCTGTGGTGTCAATATGATCCCTTCACCCCTAGATTAATTGAGAGGTGTAGGAATTACTTATAGGGGGACTCTGCTTTTCTGGAACCTCAGGGGCTCTGCCATTGTAACACAGCACAAGTCTATGTGCACACGATGCGTTTTCGCAGCAGTTTTTCCTCATGGAAATGGGCTAAAAACGCTATGGAATTCTTATGCCACCTAATTCATTGAGAATCCTGAAGTGCTGTGCAAATGATCAATAATTTTCCTTTTTTCTGCAGCACGTCAATTCTTTGTGCAAATTTTTAGCTTTTTTCACCCATTGACTTCAATTGAGTCAGTCAAATCCGCAGCAAAAACCCAGGTATTAAAATGTTTGCGGATATTTTTAAAAACACTTTGGAAAACCATATTCATTATAAGGCAGACCTGGGCAAAGTGCGGCCCGTGGACCACATCCAGCCTTCAACCCGCGGGCCGAGACAGCCGAGGGGCTGAAAACAGGCCACACCATGACCTTCCCAGCCTGTCCTTCACCGTCCACTGTCACCACTACAGTGGGTATGGCAAGAATTCAGACCCCTTTAAATTTTTCACTCTGCAGCCATTTGGTAAATTCAAAAAACTTCATTTTTTCTCATTAATGTACACTCTGCACCCTATCTTTACTGAAAAAAAACAGAAATGTAGTAATTTTTGCAAATTTATTAAAAAAGAAAAACTGAAATATCACATGGTCATAAGTATTCAGACCCTTTGCTCAGTATTGAGTAGGATTACCCTTTTGAGCTAGTACAGCCTTGAGTCTTGGGAATGATGCAACAAGTTTTTCACACCTGGATTTGGGTATCCTCTGCCATTCTTCCTTGCAGATCCTCTCCATTTCCATCAGGTTGGATGGTGAACGTTGGTGGACAGCCATTTTCGGTCTCTCCAGAGATGCTCAATTGTGTTATGATTTGGTAGCTGAGGAGAGCAGGCAAAAAAGGGCAATACACCAGAGAGGTTGGAATCTATTGGATTGCAGTACCCTGACTAACCACCACAACTAAAGGCAGCCGTGGAGCGTACCTACGTTGGTCCTAGACGCCTCGTCACAGCCTGAGAAGCTAACTTCACCTAAAGATAGAAAGAGGAAAACTATCTGCCCCGGAGCAGATCCCCAAAGAACATAGGAAGCCCCCAAACATGTAATGGCGGTTAGACAAGAGGAAATACAGACACAGACAGAAAATAGTATGAGCAAACGTTGGGGCCCAATCTTCCTAGAAAGAAAAGGACAGGAAGGTCACTTACTGCAATCCAAAAAACCCTAAAAAAATACCAACACACTAATTGCAAAAACACCTGAGATCACACGACCTCTACCACCTAAATTAGTTCTTTGGTGTAACAAAACTAAGCCGCAGCCACAGAAAAAAATGGAAAAGACAAATGAACAAACAACTAGCTGAACTAAACTGAGAGGAGCACAAGCCCCCGGAGGGGACCTAGCAGACACCCACAGAAGTGCAGGACAAAATGCAAAAAGCAAGCACAAAAAACTAAAAGAAGAAAATGTCTTATCTGTTAGTAGAAGATGCAGGCACGAAACAGCAAACTTCAAAGTGAACCAGGAACAAAAGTTGAGACCAGAACAATTGATCACCGGCAACCCTGATGGGAGGGAACCTCCCTTATATAAGACCAGTCAGTAACACCTGATCGCCAATCTTCACAATCTTCATTGAATAGTTCAGTACTGTTTGTATCCACCAGAGGGAGCTTCTGCTCAGAATTTATTTCTAGCACATTCACAACAGTGCCCCCCCCCTTGAGGAGGGGTCACCGATCCCTCATTTGGGCAACCAGGTCGGTCAGGATGAGCTCTGTGATACGCACTGATGAGTCTTCTAGCATGGATGTCCGAAGCAAACACCCAAGAATTGTCCTCCTGACCATAACCTCTCCACTTAACCAAATACTGGAGTTTCCGTCTAGAAAAACGAGAATCCAATATTTTCTCAACCACATACTCCAGATTGCCCTCAACCAAAACAGGGTCAGGAGGCACAGCCATAGCAACCACTGGCTCGACAAACCTCTTCAATAAGGACTTGTGGAACACGTTATGGATCTTAACCCCTTACTGCCATCGGACGTACTATCCCGTCCATGGTACCTGGGCCCGTATGACCATGGACGGGATAGTACGTCTCGTGCGATCGGACGCGCTCCCGGGGGGAGCGCAGCCGATCGCGGCCGGGTGTCAGCTGATAATCACAGCTGACACCCATGACTGTGTGTCAGGAGCGGTCACGGACCGCTCCCGGCACATTAACCCCTTGCACACCGCGATCAAACATGATCGCGGTGTACTGGGGGCACAGGGGAGGATCGCGCAGGGTGGGGGCTCCCTGCGCGCCCCCCTGAGACCCTCAGAGCAGCGCGATGTGATCGCGCTGTTCTGAGGGCTTCCTCCCTCCCAGGACCCGGATCCAAGATGGCGCCGGGGTCCTGGAGGGAGGCGGCTACCTCAGTGCCTGCCGAGAGCAGGCACTGAGAAGCCTGCTGCACTGCCTGAGCGATCGCTGGTGTGACAGAGTGCTGTGCACACTGTCACACCAGCGATCTGATAAAATACAGTGATGTCCCACCCTGGGACAAAGTAAAAAAGTTAAAAAAATAAAAATAAACATGTTTTAAAAAAAAATTCAAAATAAAATAAAAAAAAATATATATATATTCCCCAATAAATTCACTTCTTCCTGTAAAAAAAAAACCAAAGCAATAAAAGTACACATATTTGGTATCGCCGCGTCCCTAACGACCCCCCTATAAAATTGTCCCACTAGTTAACCCATTTAGTGAACCCCTTAAAAAAAAAAAAAACGAAGCAAAAAATCAATGCTTTATCATCATACCGCCGAACAAAAAGTGGAATAACACGCGATCAAAAAGACCGATATAAAAAAACATGGTACCGCTGAAAACGTCATCTTGTCCCGCAAAAAACGAGCCATGATACAGCATCATCAGCGAAAAAATAAAAAAGTTATAGCTCGCAGAATAAAGCGATGCAAAAATAATTATTTTTTATATAAAATTGTTTTTATTCTATAAAAGCGCCAAAACATGAAAAAATGATATAAATGAGGTATCGCCATAATCGTACTGACCCGAAGAATAAAACTGCTTTATCAATTTTACCACACGCGGAACGGTATAAACGCCTCCCCCAAAAGAAATTCATGAATTGCTGATTTTTGTTCATTCTAACCTCCCAAAAATCGAAATAAAAAGCGATCAAAAAACGTCACGTGCTCAAAAATGGTACCAATAAAAACGTCAACTCGTCCCGCAAAAAATAAGACCTCACATGACTCTGTGGGCCAAAATATGCAAAAATTATAGCTCTCAAAATGTGATGATGCAAAAACTATTTTTGCAATAAAAAGCGTCTTTTAGCGTGACAGCTGCCAATCATAAAAACCCGCTATAAATAGTAAATCAAACCCCCCTTTATCACCCCCTTAGTAAGGGAAAAATAATAAAATAAAAAAAAGTATTTATTTCCATTTTCCCATTAGGGTTAGGGTTAGGGTTGCGGCTAAAGTTAGGGTTAGGGTTGGCGCTAAAGTTAGGATTAGGGTTAGGGTTGGGATTAGGGTTATGGGTGTGTTAGGGTTAGGTTTGTGGTTAGGGTTGGGACTAGGGTTAGGGGTGTGTTGGGGTTAGGGTTGGAGTTAGAATTGGGGGGTTTCCGCTGTTTAGGCACATCAGGGGCTCTCCAAATGTGACATGGCGTCTGATCTCAATTCCAGCCAATTCTGCGTTGAAAAAGTCAAACGGTGCTCCTTCACTTCTCAGCTCTGCCATGCGTCCAAACAGTAGTTTATCCCCACATATGGGGTATCAGCGTACTCTGGACCCCAAGAGTTATTGTGCAATTTGTCCTATTTCTTCTGTTACCCTTGGGAAAATAAAAAACTGGGGGCGAAAATATCATTTTTGTACAGAAAAAAATATTTTTTTGTTTTTACGGCTGTACATTATAAACTTCTGTGAAGCACTTGGGGCTTCATAGCGCTCACCACACATCTAGATAAGTTCCTTGTGGGGTCTATTTTCCAAAATGGGGTCACTTGCTGGGGATTTCCACTGTTTAGGCGCATCAGGGGCTCTCCAAATGCGACATGACGCCCCCAGACCATTCCATCAAAGTCTGCAATCCAAAACGTCACTACTTCCCTTCCGAGCCCCAACGTGTACCCATACAGTAGTTTTCTCCCACAAATTGGATATCAGCGTACTCAGGACAAATTGGACAACAACTTTTGGGGTCCAATTTCTCCTGTTACCCTTGTGAAAATAAAATATTGGGGGCGAAAAAATAATTTTTGTAAAAAAAAAAAGATTTTTTATTTTTACGGCTGTACGTTATAAACTTCTGTGAAGCACTTCGGTGTTCAAAGTGCTCACCACACATCTAGATAAGTTCCTTGTGGGGTCTATTTGCCAAAATGGGGTCACTTGTGGGGGGTTTCCACTGTATAGGTGCATCAGGGGCTCTCCAAATGTGACATGACGCCCCCAGACCATTCCATCAAAGTCTGCAATCCAAAACGTCACTACTTCCCTTCCGAGCCCTGACGTGCGCCCATACAGTAGTTTTCTCCCACATATTGGGTATCAGCGTACTCAGGACAAATTGGACAACAACTTTTGGGTTCCAATTTCTTCTGTTACCCTTGTGAAAATAAAATATTGGGGGCGAAAAAATCATTTTTGTAAAAAAAAAAGGATTTTTTATTTTTACGGCTGTACGTTATAAACTTCTGTGAAGCACTTCGGGGTTCAAAGTGCTCACCACACATCTAGATAAGTTCCTTGTGGGGTCTATTTGCCAAAATGGGGTCACTTGTGGGGGGTTTCCACTGTATAGGTGCATCAGGGGCTCTCCAAATGTGACATGACGCCCCCAGACCATTCCATCAAAGTCTGCAATCCAAAACGTCACTACTTCCCTTCCGAGCCCTGACGTGCGCCCATACAGTAGTTTTCTCCCACATATTGGGTATCAGCGTACTCAGGACAAATTGGACAACAACTTTTGGGTTCCAATTTCTTCTGTTACCCTTGTGAAAATAAAATATTGGGGGCGAAAAAAATCATTTTTGTAAAAAAAAAAGGATTTTTTATTTTACGGCTGTACGTTATAAACTTTAGTGAAACACCTGGGGGTTAAAAGTTCTCACCACACATCTAGATAAGTTCCTTGAGGGGTCTAGTTTCCAAAATGGTGTCATTTATGGGGGTTTCCACTGTTTAGGCAGATCAGGAGCTCTCCAAACACGACATGGCGTCCAGCCAATTCTGCGTTGAAAAAGTCAGACGGCGCTCCTTCCCTTCCAAACTCTGCCATGCACCCAAACAGTGGTTTACCCCCACATATGGGGTATCAGCGTACTCAGGACAAATTGCACAATAACTTTTGGAGTCTTGTTACCCTTGGAAAAATAAAAATTGGGGTGAAAAGATTATTTTTGTGGAAAAAATATGATTTTTAAATTTTACGGCTCTACATTATAAACTTGTGTGAAGCACTTGGGGGTTCAAATTGCTCACCAAAGATCTAGAAAAGTTCCTTAGGGGGTCTATTTTCCCAAATGGGGTCATTTGTGGGGGGTTTCCACTGTTTAGGCACATCAGGGGCTCTCCAAATGCAACATGGCATCCAATCTCAATTCCAGCCAATTTTGGTTGGAAAAAGTCAAATAGTGCTCCTTCCATTCCGAGCTCTGCCGTGAGCCCAAACAGTGGTTCCCCCCCACATATGGGGTATCAGCGTACTCAGGACAAATTGGACAACAACTTATGTGGTCCAATTTCTCCTGCTACCCTTGGGAAAATAAAAAATTAGTGACTAAAAGATAATTTTTGTGGGAAAAAAATAGGATTTTTTATTTTCATGCCCGGGCATTATAAACTTGTGTGAAGCACTTGGGGGTTCAAAGTGCTCACCAAAGATCTAGATAAGTTCCTTAGGGGGTCTAGTTTCCAAAATGGGGTCACTTGTGGGGGGTTTCCACTATTTAGGCTCATCTGGGGCACTGCAAACGGAACATGACCCCCATCAACGTCTGCATTCCAAAACGTTACTACTTCCTTTCCAAGCCCTGCCGTGCACCCAAACAGTTTCCCCCCCCCCACATATGGGGTATCAGCGTACTCAGGACAAATTGGACAACAACTTTTGGGGTCCAATTTCCTTGGGAAAATTCAAAAATTTGGGACTAAAAAATCATTTTTGTGGAAAATTGTTTTGTTTTTTTTTCACACCCAGGCATTATAAGCTTTTGTGAAACACTTGGGGGTTTAAAGTGCTCACAACAGATCTAGATAAGTACCTTAGGGGGTCTAGTTTCCAAAATGGTGTCACTTGTGGGGTTTTCCACTGTTTAGGCGCATCAGGGGCTCTCCAAACACGACATGGCGTCCAAT